>CM021105.1:309657920-310320076 GCA_007115665.2 Sequoiadendron giganteum
TGTACAAGGCTAGAAATGTACTGGCGAAGCTGCTGTATTTCAACCTTGAGAGCTGATTTATCTTCACCATCTTTCACCATCCTATCTTTGACGCTATCTGTAGCAACCTGTAGGAGATCAATATCTGTCTGACGAGTACTCTTACCGAAATGAACTATGATAACCTCGAAGTCTTGAGCTTCCATCTCGTCTAGACTCTTATCTTCTGGAGGTACAGCAGTCTCAACAATGAATTCCTTATCTGCACTTCTCCCAATATGTATCTGCTTCTTGATCCTCTTTTCAGGCACATCTTGATGGTCATGATCAAAATCTGAATGATCAAGTATGTAAGATGGTTGCCTCCTTTTTCTTCCCACCTGACTCTCAAGCCAAGATGAATCCCGACTAATCCCACTGGAAAGACCTGTACTAGTCGTAGGAGGATCTGATGAATGTGAATGTATAAAAGAATCGCTGCGAGGAGGTGAATCTACGTCCAAATCAATGTGAATTGGAATGGGAGGCTGCTCTAATGGTGTCGGTGACGGCATACGAGGCTGAACCTCAAGCTGCGGAGAAGTCTGAATAACTTCTCTGACTGGCTCTACATGTGGAATCGCAACAGATGCTTTTCCCTTTGAATTACTAGGCGCTGGATTCTTTTTAGGAGGATTGCTCCTCTTCTTCTGCTTAGGTTTTGAAGAAGAAGGCAATACAAGTCCTTGTATTGGCGGCTCTGCTCTAGGCATAGATGCCTTTCTCAACCTTCTGCTTTCTAAATAAAGCATACTATTTTGGATGACCCTGCTCGATCTCTCCTTTACTGATGCGAACTCTTTGGCATACCAGTTTACTAACGGCCGTGGTTGTCCATCAACCTGCTCTCTGTAAAATTGAGGAAGTGTATCTCCCTCACCCTCTGTCAATCCTTCCACATCTTCTGCCAAGAAAATAGAAACTTGTGGAAGAGAGAACCTGCTATAGCTACGTCTGCGAACTTCGAAATCATCCTCACAATTCACCCAATAATCTTCCATCGTAGGTTTGTGATAAGAGAGATTACCGAGGCGAGCTGCGTAATGACCCCAAGGATCATATGTGCGGGTATCCACCAGGTACTTGAGTTTGCAATTTTCTAACTCTTGACCTGCGGTCTTAGCATCAACTGCCGTCCTACACCAATACATCCCGAATTGCAAAGGAAACTCGGCAGCTGGTTTACGCTTGATGCGCAAACGTTTGTGAACTTCATATAGCTGCCTCAGGAACTCCATGAATATTGTTTTATCCGAAGGATAACGTGGTAACATAGCTGGTTTTCCTGTGTATCCATAGACACGGATATAGGTGTATGTAGGGAACTGAATGTACCAATCTGCCCAATTCTTCATTGCTGCTCTGGCAACTGTCGAGATGCGAATATGCAACTCCCGGTCCAAGTTTCTCACTGTATAAGTTAAGAAAGCCTCTTGTACACGTTTAAAATGACTTTCAGCCTTTGTGAACTCAAGCTGGTCATAGTAACGATAGACTTTCTGTACACTGAGTATGCCCACCGTATTCAAACCATTAAACTGATTCTGATAAGCAATCAAGTACACCAGGTAAGAACACATATGAAATTGATGCGCAGCTAGGAAACCGGTGATTTGCTCGTGAATAACATCGCTGATGAAGGATGCCCAGTCATAATGCTCTTGCCCCGAGATGATTCTACCAATGATATAATACATCCACGGGTGAAATTTGTTCGCATCTGCATGACCTGAGACACGATTAAGCAGTGTAATCAAAATATTGTATTCATCCTTACACTCGCCACGACCCAAGTTGTTTGGCAACTTGCTCTTCTTTTGTTTCAGCCACCTCTCTATCATCTTGTTTTGACACTTATCCAGTCCAGCATTGAATGCCTGCTCGCTTTGACTCATGGAAATAACCATCCCATCCGAATGTTGAGGAATATCTAGACTTCGCTCGATATCAAGGGGTTTGAGACTGCATATGACACGTCCATCTATTGACCGTATCTCTCGTGTAGCGGAATTGTAATGCTTGATGCAAGATATTACAAACTCCACGCAATGCACCGAAATAGGTATGGAAGCGGCCTCAAGTAACCCGGATTGCTGAATATTCTTGATAACTGAATCCCTGATTTTGAGTGGATCCAAAACTACCTCCGGCAACACCTTATGTAGATCTGTATCAACTGTTCCGATGAAGTCATGGGTTAAGACCGATTTGGTCTTGAATTCGAGCTGAGTGAACTGCATTCTGAAAAACTTGCCTGTTGACTGTGCACACGGCTATATTCTGACAACTTTTTTGGAAAGCCAAAAATAGCCTGCTGAGGCTAAAAATAGCTTGTCGGATGAGAATTTTTACGAAAAAATCTGAGATATGGGTTTTGTCCAGAAAATGATTCTAAGACAACCCAGAACGTCAGAAATGCAAAAATTTACCCTTTACTCAGCCATGCAAAAGAATTTCGGTTGAGAAAATTAAAGCTTCAAGAACAGATGTTCTGGAACAAATTTTCCTGAAAAATTCTGGCACATGGGTTTTGCTGAGAAAGCTCTTCTGAATCAACCCAGATATTTTGTTTTGCCAAAATCTGCCAACACTTCGAACATGCAAGAGAATTTAAGACGAGAAGATGGAAGAAATATAGAGAAGAAGAAAGATATTTTTTTTTTTAAATTTTTTATTTAATTATTATCTTCTTCTGTCAAAATCGCCACTCTGCCTTGAATCTGATGCTGAATCTGAACTTGTACCTGCAAAAGAATATTTTACCACCTTCGAACTTGATCCTTTGATGAAAATTCGCCAATCTCTTCGAAGAAATTCAAACTTTCAAAGCTGTGTGAATGATGAAAGGCGCCATGCTTGTTTAAATAAACAATTCGTACCATCATGCATGCATAATGTAACCCTAATTTAGAAAAAGGAAAATCGATTGGCTTCTCTCCAGTTGAACTGCCACTGTCTCTGAGTCTTCAGACTAAAAATAATATCTTAATTTTTAACACATGCAAAAACTAAAAATGGCGCCAATATCTGTCTTTGAAGAAATTCGTCACTTTTCAATGCTCTGCATGCAAAAATATTTTTTTTTCATTTTTTGCCAAAAATAGCATCTTGCTGTGTTCAACACACTTCCCTGATTCCAAAAAGTCAAATTTTGATCTTTTAGGCTTCCATTTGCAAGAGTTATGAGATTTTTGAGAATCTCCTATTTTGTAGCTGACTGCAAAGTTACAACTGACCCTGTTCAACTCTGATTTCCGGATGATTGAATGATCCTGCGACTGTGCTGAGATATCCACCGCGAAGCTTGTATGACAAGGATGAAATGTCTGCTGGGAGCAACAACTGCTATGGAGCTCATCTGATACCTTAGAAAATAAGGCGCCTCTGATTAAATTGATGTTTTGACTCCAGACTTAGCCATTTCTTAGTTTTGCCTTCTGATGTTTCAAACTGCCGCTGACAATGAATAATGAACTCCACTGACTGAATAATGGATTCATTGCATGACTAGAAGTATCCTGCATCCAATGACTGTATGTGAGGGATCTGAAAATTGTATTAAGAACCCCAAAAGCATGAGCGCCCCTATTCTGTGATAGCTCAAACACCATTTTGACAAAAGTGTGATTTTCAACTGAACACCATACTTTGACCCTTGATACCGGGAACTGGAATGTTCCGATACGCGTGCCGTCTGTCTTGCTGTATAGTTTGGTCAACTTGCAAGAGATGTTCTTGGAGACGACGAAGCCAGAAAATTGCTTTTAAGGCCTCTAAAAGAAAATCGCCTTTTTCAAAGAAAATAACATTCTTACACTTAGTCGTTCTTTGAACTGCCTTCAATCAGCTCTTCTTCACAGCATTATCATCTTGACCTCGCACGTACGAGCATTCGCCAAATCCCGGAGGCTGTCGGCTAGACTCGTTGGATAGCTTGAGTAATTGCACACAAGTCTTGTGAAGACTGTAATTGCAAATAACCCCGTCTGGCAGGCCTAAAGGAGAATCGCCCCTAGCCTACAGCTGTGCAGCTTTGTGTAGCTACGCTTCACCATCCTCTGTTTTACATGCTCGGTAGGACCTCTGTCACAGTTACTCAGAATATCGGATCGTCTTGTGAACGGATACACTGCAAAGCTGGACTGAGCTGGAAGAGATCTCAGGAAGACCTCAATTGCAAATTCATCCATCAAACAGGTCTTATTCAGGATCGCCCCTGGGCTACAGGGGAGCGGATTTGCATTCTACAAAACTTCATCTGACATGTATCTTGCTTGCAATTTCCAGTTCCACCGCCGATAACCGGATTTCTGTACTGGATACGCTTTCGCTTGATAGCTCGTTGAAAAGCTAAACTAATTCTGCAAAGGCTGAAACCATCAAAACACACATGCATCTAGATCTGGGCCTTCAAAAAGAAAATCGCCCTTGGGCTAGAAGGGAGCGGATTTGCATCTCTAGACTGCCTCCTTGATGAAAACACTCTTCGTAACCTCTGCTTCTGTCTTCGTTTGCCGGAGTTCTGTAACTCGGATAATCTTGCTTCATGGCTAATCGGAAAGCCGACTGAAAACTGAACATAATGAATGTGTTCTTAATCCAAAACACTCCAATCTTGACCTTCAAAAGGAAGGGCGCCCCTAGGCTACAGGGGAGCGGATTTGTTTTGAATTCATTGATTTTCACCATTTTATGCTTTGCAAACGCTGTATCCATCCCTGCGGTTGACCATGTCGAAGCGTTGTGACTGCTGAGGTGTGTGGATGACTATACTTCATCATTTTCACATGTACGGACACTATAAAGTTGATTTGCACGTTGATTGCGCAAGTGTCTACTACGTTACATAGTGAAAAGTTCTCAGACTTAGAATATTTTAGCACTTTTTGCCAATCTGAAAATCCCCTCCATCAAAAAGCATTATTTCCAACATCTTTTATCGTAGAGCGTTCCTCTTTGAGTTTCAGGCTTAGATATTGACACCTGGTACTGGCCAACTGCCATTGATGACCCCGAAGATCCTAACTTTTCTCCTAAAAAGTGAAAACTACCCACCAGCCTTAAACTGACTTTTAACTGAAACTGACTTCACCACTGTGATTGTGATGTGAAATAAGCCAATCAAAATTAATTTCATCCAATTCTGACAAGTTCCTATCGGGCTAAAAATAGATTTCAAAACCCCTAATTTTCAAAATTTTCAAATTTTGCCAGTATCTTCCTGGCATCACACTGACTAAAAGCCCATACTTTATTTGCCCGAAAATTGAGTTTTGACCCCACTTTTACAAGGTTTAGACCATTTTAAGCAAAATGCTTTAATGAAGCAAAAATTTCGGTTTGGGTACAACATAGCATATGCATGATGTGGTATTCTAAATTTAATTCTTGTTTTTAGGATGCAAATATACATATATTTATGATTTTTTAAATATTTTTTGTACAAATGTATCCAACCCCCAAATAATTTTTGCCATGCCAACATACCAATACCTATGTATCCATACCCTATTTGACAACTTAGGTTATACTAACATGGACAAGCCTTGCTTGGGAGAGATATATGATGGCCACAACTCAATGATTGAGAAAATGGAGACTACCATAAATTAGAAAGAACAAGATCCTAAAGAAACTTTCTTCAAATAAATGCTCAAAATTATTGAAGAGAAAAGGAACACAATGACCACCCTACTACATTTTCTTGCCTTTGCATTGATTTCAAAATACTCTAGTGTCGAGATTCTTTCTATGCCAAAAAAAATTGGCCCATATAGAAATTATGAAGTCATTTAAGGGTACACAGCAACATTTTGTACTCTTCCCTTATTCTAATTTGCAAGATGTAGTCATGAGTGAGTTCATTGGCTTTGTACACTCCAATAGTTGAAGTATTGAGACTCTTCATGATAAGTTCAAGAAGGATCCTTACAGTTGTTGGTACTTCCATGGCCAACAATTCCAACACCTACAACCTCTCGCAATCAAAATTTTATAGCAAGTTTAACGATTTTTTATTTTTTTAATTTATTTTAGCTTTTATAATGTATAGTTCTATCTCTTTACTTCGTCTTCATAGGTTGCTAGTTCATCTGCATTTGAGAGGAATTGATGCACATACTCTTTCATCCACTCAACAAAATGCAACAGATTGCACTACAAAAGGGCAAAAAACTTAGTCTATATGCATTCCAACATGTGCCTCTTTTTGCACAAACAACATAGCTACAAGGAAAGGGACACAAAGTTGTGGGATAAGGAACCAAAGCATACTGACTTGGATACTTCCACTTCCCAACATGTTGCAGTTGAAGAGTTTGAAAGCAAGCACATTTTTAGTGTGTGTGGTAGTGGCACTACTTGTGCTTCCTCAAATGTTTCTACATCATCTAATGTCATGATGATGATAATGTTGATGATTTAGAAAATCCACATGACATTGAAAATTGATTATTGAACTTGATATTATTATTTAATATTGAACTTGAAGTTTGAACAATGAACTTGTTTTAAAAGAGATACAAGTTTATGGTGGTTTTGTTGACTATATAATGATATGTGATATTCAAAACTTAATTATTTCTTTTAATTATATATGATTTTTACATGTCTTTTGTATGGACGTGGCCTCTATCAGTATTGTTGGGGTAAAAATCCCATCTCACCAATCAAATATAATATATTATGCCATCACCCCTATTGAATTCAGGAAAAGAAAATACTGTACTAGCGAACCCATACCCCACCGTACATCCAAACAGGCAACTTAGTGTGAAACTACACGCTTCAAGTAAATAAACCTCGGAAACTTAGAAAACATAGATGATTAGATAGCATGGAGAACCCTCAGCTAATTTTTTTAGTTAAGAAACTAACACAACTTTTCAAACTCTGAATACCATTTGGGAAAAAACAGCCATGTAAGAATTGATACATAATGCCTGCATGTCAAATGATTTCTTTTAAAATTTTGAATATTGGATCAAGGAGATTTCAAAAAGAAGCATACTTTGAGAAGCAATGCATTGCATGTGCATTCCTCTATTGCCTTTGAAACCCTTTTAGGATTTGTCACTAGTAGGTCATCCCCAACAACCTGCAAATTGCATCATAACCTTAAAGAATGCAAAATATAACATACAAAACCTTAGAGCTGCTCAACTGTGAAGAAATAAATTAGCACTACTAACTCAAAGCACAACCTGACAAACTCCGCAAGCAGTTAAAATCTTTGTGTTTTCCCAGTCATCCTGATCAAACGGGTCTTCAATGGAGACGATTGGGTAGTCTATTACATCAAACACAGATACCATGTTCAGGATCATTCAATATCATGGGTAACTTTGACCCTTCAAGAAAGAAACACTTGAGATATAGATAAGAAAAATAAAAGTTGTCCCCTTTTTATAGAATCATAGATTGTTATCATATTCTTCATACTGGATCTATATCTATCGTGACTTGCAATCTTAAGCTCATTGAATTCAAAATGCACAATCATTCCCACGTTTGAGTTTTTGTCCTATGTCATGCAATTCTTCCCACCTCCTCTTCCCAGAAAAAAAGCTAAATCAACTTCACAATAATGTTGAAAGCATTCAATTAATACTTCTGCAAACGTCCTATAGTTAGCCCGTATGGGATATCCATTATAAAAAATTGTTGAATAGTAGATAAATATGATGCACACAAAAGCTCCCAAATGTTAGGTATGTATCGTCCATACAGAAAGGCTCCTGAATATTAGGTAAATAAGATCTGTACCAAAGAGCTCCTAAATAGTTGGTAAACATGATCACCTTTACCCCAACCTAGATTACCTCATACAAATTGAGTTCTAGAGACTCAAAATTGAGCTTTTAAGATTTCTTATTCTTTTAAGCAATACAAAGTTTGAAGGAAAGCATTACAGAGATAAAAATATTTGGGGCATCTGCAAGCTATGATGGACATACATTTTTCAAGAATTTCTCTAGGTTATTTTTTGATGATTATGTTTCTTGGTCAAAGAACTTCATTTCAAGGAAATGTTTTCTGCACTGAAAATCCAAATTCTTGAACAGTAGTACTTCAATCTTTAGCATATCAAATTTGTAATAGGAAATTAAATAATTGAATTTGTTACCTGAACAAAGCTGCTTGTACATCTCAATCATCTCCTCTCCCATTTTGATATCTCTCACAGAAATTTCTGGACTTTTGAAGTCTAGATCATATTTTTTATCTGTTAAATATGAAGCAAAAATAAGAATGTAGTAATTTATTGCTTTGTCAAACATTCAGTTATGTGTACCATACAGAAATTATGTTTCCAGAATCTATTGTAAATAAATTGGTATGTTTCTAGAAAAAAACTGTGAGATGATTCAAAAAATCTCTGTTTTTTCTAAAATCACTCCAATTTATTTGTACCATAATCTGACACAAAGAAAAGTGCATTATTACTCTGTAAAAATTGGACTTTGCTTTCTGTAAAGGGATGAACAACTAAGAAAAGATCAAATGATATTGATTGATACAAATATTAGAGTGCCCGGTCAATTTACAAACAAGTAATTCATCCCCAACGCATGTTTTTAAGGCTTCATATTCGTTGCCCAAGCTGCAGATGTTCTAAAATACAAGGGCAGAAGACCTTTACTAAAGGTGATATGGGTATGTATTCGGAAACCTGAGAATACTAATCCTGAGACACCAACCAGTCTGGATAAAAAGATTATTCACAGAAATGACCACATACCAAAGTTGAATATACAAGCCTATTTATGATAATTTCTTTGTTTTGATTTCTCCATTCAGTTGGTACCAACTACCAAGAGCATTTAAATGTAGTTTTTCCACCAATTAGTGTCCATTATGATTGCAACATCATTTTTGTTTTAACAGTTCCATTCCTTTGCTTCTTTTTGGTTCCTCCTAAACGAGGAAGTGCCCTATTGTTCAAGTAAAACTCTGAAGCATAAGGCCTCCTGGAATCACAAGTTGCAATCCACTGTTGTCTTTGATATCCAGAAACTCCCCATGTTAGGATTCCTGCCAACTCAGAAGTTTGAAGATGGTGAAGTATCCTCAGCTTTTTATGGATGTTCGCAGGATATTGAAATGGCTTTCAATTCATAGCAAACTTTGGATTAGATTTTATCATCAGTTTTACTGAAGGCTACCCTTCTATAGCCTGGTCATACAATCAATTCGATTGTAAAGTTCTACTCCTACTTGGCTGATGAATATGAGCAATGGCATCCAATCTTTTCTTAGAACTCTCGTTTTAAGATTGTGGAAGATTTTCTATTGTCCATTTATCCATTATTGAGACTTTGAAAAGCCTTGTTTGGACATTACAGAGTGACAAGCAAGATTTATATCATGTGTGATTTTTTAAACTTATGTTTCCAGAGCCCAGTTCACATCCCAAGGATTTAGCAACTATTTGTGTTTGGAAGATGCTGCAAAGGTGCCCTTATTGCAGGAAGGTCTGTGCATGATTTTGGTGGTTTCAAATATTGATGAGGCAATAATAGGAGTGATTGCTTGAAGTTCTACTTCTAGAACACCAACATCCATGACCTGCAATCAGAGAAGGCTGACTAATGCAGAATAACACCATTTCAAGAAAACATAAACTTACAGTAAAGCAGATAGACAGGACAGTAAAAGGTTTTGTATTGTAAATTTCAGGGGTTCCATATCTGAGAAAGGTAGGAATCAACCCAGGAAGATAAAAAGAATAGTTCAATTCATATCCGTTTATGGAGGAAGGTGGATTGTCAATCTCTAGATTTGCAGCTTTATTGTTCTAATCACTGTAACACTGGTATGGCATGTAAAGAATCATTCCTTCAGACTGCCATGAAGAAAGAGACAGTAAAATTCATACAGTTAATGATTTTCTTCTGCCTAAAATTAAATTATGTCAAATTTTAGGATTTGGACATGCAAAGGTCCAAGGTTTCAAAATTTGGAAACTATCATAGTTGTCTTCCACTTTGGGTATAGTATGTTGGCAGTAGAGAGGTTTCAAGAATCCACCAAAGATATATGTAGTCCACTGCAGCCTTACAAGAACTTCTTGGGACTACTGGTTTCAGTCAAATGAGATCTTAATTATGTTGTTGGTATTACTAATACAATACAAAATCATATCCATAAAAATTAAAATTAAAATTAAAGAATAAACTGTTGTAGTGCCAGTATATGCATAATTTTCATCTGTAAAGTTTTTTATCAGTTTATATATGGCTAAGAAGACTTGACCTGAATAAAATTCACTTGCAGCAACATCCATCCCTATTTTTACTTTTCCTGTATAGCCTGCTCTCTCAATGGCACCCATGATAAGATCCAAACCTTCTGTAGCACTGTATGAATCAAAATGAATTACACCAAAATATCCTGTCAATTTTACAAAAAACTAGTAACATAAAATGAACAAAGCTTTACAATCTGCCATCAAAATGAGTAAGAACATATGCACAAGTGTTCTACCCCTATGCATACATATGTTAACATACAAACAACCCAAATCCATCCTTGTAGTATATATATCGTACCAACCAGCACTTGCAAGTGTTGGTGTGAATATGGTATTTTACCTCTAATTCACTAGTAGGTCCTATTCACATGTTAAATTTACTTACGTCCTAGGAATCTTTCTAGAAGTCTTAGTTGTCATTTAGATCTTATCTTATCTTATGCCATTTACTTCTTGTGTCCTAGGTCATTTAATATTTGCTATGTTAGTTGTCTCATGTTATAGGATTAAGACATGTTAAAGATAGTAATCAGATTCGTGATGAATACTTCCTCTCATGCGATTGAAGAAATAAATTTAAATGTAGCACTAAGAGCTATTTAAATTTATACTTGAATAATCGAACTTCATTCATATAGCCGACCTCTTATTTAATGATAAAATATAAATAAATAATGAAAAAGGCACGAATTCTATTAAGGCCGACCTTGATACAAAGAGGCGCATTTTTAAGAAGACGTCTTTATGAATTGTGGCCGACCTCTCATATGAAGGGATGCGAGTGCATATATATGTGTCTCCCCTCCTTCACATTTTAATCATCAAGTTATTCAAGTTATTTCAAGCAGATAAAATCAGGAGAAATTCGCAGTTGTGAAGAAGTGTTTGATCTGAACAGCAGATCATCATTTTGTATTTGTCCTTGCATCTAGGAGAGGTGCGAATCATTCATTGCATCAAATCTGACATTGTGTTAGCCTGAGTTGTAAGCAGATTACTGCTCTTGATATATTCAATATATAAGAGATATTTTAGTGCTGGGTTTTTCTCCCTCAAGTTGGAGGGTTTTCCCAGGGTATCTTGCTGTGTTATTTGTCTTATGTGTTGCATCTTCTGATTGCTTTCATTTCTGATCCTAAAATTCACAAGACATATGTCATGATCTTGTCTAATCTTGTCTTTCACCTTGTCTATATAAGCAAGGCCTCTTGTACATTTGTAAATCATAGGGGATGTACTATCATTGATCCATTGATCATTGTGCATTATTGACAACCTTAATCATAGCAAGCTATTTTCATTTTCTACTCTCTTTGTAATGTCCCTTGTAGGTATGTCGCAATACGATTACTAAAATTGCCTTAAAATTTACAATAGATATGATTAATGAACAATCATAAATATATAATAGGATAGTAAATATTTAAAGTTGATAATACTCTCTTTGAATTTTGAAGATGAAGTCAGATCTCTTTACAAGAGGCGAATCAGGTATGATTTCTTGAAGATAGTCATCATGTAAGAGCTTATGGAATATTATTATTATTCATATGTCGCTGATTTTGGTATGCACAAAATGGTGATCTCGATCCTGACATAGATCTGATTGCCATTTCTGAATATAGACTCTATAATCATGCATTCACTGAGTATATATATACCTGGCCATTTATATGATTTAATAGGCCTTGAGTCTTGATTGCTTTCTCTAACTTATGCCCTTGAAACCATGCATTAATTTGTATATAGGTCTGCCAATGTATCATAGATTATTGGCCTTGAAATCTGATTGCTTTGTCTGAATATATCTTTATAAATATGCAATTTGACTTTTGGGATTCTTCCCTGATTTATACAATTGTTGTGTATGCTTCCATGGATGATTGCTGTCTGCTCATCAAGAGCTGTCCAATTCTGGAAATAAATATTTAAATCTGAATTCTACATCTTGCATTTCAAAAATGCAAACAATATTTATATGTCTAAATGAGAGGACATATCTCTTTAAAAAGAGATATATCATTTAAATGGTCATGTTCCCTTTACCAAAAAAGCCGATCGCTGCTTTTTGGACACTAATTACTGTCTTAAAATAAACTTTAATTATCTTCAAAACTAATAGCAGCCTTTAATAATTATAACTGATGTCTTAGAATGAAGCACTGCCTCTTTTATCAATAACTACTTTATTAATAATGATCACTGCCTTAATATAGTTGCTGCACTTAATAAATCATTATGTATCGCTACTCCTTTCCTTTGTTTTTTTTCATGTAATTGCTGCTCATTTATCTTTAACATGAATCGCACCCTTTCCTTATCTAATGAATGTCGCCTTTCTTTTAATAATTATTTCCTTAAAGGAGCGATGCCTTTTAGTTTGTCTTATCTGATTTTTTTTCCTATCTGATCTGTCTTATATGTCTTTGCTTTAGACATTGCTTGCTTTTTATAGTTTAATCGCTGTACATACTCACTTGCTGACTTTGATCATTCTCATTTCTAATTGGCTTATTTGTCTAATAAATCGTAGTCTTCACACAATTACTAACGTTGTTAGTATTTCACTTGTTGCAGCTAAGTATTCATAATGCAATCTCCTTAAGGGATCAAGTTGATGGAATTCTTTGTTTGGTGTTTGATCACCTTGTTAGCTTAAATCTTCAATTTAAACTTGGTATAATTGTCTCCAAGATGAGTGGGTTTATCACACTCTTGAAGAAGGTTATCTTTAGTTTTTTGGGTGATCTTAGAGTGTGTGAGCTAATTTTCAACTCCTACATGGTATCAGAGCTTCAATTCTACGAACTCCTCGGATTTAAGGGTAATTTGGGCATGAGCTTTTGCTGGATGCATTTTGGTGCAAAAAGGACATCACCATTGATTCCAGAAGGCCCAAAACCCCCTATTTTCCAATGCACCACAAGGACGTGTACCCAGCCCCAGCCTCCGCCCCCCAATCCCCAAGTTTTCGAGATGGGGACGTATTTGAAACGTGGGGACATGGGGGAGATGTCCCCCCACCACTGTGCCACCTCCGCCCGAGACGCCCAAGAGCCCTGTCCGGGGGACTCCCAGGAGTCCCTCGACCATCTCGAGGGCACTCAGCTGTCTCCCACGGTCGGTAGGCCTGAAAAGTGAAAAATATAAAAAAAAGCATATAACTTTTTTGGGTTTTGGCACCTAAGCCCTAATCCTAATGGCCAATGGGCCCCACCAAACCCTATAAGACCCCCTCAAATCCTCACACTCACAAATTCATTCAAATAGCAAAGTTGAAGAGGAGCAAAAGAGTGAGAGTGGAGGAGTGGAAGACTAAGAGCGAAGTGTTGCAAGTACAAAAAAGTTAAGGAGAAGCTTAGAAGAGGGATTCTACACCAAGTTGGGAGGATTTTTCAAGCAAAAGGTAGGATTCCATGATTGGTTTTTTTAATTTTTAACTAGTTTCATATTCTAATTCATATTTTAATTTCGTTCATAATTTCATGGACATGGTTGCAAGTGAATTATCAAATAGCATATTAAATTTTGTTTGTTCAATGTTCATTGTTCATTGTCATCAAGATTTAAACTTTTGCCAAACTAGGATGGAACTTTTGTGTATCCTCTGCTTCTGCACTTCGTGTGATCTAAAGTAAGAAAACAAAAGTGAAATCCTTGGTTGACAAAGATTAAGAACAAAGATTTTTACGTGTGTATCCTCTGCTTCTGCGCTTCATGCGATCTAGAGTAAGAAAAAGAAAAAGAAAATATTTGTGTCTTAATCCTTTGCGTTATGCTATGCAGATGCATGCATAGTTTGAAATTTAGATTTTTATATTGTTTATCACAGTGTTGCAATGAGTTCTCATGGAATGAGTGAGGATGAGGTTGAGGTTCACTCTCATAGTGAAACTGATTTTGATTATGCACTCAAGGACATGGGAAAGATTGATTGGATCAAAGCAGTGGTCAATGATGTAAATATGTGTAGATGTTTATTTGCAACCACCACACTTCACATACAATCTTTAGGACCTTCTCTATGAAGGAATTCTTGAAACCTGTCAAGACTAGATATGCATCTTATTTCATTCTCTTGGAGAGAATGCTTGAGTTGCAAAACACATTGCAACTAATGGTTATGACAACTGAATGAAATTGGTGGCCCGAGTCCAAGACAAGTAGGGGAAGAGGGTAAAGGATGTAGTGAAGAGTGATGTTTTTTGGGGTGATGCAAAATACAATCTCCATCATTACTCCAGTTTTCCAAGTCATTAGATATGGGGATGCCAATGCACCCAGCATTGGAGAGGTGTATGAGTCCATTGATTCTATGTTAGGCCAAATGAAGGTTGGCATACGAGAGAAGGACCCCACATTAGCATTCTACAATGAGCACATTCAGCCAATCATTCAAAAGGGATGGGAGAAGCTCAACACTCCCTTGCACATGGTTGCCAATGCATTGAACCCCAAGTGGTATGTGCAAAGGCTTGGTAGAGTTACACCCTTACATGATGTTGAGGTGAAAGGCAAGGTTTTTAAGGCCATTGAAAAGATGTATGATCCTATAGAGGCCGACATCATTCATACTGAGTGGACAAAATTTGTCACTCTTAGGGATTATTCTGAGGCAGCCAAGATGGATATGGGAACTATGGTACAGGAGGAACCAATTATGTGGTGGAATTGCCATGGACCAAATTCTTTGACTACCACTCTAGCCATTCAATTGCTATCTCAGGCTTCTAGTTCTTCAATCGCTAAGAGGAATCGGTCTACTTAAAGCTTCATCCACTCTCTTAGGAGTGCTGGCGTTTCAAATCGCACCTTTGGAATGCGTTTTGGAAACGGACAGCTATGTGCAGTAAACTGCTCTTCAAATTAGGAGGGAAAGCTCCCTCTTTTGCTGAGTTTGCATAAAGAAACTAAACTAAAGCTAATTTGCCCGTCTTTTTGATTCAGCTGCGAGAACACAAGGTTATAGAACTCTAAATGTTGCAGCTGAGGTTTTCCCTTTGATGAAACTTAACAACTACAACTAACTTACGCTATTGACGTTTCTAGCCTTTCAAGTAAACGCAAAGCAAGAGAGTTAGAAATGAACAAAATTGATTTTCTAACAAAGATACTTAAATAAACTTTTCTCAACATACATCTACTGAATTTCAATGCAAGTTAAAAAGGAGATCATATAAGCATTACGCAATAAATGGAAATCTGAGACTTTATATCGGGGCAGCAAAAGCACGCTCAGGACTTTATATTCTCAAACTTTTGGCACAAGATTACAATTCTGGGACAGCAAGTTGTGGCAAAATACACGCAACATGCGATCAAACCAGATTATCACTTGACAAGAGACACATATACTGAACAAGGATTTGCAGCTAAAAGAGGCATGCAAACTTGCCCTTAACACAAAGTGAACTGAAACTAATCGATAACAAACATGAAGGCATAGGCTCAGCAATTCTATTATCACAAGCACGGTTTCGAACAACACTGAATAACAAAGAGAAGGCACTAAAAGGCACTTGTGTCTTGTTATCACTAGCATGGTTAAAGAAAAATGGGCAAGGCTGCCCTTATTTAAACCTAAACAGGGGAGTAGGGAACCCTAAAATCTCATTACTTTTACAACTAATACTTGCTAACATACAAGCTTTATTTCTAAACCTAAAGAAGATAAGCATCTACAACTAAGAAAGCATGTAAAATAGGAAATGCCAACTCATTACAATTGTTTTCTTTCTCTTCTCAAATGAATGAATAAGAATTGAGATGAAAATAGAAAGAAAGCTGAAAGAAAGCTTCTAGAAGATTGTCGCTTTGCATCTCGGCCACATCCGCCCAAAAAGCTGATTTATTTCTTGTTTTTCGAGTGAAGAATGCTGCTGAAAATAGAATGTTGCTCTGTCTTGAAAAAGCAATTTCTTCAAAAAAAGCTGTGACCTGGGTTTTGTAGAAAATCACATTCCAAAGAAACCCAGATGCTTGGAAACTGAAAAAGCTAAATCCATCCTGAAAAAGCAGCCAAAAAGCAGTTTCTAGAAGAGGGAAAAATTTCTCAATGTTCAACAGGATGAAAAAGCAAAGAGACCCATGTGATCAGAAATGGAAAAAATTGAGTGGCTATTTTGAAAAATCGACGCCCTAGAAGTTTGGATCATGAAAAAGCGTTCATTTTTGCTCACTGATCTCGAAAACACGAAGAACACCGAAAAAGCATGTCGTTGGGATCTTCAAATCTTCGTTGAGGAAAAAGAGATAATCTTCTTGTTCTGGACTCCAACTTGCAAAAATGAATAATGAAAGACACAATCTCCTTTAAATAAGTTATGGTTGAGAAAAATCTACTTTCATTTGCTTTAAATCCTTCGGAGCCAATCTCGGACAGATTCGTTCAATGTAGACGTCGTTTGAATGCCGAAAGATGAAAACTTTAAAATTTTGGAAAAAATGACCAAGGCATTGAGCCTTGGGTGCCCTTCTTACCTGGGGTGCTTTTGCTTGGCAGACTTAGCCAAATTTTCAACATTTTCAACTTCTTGCTTGATTTTGACCTTTTGTTTGACTTTGATTTCTAGATGCTCGGAGGATCCAGTGAACTGCCAGAGGATCTCATCGCGGAGCTCGAGTAAACTTGACGAAGTTGTCTTGGAGGCAAATTTTCATAAAAGATTCATCAGACCCCTCAAAATGTTGGGCGCCTATCTCTTGCAGGGGCGCCCATAATCACCAGTGTTAGTTTTTATTTCGCAAATTTCAACTTTCTGTGTTTTCTTGATCTTTTGATGAATCTACAACATCCGGGAGTTCAGGAGGTCTGATGAACTGACCGACTGCTCTGTTGCATAGCTTGGCAGAATCTGACGAGATGATCCTAGAGACTACAACTGCCAAAACTGCCATCTAAGCTCTTAAAACCCTAGGCGCCTATCTTCTCCAGGGGCACCCATGATCACCAAACTTAACGATTTTTTCATGTTTTTCAAATTTCAAGCTTATCTCCTCTTTTTCAGATGATCTGGCCATTTCAGATGATCTGGAGCTCCGATAGATTGATGGCTGGACTCGTCGGATAGCTGGAAGGATTTCAAAGGGGGGTCTCTTGGATACTGCATCTCTGGAAAAGTTGATTTGGAGCTTCAAAAGCTTGGGCGCCCATCTTCTCCAGGGGCGCCCATCTTTACCAAAGTTAGAATATTTTTCATCATTTTCAAGGTTTGCATTCCGGCTTTTAGTTGAGACTCCTCCATTCGATCTTGAATTCCGGATGGCTGAATGATCGAGTGATTGCAATGTCGGGCTTATTGCGGAGTTGAGAAGATCCTGAACAACACTGCTTGGGAGAGTGAACTTCTAATTCCATCATCTGATCCTTTGAAAAGTTGGGCGTCCTTCTTCTCCAAGGGCGCCCATAGTTGGCAGTGTTAGAAACTTTTTTGAAATTTTCATAATTCTTCCTTGTTTCACGTGTCTCCCTTAGTCTGACTGTCGGAAACAAAAAATTTTCTAAGGCATGAAGGTTTGGGCGCCCAAATTGAGCAGGGGCGCCTAGTGTCTCCAATGTTAGCCAAAATTTCTCATTTTTCAACTTTTTCAATTTCCTCTCTCCATTCTCTGTTTCTCGTGCACGTTCATCGTTGACAGCTTTTGTTCAGTGTTTGCATACCTGAATCTGGCACCTCAACTAACTGACCTCCATTGATGACCTTGGATTTCCAAAAAAAACTTCTAAAGAAGCAGAATAGACCCACTAGGGTAAAACTGATCTTTTCGTGATTCTGATTGCACCAGCCTGATGAAGAAGTATTTCGAGCCAATCACAATTAGTCTTAACCCTAGAAGCCAAACTTTCTATTTTTAGAACATTTTGCTAGTATCCGTTTCTAAAGAAACCCAAAAAAAACCCAGAAAAACTTTCTATTTTTAGAAAAATGCTAAAAATAGAAAATTTCCTAAAATTTAGAGACAAAAAACTGAAATCTGGGTTTTGTTGGTTTGATCGTTTTGAGCTAACCCAGATTGTCAGATTTTGAAAATTTCAAGTTTTTGACCCCCATGCAAGACATACAAACCCCAAATTTTGACAGATTTTGACAAGACTTTAACTCATTTCTTCAAAATGCTTAAGTGTAGCAAAATTTTTAATTTGGGGTACAACAATTGGCTCCGTCTGGGGACCATGTCGGATACTTTCGGCATAGGAGAACCATAGAATCTCTAGATTTTAAGCTTAAACCAGTGTCTTGTCCATTGGGTAGCGGAGTCAGCATTACATCCCAATCACCTATTGCAAAACTTTCCCTGAGTCACCTATGACCGAACTTTCCTAGAATCACCTAAAACACGACGGAATTGTTACGAAACTTTCATGCAGTTGTCTTAAATTTGATGGCCAAATGTGATCAGCCCAGTTGGCTCCAACTCAAGATCTAAACTAAAACTGTTTGTTTTTGTGTTTTGTGTTTGGTTTGATGAATTTTAAGCAACAAATAGAGAAGTGTGCCAAGCATAAAATGGATATAAAATTGAAATACAAGCAATTCAAGAACAACTGCAAGACTATTGTAGATCTGGCAATTGATACCAACAAATAGCACACAATAGACATACCCGAATATCCTCAGAATAATTAAATAAAGAAGTTTTGTACATGCAGGCAGGAATTGCTGAAACTAGTGAAATGCAACGCCTAGGCTCTGGATCTGCTTTCTCCCACACAGAAACTGGAGAAATGTTGCTGAGAAAGATAGGCATCCAAGATGGAGCAAAGAGACGGCCCAAAAGGAAGGTGTTTCAACCTTCTCCTTCACACGCCTCTCCCAAATGAACATGCCTCCCAATGCAAAGTACGGCCTCTGCAGAATGTTGAAGATTCTTTATTGAAAGTAGGAAAAATTTATGAAGATGGCGTCCCAGATGTAAAAGCCCTCTCCCTTATTGTAAACAGGTAAAACTGAATAAAAACTCAGATGTAAGCACAAATGAACTCCTGTATGAAGCTCCCACAGTAGCAACCACTCAACTGGTATTTCACAATCTCATAATCACAAAACATTGAAGAATTATCGCTCTCCAATGAAGAAAATCTTGAAACCCTTGTCCTCAGACAAAAACCACAGAGAAAATCCAAAGATGCAATGTCAAATAATCAATAACTGAGGTCGACTTGCATATTTTCCCTTATATCTCCAAAAAGCACGACTTCCAAGAAAAGTACGACTTTTGTGATTTAAATACATTTAAAATGTATTTAAGCCATTCTCAATAGTTGTTTTAAATACTTTGGGCACACCTTTTCACTTAAGTGATTTATTTATCACTTTATAATATATTTAAGTGGCGTTTACTTTTATAAAGTCAATTTGACTCTATAATAAATCAATGTTAAATAAATAACTTAACCACAAAAATATTGATAACTCCCTCCAAACTCAGTATTTTTCCGTGCTGTTAGAAGCTGGCGAACACTGAACTACAAAGGCCTGCACTGAATCCAATACTGAAGTGAAGGAGTGGGAAGACAATACCCACCAAAAACGGCCACTGACCCCCTAACCAGATCTTGTCAGCCTACAAGGGTCCAAGAAATAGGCTAACTCAATTGCTCCTAAAACTGACTAGAGTGGGGACATTACACCAAGTGACCATCAACAAAAAAGTTCTAAATTTGACGGTCAAATGACCTTCATTGTGCAACTGTCATATTTAACAATCAAACAACTATTATCAAGGGCCCTTTTTTGCCTCTCAAGGCCTAATTTGGCAACTTTTTAAAATCGTCCTAACTTTTAACTCAGATATCAGATTTTGACAAACTAGATATCATCAAAAAGCTAATTCCAAGGACTTTCTAATGGTCCAGGTCTCATTATTAGATTTTGTTGATAGTGAATTTTATTGCTGTTTGAGGTGAGATCTCCCTTTTGGACCTTTGAGCTCATAAATTTTTGCCTAGATATCTGATTTTCATGATTCTTCCGACATTGGAAAGGTATTGAGGAGCTCTATTTTTGTGTCCATGCACTTTTTCTAGATTCAACCCAAGTACATTTAATCCAACTTTTGCAAATATTGTATTGTGACTAACTACTTGGACACCCTGACACCTAGAGAAGTTCTATCTTTTTGGGAGAGCTTCATTTACAATATTCATCATGTTTGGGAGTTTCTAGTTGTTGTTGAATGTTCATGTCTTCGTAATATTGAACATCTTTCATAACCCATTATGGGTTTTTCAATTCATCCTTCTCTAATCATCTTGAAAATGGGGAACTATAAACAATGGAGAGATGGCATCATAAAACATTTCCCTTGGCTTTGTTTGTTGCCACATTTGTATGGTCTCGTTCCCCCTCCAAGTACTAATAGTAAGAAATTGTAATGAGCCTTGCTAGTTCTGACCTCAAAATGTGGATTAGAGGCTCAAGAAATATCGTCTAACACTTTGCATACAACCTCTATGCTTGCTGGTTTGTAGTTTCAGTCTGATTATGCTTGCTTGAAATGATATCAAATGTAATCTAAATGCTTGCAATTGATTACTAAGATGTCTAAGAAAAGAACTAAATGCAAATGCAATCTCTTTTTGGCTTTTCAAATGCATATATATGAACTCTACATGAAAATGTGCACCTACAGCCAATTGACATTTCGTCGAACACTTGGCATGCAAACTACTATGCTAATCAAGAGCAAATATAGATATCTGACCTCAAAATGTGGATTAGAGGCTCAAGAAATATTGTCTAACACTTTGCATACAACCTCTATGCTTGCTGGTTTGTAGTTTCAGTCTGATTATGCTTGCTTGAAATGATATCAAATGTGATCTAAATGCTTGCAATTGATTACTAAGATGTCTAAGCAAAGAACTAAATGCAAATGCAATCTCTTTTTGGCTTTTCAAATGCATATATATGAACTCTACAAGAAAATGTGCACCTACAGCCAATTGACATTTCGTCAAACACTTGGCATGCAAACTACAATGCTAATCAAGAGCAAATATAGATATCGACATTACATCAAACAATTGGCATGCAACTTATTACTCCTTTATTGATTGACAAATTAAGTACACGCTGATATGATTAGCCAAGACTCTTGGCTTTACAATGAATGTTCAATACAATGCCAAACTGATATAAATGATCGTCTACAGCAGCACCTAATGCAAATTGATATACTAATGCAAATGGACTTAACAAGATGCAAGAACTTGGAATATATGTTTGCCTATGCTTGATGAAGATGTGGCAACTTTGGATGCAATGAAAGAAGACTTCTTTAAGCCAAATCAGTCCCAAACATGAGCAGCCCCTATTCTGATATAAGATCTTCAAAAATAAATTATAGACAGATGCAAACCCTCGTTTCTTTCACCAAATATCATTGCCAAGCCTCACAAAGTAGAGCGCCCAAATACCCATAAGCAATTGATCCTTCCTTGGCTGGTTATGAATGTAAACATAGGTCTGTCATGGAATAACTGGGACACCTGGCAGCTGGGTAAGATAATTCGATTCTCCTTCCTCAAGCAATGATTGGGCCTGAAGTTGCAGAAAATTTACTCCTTGGTGACCAGAGATTCTTCTCTAATTTATTTCTGATTTTTAGGAGCCTCCTTACTCAAAATCGCCCCTGCTCAATGCTGCCCTTGATGACTGCAAAATTCGAGCTCCTGTAGCTGAAAGTGAAACCCGTGAAATCAGATGACAAACAACTGAAATAATCATCTATAATTCCTCTTATATTTCTCAACTGAAGCACAAATCGAATCTCTCAAAACTTGGCCAAAGGCCACAAAGTTTTCTCCAATGTAAGCACAGATTCGACCTCTAAATGAAGTCCACAATCAGGCAATAATCTCAGCTGGTCTTTCACAGCCTCAAAATTGCACAACCTATGAGAGTTTCCGTTCCCAAAGGCTTAATAATGGCAGAAACCCTAGCTGGTTCCTCCTCCAAGCAAGAACTGCAAACGCACAAGTTTTTAATCTTCAATCATAATGAAAATGAATGTCTTTGATGCCCTTTTATAATTCCTCAAGAAGGTCGACCTCTTAGCTGTATTTAATTTGCCTTTGAAATCCATTTTTAGGTTTTTGATAAAAACTTTATAATATCTCCAAACTTGGGCACCTAAACCAATAATATAAAATTAATGTACTTTAAGTGATTTTAATTGAGGGTCATGGCCTCATCGGACATAACGTACACTTTTAACTTTATATTATTTAATTATCATTAAGGTACCTTTAATGATAATTATTCATCAAACATTTAATATTTCGCTCATCCAACTGAATAAGAGGTCAAAAGTGCATCTGAGACCTGTGCAGGTGCCTTACTAAATTTGGTAACCCTGACTCTCCTGAAATGGTGACTTACTATAAATAGTAAGTATGAAGAATTGAGTCAAATGAAGGCCAAACCTAAACCCACATTGAGCTCTAAAGGAGAAAACACATTGATCACTGTCAAAAGGGACCCTCTAACCATCCGTGCTAGTCTACGAGGGCCAGGAATAGGCTAAACCTCAAAAAACTGATGCTCATGAAAATGGGGACATTACAGAAATTTTCTTGGAATTGCAAAAGGGATCATGTGTTAAGATTTATTGCTATGCATGTTGATGACATTTTGAATGCTCTTGTTCATTTTGAGTGTCCTCGTGCTCTTTGGACTACAATTTGGGAGATATATGGAGATCCTGATACTCACCCATTCCCAACTGATCCCGTTTCAAATTGTCTTGTGCCTCTTCATATTTTAGATAGGAAACCTATGACTATGATACTATTTAGAAGTTTGATTCTTTGGAGTACTTTGAATCTTTAGATGAGGATGATTAGGTTTCTTCAGATTCTCCTTCTCCATTAGAGATAGTTGTTGATCATTCACCTTCATTGATTCCTTGTACAGAGTCAATGATTGAGGCTCCCACAATTCATATTCAACGGGACCATCCATCTTCTGTTGCTTCACTAGAGTTCTAAGGTGCTTCTTTGAAAGATTCTAGTGATTCTTTGCAGCAGGTAAATCATTATCTTTCAGAGATATCTTTGTGGGGTGATTTATTGACAAGCATTTCAGATTTATTTGTGAGTCTCACATTTCAGATTTGGAGGACACATTTTGAGGGGTCATCTCTCCTTTTTTATGACAATAATTGCACTATTGTTTTCAAATCATCCATGACTTTGGAGATTGTTCAACATCAATTTCTACATAGTCCTGGTTTGTCACCTTCTTCATTGATTGGGCAAGTACTTGATTTGATTATGGCATCATAATCTACCATGGACAAGGCAACACATGAGCAGATTTCAAAGACATCATTGTACATCTTCATGCTTCTTTCTATCAATTCTCATCTGGAATGGGAAGCATCTTTGCATCTATACTTGATTTTGTTTCTTCCAAAAGGGAGACAAGTTGTTTGTAGACAATGGCTCATGTTTTGTCTCAAAAAATTCACCATTTTTGCAGGATATTACACATTGTTGGGGGACTAAATAGTCTCTCTTTCCCTCTTATAAGGGCACTATTGATTGTATCTTCATGATGGATGCAGTACTTGTTAGCTTTGGATCAGATTTAACAGAAAACAAAAAAGTAAACACAGAACAATTAGCACAAAGATTTTACCCTGGGAAAACTCTACTCGAGGGAAAAAAGTAAAAACCCAGCAGCAAATAATTCTCTTATAAATCAGAAATAATAGTGCAGAAGTAGCACTCAGAATCAAGCCCTAGAAAGGCCAAATATCATACAATGGACCCACACTTGAAGATAGTGCAAATTCCTTAGTTACAAAGAATATCAACTCTTCTTCTTGAAGCGAATCTGCTCCTCTTGAATGTGAATCTGCTTCTGTAGGATAACGAATTGAGAATGGAATGAATGGCTTGAATTATGTGGAGACTCTATCTCCATTATATACAAGATTAGGCGAGCTCTCCTCTTGAGCCAACCTAGGAAATGTAATATTTGTTATATAATTGAAAGGTCGACTTGCCTTGAATAATTATTCTTAGGGAAATGCCTCCAACCGCTAGCAAAACACTAACACTCCCTCTGAGCTAGGGAGCTATTCTCAAATATCTTCGTCATGGAGTCTCTCAACATGACGTCCACAATGGCTACACTCAATTGTGGAAAACATAGCTCAATCTCAGAGATGTGATTTTGTACAAGGGCTTTCACCTCATATTTCTTCGTCTTAGAGAAATATACGCTACAAGGGCTTTCACCTCATATTTCTCCGTCTCAGAGAAATATATGCTACAAGGGCTTTCACCTCATATTTCTCCGTCTCAGAGAAATATACATTACAAGGGCTTTCACCTCATATTTCTCTGTCTCGGAGAAATATACATTACAATAAATCTTAATGATGTTGTGACTCCCTCTAGACCTCCAAGTACCTGCGTCAACCTCCTGACATCCTCGTCCAAGATTGCCTGCAATGCTTGCCTTAGAGGAATGATTCCCAATGCACACTTTCGACACTACTCCTAGCAGCACCATTAACTAGCATGCAAGAGTCCAGGACTTAGTCCTCCTCAACCTCATCCCAAATCACCCTATTCTAAATAGGTTTGCGGTGCTACCAATGTCAAAATAAGGTTATTGATCAACTAGACTTCTTGAGGAAAAAAACACTAAAATTTTATTGCAGCCAACTTAAACAAGAATGAGGAAGATAAGCATATAAGAAGATAGTATGACATGTAGAGAATGTTAGTTTTTAGATCAGATATGCACAATAAGCAGAAATAAAACATAGAACAATGAACAAAAATATTTTATCTTGGGAAAACCCTCCTACTCGAGGGAAAAAACCCAACAGCAAATTATTCTCTTATGAATCAGAAATAATAGTGCAGAAGTAACACTTAGAATTAGGCCCTAGAAAAACCGAATATCATACAATAGACCAACACTTGAAGATAGTGCGAATTCCTTAGTTACAAAGAATATCAACTCTTCTTCTTGAAGCGAATCTGCTCCTCTTGAATGCGAATCTGCTTGTGAAGGAAATTGAATTGAGAATGGAATGAATGACTTGAATTATGTGGAGACTCTATCTCCATTATATACAAGACTAGGCGAGCTCTCCTCTTGAGCCGACCTAGGAAATGTAATATTTGTTATATAATTGAAAGGCCGACTTGCCTTGAATAATTATTCTTAGGGAAATACCTCCCCCCGCTACAAAACACTAACAGTACTTTGTCATATCCCTACCATAAACTACAATCACAGCCTGGCTTCAATTAATGATAATCGTTGGTCAAAAAATAAGAAAGTGGCAACCAAAGAAATATAAAAATAGCAACTCTACAAAAAGGGGTTCGATGGGAGTCTATGCAATGATTCCACAATAAAATAAATAATTAATAATTAATGGAGTTATTGAGGGCAGCACGTGGGAATAAAATAAAATAATATTAAGTTTAAGCAAAAATTCATAACCTTTGGAAAGGAGATCTCTATTCCAAAGGATGCATCATCTCATGAAGATACGATGATATAAATGGGAGTCCACTTTCTTGGGAGGAGGATCAAGTGGTGATTCAAAAAAGGAAAATAAGAATTTGGAATATAAAATATCTATTGGAAATAAGTATTGTTTCAGCAAGAATATTATTGGGAAGTAGAAACTTTGTAAATTCTCTATAAAGAGATTTCATCTCTTTCATTAATATACATCGAATTTACTATTTACGTGGTATCAGAGCAGGAAATAAAAAAAAAAATTAAAACATTTGGGCGCTCTTTTGTTTGCAAATTTTCAACGAATTTTTTTTGCTAGAAGAGTTTTGAGGGTTTCTAGAGATCGCACGACTATTTTTGGAGATTCTTCCCTGCATTTTTCGTCTCATAAAATCGCGTTTTTTCATGTCTTTGTTCTCAAGCCGTCGTGTTTTTTCTTGATCGTGATTTTTCATTTTTTTTGGGTTATTTACGTGCAATTTGTTGTGTGTGCGCAACATCAAGATCATCTTCTTTTGTTTGCAGGTTTTAATCTCTAAAGATTGAGGCCATTTTTGGATTTTGCGTGCTTTTCCTCTATTTTCTTTGGTGTGCAAATTCATTCTCCATTTTTTGGTTGCGCGCAAGGGTTTCCTGGTTGCATTTTTGGAGCTTGTTTCGTGGCATTACGACTTTTGTCTTTTTCGTGCCCTTCTTCTACCAATGTCGAGACTTCTAGGCACGATTCTGGGTGATTATTTCTTGGTCGTTTTCAGCAATCTGTGAACAATTTTAAGGTCGAGGGTTACCAAGTCATTTACACGAATTCTGAACAAGAGCGACCTTCTTTGTTGGGTCTCTTCATTTGTGACAAAATCGTGATTTCTGGGCAATTTTTTGAGTTTGTAGGGTTTGTTGCGACCTGGCCGTTTTTTCTGCATTTTCTGATTGTTGTTTGAGTGACCTCCTTGTTAACACCCTTTTTCTAGTTGCTGCTTGTGAACAAATCAAGGATTTTGTGCCTCTTTTCTATCAGAATTTGTTCTTCAGTGACAAATGGCCTCTTTGTCTCACATTATGCTAGAGGCGAGTCAGAAATTTAATATTCGCAACTACAACACTTGGAAGCAGCATATGATGACAATTTTTGAATATCGGTGCCTTCACTAGATTATTCTGGGCAACATGACACGATCGACAATGGTAGATAAAGATCAAGCGAAGTTTGATGAGCAAAATCGGGAAGCTGTGATGTAATATGCTTGCCAAGAAATGAAAGGCAAACATTTCCCAAACGACCTAGTAACTGAAAGACACTTAAGACACTTGCTCAGAAATTAATCACAGAACATACCATTCAGGCATTAAATCCCTATAATGAGCTTAAACAAAATCTCTGACAATCGCATAGCCTAAATATCATGTTGATAACATACTAACAGAAAATACCATATTGTTATGCAGCAATAACAATATAACCACCGAGTAATATGCTTAGATCAAATTAAGTCTCCCACTACAATGATCTCCAGTAGCAACGAATACAAGTTCCAAGTTTTATCAGATAATACAGTGAACTCATAGAACTGTACAAGACCAGAGACAGAGATACACAATGAATTCCAAGGGGTGTGATAGTAATGAAGACCGGCAGCAAACAAAACACTACTTCCAATGTACAAGAGCAATGTCTAAAGCATACAATGATGAGAACTGAGCAATACCAACACAATTGTCATAATCAATAGCAGAGTATGTCGATTGCCGGATCATAGAACCTGAATGAGAGAGTCGAGCATGTACATGGCTGGTGTCTAAGGCATCCAAGTCGCACTGCAATGAAGGGTAGTCCCCAAGAATTAAGTTTTGTTCTCAGCTCTTAATCGCGCCATTACCCGGTGATAGGTGATCTGTACTCAGCTTCATATCCTTGATGAAGAAGTCCTGAAGTCCCATGAGATAGAAATTTCGAACTCACACTTGCGCTAGACTATTTGCACTAATAACTGGCCATGGCACGATTTGATCCTGGAAATCGTTGTTGGGGTTGGGACGGCAATCGTTGATGTTGTGTGCCTCTAGTCGCGATGTGATGATCGCCAATCACTAGGGTTGCATTGCCATTGCCTTGGACTGAGATGACAACTGGGGCCAAACCCGCTCACCAATCCCGTGACTCCTTGGATAAGATTGTCACCTCTGCCACTATGTCTCGCACTCAATCAATCCTGACTGGATCACCTCTAATAGCACCATGAGCAAATCACAATAATGGCGGAAGTGCAATGGATGAAGGTAGTGAATGAACAAAGGCGAGGAACCCCAGGCAGAGACTACGTCCTACTTGGTCAGACCCGCTACCTGGCCAGAACTCTTCGTCTTTATTCCTTGATGATCGAACAAAGGCATTGACCCCCCTTAAATACTAATTGATTTTGCCAATTTCAAAGAGTCAGTCAGAGCAAGGGAAATCCAACTTATTTATTTAAATTTATTATGGCGCTAACCAAGAGGTCGACCTAGAATATAGTCAAATATTATTTATTTAAATTATTATTTAATAATTTATTTCAATATTAAATATTTTATTATTTTAATTAATTGTTAAATTTGTACTTAGCATTTAAAAACGCTTTTGTTTACCGCCTATTTTGAATTTAGTTCCCGGTCAGAAATGGGGACATGACACATGATGCTTATTAAACTGTTTGTCACTGATGACTGACTACCTCAGGTACCGTCTAGCAAATCAGCTAAAGAAATTTGGGATCTTCTGAAAGATCTTCATGAAACATCTGAACCGTGTGTTCTTTCTGCAAAACATGTTGTTTTCCATCATGATGGATGAGAAGACAACTTTGTAGGCACACTTGACAAAAATCAAGGACATCCGTGATTAGCTAGAGGCCATTGGTCAGAAAATGGAGGAAAATATGGTAGTCATTACTCTGAAGAGTCTGCCAAAATCTTATGAGCACTTTCGTGAGACACTCAACATTACCTTAGTTAATGTTGACTTGAAGTTTTCAAATCTTTACACCATACTTCTATAGGAGGATTGTTGGAAACAACAGTTCGTTAGCGGTGCTAGTTCATCCTCCACAGAGCATGCATTTCTTGCCAAGACATTTCAGAAGAATAAGGGCAAGAATCAACCCTCTCAGCAGATCAGTCAAGCTCAATCTCATGATTCTTCCAAAAAGAAGAATGTTCAGTGTAACTATTGCCACAAGTATGGTCACATGAAAAAAGAATGTCAGAAACGCTTGGGTTCTGAACAAAACAAGCAAGGAGAGTCCAAACCCAAAGCCCATGTTGCAGAGCACACTGAGTAGGAGTTTGCGTTCTATGTCTTTATGTCCAAGAGTCTAGCTGATCCTGTTAAATCCTCTGCCTGGTATATTGATTCAAGTGCATCTTGACACTTCACTCTTTGTTAGGATTGGTTCATTGAGTACATGCCATTCAAAGATTATGTTATCTTTGGAGGAGGCGAGGAGTATACTATTGTCAAAAAGGGCAACGTATAAATTCATTTTGGAGGGAGAAATTTAATATTTCTCAATGTATACTTTGTACCTGACATGGAGCTGAATTTACTTTCCATTAGTCAAATCATGACTCACTCTCCTCAGCTAGATATTGTTTTCAGCATGCATACTTGCAGCATTTTGATAGAGAGACTCGAATTACAATTGTTCAGGGACTTGAGGATCATAGTCTATATAGACTTGTTGATTATGGTGATTCTCAAGAGCACGCTTTGGCAGCCAGGAGTACTTCCATCAGCAACCTTTGGCATCAGCGTTATGGGCACCCGAATATGCAATTCAACTATCTCGAGATAATCTAGTTGGTGGTCTACCTGCGATTTAGACTCAAAATCATGGTGTATGTGAAGCTTATCAAGCTGGAAAGCAGCATTAGGCTCCATTCTCAAATGGTGACTCATGGAGACCTTCCAAAGTATTACAGTTGGTTCACGCTGATGTATGTGGCCCAATGAACACTCCAATTACTGGTTGCAGGTATTTTTTGTTTTTTGTTGATGGTTTTAGTAGAAAAATGTTGGTGTATTTTCTTTAAAACAAATCAAAGGTGTTTGGTATATTTCAGCAGTTTAAGGCTTTAGTTGAGAAAGAGTTAGGCTTTCCTATAGTCACTCTTAGGTCTGATAATGGGGGGGGGTGAGGGGATTTTTGTTCTTCTAACTTCTCCAATTTCTACGCTGCCCATGGAATTAAGCGCCAACTTACCAAACCTTACACCCCTCAGCAGAATGGTGTTGTTGAGCATCACAATCGCAACATTACTGAAATGGCTTGTTTTATGTTGGAGCATAGAAATGTCCCTAAGAAATTATGGGCTGAAGCAGTTTACACTACAGTCTATCTTTTGAATCGGTCTCCTACTCATGCCATTAAGAAGATGACTCCTGAAGAAGTTTGGTCTGAACGCACGCCTAAAATCAGCTACCTAAATTTTTTTGGCTCTACTGTTCATGTGTGGATTCCAGATGCCAAGCGCACTAAGTTGGATTCCAAAAGCCAGAAACTCATGTTCACTGGTTATAGTGAGAATCATAAGGCATATAGGCTGATTAATGTAGATACAACTTGTCTCATCTTAAGTCGTGACGTTGTGGCTGATGAAAATAGTGGGCCCTTCTATCAATCTTCTCCTTTTGTGAGCCCTAAGGATCACTATATGCAGGCATCTAATTTGGGTGTTTATCTTCCCCTGGCTCCACCGGATGGGAGGGATTTTGCAGTTGTGCAAGCACCTCTGCAAAATGTTCCACCCGCCTCTCCTCGGGACAATCTGGATCCTCGTCCAACTGATTCTGTTCTAGCCACCCCTGGTGATGTTGTTCCTCCTACTTCAGATATTAGTACTTCCACTCTTCGACATAAATGGTATGCTAAAACCATCAGTGATCTTCATGATGATCAATTGATTGAGGGTAGATCTGCTCGAAAAAAGAGCAAGCAGCATAATACTATTAATTTTGCTCTTATGGCCAATCCTCACAGCATCTCTAAGCCTCAAACATATTCAGAGGCTAAAGGCATACCTGAGTGGGAAAAGGCTATGGAAGTTGAACATCATAGCCTTCTGAAGAATAACACTTGGGTCCTCTCTGATCTTCCACCTGGGAAGAAGCCCATTGGATGCAAACGGGTTTATAAAGTTAAGTACAAGGTTGACGGAACTCTTGACAAGTATAAGGCTCGGTTAATAGCCAAAGGGTTCTCACAGACAAAGGGTTAGTAGCCAAAGGGTTCTCATAGACAGAGGGCATTGATTATGAGAAGACATTTGCTCCTACAACTGAAATGAGTACTATTCAGCTTGTCCTTGCTACAGCAGCGCAATTTGGATGGAAAGTCTATCAAATGGATGTCAAGAGTGTATTTCTCAATGGTGATCTACAGGAAGAGGTCTACATGATGCAACCTCCTGGTTTCAAGGTTGCTGGTAAAGAACACCAGGTATTCACACTACTGAATGCACTCTATGGCCTTAAATAGGCTCCACGAGCTTGGTACATGAAAATTGATAAGTACCTCGTTGATCATGGTTTTCAGAGGAGCCCTTCCAATTCTAATTTGTATGTCAAACAGTTTGATGATGATATTCTTTTGCTTGTTGTCTATGTTGATGACCTGATCATTACTGGCAGCTTAGAACATCTGATTGAGTAAATAAAACATAATCTCAGTCAATCATTTGACATGACAGATTTGGGACTTCTTCATTATTGTCTCGATGTTGAGGTTTGGCAGACAGCTAATAGCATCTTTATTTCTCAGTCCAAGTATGCTCGTAGTTTGCTTGATAAGTTCAAAATGAATGATTGCAAACTTGCATCTACACCAATGGAGAATGGGCTAAAACTATTAGCAAAATCAGATTCGCCTATGCAAAATGGATCAGCTTTTAGGCAACTAGTAGGCAGCCTCATTTATCTCACTGCTACTAGACTTGACCTCAGTTTTGTTGTGAACTAAATCTCTTGCTTCATGACAGCCCCTAAAGCTTACATTGGGTTGCCGCAAAACGTGTGCTGTGATATGTGAAAGGCACTTCTGACTTTGGCATTCTGTATGGAAGGTGCAAAGATCCTAAGTTGATTGGCTGTACAGACTAAAATTGGGCAGGTTTTGTTGATGACAATAAGTCTACTTCTGGGTATGTATTCAGTTTGGGTACAGGTGCAGTTACATGGACCAGCAAGAAGCAGCAGGCAGTGGCTCTTTCCTCGACCGAAGCTGAATATCGGGGAACTGTTAAAGCAGCTTGTGAGGCATTTTGGCTTCGAAGGGTGCTTTGTGACATGCAAATGTCTCAAACAAGGCCTTCCCCCTTGTACTATGACAATCAAGTGTTGAAACTTGCCAAAAATGCAATCTTCCATGAAAGGACCAAGCATGTTGAACTTTATTGGCATTTCATCCGCCAGCTTGTCGAAGATGGATCAGTGGTATTGCAGTATGTTCCAATAGAGGATCATATTGTAGATATTCTCACCAAGTCTCTATGCCCCGATAAGTTTGTAAAATTCAGGGGGCATCTTGGTGTAGTTGATAGATTGACCATTAAGGGAGGGTATTCAATTAATATTTAGTTAGATTATTTAATGGTCAATAATGTAATATATTAGATAAGGTTGTTTCTGTAGTTTGCTCTAGTTCTTTTTAGAAACATTTGATATTCTTTATTCTTAGAAACTTTGTAAATTCTTTATAAAGAGATTTCATCTCTTTCATTAATATACATTGAATTTACCATTTACAACTTGTCTCTTCGTCGACTTGGTTTCCTTTTTTGAACTATCTTCTTCTTTGCATGGGTCTTTCAAATGATTGTCAATACCTTTTCAGATACCACCCAGGTTTTATAACTCTTTTGTCTTGCAAAGAAGTTTCTTTTCAAAAGATTATCTTTGAAACAAGGCAGATTTTCATAGTTTTGAGAAAGTCTGTCAGGACTGACGTTCCTTTTCTAACCACGCCCGACTCCAATGAAGTGTTAGGGACGGTGTTAGGGACATCATCCAAAGTGAAGCCTATTCAGAAGAGGTATGTGAATAAAGGACGATCTTGTCAGTTTTGACTAAAGTTTTCTAACTTCGTAGGTTTCCGACTATGTTCTCAAAAGCCATTCAAATATCTGACTTTGTTGAGTGTATCAAGGTTATTCGATAATGGCGCCAAGTGGCATATGTGTTAGACATTAACTGTTGCCAGTACTAAAGTGGATGAAATAAATACTTGATTGTGTGGAATTAAGGTGTCATTTGGAACATAATCATTCCTTTTAGAATGCATAATTTCAGAAACCGAGAAAGACAAACATACAGTTTGACACTCAAAGAAATAGCTCGAGCAAGAACGGGTGGCATATTACTAGGCAAGTGGCATGCCTAAACTTTTCTCTGGTAATTGGAGATTGTTTTCTGCAACATCGCATTGTTGAATCCTCTTTTGAGGTGAATATTTGGGAAAAATGAAATATAAATATTTGGGGTATGAGCATTTGGCTGGTCTAGATAGTTCTTTGCCTGAAATAGGCGATACAAGGTTAGCGCATATAAATCTGGATCTTTTTGGGAAAGGCAGAAAGAGACACAATTATTCAAAGGGTATTAGAAAGTTGCCTTTCTTCAAGCTGTTGTGTTCCCAGTAGAAGAATAGTGCACGGAGCTTGTATTAGAGTGTATATCCCGTTATAATCCTAAGATGAGACAAATCTGCACTAAAGATAATAATTTTCTAGTAACCTTGGATAGGGCCACCATCAGCGGGTGTTTCAGGCTACCAGAGAGGGAGGTATATTTTGAGTTCAATTTTACCCTATCTCAATGTCAATTCTTGGAAAAGAAGGGATATTATTGGAATTACATTGCAAAACAATGGTTTGACCATCCCAAGAAAGGAAAATCACAACTCCCTAAGAAGATGCATAAATCACATTTTAGAGAAGAAATTTCATATATCATTGTACTATTGCATAGGGTTAAAGGGAGCATGAACGCTCATGACCTTAAAGAATACATGCATTTCTTCATACAGGTTATCTGTGTTGGTCACCAATATTTGGATTGGGCCACTATAATCAGTGACGGGTTGGATGACACAATAAGAAGTTTTGTTGTTAATAGGTCATTTTAAATGTCTTCCCCTCTTTTCTATGTCTTGGCCTACACAAGGCCCTGGATTGGCCTAAACCCTATGGAGGATTTCGATGAGCAAATTCAAATCCAACTACTACCCTGATTTGCAGCTTGAAAAGAGTTATAAGAATTTGTCAAGGGTAAATGATGTGTTCACTATGAAATTGGTCAAGGAATTACAAGGTGATCTAGGTCAGAGGGTGTCTCCTAAGGCTTTCCAATTAGTTACCAAATATGGTAGCCTTTTCATCCAGTTTAGAACATTTACTTATTTGAGGGTTGGTGGATTCAATGATTTCCCTCTTAAGCTACCCAGATATGTGGAAGATAAATTCATCCTAATGGAAATTTGTCGTCAAGTTGCAGAGGAAAACAAAAGATGCCCAAATAGAAAGAAGGTTGGGATTCCATTCCTAATTGGTTTGGGGTATTATGAATGTAGGTCTCAGTCTAATGCCCTTAATTTGAAGAGGGACATTGCAAGGTTCTCTTTTGGCACTTATGAGAGGTGGTTCCCACTCGACAACAAAAATTATGTAAGGAATCATCTTTACCTCGGTCCCGATTATTATCATATGCCTCACCTTGAAGATTTTTGGGCAGATTGTGTGGACAACAATGAAGTAAGGAAAAGGGATTGGATGAGGCACTCCTTGGCACAAATATTCAACTTTAAGTTGGGTTGGAACATAAGGGGAATACAAGATGAAAACTCTGATTTAATTGATCCAACCTATGTCCAACGGATACAGACACAAACCTTGCCACCTGTTGACTGGAATATTGAAGAAATTGAAGATATTCATGTCAAAACTACAGCAGTTTTGAAAAGGACACAAGTTTGGTTGGCCAAAAAGAAAGGGGAGGCCACTAAAGCCCCATCAAAAGAGAATAGAGGATTTTGAGAACAAATGGGTGCTAGTCATGCAAGCACAGTGTCTCTTGCACCAACATCCCCAATACAAACCACATCCCTATTAGGCAATAGTGGAAATGGAGATGATCCTCCTAAGAAGGGTAAAGGACCTAAACAAATGTATGGTGAAGGCTCTCTTCCCAATGTCATAATTGAAGAACAAAGGGATGATGATGTTGAATGCCAATCAAAGGAAAGCAATCAAGAAAATGAGGCTGATAGGGAAGTCGTGGAAACTCACATTTAACAGCCTGATCAACCTCAAGGTAGACCAAAAGGAGATATGCAGAGAGGTAAAGCTTCGATTTCTTCTCCTTCAAGCATACATAATGTAATGAGAACTCCCCTTCCCAACAAAGCCCTTCATTTCTCCACACATGGAACTTCTCAAAATCCAAATGCTCCTCCGCCTACACCATCTTGGTTAGAAAATTCTCTCTCAAGCAAAAGAAAGACAGTGCCTATCATTTTACTAGAAGAGGATGTAGTAGGAAAACTTTTGCAGAGAACTCCAACGGTAAAGAAATTGAAAACTACTGCTAGGTTATGGAAGATGAAACTTCTGGACATCTGATTATGGAAGTTGCCTAGCCCTCAACGCAAAAAGATCCTAGTCAGGTTACCACAGCAGACTATAATGTGACCAAAGTAGACTTAGGTCCTCCTAGTAGGGATGGAGACATCCATAACTTGTAGGTCACAGCCTCAAGGTTAGTGGAGAGAACAGAGAAAGATTGAGAAGATAAAGATGGGTTGAAGAAATCCATAAAGCTTCTATCGAATTGCCTTAGGACTCTAATAAACCCCTCTCCTCAACATTTGAATCAAGCAAGTCCTCCCTTTTATCCCAATTTAGTTGTTGGGAAGGCTATGATGAGTAGAATCCAAGAGGATAGTTATTATGGGTAAATCGTCCAAAGCTAGGTACCTGAGATTAACGAAAAGGGACCTGCTTTGATAGAAAAGTTAAGAAAGGTATATGATAAGTTTGTGGTGTTAAGGAATTCAATCAAATCTGAATTAGTCAATTGTAAGCAGGAGGAAACAAATTGCCTATAGATTGATCATGAATTAACTGGTATTATTGCAATAGGCATGGAAAAGTCTGCTTTTGAGAACATTGTTTCATCCAAACAAGATACTTGGGTCGTCATGTGGAAACAAGTATAGCATGGAAACTTGAAGTTATGAGATCGAATTTCTCAGAGCAAACAAAGTTGTTGAAGGAATGTGGTCACTTGAACAATAATTTCACCAAGAATTTTTCTGACTTCGAACATTCAATAATGAAAGGTGATAACCAGGGGCCTGCCACACTTGAGGAGTTAAAGATTGACACTTATTCCGGGGAAAAAGTATTTGATAAGGAGGCATTAAAAAAGCTAGCCAGGATTGGTTCGACATTGTCATGGAACCAGGACTCCCCTGTACTCATCACACACAAAATGGATCGAATTCCAATTGCTAAGGCCACTTGGCAGTTGAGGATGAGGAATGTAGCCGTCCCACAGGAGATGAAAACTCCTACTATTGTGATGGCTTTGAAGGATTACCAAGTACGCATGGCAGCTGCTCAATAAATATTGACCAAAGGAGAGACTCCCGCCGCTTCACATACCTAGCCAGCTCAACAGTAGTTATCTTTAAGTTTCTCTAGTTTTGTCTTTAGAAATATTTTGAACTTGATTATTCTGATTCTTTCAAGAATCGGTTATTTTCAGTTATTTCAAAGACTCTGATGACAATTATGTTCTAAAAACTATTTGATATTGCAAGGGTCCAAAATTTTGATCCCCCTTGCACTGTGATGCATGAGTGAGAATCGATCATAATAGAAGGATCAAATTTTGCAGTTTTAATTCACTGTTATGCATGTTTATTGTTTGTGTGCACTAAATTGTGAGTTAGCTACTAATGTTTATGAATAAGTCTGTGAGCTTAGATGAACATTTGGATATTCCTTCCCTATGAGGATGTGATGTTCAGTGGTATTTAATTCATTTATTTGAGGGGAGAATGATTAAGATTGTATTGAGTCGAGTCAGCAAGCATTGATAGTCTAGTCTATGAGCTATGATATTAAAGGTTTGCCAGTCCATTTCAACATTGAAGTACTTTCTTTAGTTTTAAAGCATTTTTATTCGCATCTATTTCATAGTTATGAATAGGTGTTAGTTTTCCTTTCCTACATTTTGGTCAAAAGCATACCCCCACTTTATGTATTTTCAAAAAATCAAAAATACATCAAAAGAGGGAGTTGTACATCAATTAAAATTCAGAGGAAGATTACCAATGCAATGGTAATCTCTCCAACTGTTGTGAATTGATTAGTCCTTCGTGGGCATTACAGAGTCATTTTGTATTTAATCTTATAAAGGATAAATCTGTTCACATATATCATAGTTGCATAATGATATTTTATTACCAATTAATATAGTAGATTCTTATAGCAATCTACTTTGAACTTACTAAAGTGTTTTGCAAATAGGGAGTTTGATCAACCTTCTGAGTTCACAAGAGGTGAAGTATCGGCCTTTCCTTCATCAAGCACACCACACCGAGATGGAGCACTCATGGGCCAGGAGGCGTATGAGTGCTCCTGGGCTTGATCAAGGAGGCTAGAGCGCCTCCAAGGTGGACTAAGGGATGGAGTGGACCTGAGATCTTGCCATGTACATAGGCTAGGAGGGAAATGAGTACTCTTGGGCTTGAGGGTTTTCTCAAGTATGCCACCCCAAGATGGAGCACTCGTGGACCGGGAGGCGTATGAGTGCTCATGGGCTTGATTGTCTTCTCAAGTATGCCACCCCAAGATGGATGGACAAGGATCCACCCATGCCCTCACAATACAAGGGCAACCATCCTTGAGATTGCGGTTTGCAAGTACTTCAAGTGAATTCCTAATATGATTGGATATAGTAATATGCTTTGTAATAACCATTAATGATGTTAAGATATTTTGAATCCAAATGTTAATGATGCTATGAACTATAGATCTAACTATTATGATCTTTTAGTTATGATGTATTGCTCTCAATATTATAGGATTTTATGTATTAATTTGAATATTATTGATAAGTTTATACTTGTTATTACTAATATCAGTTTTTTGTGATTATTATTGTTTTGCAGGCCCAAATTTAGGAATATCCCAAAAGGGGACATTACAATTGGTATCAAAGCCTTGATTTTGCCATCTTGAGGATCAAGAAGAGTAGTTTATGCAATTAAGCCAGAGGCCTCAAAGGGCATTGGAAAGAGAAAGCAGGAATTACCACAAGAAACAACCCTACTCGAAGCAATAAAATGAGTTAACAACTAGGAAATGAGTTGAGGGTCTTCATGGAATAAAACGAAAGGAAAACTTGAGCCTTCATAAAACACAACACGAGGACAATTCAAGTACTTCTCCAAACTCTACAAAATATGAATAACACAATCAACACTCTTAGACCCAACCGAACTAATGGGAGGGATGTCAACTCTAATCACTCAGAAAACAACAATGGATCACCACTAGGGTCAACACCTAGGTTAACAAGACCCTCATTCTTACCTAGAGAAGTTCCAACAAGAGAAGAAGAAACCAATCCACTAGTTAATGACTTTGACGAATATGTTGAGGCCTACTCAAGGCTGGAGCATTAAAATTGGGAGAAATATCCCATTTGAGGAATATTGTGATGCGAGGTCACGAACTACTTGTAGAAAGGAAAAGAAACAACCAAATAAAGACTTATGCCAAAGGATGAGTAAAATGACTCTCCCCAACTTTGATGGATCAAAAAAGGTCACTACACATTCATGGATCCAAAAGATGGACACCTATTTCTCCCTTAGTCTTATTACCGAAGAGGTCAACTTTGCCATTTTTCATTTGGAAGGGGTTGCACATGATTGATGGCATCATGGTATTATTACTCAAGGGCACCAAAACGTAACAAACAACCTACAATGAATTTACACAAAAACTCATAGATTGATTTGATCAAAAGCATGTTGAAACACACTTCAAAGAAATAACACAATTAAAACAACAAGGATCAATAGAAGATTATGTGGCCAAATTTCAAAGGATCTCAGTCATGGTACCTAGGATTATCGAGAGAAGGCTAACATACTTATTTTTTTAAGGGTTGTCAGAATCAATCTGTGGTTTGGTGAGTGCCCTTGACCCCACATCTCTTCAAGATGCATCCAAAAGGCCATGAGGTTAGAAACCACGACAAAAGAAAGGAGCTATTCAAAGAATATGTCTTCAACCTCACATAACCAACCCTCCTACAAAGGAAACTAGCAACCAAAGGCACTACCTCCTTGATCACACATAACATGGGAAGATAGGTCAGAACTTCTAAAGAAGTCATTGCATTTTAATTGTAAGGAAAAATGGGTGGCAAGACATAGGTGCGCAAAAAGAGGGCAAGCACACAACTTGGGAGCAATATTAGACAAAGAAATGAGTGAATAATTTGAACCCCAAAATAAGAAAAGGAAACAAGATGATGAAGAAAAATGCAAGCAGTGCCTTAGCCACACTTTCAAGAGCACCTAAATATCACACCTTCAAAATCTGTAGTGTTCTAAAAGGATAGAAAGTGACTATCTTGGTGGATAGTGATGCCACCCATAAATTCACTAGCGAAGGTTTAGTGACAAGAATGAATTTAGAAACTGAAGACTTTGAGGGATTCAAGGTGGTCATGGCATATGGGTACACTACACCTTGCACACAAATGATTCGCCAACTAAGTATCACCTTGGGAAGAATAAAATTTTAAATAAGTGAAGATTTCTATGTAGTGAATATACGAGATACAGATGTAGTTTTGGGCATCCATTCGTTGCATTCCTTAGGAAGATATTATCAAGACTTTCAAAAGATGGAACTTTGTTTCCAACTCAATGGTCAACAAGTACTTCTCCAAGGCCTATCAAATGGGCCCCCAAGGGTAGTATCATAAAAAAGGAATGGAAAGAGCCTTTAGGCACGAACAAGAAGTTAACAAAGCTATGAGACCTACATGGTCTTTCAGTTACAAGTTATTAGCTCACAGGATTCCCAATGAAGGAACAATCAATCATTCTCTAACAACTTAACAGAGTTAATGATAAAATCTAATGGAAATCCATATATTTCCATCACTAATTATCATGGGAACATAGGCATAACTAAGATGCAAAGATGGATCTAGATTTATTTCCACATTATCTTCCAAATTTCAAGATATAAGTGCACAAAGATATCATCTTAGCCCAAGACTATCAATCTCTTTAAATGCCAACCAATTAAATTCCATGAAGCCATGACTGCATTCCTAAAATAGGAGCAGGCCATTTTGAATCTTCGATGCATCCAATGCTCCCATAGTAACCACAAGAAGTCTTTTTGTTTCTTCTCTTAGAGGATGAAAGAAAAATTGTCTTAAATTACAAACCTTGTCGGTCATCGACTCTTGGTTTTTGTTATTGAAAATACCAATACATAAGCCTGAAAAATACAAGACAATAAATTGTCGTCACACATGATGGTATCAACCTTTTGATATTAAAAGACTATATTGGCAGTCTGGCAAGTACATTAACAACATTTCAAGGACATCATTGTAGTACAGCGTTGGACATAGCCAAGATAATAAGAAAACATCACTTGGTGTAGAATTCCCAATTCCTAATTATGTCAGAGTGTTCGAGCAAAATCCAATTACATCACAAGGATGATCTAGGGGTTACAAATCTCTAAAGTTGATTTGGAATCCTCGTATAAGCAAAAAGGATTTAGTGACAACCTAAAATTAACATTGCTTGAGGACAAGCAATTTGGGAAGAGCAAATTATCATATCCCCACCATAAACCACAATCGCAGCCTATCTTGAATTAATGACAATCATTGGTCAAAGAAATAAAAAAGTGGTGACCAAAGAAATATAAAAATAGCAACTCTTCAAAAAGGGTTCAATGGGAGTCTATGCAATGACTCCACAATAAAATAAATAGTTAAAAATTAATAGAGATTTTCAAGGTAGCACGTGGGAATAAAATAAAAAAATATTAAGTTTACACAAAAAGTTATAACCTTTGGAAAGGAGATCTCTGTTCCAAAGGATGCATCATTCCAAGAAGATGTGAAGATATAATGGGGAGTCCATTTTCTTGGGAGGAGGATCAAGTGGTGATTGGAAAAAGGAATATAAGAACTTGCAATATAAGATATCTATTGGAAATAAGTATTGTTTCAGCAAGAATATTATTGGGAAGTAAGTTTGAAAATGTAGATTAAGAATAGCTATATTAATATATATCATAGTTGCATAATGATATTTTATTACCAATTAATACAGTAGATTCCTTTAGCAATCTATTTTGAACTTATAAATTTTGCAAATAGGGAGGTCGATCAACCTTTCGAGTTCACAAGAGGTGAAGTACCGGCCTTTCCTTCATCAAGCACGCCACCCCGTATTAGAGCGCCCATGGGCTGAGAGGCATATGACTGCTCTTGGGCTTGTTGAGGAAGGCAGTCTTCATGTAATGCCCCCATTTTAGCCCTACGCTCTTCTTAAGCTTTTAGCCTATTTCCAGAAACTCATAGGCTAAGTAGAACTGAAAATTAGGGTTTCCTATTTTTTAGGAGGTTTCAGATGTAGTTTTGAGGGCTTGCATGCATGGTTTTTTTATGCATGTTTGGTGGAGTTTTATGGGTTTTCAGAAAGCTTCAAAATGGTTTTTCATGCATCTCCATTTGATAACTTTTCCAAGCACTTACTATTTATAGTAAGTCATGTTGGCTTCCTGGATTGTACTCAGAAGGCGTTTGGAAACACTTACTATTTATAGTAAGTCATGATTATTGCTCATATGAAGTTTTGCAAACTTACTATTTATAGCAGTTACTATTTTTAGTAAGTCTATTTATAGCAGTATTGTTCTAGTAGCAGTTCAATCATCTGCAGTTCACATTTTGGGCAGTGTGGCTGTTTAGTTGGTTTTTTGAAGATTTTTGAAGTTAACTTACTATTTTTGGCATTGGCTATTTTTAGTAAGTCCTTTTGTGGCAGTGGCACCATCAGCAGTCTTGCTCAGGTCATCATTCCATTTTTGGCAGAATCAGTTTGAGTGTTAGCTTTGGTTTTGGATTCTATCCCTCCTTGGATTGAGTCCTAGACTTAGTCAATTTTCATATCTTGCAGTTGTACCCCATGCCTAGGCTTGATGACTTTAAATTGTTTTAAAGTTGGGGACATAAAGGAGGTCGAACTTCTTAGGCAATTAATGTTTGTTTTAAATGTTTATTGTTGCATTTTGGAAATGGACGCCTAAAGAAGAATGTTTTGATTTTTTAAATAAAGTAAATGCTAAAAGGTGGCGTCCCTTGGAGGAATTGATCAGTTTCTTGTTGGGAGTTACAGTTTGCTTCATTTGCCAATTGAAGCTTATATATTGGTGTCTTGCTCTTTGTATCTCATCTTGGAAAATTGAAAGTAAAGTTATGTTGCTGGTTTGAATCCAGAACATGGCTAAGGGGGAGCTTAGCAAATTCAATCCATCATTCGGGCCTGAAACTATGGCTTCCTAGGTGCATCATTGTGACTGTACTTCACCTTGGAGTGCAGATGGAGCATCAAATTGAAGCTATCGAATAGGTTGCTGATGTAAAGCCTATTTTACAAGTTGCTGATTTGCCATGGCTGAAGCTATTTTTTGCTCATAGCTTCATCACTGATTTTGGTCTCATTTTGGGTATTGGCCCAAGTTGTTCTACTATGGAGGGCGCCCCGATCTACAAAAATCATCAAGTTTTTGATTATTAAGAGCAAGTCGACCTCCTTGAGGGGTCGTACCATTTGGTATTTGCATTGGAATTCGTGCCTGTTGTTTTCATCTGTTTCTGGCTCGAGTTTCCATTGGGAATTGGATGCCTTGCTTCCAGTTGTTGATCAACTGTGGTTTGGAAGCATTCTGAGCTGATTCAGAGGAGTTTTGTCCATCTTGGTGAATTCATAGCTTGCTGGTCTGATTTTCTGTACCTTCTGTTTCTGATCAGATTAGTTAAGTTTTATCATCATGCTGTTTTGAACTTCAATTCTTCATCTATTCTAGTTGTAAATGTTAGAGGAAGTGATACTCTAACCATTGCTGGTTTGAAAAGCTTATCTTTGACATATTGCAACTGTTTGACAATTTTTTGTAAGCTGATTAGTAGTACTAACAGCAATAGTTTACTTTGCTGCAATTTATTTTGTTGTATTCCCCCCACGAAAACATAAGTGGTTGTGTGGATTGTATACCCCCCACAGTTTAAGTGGAAGTGAGGTTAATTGGTTGGCTTGCCGCCTTCAAATAATTGTAATAATCACACCCACTGAATAAGTGGAGTATTCCCACCGCTTGTGGATGCCTGCATCAACAGGAGAAGTTTTATTTCAGTTTAATATCTAGCACTCCACCATATGTTAGCACCTCGCTTTGCAAAGGGATCTTGCGTGCACATTCTTGGTGTCGAGTTTAGCTCTTCATTTTTAGTTGTTATCAAGTTATTAGATCCTAGGGATCCTCTGACCATATGCCCGCTTCTATTCCTTAAGTGGTTTTAGGGCGCATTCTTGGTTAGAGTTGTTTTAGCTGTGCTTTGGTTTGGAGCTGATTCTTAATGGGTGCATGATTTGCATTGTTGTGAACTGAAAACAAGGGAAAAAATTAAGGGGAACATTTCATTTCATGCATCTTATCAAGCACACCACCTCGAGATGGAGCGCTCATGGGCTAGGAGGCAAATGAGTGTTCCTAGTCTTGATCAAGGAGGATGGAGCGCCTCCAAGGTGGACTAAGGGATGGAGTGGACCTGAGATCTTGCCATGTTCATAGGTCGGGAGGCAGATGAGTGCTATTGAGCTTGAGGGTTTTCTTAAGTATGCCACCCAAGATGGAGAACGTGCGGACCGGGAAGCATATGAGTGCTCACGAACTTGAGGGTCTTCTCAAGTATACCACCTCGAGATGGAAGGACAAGGATCCACCCATGCTCTTGCAATACAAGGACAACCATCCTTGAGATTGCAGTTTGCAAGTACTTCAAGTGAATTCCTAATATGATTGGCTATAGGAATATGCTTTGTAATAACCATTAATAATGTTAAGATATTTTGAATCCAAATGTTAATGATGCTATGAACTATAGATCTAACTATTATGATGTTTTAGCTATAATGTACTGCTCTCAATATTTTAAGATTTTATGTATTAATTTGAATATTACCGATAAGTGTATACTTTATACTTGTTATTACTAATATTAGTTTTTAGTGATTATTATTGTTTTGCAGGCCTAAATTTAGGAATATCCCAAAATGGGACATTACATACTTGGGAGGAATTGTTGAGTCCTCCATTCATCACATATTTCATCACTTGTATATGATTATTTTCATACATTCTCTCTTTTGGAGAGGTGTCTTTTCCCATGAGATTCTCCTCCTTTTCTCCATTTGTGAGAGCTCATTTGTAAATGGGTACCTAACATGGCCTTGTAGTTGGGACCCATCCTTGCATTCTTGCATCATTTGCATTGGTTTGTTCCTCCCTAAGTTGCACTTAAGGGGGGTGTCGATGTGAATATGGTATTTTACCTATCTAGTTCACTAGTAGGTCCTATTCACATATTTACTTAGGTCCTAGGAATCTTTCTAGAAGTTTTATTTGTCATTTAGATCTTATCTTATGTCATTTACTTCTTATGGTCTAGGTCATTTAATATTTGTTTTGTTAGGTTTCTCATGTTATAAGATTAAGACACATGTCAAGATCTTGTCTAATTATATCTTTCGCCTTGTCTATATAAGCAAGACCTCTTGTACATTTGTAAATCATAGGGGATGTACTATCACTGATCCATTGATTATTGTACATTACTGGCATCCTTAATCATAGTAAGCTATTTCTTGCTCTACTCTCTTGTGGAAGGTTATCTTTTGTTTTGCAAGTGATCTTGGGGTGTGTGAGTTAATTTTCAATTCCTATAGAAAGGAATAGATAATTAAAATTTGAGTACCAGTACATATTATTTTCCAAATGAAATGGCAGAGACCTCTTGCCTGGAGATGTTTGGAGCAAAGCCACCCTCATCACCAACATTACAAGCATCTATTCCGTATTTTTCTTTTATTACTGCCTGAAACAAAAAAGATACAAAAAAGATGCAATGTCAAACATTAAATCTGGCTTGGATCAAGAGAAATAATCACAGAAACATTAAAAGCACTACTTTTCACATAAATCTGAATCATAATCATGTTTTAAAACCCAGTTTCAGTCAATAACTTTGTATTAGAGAAAATGTGCCAGAAAAAGATATTTTCCATTATGAATAGAAAATAGAAAATTATTCCAATAACTATCTCAAAGACAACAATTGGGATTTGAATAGATCTTAGCTATAAAAGCTAAACCACGGCACATTGAATTTTAAAAAACAGCATCGAATGGAAAATACACCTGGAGACTTGATAAAACCTGTTTTTTCTTTTAGGTAGTTTAAATTTATGTCAATACAAAAAGATAATCTCTATACAAATAGCTCATAAGAATGCACCATATAATTGCAGAGTTTATGAAGGCCAAAAAAGATATTTGTAAATGTCATTGCTGTAACACACAAAGTTGCAAGACTTCTTTCAATAATAATTAAAATACAAAAGCTTACAATAATTATCAAATTGTACTCAACAGAAAACAATTAAATATCAAAACTTAGAACTCGATGAACAACAATTTCAACAATATGCAAGCTTGAAAATCACTATTACTAATCTAAGTGCAAACTAGCATTTACTTATAATGTTTACAAAGCTATTGCAAGAAAATAATTAAAAATTCAACCATTACTTCTACTCTAAAAATAACCAATTCCATGAAATGCAGTTTTTATTTCAAAATCCTGTCCTCTAATACTAAAACTAAAATCATGCGATCTCCGATTAAATTGTAGATTGAATTTATTACAAACTATGACTTAATGCTCATATCTCTCACATAACGAGATATCTATGAATCTGTCTTACACGGAGACGCGTCCCTTGCCCCAAAATGCATTGTCCCTATCCCCAACCGTCCCTGAGACGAGGGAACACAAAGGGGACGTCCCCTTGCCGTCCTCGATGAAGAGCACAAAGATATACTGAGAGGGGGCGAGCAGGTGAATCAGTATATCAACAAACTTTTACTCTCTTAGCTTTTATCAACTTTATCTTCTAGCACAATATCAACCATGTAATATGAAACAATATGATCAAGTTGACACCAACAATTGTATTTTATGTTTTATATGAGATTACAAAGATTGTAGGCACCAACCTACTTGAATCATCAATTTTATAGTTTAGTAGGCATCAACCTACAAGGAGCACCAACCCCTTAAACTGTTTTAGTAGGCACCAACCTACAAGGAGCACCAACCCCTAATTCTGATTTAGTAGGCACCAACCTACAAGGAGCATCAACTCCTAAAGTTCGTAGGCACCAACCTACTGGAGGCACCAACCCCCACTTGCCAAGCACCAACTTAGCAAAAGATAATAATTTCAAGAATAGTGTTCCACCTTCAATGTTGCTTCTTCAACGGATGATGGACATTGTCATTCCTTCACCAAATCTGTATAAACTCCTCTTCATAATGCTTCACAAATCTGCATAAACTTCTTTTCATTAATGCTTCACACATTTGCAGAAACTCCTTTTCATTAAATCTGCCATAAATACTTCACAAAATTTGCATTATATCTGTTCATAATAGATCTGCACATAAGCTCTCATAGGTCTTCTCATCATTATACCATAGATTCTTCATATAAACCTGCCTTTTCACTTTTTATAAATCCATCTAGAAATCTGAGTGTGTTCTAAGAAAATCTGCTTCTTGAATCTGCTGGTGAATTTATGATACCACACTTTTTACACAGTAACACACTTCACCACTTGAATGATCTGCCTTTATATCTGCAATGTTTCTACAAAAGGATGTAACTCTTTGGAATGGACACAACCATTTGAATAGTCATGTATTTCACTAACAAATCTGCCTTAACTCAATCTCTTAATCTGCTGTCTATATGAACTTGTTTATTTCCACTCTTACTCATTGAATTGCTGCTTCACTATTCAATGTTTCATCTTTTCATAATTTATTCATATATTTTATATCTCCACATTCCATTCCACTCTCCTTCTTCACATGATCATTCTCACACAATAACTTTTTCACAAATCTGATTACTACTCAATCAATATCTTTTCTTCACAAATCTGACCCAATATATTCACAAACAAATCTAATCCAAATCATTCACAATCTTCTCATAAATTTAATCCAAATCAGGTACTCTTTCTTTCCACAAGTCTGATCCAAGCTTTACACGAACTTTTCTCATAAATTACCTCTTCAAGATGCTCTTTAAACTGCACTTATTCCTCTTTAAAATTTTTCCATAAACTCTTATAGGTCTGCCTTATACTCTTCACTCATGGGCTGCATATATATATTTCAGAATGAGTGAAATATTCTTTATTAAACTCTGCCCTTAGATCTGCTCTTAAATCTTCTACATACACACTCCTTATACTCAGAAATAATTCATTTTCACACTCTCAACTCCTTGCTGTTCTTATCTTATACAGCCATCCACACACTTATACTTCTTAGAATAAATATGATGTGCACTTCATAGTAATGCTCTTCCTCCTCTCTATACTCAGAAAATCTTCATTCAATTCATTCTTTTATTATATCCTTATTCTCACACACCTTTCTTGCAAATCTGATTTTAAATTCATATATATTTGTTGGTCAGATATTTCAACCCTTTTATTCTAGCAACATGTCCCTTGAAATCTGTCTTTTACTAAAACAAGCTTTTTACAATATTTAATTTGCTATCTTTACTTTTTACAAACAGATTGCACCTCTTCAATCTTTAGATTTTATTAAATTCCCTTTGGAGAATCGCACCCTTCCATATAGTATCATTCCATTTTAATGAGCATAAACGCTGCCTTCTCTTTGCATACAAGACAAAATTAATTTTTGTCTTATTCAACTTTTGTTTGCTTTATAAAGGTAATCGCACCTTTTCAAACTTGCTTTTAGTGATGGAAATTTGTTTCTAAACAAAACTGAATCGCTGCTTTTTAAGACTTTGTTTTTTCCTGTTTTGTCTTTTTCTATTTTTGTCTTTTGTGCTCTTTTGTTTTACGTGACTTTGTCTTTTCCTTATTGCTGTTTTGCTTTTATCTTTAAAAATAATGATCATAGCCTTTTGTAATTGTTGACCTTTCTTAACATACATACCAGCTCCATATTAAATCACTCCAAATATTAATAAGGTTTTTCTTCTTAATTGTGTTGCACATAACACACATCTTAATTGCTGCACATCACTGAATTTATTCACTGTCCTTACAAACTTTGGCACTGTTTTTATCCTTTACTAAAATTCTCCAATAAAGACATTCCATGACAGCCATTGAATGTAATTTGATGATGCTAATATATTGGCCTTTGGTCATTGCAATTTCCCTCAAAAAAATTCTTTCATGTTGATGACAATCTTGACATCAAATATTTTCTTTGACATTAATTACGATATTCAACAATCTTGGTCAATGCCTTTGACATCAATGACAATATTTCCAACACTCGAAACAAGCCAGAGAGCACGAATCGACAAGAAACATCCCTGACCATTTGGGGACGACTCCCCATCCCCGGTATAGCTAGGGAACGTGGGAAACGTCCCTCGTCATACCGAGGATGGCTAGCTGTTGCCTGTGGACAAGGACACTTCCAGCATTAAAAAATATATAAAAAACTCAGTTTTTTTAAAATTTCTTTTTGCTGTTTTGATTTTCATTTTTGAACTTTGAGACTTCTGGATACATGTTTGAGACATTTGGATATTGATAGACCATGGTTTTATTGATGTTTAAGGCTGTTGTTAAAAAAATTTATAATGCTGTTATACTACTGCTCTCGTGATTAATTTACATATTGATATTGTCATTATCAATTCTTGACATAGTTCTCTCTTTCCCTCTCTCTCTCTCTCTAATATATTAATAAATTTTGAAAAATTCATATATGTTCTGTATATATATATTGCCGTCCCCTACTGACCCCTAATTACGGCCCCCTAGGAAACGTCCTGGAAATGCGTCCCCTGTCGTCCCCCGTCCCCGTCCCTGAAATGCTGTGGAACATAGCTATGAATAGATTATCTAAGAATACCTAAATCTAGGGTATAAAAATCAAAGCTCAGAATATGCTCTTTTCTCTTAAAAAGGTAATGGAGCTATTTTTAGCGCACAATAAAAATAGACTTGTTGATAAGCAGCTCTAGACTTTGATGATTGTGGAGCTTTTCCTTTGATCATGGCTAAGCCTCTAAAGACATCTAAAAACACAAAAAAATCACTTTGATATTTTGAATCCCTTTGCTTGGTGTGCACTTCTACTTAACACATGCACCAATACACTATAAAACAAACTTTGAACTTGCAATTTTAATTTCTTTTGTACAAGTGTGCACTCCATCACTAGGTGTGCACATGTGAACATAATTTTTGAAATTTAAAATATCCCTTTGATAAGGTGACCACTTGCACCCTGGACATGCATCTAATAACTAGCTTTGAAATTTATGAGATGCATGTCTACACCCCGTATGCACTACTAATAAAAGCTTTTATAAACATTTCATTTTTTTCCTTTACTTAGGTATGCCCTTACCCCACATGTGCAAATTTGTGTATTGAATTCAAACTTGGCATTAAATTTGTCTATGAAGAGGTGTGCCTCTACTCCCCAAGTGTGCACCTTTTTTATTTAATACAAACCATTTGAATGTGTTACTATTTTTCCTTTGCACCCTTTTTCAAGCAAGGTGAATTTTGAATTTTGAAAAAAAAAATTGTTTTATTTAAGTGTGCACTTTACTATCCCTTATGATATTCTCTTGGCTGAGTCAAGAACTTTACCGTTGGAGGCTTCGGCTATAAGTCGGTTACTAAGCTATCTAAAGAAAGTGGAAAACATGGATGATCACCGTTGGCCCAAAATTGTCGTAGAAGAGGTTTTAGACTGTAGGAAGAAAACATGGATGAAACAAAATAACAAATGGCTAAGCAAGTAGAACATTAGCTTGCACGAGTGCCCTAACACCAATGAAGAAATAAAAAAGTATGTTGCAAATAAATTCAGGACTGCCATGTGGACAAAGCTGATCAGTCGAAAGAAAACTCACTATGTCAAAGAGTTCAACCCCACCTGGGAGCACGATGAAAAAACCTACTTAGGGGCAGCTATTAAAGGTAAAGCAAGGATGTTAATTGCTTAGTTGAGGACCGGCTCGCACCATCTTAGATGTGAGACCAGAAGGTGGACAATACCTAAGGAAGCGTGGGAGGACAGAATTTGCACTTTTTGTAGTGAAGGGGTGGTGGAGACGGAATGGCACTTTATCATGGATTGTGCTGCTTATGGGGACATCCACACCTAGTTTGAGAGCAACTTAAAGGCTGACAATCTGCACGAGTTATTTGAGGAGGAGAAGATCAGCAAGACTACTAGTTTTTTGGTCAAAATTCATAGAGGAAGATCCAACATTGAAAAGAGTTTGGAGATTTCTTAGCTTTTTGGTTTTCGGTCCCATAAGCTGTTTGGTCTCGTAGATGACATTAAAATCTCTCATTCATTCATTCATTACATGCACTTGGAATCAAATTTTGCAAGCCAATTTTAGAATAATTCTAGTCCTTTGATAAGGTGCACACCACGACTACAAACAAATTCTTGTTCCAAACATGCACATTTGTTAACAAGCTGGACTTGATCTAAAGCAGCACAATCTCCTTTATAAGGTGCCATGACCCATCATGCACACTTGATAGTGGTCTTTCAAATTTTCCTTTTCTAGGTAAGCTCTTCCTCCTTAAATGCACATTATGAGTCTTGAAATTGAATGTGCCATTGTGAGGTGCATTTTCAAACATTTTGTACACCCTTTAGCAATACATTTAAATAAATTACTGATGAGTTTTGGACCCTTCCTATGTTAGGTGCATTGTTGATCTTAGGCTTTAGCCTTAGGAAATTTCTCCATTAAGAACTTTTCTTTTTCCATGATGAATGTCTTTGAAAAGCTCCTTCCCAACTTGCTAAAATTAATAAAAGAGACACAAGGGCGACAAAACAAGCAAACTAGAAAAGACCCAATCACGACTTGCCCCCGAGTTTGTTTTGAACAAAAATAGCTCCAACTATAAAGTTTTTTAAACACCTCATTATAGAACACCTCCCTTTCTGTATATAATGATTAATTTTAAACAAAACACCCAACTACTGCTGTAAAATCAAACAAACCCAGACTATATAAAAAAATCCTATTTAACCTAAAATAAAACAAAGCAAAAAACTAATACTGCCAATATCCTTTTCAACCTTGGACTTTAGAAACATATGAATTGGTTGCAGCAGCAGAAATGAACAAGGTCTGCTAATTGTTTTGGGAAGCCTTGCTCGATATTTTCCATGTCTTCTAATTCCAAAATTGAACTACAATTGCGATCTCTTTGAACAGGGTCAACAAGTATTTTGAGATTCAATAAACAAGACAGCACCAACAGATTGAAGACAACAGCCTAGAGCGTGTGCTGTGGATTAATGGAAGAATGGAGGTGAGCCGAATCTAGTGGGGGCAAAAAAGAGGGAGCAAGCTGAAACTTGTTGTAGAAGCTTCAAACCCTGTGAGACTTTACGTGGTGCAAATGAAAAAGAATAGTGCATATGCTTTAATACCAATGTTAGGACAAGAATTTGAACTCAAAATATATTGAAAATTTGTATTGATGCAAACCCAAAATTGTATTGAATACTAAAAGTCTAAAACACTTCACAAGGTGAGTATTCATCATTCATAAAAAGACTATTCAAATCATCTCCTAAGATGACTGTTCAGCTTCACTACAACTACGTAATATAACAAAATATATTATTATATGTATTTCTGACACCTAGGGTTATGCACATTAATATTAAATGGCCAAAACTCAACAAACCCAACTTTGATTCAAACAAAAGGACTCAGGAAAAAACTTGACAAAACTGAGAAAACTAAAAAAAATACTCAAATTCATTAAGAAATATAAATTTCATGCAAAATATACTTCCAAAACATATGAAATGAGTCTATAGAGTCCTGGGGAAATGTTTTCTATTAGATTTGAATATAAAAAAATGACAATATCACATCAACATGAAAAATACAACTAATAATATAAGAATTTCATGATGACTGAAAATTATCATCAAAAATTACAATTTTTTATAATTAATTGTTCCCCATATACATCCTACTAAAGGTTAGGGCCCTACCCCTTACATTCAATTACAATTCCACCCTTGAACTACAAGGTAATGACTCCTCAAGATCACCATCATCCTCAACCATGATGGCATCCAATCCAATGCCTCTTGCTTTTGCTTCTTTTGTCCCCTCCTCTGTTTGCCTCTTACAATCAGCAATATCATTTTTTGAAAACATGGGCTCCTCACCCTAGATAGTTCAGTTGCTATATGGATCAATGACATCCAAGTCAATCACCTCATGACCATTTGAGCCCTCCACCTTTTTAGAATGAAAACAAATGTTGTAAGACAAGATCATTCAGCTGTTTTTGTGTCAACTTGTTGCACTTTTGTATGCAAATGGCATAAAAAAAGCTCCAATTGCACTCATGTCCAAAAGTGCTACAAGGTTGCAAAAAAAAATTAGAGGACTAGCTTTTGAAGATTTGGGGTTTTCGTACCCAATCTTCCCACCAAGTAGTTGCAAAGAAGATATTTAAAAGTTTGTAAGAAAGCAATAATTGCATACATTACAGATTTGAAGTGAAGACTGATATTTTTTTGTTATTTGGTCCTTGGGTGGTTCTCCCTTGGATAGCTAGTAGCAATAAGAAGAGCTCCCCTTCTACGTGGTTGTATCTCTACAACTGTCCGATAATCAGGTCTCTGACCTCTTCCCCAAGAGTCATCCTCTCAATGCATGTTGTTAGGCCCTACACAACCTCCCCATCAACCTTTAATTCCTATATAGAAAATTTTGGGGTTGAGGTAGTATGTCAATAAATAAATGAGTTAGTGGAGTTGATTGTTCCACCTCTGATCAATAATGTTCTAAATAAATTCAGTTTTTCTTCTATCTCCCTTGTAATACCTTTCCATGGCCTCATACAAGTACCCCATTGGGTTTTGCTACCCATCCACCAAGCGCAAAACCCTAACTAAAGGCTTTGACACCTACAAACAACTTGAAGTTGCAATTAAAAATAGAACTTAAAAAGAAAAGAATGATACCTACTACTTAGAACTTAGAAAAAATTGAATTTAAAGGATACAATTTAGAATTTAAATAGAAGTTTTAAGTCACCTTGATGATCTCACTAGTGTTGATGTGTACAATGTCTGGATGATTACTTCCAGCCACGACCTTGTGAAGATAAATTCAATATAGCCTTTGGCTATTTAATTTATCTAAGGAAGAATGAAACAAATATTTAATTATGAGGAGGCGCCTCATTTATCATTTATCATTTATATTATTTAATAATTAATATTTAATTATTGAATGGGGCCAACTTTAAGAAAGTTGCGATTTTCTGGAAGAGACGTCTCTTCTTGGGGCCGACCTCTTGCCTTGGAGAGACGTGTCTCTTCCCTTCAGCGGGTATATGAATGAGTGATGATCACTCATTCGATCATCAAGTTTATTCATCTAATTTTGCATTCCTAGAAGAAGTTCACACGTGAGCAGCAAATCATCTTCCTGTAGCAGCAAATCGATTTCAAGGAGAAACATATTCATTTGTATCAGCATCTAGGAGAGGTGCAATTATTCATTGTATAAAAATCGGCATTGTGTTATGCCTGAGTTGTAAGCAGATTTCTGCTCCTATTCTCTGAATATATAAGTGATATATTTGCTGGGTTTTTCTCCCTCGAGTAGGAGGGTTTTCCTAGGGTATCTTGTGTTGTTCATTGTCTTATGTGTTGCATTTTCTGATTGCTTTCATGTCTGATCATAAAAAATAAAAAAACTAACATGTTATCAGAGCGGGTTTAGGGAAAACTTGATCAGATTGGTCTAAGAATCGCATCTTCAATGTTGGACAGGTCGTAATACTCATTATCTTTGGTCAATGTTATTGCCGTTGATGGAGGCATAGCTACAGTTGCAAACATAATGTCGAAAGTCTGATCATAAAAAATAAAAAAACTAACATGTTATCAGAGCGGGTTTAGGGAAAACTTGATCAGATTGGTCTAAGAATCGCATCTTCAATGTTGGACGGATCGTAATACTCATTATCTTTGGTCAATGTTATTGCCGTTGATGGAGGCACAGCTACAGTTGCAAACATAATGTCGAAAGTCTTCTTATCCTAACGAATTCATGTATGGACATGTATTTTGAATACCATTCATGCGACACTTGAAGATTGCATATAACTGTGGTTGATCCTTCTCTGCGTTGGACCACATATGTGATTGTTGTTGCCAAAGAACTCACTGCCAGATGGAATTCATCATCGATATTGTGAGCCTATGTTTCTCATGGTCGGGCTGTTATGAATAATTCGAGTGATCATGCCGTAAAAGACAATGGAGTTTTCCACGTTGATAGGGACAGGAAGATTACAAGATCATGGAAGATTTTGCAAGTTCACAGGACAATCAGATGTTTGTGACAATCGGCGAAGCTAAAATTTGATGACTTAATTATGTAAATGGTTGTCTTATTCAATAAAGAGGTTGTGCGATCATTTGTATAAGCTTAAAAGAAAAGGTTGAGCAAACGAGACCTATGAATGATATTGCAAGAACCTAGGCGCTCACCATTAATATTAAATCTGTCGATCTTTAAGAGGAATCCCGATCTCTTATACATGTTTTCCTTCCGATTTGCATTCTCCTCTAAATCCATTCGTGTCTTACTGGCGTTCTACCATCTGGGTAGAGATCATCGAATAGAGCCTTGGTCAAGCCTCCAACTTTGGCCATGCTTCCCAAACGTGGATTGAAGTCTACGGTTAAGAGTGATCAGTAGCTTGTCATCCATGTGTCAGTAAGGAGTAATTCAAATCATGGTTGAATGTGTCAGCATCAACTAAAGTTGGGGCATCGAACATGTGATGTCGATCAGCCTGACATGTGCTTGGACATTCGGAGAGTAATATCGATCTTGCTTGAAATTAGTCAGAGGCGACGCCACTGCTAAGGGCGGAGCAAATCACACTATTCAAATAAATCAAGAAGTCATGTGCAGGTCCTCTGTGCTTACCTGTTTCTCTTTGCTAGCTATAATAATCTACTGTTGGCTTATTAAATATGTATCTCTGCTTGAAACATCTGGTGGAGAACACATCTTGAGAAGGAACTTCTACTTATGTGAGATATGTGAGAAGTAACAGCTACTTATGTGCTAAGCTGAATCAGCATTCAAAAATTAAATTAATACAGATCTCAGGGAAAGTGCAGACCTGAAAAGGAGAGTCTGATTTCATCAAGATAAGTATTCCTTTTTTTATCCTTTTGAAATCTAGGGTAAAATTTTGTTTGCTAAGTTGTGCAGGTCTAACATTGTTTACTTGAATCATGATTGGTAAAGTTTGTGATAGTGATCATTGGCATAAGATCCTTTGGAGATGCCAATCATTCATTGCAAGTCGGTTCATGCTAATTGTGAAGATCTCTGAGTCTGACTCTAAGATGAAAAGAGAAATGCAATTTCGTTGTGATTGGATGGTCACATCAATACCATTCTCTATGTGCATGGACTGTGATGATGCCTTGAGAGGCCTAGTTCTATGTTAAATATGTTGGCTGCATAATTTGTCTGAGAAATCTGAGTTGAGCAGATTGTCTCTTGTTGTGCTGAGATTAGCTCTTTCGAGAGGAGTAAAAGATGGAAGAAAGATATATCAGAATCATTAAAGATGAGCTCTATTACTTCTTTATTTTTGATCTTTTGATATTTTCTTTTTATAAATAATGTATTATTATTATTATTAATCCTTTAAAATGCAGGTTGGATCGAGAAGCAAATGAATGATAAATTAATTATCCGGGATTATTCTGATGAGATAAGTATTTCATTGTTGAATAATGTTCATGAATTACTTATGTACTTATTAATTCATGCTATAACATTGAGATAGTAAATCATGTATGCTTCCAACATTGGTATTTCTCTTTAGAATAGCTGAGTGCTATGAACTAATAGTAATCTCTCCTTAATGTCTTCAGGACGGACCAAGAAGTGTAAGAGATTGCTTTCAAGAGAAGAAGAGATTGATGCATCTTGTAGGCTGAAGCATTGTAGTGTTCCACCACTCTGCTGATTTGTTTTCACTATGTTTTATAGGTCTGATTTTTGTTTTTGTTTTAATTTCTTCTTTCTTGTCTTTGAGTTTGTTTGCCAATAATGCTAAAATGGTACTAAAAAGCACTTACATATAATGGAAACTTCAAGTAAACTAAACTACTGAAACAACCTTAAGTACATCGCTCAATTTAGTGGCCAAATATGGTTTCTTCATTACATAATAGGATGCATACAACATATAACTTACATCAGATTTAAAACTAGATACATCTTATACCATAATTTAACTTACAACCATTCAGCTTTGTGAATAGTAACTTGCTACAGTAGTGTTATAGTACCAAACCCCCATGAAATGTTGATTTCGCTTGAACCCCGAACTTCTCCCACCCAAATCCAAAATGGGAAGTTTCTTCTACCTAGGGCACCCCTTTTTGGTGTGATTACAGCCTCAGAAGAGGCGTTTTTTTTACATATGCTAATTTAAACCCTCTTGAGAGGGACGATTGGCTGTAGCTCTCAAAATCAGTCCCAAAAACTTCTCAAAAACGAACAGCTCCCGTGTAAACAACAATGGAGACTATGGCTGCCAAACTCATTCAGAAAATAACTCAAATAACCTGCAAACAGCAACTTGTGTCTCCAAATGAAGCAACCAAAAACTGACTAGCAACCTTAAGGTGGTGTTTCACACCCTCAAGCAGCTCCAAACGAAAAACCAAGCCCTCTCTAGGCTTACCCACTGCAAGAAATCAGGAAACCCTAGCTTCCCTCTTCCTCCAAAGCCAAACTCCCAAGTCAATGAAGCAAAATAACCAAATGCATGAAAGGGGTTGAACTTCCTCTCTTGAATTTATAATTTTACATTGAAAACACTATTCACTTAAGTTATAACTTTTTCACTTTAGGAATGAATTGTAACTAAAACATATAAAGTGACCCCTTCATCTTAAAGACACATGGTCCCTAGGCCAAGGATGGTGAAATAAAAGGTGAGTATCATTAATTTAGGCACAAGTATCATGCCAAACACAACAATTCACCCTGCCACCATACTTCGGAGATCAACACTGCAATTTAATGACCAAGTGCCCGTCCAAGTGACCCTCTATCCAGAACCATTAGCCTACGAGGGTCGACATGATAGGCTAATCCACTGACGTATAGGTGTCTAATTAGAAGGGGACATCACAAGCACAGAGTCACAACTTGCAGCCATGGAACTGAGTTGGTGGCTAAAGACATCTCTCGAAAAGGAAGAACCTATTCAAGTTGTCATTGTGATCAATCTTTTCGAAGAGGAGAAATTAACCTTCAGAGGGAGTTCTGTGACTCACGGAGAAGAAGTGAAGGTTGCAGTGTTGCAAGGCCTGATGCTAAATCCTTCAAGATCCTCTTTAGCAGTTGAAATCAGAATTGCTCAAGACAGTCAACCTGGATTTAACATTGATAGCTCCGTAAACCTATTCAAAATAGAGTGATCTGGGATAAGGTCAAAGAGGACAACTCTGAATCTCTACAAAGGTGTGCGCTGGAAACAATTTCTCTAAGGCAAGCATTGCAGGCAATCTTGGACGAAGAGGTCAAAAGGTTGATGCAAGTACTTGAAGATTCAGAGGGAGCCTACTGAACCTAAAGAAGATGGTGATCCAGTTAATCTTGGTTCTTTTTGTTGGTAATTTATTTCTCACTAGAGAAGATCACCTCATTATCAAAAGGTAAGAAGGTATTAGCTTTTGAATTCGAAATGAAGGATCTTGGATACATGCATTACTTGGTTTAGAAGTTTGGCAGAGGCTTAATGAGACCTATTGACGTGTTTTTTATGACAACACCAACACAAAATAAAATGTCCAACGGTCAATCTATTCTCTTTTGATCAAAGTATCCCGCATGCTAAGATTGCGTGAAAATTTATGCGTTCAACTCCAAGGTTCCTTTTATCGCGAATAGACTCAGTTGGTTGATGTGAATATGCTGGGTATTCCAAGGGGACGTACGTAATTGCTCAATTAAGTGAAGCAGATGAAAGATTTTGACTATGATGCTCTGATTTCTAAACTGACCGGGAAATGCTGAATTTAAAGGGAATAGGGATAGGAGTTCTACAATCTACTTCTAAGGGGTGGAATGTGGGAATCAACCTAAACAATCTTCGAACCAGACTCTGCTTTGCCTCCCTTCGGACAACCTCCACAAAGTCGGTGCAATCTTCAAAGGATGAGAAAAGTGTTCAAATCATGACACAACATGTTCATACCATCACAACGATGCATATGGACGTATGAGACATAATCGAAGTTAAGTGCTATTACTCCAGTTGACCACGCAAGGCGAACTTACCGTCAACAAGCCTGCTAGTGGTATGGACGAGAGAAGACTTGCTCAAATTAAATGCCACATTCCACAGCTAACAACTACTTGCATGAAATAAAACTCTATTTTACTCTATCTACTTTGAATTGGAAAGATGAAATGGCCTTGCTAGCTACTCATAACAAAGAGGAAATCACCAAGCAATGAAACTCTTTGTATTATGAAAAGTGTTCACAACAACCGCTTACAAAACTTTCAAAGGAAAGTTTTCTTCCCTCCTCAATCTAAGCTAACTTCTAAGCTAATCACTATATGCCTCCTACTCTCTAGCTCAACTCTATCTCTGATTCTAATTCTAATAGATTACAAATGAGGGGGGATGCCCCTTTTATAGCTAGCCCATTTCAGTGGATGGCTCATATTCAATTACAATAAAGGGCTCAAATCGAGCCACATATGCCCTGATTAGGGTTTTTGCCCTAAAAACCGTCACTGAGGGGAGTGGGTAATAAATGCACAAAAGATTCTCCACTCCCCTGCAGGAACCATAATGAGCAATTAATTCCCATCACTATCCTCCAGAAGATTCTCATCTAGCAGAGCGTTTCCACGGTCTTGTTCCCTGACTGCGAACTCGATCAACCGGGCCAATACCGCCTCAACCTCCTGAATTGAAATTGGTGGAATATGGTTGAGCTGAAATTCCAAGACTGCTACCGTCTGTCTGTGCCGAGTGTAAGACTTTCTCCATGCCATCAAGGCGTCCTGGGTATTCTGGATTATACTGGAGAAAGTGGAGACATTCTCAAAGTCATCCTGGACAAGCGACCTTGCAGCTGAGAAGAATGGAGTCAGCTTGTCTCTCAAGCCATCAGCAGTTATTTCCTCTGGAGCCAGCCTTCTAGCAAATATTGCCTCCAATGTATTAAGAACTCCCTCTCCAAGATGTTGCCCATTGCCTTCCTAACTTTGGTTGAATCTGCCCTTGCTGCATCGTGAAACCCACAGCCTCTGACCACCGAGGAGTACCAACTGGTGAAATCATACCTGTCACCTTCCTGAATTACACCCCCATCCACCAAGGTCTGCAGAGGTATATGCATCAAAGCCCCCAGATGAAGAACAGTCTTAGTCTGATAGATGTTGGTATCGCCCCAAGCTTGATCCACCATGTCCATTCGCGCCAAAATATTTGAGGCCTACTGATAAGCATTGGCAAGGTCCTCCATGAATTTCTCTGTCTCAGCCCGAACATGGCTAACCCATTTGTCTGCTTTCGTTTCCATCTTCTTTAAGTCCTCCAAGCCAATAACTGACTCCCTCGGAAGCTCTGGTGGGAGTTCTACTGCTGGGTTTTCCTGTTCACCTGGACGTGCTAGACTCTGCACATATCCTATCAAGGTCTTGTGCTCCTTCTTCAACTTCTTATACTTTCCCTCCATGCGGAGCAACTGGTCTCTCAACGCCTGATAGGAGTTATCGAACTCCTCAACAATTTGGGCTCCCGTAGGACGACCCAACTCTACTGTGGTGATCACATAATTCTCGGGCCTCTCCTCGGCTCGATCACATTCCTCCCTTGGGATAGCAACCTGAAGTGTGCGAGAGCCCAACTCATCAGTTGAGATCTTTGAAAATTTCCTGGCTCTCTTCTTCTCCGATGGCGCACTAATCCTTCTGAGGAACTCCTCCATCTCAACGGCTAGATCTGTATCATCCTCGGGGTCTCTTCTCATTCTATCCGTAAGCCAATCTGGCACTATCTGCTATTGATTACAAGTCACGAGGGGCTGCTCCCATAGTTACAAGACTCGCCTAAACTCGACGAGTACTCGCGAGTCCCGAGGCGGGTGAGGCTGGACGAGTCCCAGAGACTCGGATGACGAGTACTCGCCGAGACTCGCCGGACTCGCCAGACTCGGCAGACTCGCCGGACTCGCCGAGTCCCGTGCCAAAGACTCGGCCGTCACTTTGTGGGCTTGAGTTGGAAAAAAAACATGTTTTAAAGTTTCTTTTTTTTTCTTTTTGCTTTTATACTTGCCTCTATTCCTTCAAAAGGCACTTCATTTCATTTTCAAGCCAAGTAAGAGAGAAAAAAGAGAGAAGAGAGCCAAAACACATTTGCATTGAAGGAAAATCAACAAAGAGATTAAGCACCAAATGCTTATTGAATCACATTTGTGCAGATTCGTAGGTGATTTTGCTGCATCTAGAGGAGTCTACAAGGGATTGGAAAGAGATTTGCATTGATTTCAAAGAAGATTGAAGAGGTATGTTTGAGTTTTGAAGGTTTTTTTTGTTTTTTCTTAACCAAAACTTCATTTCTCTTCTTTTTTTCTTCTTTGTTTTTTCTATTTTGTTTTAGTGAAACAAAGAACAAGTTAAAAATAAATACAAACCCTAGGTGTGTTTGTTTAAGTTTTTTGTTGAACAAACCCTAGGCATTCTTGCAAAAAAATTTTTTTTTTATAGTTGCAAATTTGCAAACCCTAGGTTTTTTAGTTTAATTAAAAATTATACTTTGAATGCTAATTTTTTTGAAATTTATGTGTTATTGCAGCATTGTTTATATCTATAAATTGTCTCCATCATATTCACCATGTCTCAAAGTAGAAGAGATCCTTGTTGGAAACATGCCATTATTACCCTTGGGCAGAAAAAAGGAGAAGTACAATGTTTTTATTGCAAAACATTTTTTCTTGGGAGTGGCATTAATAGATTGAAATACCACCTTGCATGTATACCGGGCCGAGATGCTAATCCTTGCACAAAAGTCCCTGTTGAGGTAGTGCGTGAAGTCCAAGTGCAATTGGAAACCTTTGAGCAACAAAAAGAGTTAAAAAAGAAGCAAAAAGACGAGATGGCAGTCCTGTGTGGAGTTGGAGATTCGAGTTCTTCCATGCCTCCAATTCCTCAACGGCCTTCACCTTCAGTTGTTGGTAGTGGTAGTGGCAGTGGCAGTGGTAGCGTTAGCATTGGGCCTAGAGTTCGTGGATCTAGGCTAGATTCATATATTTTGCCACGCACTACTCCGGGTTCCCAACCATCTCTTGAGAGCATGGGTTGGAACAAGGATAAACATGATGCAGCCAGAGCTGCAATTGGAGACTTCTGGTTTTATTGCGACATTCCATTTCATGCAGCCAGGTAATTCTTCTTTTGTTTTGTTTTAAAATATATAGTTTGTTGCTTGATAGTTGATTCTTTATCTCTTGAAGTTTATTTTTAGAGCTATGTTGAATTCAAATTGAAATTATACATTTTTCAATACTAATTACTAACTTAATTTAATTTTTTTGTGTTAGGTCTCCATATTGGCAAAATATGATTGATGCAGTTACTGTTTGTGGGGCGGGGTTCAAAGCCCCTAATGATGAAGAGATAAAAGGCCCCATTTTGTCCCAAAAAGTGGCTGATGTGAAAGCCAAAATAGAGGAGCAGCGAGAAGTTTGGAGGACGAAGGGTTGCACCATCATGACCGATGGTTGGACCGATAGAAGAAATAGGACATTGCTCAACTTTCTTGTTTCTTCCTCAGGTAAATATTTTACTTCCTAAAATGCATTGCTTTAGTGATTAACATTGAACAATCAAGATTTTAAATTTATATTTTTTTGAATCATTTATTTTGTTTATTTTTCAGGTGGTACCGTGTTCATTAAATCTATTGATGCATCCGGCCACAGCAAAAATGCTTGAATTCCTTTGTGAGGCTTTGGAGGGTGTCTTGGCTGAGGTAGGAGAGGAGAATGTGGTGCAAATAGTCACGGATAATGCAGCAAATTATGTTGCTGCAGGTAGACTATTGATGGATAGGCACCCATCATTGTTTTGGACACCTTGTGCCGCTCACTGCCTTGACCTCATATTGGAGGATCTTGGCAAGCTTGACTGGATCAAAGCATGTGTGGAGACTGCAAGGAATATTTGTAAGTTCATATATAATCACACATGGGTCCTCAACCTTATGAGGCAATACACGGGGCAAAAGGAGTTGGCTCGCCCTGGGGTAACACGCTTTGCTACCAACTTCATCACTCTACAATCCTTACTGCAGTCAAAGGGAGCTTTGAGGCGGATGTTTGTTAGTGAGGAGTGGTCTTCCTCAACATATTCTAAGACAAATGCAGGGGTGAATGTGTCAAGTTGGATTTTTGATGAGCAAAGCTTTTGGGTGCCTACTAAGGAGATTGTCAAGGTAAATGTAATAAGTAATTAGTTTAGTAACATTATATTTTCATTCTTATTTTTATTTTATTTGCTTATTTTTGTTGACATCTTACTTATGTCAATGTTTCATAATAATTGCAGGTCACAGAGCCTTTAGTGGTTCTATTACGAGTTGCTGATGGGGAGAAGCCCGCAATGGGCTACATATACGAGGGCATGGATAGGGCCAAAGAGGCCATTAGATCCATTTATGGGGGAATTGATAGTAAGTATTAGCCCATTTGGGAGATCATTGATAGACGATGGCACCTCCAGCTTCACAAGCCCCTACATGCAGCAGCATATTTTCTCAATCCGGCATTCCAATTCCGCAAAGAATTCAAGGCGGATGAGGAGGTTTTGAGTGGGCTCTACACAGTCATTGAGCGGATGTCTGATTCTCATGTTGGAGCCCAAATTGTCACCGAGATAGAGATTTTCAGACTTGCACAAGGAGATCTCTTTGCAAGAGATATATGCAAAGATACTCGATCGATATTGCAGCCAGGTAAAAATTTATTAAGGGCATAATAGTAGTTTAAAAATTATCACTTTTCAATCTTTTATATTCAATGTTCATATTATAATTAAATATTCACATTTTCACAATGAGATTTATTTTTTTTCTTTTTCTCATCTCAGATGCATGGTGGGAGAGATTTGGTGCTAAAGTACCAAATCTTCAGAGGATTGCAATTCGAGTGTTGAGCCAACCATGCAGTGCCTCGGGTTGTGAGCGCAATTGGAGTATGTTTGAGCACATACACTCCAAGAAGCGCAACAGGTTGTCAGTGCAGAGGTTGAATGATCTTGTTTATGTTCATTACAACCTGCGCCTTCGCCATAGATAGATATTGGGCACTAACTTGTCACCCATCACATTGGAGGAGGTTGATCCACAATCAGATTGGATCATTGAGACTGAGGATCCTGTTTTTACTGATGAGGACTTTGATTGGGTCGACCAGGCGGATCGAGAGGCAGAGGCAGTAGCCATGGCAGAGGAGGAGGATAGAGCAGGAGGAGACACCTTGCGTGTTGGTTTGGGTGCCACTGAGTCTGACACTGAGACACAGGCAGAGATGATGGCTGCAACATCATCCAGGACCTATCTTAGACGTCTACGCAGGAGGACTAATGCTTAGTGATGCAGGCTCCTTTGAGCCATAGACTTATAGGCTTATAGCTTTTGTTTTACTTTTGTTATATGTTTCGAACTTTTGATGCCATGGATTTCATATTCCATGAGTATTGTATACACTATACATTTCAAAACATTTATATATCTAACTATTTTGACTCTTACTACTATTATTTGTATTAAGTAATTACTTATTTCCTTCAGCCAAAATTTGCGTTTATACTTATGTGATCGATATATGTTTGTGTATAGGATCATAGTAGTTTCTATTTCATGATGTTATTGTGTATTTAAGGTTTATTTACTAAAGGGTGCATGAAACAAGCTTTAAATCCTTAAAAATCTCTGAATTTCTTGGGTTTTTCTATTTGCCGAGTCTTTGCCAAGTCTGGGCTCCGAGTCCGAGTCCAAGTCCAAAATCGGCTTGCCGAGTCCGAGGCGAGTCCGAGTCTTGTAACTATGGCTGCTCCTCTGTTGCCTCCACCTCGTATACCTCCTCTCTTCTTACACTGTTCTGCTTAGGCTCATCAGTCTCTACGAGCTGAGTATCTCCGGACCTTTGCGTCCCTTGCTCTGCGTTTTCTTCCTCTTCCAATGCCATGTCCAACATCTGCTGGAAATGGGTATCGGCCACTGTTTCCTCCTCCTCTTCTTGTTGGCCACCCTTGGATGCACTGACACTTATACTATCTGACTCTCGGACGTTGGGCTAATCAACCTCCTCAAGTTCCCTCTCTTCATTCAATCCTTCCCTCTAATCGGCAAATAGCGAAATTTTCCTCAAACTCGAAGACTGAGTTTGCGACCGCGCGGGTGATGCTTGCTCTATCCTCAAAGGTATTGGCTAGGTCGGCACCTCATCTTGTGCTTCCGGCGCTTGGGCAACTTGCTTTCCCCTTCTCACCGATAGCGGCCTTTGATCACCCATCAAGTCATAAGTAAGGGTGACTGCTCTGCTTTTGAGTGTACCTACATGCCTATCAACCTAAGCCCTTGTGAAAGTCATCACCGGAATAGAGAGCGTGTCCAAGTCCATGATTTCTGGCTCGGACCAATCAGGTGGTGGGACTGGAGTATTCCTAACTGACTCATAGTCAGGCTGTATGACATTTACATCCTCTTCCACCTGGTCGGGAATTGGGATGACCTCACACTCCCTGATCAACTTGAGGGGGAGCCTAGTAAACATCCTTCTCCTTATTTCAACCTCATCAACAACATTTGCCCAACAATCCTCAATGCGGGCCTTGTGCCGGTACTCAACGTTCTGCACCACTCGGATGTTTCTGTAAGGATCGAAATCCTGCTTGCCTGTGTGATACGAGAGATGAAAGAATTGCAGCTCATCCTCTGCCTCTCGAGCTGCCTGCAAGGAAGGACACACCTCACTGGAATTCCCCATGGCGATAGGGAAGTGAAGTCCACCCTTCTTCTTCTTCTTTTGAATCTTATCATAGGCAATCAATTGCCTAGATACTTCTAGCATTACTATATGATTAGTGGGATACCTCGGCAACCGGTATGGATACGAGGTGAACCCCTGCAATCTAATGTATGTGAATTTCGGAAATTGGATGAGCCAATATCCATATTCTTCGATCAACGCCTGTGCTTCTTTTGATATTCTTTGTTGCGTTCTCTGCTGAAGGGTCCTTGCAATATGCGTTGTAAATGCATCATTTGCCCACTTGTAGCTGGCAAGGTTAGTCAAATGTAACCGTGTGCAGGCTTCATGGATCTTGAACTGGTCAGGTGCACAACCGATTGGCTCCTTGTACGTGATCCCTCGGTATTTGGTCATCCTAGCCAACATATACATCACGTACGAGCTCATATAAAAGGTTTTAGTCCTCCTAAGGTTCCTGAACTGTTCATCTATGTTGTCGCTAATCATCCTAGCCCAATCAACACACTCCTTTCCCTCCAAGATGATCTCAATGAAGTAGAACATCCAAGGCTCGAAGATGTAGGCCTGCGCACTCCCATTTATTCGACTAAGCATCATTATCAAGTCACAATATTCTTGTTTCACATCTTCGACAATTATCTGTTTTGGGAGTTTAGTGCGGGGTGGCTTTGGCTTCTACATCTAGACTTTGTTGATGACTGCAGCCATAGTTGGCTCACTCACCAAAAACTCGCGAGTTTTTTTGCCAAACGAGTATTTGCAAGTTTTACTCGCCAAAAAGTACGGCCGTACTTTTCAGAAAAACTCGCCTAAAAACTCGCCGTTTATTTGCAAAAACTCGGCTGCTCAACAAAAAAGACCCCCGTGTTCAGAATAAAGGCAATTTTCATTCATTTTTTGCCTCCACCAGTTGCTCTGTTTCTTCCTTAGCAAAAACACTCTCCCATGAAGGTTTTTGTGGTTTTGGAGGTCTTAATTTGGGCTGCTCCGGGACCCCACGAGGGGCGCTGCCCCTCGACCTCGCTGGGGGCGTTGCCCCAAAACCCCCACGAGGGCAGCGCCCCTCGACCTCGCTGGGGGCGTTGCCCCAAAACCCCCACGAGGGGCGCTGCCCCTTGATCCCGCTGGGGGTGTTGCCCCCAAACCCCCACGAGGGGCGCTACCCCTCGACCCCGCTGGGGGCGTTGCCCTCAAACCCCCACGAGGGGCGCTGCCCCTCAACCCCGCTGGGGGCGTTGCCCCCAAACCCCCATGAGGGGTGCTACCCCTTGACCCCATTAGGGTCATTGCCCTCAAAATCAAATTGAATTCATTTGGTTTTCTAGGTACTCTCCAAGTCCAAGTTTCCAAGTTTTCCTACAACTCTTCATCTATAATATCATCTAGTTCTACCTCTCCCCTAGTTTTCACTAGACATGGGAAGAGGAAGATATAAATTTGTAAAAAATATTAATATAGTATTTACTTTCAGTTTTACAATAACAATTTGCTATTTTCATTTTGTTTCAGACTATTATCATATCAGCGCATTGAGCATTCCACATGAGGATGCCATTTTGTATCCAATTTCTTTCAAATCAATCAAATACAACTTGTTTCTTATATGTACTCATTTATTGACTCATTGGATGCATCTTATCTTTGAATTTTGCAAAAAAAATGCGTTTTTAGTGAAGTTTAAGCAATTTTTTAAGTTGCCGAGTTTTTTGCCGAGTTTTTGCTGAGTCGAGTTTTTCGGGCTTGCCGAGTACTTGAAAATGCCGAGTTTTCCAACTATGGTTAATATGTCTCAACCTTGGAATCTTACACAGTTGCATAGTTTAAAAGGAAAGATCCAAACTATTAGGCATTTCATTGCACAATGAGTGGATCAAACATTACCTTTTACTAAATTGTTAAAGAAAGATACTAAATTTGAATGGAAAGATACTAAAGAAAAATTGTCAAAACGCATTTGATGATATAAAACAATACTGGATGAATCCTCTTGTTCTTATGTCAGTTATACATGGTCATCCATTGTTATTGTACATTTCAGTTACTAAGGCAGCACTTGAAGTCTTGTTAGAACAAAATAATGAAAAAGGCAAAGTAAATGTAATTTATTATATTAGTCACACACTACTTGACTGTGAGACTCAATACACCCATATGTAAGTTATACATGGTCATCCATTGTTATTGTACATTTCAGTTACTAAGGCAGCACTTGAAGTCTTGTTAGCACAAAATAATGAAAAAGGCAAAGTAAATGTAATTTATTATATTAGTCACACACTACTTGACTGTGAGACTCAATGCACCCATATGGAAAAATTTGCTTCGCAATGGTCTACTTTTCAGGAACTACAATACTATATGCTTCACATATGATCATCAAGGTTGACCCTTATATTATTTGTAAAGCCAATCTTTCTGCCCACACGGCACAATGAGTCATGTTACTTATGGAGTTTGATCTAAAGTTTCTCTCAAAAGTCTATCAAGGATCAAGTAATGGTAGATCAATTAGCGAAGGTTCATTGTCATGCTCATGTGCCTATATATACATCTTTTCCAGATAAGGACATTTTGCATGCCAATATTTCTTCTCCATAGACAATGTGTTATTATGGCTCTCAATTCATGACTGGTTTTGAAGCGAGGATCATTCATATCCCACCTTGAGGGATCTTATACCTTTATCCTTCTTGCCAGATTTTACATGCACTAATAATATTACAGAGTATGAGGCATTGATTGTGGATTTACATGTGGAATACTATTGATATTCATGGTGACTCACAATTTATAGCTCGACAAATTACTGGCACTTATCAAACTAAGGATGTTAGATTGACACACTATCATGAGTTGGCTTTACAGTTGCTGGATTGTTTTGACTCTTTTACTATTGATGCTAACCCACAGAAAGATAATAGGCATGCAGATGCTAATGGCCAGTGTGGCATCATTCGTGGGATTTGAGGATGATAATCCTCATTTTAGATTGCTTACCCACAAAAGGTAGTGATAGACAGATGTGTGCTACATTGATAGGAGAGGAGTGGTTTCATGATATTTATAGTTAGACTGGGGGAGATTTCTCCCAAATTACTCTAAAAAGTAAAAACTCTTGCATCTGTATTTCTAAATCTGCTGCTAATAATTGATTATTACGGATGTGCTTTATAGACATTGATAGAATGGTTTATGACTTAGAGGCTTGGATAATAATGAGAAAGAAATTACTCTTTAGAAGGCCCGTGAGGGCATCTATAATGGTCATGTGAGTGGTAAGACAATATAGAAATCATTACACATGGGATATTCTTGGTCTAAAATGGAAAAGGATGCACATGATTTTGTTCAAAATATTTGGCATGTCAAACACAAAATAATCCAAAACATGCACTTGCTCATGAGCTCTGACCATTGGCCAACTTTTTGTATCGGTGCTAGATTTAGTGGGCAATATTGCTCTTGCTTCTTTGGATGGCCACACTTTATTTTCTACTGCTACAGATTATTTTACAAAGTGGGTAGAGGTCTACAACAACTTCTCACATCTATTGTTATTGATAATGGCACATTTTAAAAAAAAATTGTGCACAAAGTAATGGTCAAGCGAAAGCTACCAGTAAAACAATAGAGCAGATTTTTAAAAAATTGTGAATAAACAAACACGGTATCAATTGGCATGCATAGCTTATACTCACTATGTGGGCTTATTTCAGCAGCATTTGCACTATTGAGTACACTCCGTATTCTTTGGTTTATGGTATGGAGTCCATCATGCCTCTTGAATTAAAGATTCCATCATTGTGTGTATCCCTCTAAGGTATTATTAACCATAACACATCTAGGGAGCAATTGCAAGAGCTTGAGGCATTGAAAGATAGGCATGTTCATGCATTGGATAATTTGGGAGTCTACCAGTGATAATTGAAGAAAACTTATATCCTATCATTCACATTCTTCTTGAACACTACATATCCTGATTATGGATCAGGGAGTGTGATCCAAAACATTGATTAAAGATTATGCACACAGTTTAATCCAGATACTTTTCATTTAAAATTTATGGACTGTGGAAAAATAATGGTACTTAAGAAAACTTATAAAAAGCATATAATAGAAAGAGACTTTGAGATTAGCCAGATGCTTTCTAGAGAAAGTCCTAAAAATCCAAATGCAGGAAAAGCATTAAAATTCAAGTTCCAGCCATATTGGGTAGGACCCTTTGTTATTGCATCCAAGTATGGAACATGAGCATTTGGTCTATATACTAGATGGGTCACCACTTAATGATTGTTTATAGTTTCAAAGTGTTCATAGCGACATAAGTCTACACTCTCAGATGGTTGACAATTTCAGATGCGTTACAGTTTCAATGGTTTACAGTTTTAGGGAGTGACAGTTTTGGTTGGTTTATAGTTTCATATGGTTTACAATTTCAGACGTTTCATAGTTTCAAAAGGATGTTTCAGAGGATTAACAATTTCTGAGGGATGCAATTTCAGCACACTACAGTTTCAAAGGGTTACAGATTCAGATGGTTAACAATTTCAGAGAGTGTTTCAAATTTAGTATGGTCATGAAGTTTGACACATCTTATGGCCAATCCTTCCTACTCTACCTTCTCACCTGCATGTTAGCATTGCTGTATCTTTGATCTTAGGTGATATTATCCATGTACTTTCATGATTAAATCTTATGGATTAAATCCTCATGTCTGTGTTTATATGCTTATATCGTATAGTGCAAGTCTTTATGCTTACATGATCTATCTGGAATTTGGGCTCTTGCTTAATCATTGTTCTCAACATTTGGGGCAACATTTGGGGGCATCTTGTTTTTTCTTGTTACATGAGCTTTCTTACTTAAATCTTAATTATCTTATCTTATGATTGTCACATGATGATTTTGATGACACTTATCCCATGCCTATTGAGTTTTTACACGACCTTATATATCTCGCCTCTACTCCAATTCCTAGCAGCCCACTGTAATGTCCCCTCCTTAAAAACAATTTTATTTGCTACAGCACTTCTTTCCTTTCTCCTGTGATTCCCTTAAGGAAGGATAATAAAGGGAGTGCTTAAGTGAGAATGATTGATATTACAGAAAACTAAAAATTAATAAAGTGTAATTTTAATTAAAATTCAGAAGGTAAGTGAATGAAAAGTTATGTCTATCTAAAAAAGGGGGCGTATATAAGGAAGATCAATCAAGGAGAAGGGGACATGATTTGATGAAGACATTTTTATATTATTAATCCTTGTAGAGAGTGAACTGTGGTTCAGCAACTTGAGGATGAAACCCCTCAAGGTTTGAAATTAAAGTACAAAAAACCCCTGATTCAAACAGACTATAAGACATTTAAATAAAGCGGAATCACTGCAGATTGGAGGAAGGTTTAAAAAAGAGATAAGAGAATAAGTTCTGTATTTACTGAAATACATTCTAAGCATTAAATCTGAACTATATAATAAATTGTTCGGCTGCAATTTCTAGGTTAATTTCTTACTTATAATCAATTGTGCAACTATTGTTGTGAGCTCGAATTTATTATTTAAAGAAAAACAAGGAAAATTTAGAAGGGTATATTACACCCACGTATGTAACCAATTGAAGTCAGACATATAATATCACTAACATTCTTTTACAATGACTATCTCATGGTTATGATGGCTCCTTTCCAGCCATGGATATCAATTTTGGTGCAAGATCCTTTCCAGCCATATATCAGTTTCTTGTGCAAGCTCCTTTGCAACCACATATATCAGCTCTTGTCCAAGCTCTTTTGCAGCCACATATATCATCTCTTGTCCAAGCTCCTTCACAGCCATATTTATCAGCTCCTTCCAAGCTTCCAAATGCTCAATGTTTGTAAACTTCCAGCTACAACTTCTTGAAGCTTCAAAAATAATATAAATAATTTCTTTGAAAGCAATTATATCCTCATCTTCTCTTTTAAAAAAAAAAAAATTGTATCCTCATCTTTTAAGAATAATATAAAATATTATATTCTTTCCATTTCTACTTCTCATCTTGAGTGTCCATCTAAATCAAGGACTTTGATCTCTGATTTTGTCTTTTGATTTGCTTTGGCAGGTCCTCATCTCCTCTGAAAAATAATAATATGTTGATATGCTTCATCTTGGTGTCACTTTGAATGAAGGGCTCAAATGTTATGAGAAATAAACAGGTTCAATGCCAATTGTTGGGAAATTCAATCTCTATCCAAATATGACTTCAAAGGATGAGATTCAAGGCTTGGACTACAGCAACATCAAAATCTGAAACTTATATGCAAATCTGAAAATTAAGTTGACTTAATATGGAAATACCATGATTAAATCCATTGTTTTTATGATGCTAAAAATCAGCCAACATATCATGCTTGTAAACACTACCTTCTGTGAAATTATAACAGCAATACATAAAAAATATCATCACCATAAGATAACAGCAATGAGGCACAAATCAGCAACACAAGATCATCACATAACATAGGATTTACGTGGAGAAACCCTTGCCAGAAAAAAATCCACCAAGAAGAGAGGCCAAGTATGCATTATCATCAAATAAATGAGATTACAATACAACCACTTCCATTCTCCTCTTTTCCTCCAACAAGGCAGCACCTGTGTACTTGTGAACAACCACTTTATGCCTCAAACTGTCCTTGTTCCCGCAGAGCAACACTATATTCAACTGTTCCTCCTTGATTCTACACCCAAGAGGCTGAATTTATAGACTTGTGAAGGCATCTAATGCACCAAACATGGCGCCCAAAGATGACTTTTCATTCCAAGCATCCCCAATCTTCGCATTGCCTCATCGGAATGCGAAAGGACACAGATTTTGGCTCCAATACTTTCCCTCCAACTTGGGCACCCAAACATGAGAGATAAACATTACATTAAATGTAATAAATGATGGAATACCAAGGGACACCTATTACCTCTTTCCAAGCTCCCACTTGGAGAATCCCAATAGTCACTCATTTGTCCTTTTCCTTATCCCATTTTAGGTGTCCACATGTGGGGAAAACAATATTAAATATTTATGTCCACAACCCACCTTTACTGCTGCTAGTGGACCCATCACCCCTTATGAGTATATTATAAACAATGGTGAGAATAAATATTACAAAATATTTTCCCAATACACCCTAAGTGCCTAGGGACACTTTCCAAGGATGTTGGAACCATGACATAGGATTTACAAGGTGCATGGCACCTTAATCCTAACAAAATGCATCACTTTATCTCCTTTATTTAACTTTATTTGATGTTCATTTACTAGGGCCCATATAGTAACTTGGACACCACTTTTGCTTTGTTTCCCACTTCATTTTGGCAAAAAAAAACATGTTATTTTGGTGCTTGATAGAGTTTAAGCACTCATTTGTTTTCAATGGAAGTTTTGGTTCATTAACACCAAGTGGGAATTTTATGACACTAATGCCAAAAAGTGGAATTTTTATAACTTGTCGCCAAGTGGAGATTTTGGGCATTGGACACAAAAAAGTGGAATTATCTCATGATTGACACCAAAGTGGAAGAATTATGACACCAATGCCAAAATAAAACATCGGCGCTCATCCTTATGTTATATGCTTTTTGATGGATGCCTAGACATGAAAAAAGTCATTTGTCCATGCCTCCTCAAGTTATTTAATGTCTTCATGCAACTCCATGATTTCAAAACACCTTCTATTGTCATAACTCAAAACTAATGATTTTCCCAATATGAAATCAAAGTAACAAATTGGAAAGGAATATTTTGCAAGTACAATTGCTGTAGTAGTGATTTCACAAGCATGATATTGCTGGTGATTTCACAAGCATGATATTGCTGGAAACTGGTTAATTTATGTGGAATGAGCACTAAAACACTGTTGTGCCCTTTTGTTTGCCTATATGGCACTAAAACTTGAATAATAAAGATGCCAACAATCAAATTTGTGCTCAAAGAATGAAGTAGACTGAGATTTTGACAAGGAATGATCCTCATCACTGTTGTGTACCCTTGGATATGATTGAATGGTGCTGAAATCAGCTTGTTTCACTATCAACAATCAGACTTGTGTGTGAAAAGTGATGACAAAGCACAAAGTACTATGAAAAGTTGATGAAGAAGAAGTCTTGATCATTAGCCCCTTTGACTTCTAGAACGGATGGCTTCTTAATCCTGCAAAAAGACTGAATATGGTGGCTATATGTGATACCTTAGCAAGTAGTTTTTGAAATTGTGAAGTATGAAGTGAAGCTTCAAGCCTAAATAGGCAAATTCTATGCTTTAAAATTGTTTTCACCCTTTGGACACCCAATTCATCTTCATTCTCTCTTTGATTAACAATTAAAAAATTCTATTTCAATCCATGGTGGAACTTTTCAGCCATAAGCATCAAGTATAGGAAATTCTCAAAGTTGACACTAGGTGGGATTTTCTCCATGATGCCAAGTGGAGTTTTTGGTCACTTAACCCTAGGTGGAATTTTCATAACTTGACACCAATTGGGGATATTGATCTTCAAATGCCATAAGGTGAAACCTATCAAAGTTAGCACTAGATGGAATTTTCTGTAATTGACATCAAGAAGAGATAAGATACTTAATGCCAAGTGGAACTTTTTGGTACTCAGCACCAACTTTAAAACTTTTTGAATGATTAACTCTATCTTTGAATTTCCTTTAAATTTCTTTCATTTTTTGTTTTCAAAGACTAACCTTCATAAAATTCCATTTCTTATTGCCTTTCACCTTTATGAATTTCATTTTCACATGATGAAGCTTAATAACCTTCTAGCATTGCCATCCACCACCATTCACTAAAAAAAAGTGAAAAAGTAACTTTCTGAAAATACGAACTTTTGATTTTTGCACTTCTCTCCTCAATTCAGAATACAACAAAAATGCAAAATCCAGCTTTTTCTAAAAATAGAATGTTTGATCTCTAGTGAGCACCAAAACTACTCGGAAGTGGGAATCCCAAATGCCTCTCCAATAGCATATGGCATGAAGTTGGCAAACAATTTGCCATTTGGAGAGACAATTGTTCTGCGTTCTGGCTTGTAGCAATTTGCGCACTCCATGATTAGTTTCGGACACTGTATTGCTGGTGGAAAACCAACGGCTGCGTAGATTCCACTTTTCATTATGTTGTGTGCTGTGACTGACGGTTGATGACCTCCCAGTCCATAAATCCTTGATTTGAGTGCACTCAGATTAAATGAACCGAAGTTGGTGTCATTTAATCCCGCCAACTTTGAAGTAATTGCCGACTTCGGAAGAAATGGCTTGGCGAGCCTTTTGATCATTGCTTGTCGGGACGAGCTTGCCTTGCCCGCTTTAGTATTTGCAGCTCTGCTTGTTCCTGCAACATCTTTTGCTCCAGCCATCTGCAAAAATAAAATAGAATAACAAGTTAGACTGCAGATTTTTAATAAAATAAAACAATTCCCGACATGGCTGCGAGTACAGAGAGATTTGAAAATAAAATTCCTCAGCATAAATTTCTAACTCCAAACCTCAAACTATATAAAATCTCGGAGCTTAGAGAAAATTCTCAACAACTGCACTTCTGACTGGCGAAGAAAAATTGCAGCAAACTAAAAACTTTCAGCAATGTGAGTAATTTCTCCAGCATAAATAATTCAAATCTTTGACTTCAACCTGTCAACTTCAGCAATTAGAAGAATAAAGAGATCACTACAGTATGGAATTTTGAACTTCTTCTCAATTCCAACAGCAATCAACTTTCAGCAGTTCGAATATGAAATCCTCAGCAACTTCAAGAATTCTTATGCAACTTTGAAAATGACTTCAGCAACTTCAACTCTCAACAGTCTGAAAATAAAATCTCCAGCAAATAATAAAACCTCTGCAACTTCGAAGATCTGCAGCAACCTCAACTCTCAGCAATCTGAAAATACCTTCTCCAGCAACTCCAGCATACAATTTTGAAATTTGCAGCAACACACTCTCAACTCTTCAAGAACTAAAATCTTTAGCAACTTCGCTCTTAGAAAAATAAAAACTCAACCTCACTTTCAGCAATCTCGAAAAAGATTTCAATCCCTCAAAGAAATTCTCACTTTGAGCAACTCTCAACTTCGAAAATGTGAGAAGAAATGAGAAATGAGGTTGCTTAAATAATTCTTCATGAAGAATCCTACCAAGTAGTGCTGGAGTTATTTTTAGCACCTTCATCAATTCACCACTCTCTCCACTTAGAATCTTCTATTTCAGGCGCAGTAGTGGGCTAGTCGTCGATCAGTCATCATGGCAGTTGACATTAATGAAGATTTTTTCCTTGCAAAATTTGAATTTTTTCCCCCTAGTCTGCCAGTTAACTCTCAGTAATTTAAACAACTCGCAAGAAAATCACTTGACTTGATTGAAAATTCCATTTTAAAATCCTCGCAGTGTTTGTTTAAATTCAACTCGAAAAATTCATTTCCAACCTGTTAAAATGTCTGCCATTTAAATCTTCAGCTTCATGGGATTTGCCTTAAGACATTTTAAATATTCTCTTTAAAATATTCAGCTCCGTTGATCTGAAATCACTTGCTTGTTTGAAATAATCCATCCTCTGAGATTTAATTTCCGTTAGGAAAATAATCTAGGCAAAACAAATCCCCTCTGAACAATATTAAAATTTCCCTTAGGAAAATAAATTAAAGCTTCATCAACCCATAGGCGCATTTTAAAGAGGTTCACTTAATTTTTTTACTTGACCCATGGAAAATACTCATCAATTGTTTCCCTCTTGAAAATAAAATTTCATCAAGTTGCCAACCTCTCTCCGGAAAATTTTCATACTCATATCAAGGGCGTATTTTCTCTAGTGAAATATTTATTTCACTTAGAAAATTTCTTGACATTTTCCCCCCTTTGATATTTTATTTTATTCAATTTTAAATTCCCATGCCTTAGGAATTTCTTACTTTCACTTCACACCTTGGGCGCATTTTAGCTAGTGGAGTTTTATTTTTCCACACTTAGAAATTTTCATGCCCTTAGCCATCTTGCCCCTCTATGGGCGCATTTGACATGGGGGGCTTTCACTTTCTAACGCCTTAGAATATATTTTCTAAACACTTTGTGCTAAGGGCGCGTTTGATCCCATGAGGTCCCCTTTCAATACTTAGAAAATTTCATGATTCCCCTTTAGCTTATGGGCGCATTTCTGCGTGCTAGCTGTTATTTTTGCCTTAGAATAATTTTCAAGGCACTTCATCCTTGGGTGTGTTTCAGACCCCTTGCTTTTATTTCGTGCCTTAGGCGTTTTCCACCCTCTTTAGCTTATGGGCGCATTTCACCCCTTTAACTTTTATTCTCAATGCCTTAGGCGCTTCTCCACTTAATCATCTGAGATGGGCGCATTTTGATGGGTCTACTTTCGTTTTCATGCCTTAGAAATATTTTCGGTGGACTTCACAATGTTGGGCGCATTTCCATGGTGGAGCTTTTGTTTTTACACTTAGAAGAATTCTCATGTTAACCCTTCCATCATGGGCACATTTGAGAGGGTATGCTCTCATTTTCTCACACTTAGTAAAATTTTCATGCCCTTGTCTGCCCCGTCACCTTCACATTCTATTTTTAGTAAGCCCCTGCTATTTTTAGTAAGCCCTTTGATTTTTGACTTCCACAACTCCGTTTTGCCTGAAAATTTCACCATATGATACTTGCAGTGTGATGAACCTGTTTTTGCTTGTGCCTCGCTCTGACCTGCCATTTATAGCCACCTGCTATTTATAGTAAGTTCTAAAGTTGCCTGACTTATGTAGCTCCATTTGACTTGAAATTTGCTATGCCTGTTGTTGATGACATGAGTGCCCTGTTCACACCCATCTCTGGCGCAGACTTGCTATTTATAGCCCTGAGAAGACTTACTAAAAATAGTAAGTTCTCCGATTTTGTTCAAATTTTGCCAGTAGGTTGCTTGAAGTATGCTGATATCGGTGGGGTACTTCATTCTGACAATTTCTAGATTTTACCCCCTATAAAAGTGGAAACCCTAATTTGGCTTGCATGTATCCTGAATGATCTCCGTTTAACTTTGTTTCCGTTGCATGCCGCTCTACTTGCTAAACTGGAGTGTCGAGCGGCTGTCTAAGTGTACATGCTAAAAATAGAAACTGCCTGAAAAAGTGATCAATCCACTGCCGGATGATTTTGCATGTCATATTGCTCGTGGGATCTCAAAAAACACAGAAAAACCCAGAAAACTGGTCTGCATACGGGCACTGGCTAAAAATAGTAAGTCCTTGAAAATTGATCTCCTCCGCTTGCATGTCATATCGTTGCGAAGCTCGTGAAAAACCCATAAGGAATATCCAGACATGCGTTGAAAAATACTACATGCAAACCCTAAAAATAGCCTCTGAAGGCTGAACTCTGAAAGTCGTCACCTCGGTTTGCATGTTATATCACTGCGAAGGTTTTGAAAAACCCAGAAACATTCCCCAAACATGCATTTGAAAAGGACATGTGAAGATCCTGAAAAATGGCTCCTGAACCCTGAACTGCTAAAAATAGCAAGTTGTCTGATTCTGCCCAGATTTTGTGTGCAAGTAGCTGAAAGTACCTTGGACGTGATGGAACAAACAGAATTCCAAAATCCTGATGAAAAGGTCCCAGATAGAGTACTTACTATAAATAGTAAGTTGTCAGAATTCGATAAAAATTCAGTGGGACTTTGCTGGAAGCCTCGTGATTGCAGTACTAAGCTCAGATTCCAATTTGATAACTCAGTTTGACCTTTACAAGCCTGCATGATAGGAAACCCTAATTTCACAGACTTAAACAATATTTCAACCTAGGTCAAATGATGCGACATCCTCGAAAGGACGAAAGACCAGAGAGAGAGAGAGAGAAAACCAAAAGACCAAAATGGAGCAAAAAATTAGGGGGTCCCCATTTGAATGGGGTGATGTGTGAAAAAGGTCACAACATCTAGCGACTCCACGGGAAAGTGTTGAAAAACACTTTAAAGATTAAACCTTGGCCAATTCCCTCTAACCATCATACAGAAAGGATACTTACTCAAAAGAAGAAGAATCCGATATTGGATCAAAAAACCTTCATCTAAGATCCTCCGAGCATATGCATTTATCTCATCCCTAAACCATCGTGACTCCCGAGATTGAATATGGCAAGTTATATAAGTATCTTAACTTCAAAAGCATCCTGGACATTGCCTCGCTGCCAGTCAGGCGTCCATAGCCCCGACGAGGTTGTCGCTACAATTCTCACGAATATTGCTCCACTGTCGGTCAGGTGTCCATAGCCCCGATGGAGTTATCTGTATATTCCCAAACCAATGTTTTCAGTACGATATTTCTTTTCATTGCTCTTTTCTTTTGATATTTCTCTTTTAGCATATTTTCTTTCTCTTTTCTTGATTTTCCGTCAATTCCATAATTGGTTGGCAAGCAGCGAAGCTACCAATGGGTTTGAGAATTGCAGTGGCGCTGAAGCAAGATGTAAAATTTTCACTTGTCGTAACTTCTCCCAAGGAATCAAAATGACTCAAAGTAGCTTGTTGAGCAAATAGGACACTATGATCTCAAACTCATGTGTTAAGACACAATAACTAATTGGACTTCCGAGTTGAGCTTATATGAAACCGGATGACAATAAGAGGAAAACAACCTTGGCATTCTATCATTTGCATAAATTCATAAAAATCCCATGGCAGTAGACCGAACTGTGAAGAATTATCATCACCCCCATATGCAACGGGAAACCCCAAAACTCATGTCCATTCCAAACCCAAACCAAAACCACTTGAGCGGACAACTCAAGGGAAGAAACCAAAACCAAAAACCCAAAGGGCAACAAACCAAAACCAAAACCAAAAGGAAAAGCGGGAAACGCAACCTAATCTAACTATGTACAAAGTAGGTCCCGGGAGGGAACCTACGCTTGGAAATAATGCTTGAGGAATCGCCCATTGACTGGCAATGGGATATGCTCCCCTGTTAGTGTTTTCAATCTGAATGCATTATCTCCCAGGATCTCAGAAATCTGATATGGGCCCAACCACAATTTGTCAAACTTGTCATGATCACCTTTTCTTTCGTGGGCCTTGTCCCAACATAAAACTAAATCTGAAATCCTGAAGGCCTTTATCTTGGCCTGCTTGTCGAACCATCTTTTCACGACTCTTTGATGCTTGGCTAGATTTTCCAATGCTTCATCTCTTTTCTCCTCCAAATGCATCAGCTGAGACAACCTGACTTGAACTTGGTCCTCGCCTTCCAGATACTCCTAAATAAACTGAAGAGTTGGGATCCTTAACTGAACCAGGAAGACTGGATCTTGCCCATATACCAGATGGTAAGAAGACGTACCCAAAGAATTCTTCATTCTAGTCCTATCTTCCCACAAAGCAAACCTCAACTGTGTATGCCAATCTTTGGGGTTCTTGTCCAACAACTTCTTGATAGCATTCAATAGATTCATATTCGTGGACTCTGCAAGTCCATTCCCCTGCGGATAATAATTGGACGAGAATTTTAAAGAGATCCCATATTCAAATGCCCAATTTGAAAACTTCAACGATGAAAAGGCGGGGCCATTGTCGCACACCAACGCATGTGAACATCCAAACCTTGTAATAATATTCTCTTCGAGGAACTTGATGACCACATCTGTTGTGCAAAGCTTGAGAGCTTGAGCTTCTATCCACCTAGTGCAATAATCTGTAGCTATCAGTATGTACCTGTGTTGCGCCGAGGACGGTGGATTAATCATTCCAATAAACTCCAATCCCCATTTTGCAAATGGCCTAACTTCAATTACTGGCTGCAAGGGCATAGCTGGATTCTTTTCTCTGCTTGTAGCTGTCTGACAAATGTGACAAGTTTTTTACATGTTCATAAGCATCTCTGAAAAGTGTGGGCCAGTAATACCCAGCTCTTGAAATTTGATGAGCTATGGCCAAACCACCTCCGTGACTTGTTCCAAATTTCTCATGGAAGTGTTCCATTAGCTGCTTAGCTTCTCTTTTTCCTACACATCTCAGATAAATTCCTTCATGATTTCTTCTATAAAGTACTGATCCTTGCAGCATGAACCTCCGGCTCTTCATTCTTAAAGCTCTTCTCTGTACTGGATTCAATGTAAAAGGCACCTGTGATTCAACAAATAATAGATAGTGTCATCGTACCATTATCTTGGAGACACTTCTTCCAGCACATATGTTTGTTGCACCAATCCGGGTCTTGCCATTGCAATCGTTTGTGCCAAGGCTTGCCCTCAGACTAACTTCATGGGCTGCATTTCCATATCATACTCTTGCAAAGTGGTGACCCACTTGCCTCTTCTTTCTCCTAGTTCATTTTGCATCAATAGTGTCTTTACCGTGGCATCTGGGACTATCGCATAAACTTTGCTCCTCAAGATGTAGTGCCTGAATTTCTTAGCTGCTTTCACTAGAGCATAAGCTTGCTTCTCCACATTTGGATATCTTAATTCTGCCTGCTTCAACGGTGCACTCATAAAAGCAATTGGATGTTCATCCTTTTCTTCCGTTCTCTGGGTTAGAACCGCTGCACAGGTGTAATCTGAAGCAAAAGAGTATAAGTAGAATGGCTTTGAATAATCCGGACTACCCAGTACCAAAGCATCCACTATTGCTTGTTTGATCTCCTCAAATGCTTTTCTTGTTTGAGGGGTCCATTCGACCTTTGCATCCTTCTTCAACATTTCATTCAACGGTCTGACGATCTCAGCAAACCCAATTATAAACTTTCTCACAAAATTAATCTTTCCAAAGAAAGACCTCAACTCTTTCTGGCTCCTTGGCATGCCGATCCTTGAAATCGCCTCGATGTCATCTGGGTCAATTGATATGCCCTGTTCTAAAAGGACATGTCCTAACAATCTGCCTTCAGTGACTCTGAACACGCACTTCTTGGAATTGAGAGAAATGCCAAACCTTCTGCATCTCTGGAAGATCTTCCTCAAATCTTCAACATGATCTTCTCTTTTCTTGGAAAACGCGGTCAGGTTGTCCATATATATAATAATGCATTTTCCGACTAGATCTCGGAAAGCGATGTCCATGGCCCGCTGAAATGTGGCCCCAGCGTTAATTAAGCCAAAAGGCATTCTTCTGTATTCAAAAGTCCCCCACTTGGTGGTAAAGGTTGTCTGCAATCTATTTGCCTCTTCGACCATTACCTGGTTATATCCTGAATAGCCATCCAAGAAGGGCATCATTTGGGAACCATTGACAATTTGTAACACCTCATCCAACGAGGGCAAGGGATAGTTATCTTTCTTAGACGCTCTGTTTAAATTGCGAAAGTCAACACACAACCTTATCTCGCCATTCTTCTTTCTGACTGGTACCAGATTCGCGAGCCACGTTGAGTGCCTTACTGGAAAGATGATTCTAGCCGAAAGGAGCTTCTTAGCCTCCTGATATATCAACGATTCTAGCAGTGGGTTCACCGGCCTCTGCCTCTATCTGAATGGTTTATTTCCTGGCTTTAGCGGGATTGTGTGTGTAATCGAGGTAGTGTCGTAGGTCTTCAGGTCCTCATAGCCCCAGGCTACCAAATCAGAGAACTCTCTCAATGCTTGCACAATACCTTCCCTTTCTCTTGGGGTACAAACCTTACCCACAAATACATTCTTTACTTGCTCATCAGTTCCCAAGTTGACTGTCTCACACTCATTTCCTTGAGTGCCCTAATTTCTACTCAGTTTATCAGGGTCAAAGAGCCTTTCTAACTCAACCATCCCTCTAAGAATGACATTCGTCTTCAAATTTAAGATCCCTTTAGTGTCAAACTCTGCTTCCTCAGTCTCTTCTTCGTCTATAATTTGTGCTTCAAATACTCCTGAGTTTGTCAAGAATTCCAAAATCTGCTTATCATCATCAAACACCTGGAAATTCTTTATATTATCTGGAATTGAAGGTGTGGAGATCAACTCCACCGTGAACTTCTTTAGACCCTCCATGGCCAATGGTTCCAGCGAACTAGTCGCCTGTGCGAGGGAATTTTCCACTGGATTTCTATAGAAGAGATTTGGTATGATGGATTGTAAATCCATATCTACACTTATGAAAACCAATTTTCAGAAGTTAAAGGAGGTTGCAGCTAGTTTAGATTTGGTGGATCCTACTATGAAAAGGCAGTTGATTGGATCATTGATGTATCTAGTCCAGATATTTGCTATGCAGTGAGTGCACTTGGTCAGTTCATGTGTGAACCAAGGCAAATACATCTAGTTGCAGCGAAGCATATCCTGAGATTCTTGCATGGCACAGTTCGGTATGGCTTGAGATATTCTTCTGGTGTAGACTTAAAGCTGCATGGTTATACAGATTCTAATTGGGCAGGTTGTGTTCCTGATCGAAAGAGAACCTCTGGATGTTGTTTCAGTTTGGGATCTGTAATGATCTCCTGGTTGTTGTACCCAAAATAAAAAAATTCGCATTCTACTTAAATTGAGCTAAATCATGTAAAAATGTCGTTAAAAGTTTGTTTTAGGTCAAACCAAACATAAGGTCTTTGTGGGTTTCTGTCAAAGAACATATGTGCAAAATTTTGAAAATTTGAAAATTAGGGTTTTGCGCCCCTATTTTCAAGGAAACCCCTAAAAATAGGACCTTCCCGGAAATGATTGAAAATGATTTTGATAGGATGAATTGACTTAACGATTACACTGGTCAAGTCAAAATCACCAAAAAGTTAGTTTTACTCTGGTGGGTCTATTTTCATTTTTCAAGAACAAAGTTAGGAGCTCTGCAGCCATTAATGGCAGATTGGCTAGTACCAGGTGTTGAAATTTAAGCTTCAACAAGCAATCCATGGCGAAAATGCTCGAAAAGATGCTCTGCCATGAAGGGGATTTTCAAAAGTGAAAAATGCTGAAAATTGGCTAAGTCTGGAAAAGGACCGCCTTGCTACCAAGGAGGCTGTGTAGTTGAATGCCTTAGTCATTTTTCCAATGCCCGTACACGTAGCATGATGAAGGTGATTGCAAGGATGCGCGCGTCTACATCGTCAACAACAATGCTCAAGACAGTCATGATGCACGGCGAACGCTAAACATGAAGAGATGAAGTTTTTGAATGCAAATGATGAAGCTTTAGTCAAAAGAACCACTATTGTAACAACCCCAACCTTGGGTAATTAAAATTTTTTCCAACTTTTCACTTCAACAAGGTTTACGCGTCGTTGCGTAATGAGCTCATAGGTTTCAGTGTAGAACCTGGCAGCTCTGATACCACATGTAACAACCCCAACCTTGGGTAATTAAATTTTTTTCCAACTTTTCACTTCAAACATATAAAAGTAAAAAGTAACAAAGACATTACAATAAAATTCTTCTTTTCTTTATTGATAAATGCTTGCAAGTTACAATATATATATATATATATATATATTTCCACATGAATTCCATTTTCATTGCAAATATAATTCAAAGTATAAAAGTAAAACAATTACATACATAGCTCGTAAGCTTTTGCACAAATAGTAGTAAGATGGTCCAAGTTCCCTTCCTTTCAAATCTTGGTGTATCTGTCGCCTGCTGTGGAGGAGAAACATCACTCGGGCGCTTTTCCGCCAACCATGGACTGTTAATGCGGTCCCCCGCACATCTATTATTCGATAGATGGCCCTCCCTTCGAACGAAGAGATTGGTAAAGTATCCGACTACGACAACCCAACTGAGCATAGTGTTGTGTCCTATACATCTAGAACTTGCTATTTCACAATCTCGAACTAGCATGAAGGATCACAATGAACTGACAGTGTAGTCTCAACTATCTCACATCTAAGAGGATGTCGTACATTTCACTACTTTGGCCAAAGTATTCTCATTTAGTACTTCGAATGAAGGTCATCTATCATATACACTGGTTAGGACCGATTTGACTTAAGGCTATCTTACACTACGCATAGGTATCGTCCTTTTCTTTTGGATAATCTTTAATCCCAGACTAACCTACAACATTCTACTAAGTAATTTACGCAAGATAGGTATATCCTGTTTCAGATTACCTACCTTTAGACAATCTTCTTCCAATAGTTACTGTTAAGGCTTAAAATTTGCACCCTGGTAAACTATACATGTTTAACAATTTTGCCTGACATGGGATTCATTTCTGCATGTGGGAAATGCATAACTGGAAATGAAACCTCCGGATTCTAGGCCGGCTCCTATTGGATATTCACCTACAACTCTTCAAAACTAACTTAAACTTTGAGGGAAAAGAGATAGAAATTACTTAAATGAACTTGTAAACTAAAACTGAACTTAAAGAAACTAGGTGATTCACCAAAGAGTAAGATAACTAAGTTGATAGTAAAGGATTCTAAAAACAGTGAACTCTACCTCAACGAGTAAAACACTTTTGTTCTATATAGGTCTGCATAAATATTTCATAAAGAGGTCCTTAATAGGATTAACAAGGAAGGAAAATCTTCTCAAGAAAACCCTACGAATTCTTTGGACACAAATTACAACCTGCAAACAAAATACATTCCTGCAACAAGGTAATAGCTAAGACAGAAAATAACAAGGAGTGATCAACTCACTTACTATTCTTATCAATCATGCACTTGACACAAAGTCACATAAAGAAAGAAGGCTTGAAACTCAATGGAATACTGCTGCTCCAAAACCTTGTCACCATAAATTCAGTCTCCAAAAATGAGTTACAAACTTCTGCATAAAAAAAAAAACTAAGGACAAGAGAATGTCGCAAAAGCCTTTTCTGCAATAATCAAAACTCCTTTACAATGAATGAAGAACAAGACTTTATAGGAAAAAGCCTTCTCAAAATTCGGAATTGGATTTTGGGTCCAAAATCCAATGTGATGTCAAAATCTCCTCCAAACAAGGTAGGCCAAAAAAACCTCCACTAACCCCTGATTTGAACAAGGCTTCACCAAAGTCTCCACTACTTGCATACTTTGAGCATGCTTGCTTTAATGCTGGACTTGACTACTTGGCACTAAGTCTTTGAATGTCATTAAATGACTTCAACTTGCATTTCAAATATCTTTATAATCCTTGGCACTAAATCTTTGAATAATAAGTGACATTAAATGTGACCTTAACTTGAATTTCAAAACATTTATAATCCTTGGCACTAAGTCTTTGAATAATAAATGTCATGAATCTTTTGCATTTGAGAATATCTTTATTTAAAATGATTTATAATTTATCATTTTAATAAAGATTTACATTTTTGATGCAAGTAATGAAACATTTCACTTGAAATTCTAATTTTGCATTTTACAATATTATTTATTCAAAAATGATTTATAATACATCATTTTGAACAAATATTACAATTTTGAAAGAAATGCAAAAATAAATTAAATAAAGTCACCATTCTATTTTACATCTTATGAATATATTTTATATTTAAGTGATTAATAATAATCACTTAGATAAAAAATAGTTTAGTTGCAAATAAAATGCAAAATCAAAAAGCATAAATAAAACCCACAAAGGCTTTAAGTGACTTTATCAAAAAAACCTAAAAGAATAGAAGGAAAGGCATAATGAAATGCCACGCCTCATAGTGAAGGAATTAAGTTTTTAATAAAACCTAAGGCAAAGCCTTTCCTACCCACGAATTTCATTAGGGTGAAATGAATAAAGTTTTAAAGAGAAACCTAAGGCAAAGAAAAGTCTTCTTCCATCGAAAATTTTTAGGGTATTAACACTAATTCGAAATAAAGACTTTCATTTCATTTTTTTTACTTGCTCTTGTCTGAGCGCTGCCATTAGGAAGCTTAGTGCCTAGCTGAAAGCTTGAGCTGGGAGATTGTGCTTAGGGCGCCATTACTTGCAGATTTTCTGAAGAAATAAGAAAAGATAAGTTCACCATTATGGTAAAACTGAAAGCTCCTTCGATTTTTTGAAAGCCTTTGAAGCTTTTACCAGGCGTGGCCATTAATATTTCTGTTGATCTTTCATCTCGTGGTGACTTTTTGCTGCGTTTTTTGGTTCTTCTCGCTTGGTCACCATGGGAGATGAAGACTTTTGCCTCTGAGGGCCATTTTTCTGCAGATTATGAATGATCTATGCTTGGTAAGTCTGATACTTTGCCAAATCTGGAATTTTCTTACATAATCAAAGCTTATCAAAGCTCCCACGAAAAGAATAATTGTTGTTTCGCTTATATAAGTGCAGACCACTACCCAGGGTGCGATTTTAAGCAATTTTCTGATAATCTTCTCTATTGTTTTGTCTATATTTCTTTATGGCTACCATGGATACCATTTGGGCGAGCTTTTTTGATGCCATTCTGGAGGTTCTTTGAGACCATGAAGATGCAGATACATAAGGTAAGCTCTCCATTTTGGAAAAGAAAATAAAAATGACGAATTTCCTTCATTCTGCAGCTCTGATTTCTGGAAGAAGCATTTGCTTATGTCGATTTTCTTCCTAGCTGGTGCTTATTGGCTGAGATGCAAACTTCATCCAAACTTTACGAAAATAAATCAACATCTTCCTCATTTCTAAAAATGGGTATTTGCTGCGAAATTTGCTTCATTTTCTCTTTTTTCTGATAAAGATGATCTAAATACGGCCTGAAAACTCTTGTTATTCTTTTGACGTTTCCATCATGCTGAAACCATGACTTTTCCATTTGTAATTCTCTTAACAGCTGCAACAGATGAATAAATAATGACTGATGAAAGTTTGAAAACAAACAATGTATGAGAACATCAATGAATGCTCATTACTTTATGTAACGTTGTTGTCTTGTAGATTATTGCATCATGATTCATAGGGCTGCAAATACCTTGAAATATGTGATATCTTGATGATGAGGATTGATAAGCAATCACCTTGGCATTCTTGCAAACAATGCATTTTCTGAAGATGTGTTGGCGTAAGAACTAACACCTTTGGAGTGTGAGTTTGTACGGACAGCTATGCACACTACGTAATGAGTGCTCTTCAAATTAGGAGGGGAAGCTCCCTCGTTGTGCTGGAATGCATGAAATAGAAAACTAAACTAATGTCCTATCTTTTTGTTCTCAGCTGGTAGAGGCACAAGGTTAAGAAAACCTAGAACGTTGCAGCTAAGTATTTTCTGGTTTCGCAGATCATGTAACTACAACTAAGCTAACTTCTTTAATATCTATCCAATTTCCTCAAGAAATAGAGCATGAGGAAATGGAGCAGGAATGTATTGTACGATAAACTCCAGGTGCGGGCTCACAACATGAAGGCAAGGTAGGCGCAACTATTTGCTAATCCGGGAAGAAGTTTATTAAAACAAACAAATGAACGGTAAACCTGGTACAGCTTCACAACATGAAGGCAAGGTAGGCGCAACTATCTGCTTGGCTGAATGAGTCTACTATAACACACATCATACGATAAGCTTTGAGTACAGTTTCGCAACATGAAGGCAAGGTAGGCGCAATTATTTGCTCTTCTGAATAGGCTTATAATAAACAAAAACAAAAGGTAAGCAACTGGGACAGTAGATTGTATAGACGCAACACGCATGCAATAACGATCAAACCAGCAACCCAATTTAACTAAGGTTGAATAAACACCATAACAATAATATGAAGGCAAGGTGGGCGCAGCATGTATGCTATCAAGCAAAAGTTAAAATACAAATGAGCTGAAAGCTCTTATTTATAGACTTCAAGGTGTAGGCAACCCTAAAATCACCTTGAGTCAACTAAAGTCTTGCAATGCATGCAAGATCTTATTCCTAAACCCTAATTGAATGAAACTATACAGTTAACTGGAATGCTATCATCAGTTAACTAAAACATCTAATCTAAATGGACAAGGTGCAACATGCACGTCCTTATTGAAAGCAAGTCAACTGGAATGCTATCATCAGTCAACTGAAAAATCTAATCTAATCTCTAAGTATATGTAGATGTTTCCAAGAAAGACATGCATGCAATGTATAACAGCAAGTTAACTCGGAAAGAAGCCTCGAGTTAACTACTTCTGATGACTCATCATTGTAAGCAACTGCATGGTCTAATTGAACGTCTACTCCAAGTTTATCATCTCCTCCAGGAATTTATCAATAGTATCATCATCTGGCACTTTGACGCTGTCCACGATGATTAACTGCTTGTCCAACTCTTTGTCTCCATCTCGGATCTCCCTCTGACTATCTCTAACCTCTGTGGTCATCTTTTTGAAACTGATAGTCAGCATTGTAAACTCCTCCATCTTGGACGCCTCTGGCCCTCCACATAGGTTATCACGAACTAACTCTTCGAACTCAGCTTGAACTGCCTCTAACTCGGCGTAGCTACCATCCTCATGCCGATAATGACATGGGATCTGAGTGATGTACTCGCTGATGAAACGAAGAGCTGCAACAACCTTTTCCTGAATCATGCTCATCTTAGCAGAATTCCTGTCATATGTCTCCACCCTGCAAAGATACAATTCTCTCCAAGTGAAGACCTTCTTCTGATCTCCATCTGCTTCAATGGCGTCATAGATTCCTGCAAGCTGTGATATCAAAATCAGGTCCTTTGGCTTACGCTCGGCTATGCAAATCTCGAGCTCCTGAATTCTCTAGCGAAGACTATGTGCGTCAACCCTCAACTGATATAGCTCTGTGAGGAGGTGTCGACCAGCAACAATAAAGTCTTCAATCCAGGTATCCAGTAGCTTTCCTCAATTAACCAAATGTTGAATCCTCTGCTATTCTGCGGCGGTCTCTCGAAGTTGTGGGAGTAAAGGTGCTTGCCCCTCGTTGCCATGAAGCAAACCCGAGATGTACCTGCGAAGTTGTCTGATCTCAACCTTGAGAACTGCCTTATCCTCACCATCTTTCATGATGCACTCCTCTAGATTACTAGCGACGACTCTGAATAGATTCACGTCGGTGTGTCGAGTATTCTTACCTAGATTAGTTTTGACGAACGTAAAATCACCAACATCAACTTCATCCAAGTATTTGCCTTCTGGAGGAGTAGCAACCTCTATGACGATCTCTGCCTCGAGATTCTTCTCAATATTTATCTGCTTTCTGGCCCTCTTATTCAACCTGTTCTGATAGGGCTCACCAAACTCAGACAAATCAAGATTATATGAAGGCATACGCCTCTCCCTCTCCAATGACTTCTCGAGCCAAGATGAATAAGGAATACTGTCCTCTTTAGGTGGAGTCGTTTCTACTGTATCAGCTGTTGGCAAATCCACTGGTATGCAAGTCTCATGCATCGAAATCTCAGGCTCCGAATCAATATCTATGGGAGATGAGTGCGCTGAAAAAGGTGAACCTGGAGATGACAAACCGGCCTCAGTCTGAATAAATGGTTCCGATGAAATAACTGGCTCTAGAAGTACTATCTCTGTAACTGGAAGTGTTGGCTCCTTCTCAACTGGAAGTGTTGGCTCCTTCTCAACCTGTTTCCTTTTGGTGATGCTTTTTCCTTTTGAATTAATTCCCATCTTAACCCCTTCAGGCGGCCTCATAGTAACCTTGACTCGAGGTTTAGCTCTAGAAGTAGAAGGTAAAGAAGAAACTACCACTGCTGGCGGCTCTGTAACTGGGATCACCCTTCGCTTCCGCTTGCTCTCAAGGAAGTACATGGTGGTTTTGATAACAGACCTGGATAAGTCTTTCACTGAAGTGTTCAATGGAACATACCAATCAGGTTGGCGAAGTGGCTGGCGAGCAACTTGGTCTCTAATGAATGAATGAAGTAGTATCTCGCCATCATCATCAGACAAACCTTCCACATCCTCTGACAAGAAATCAGCAATCTGTGGAACAGTAAGCCTACAATAATGATGACGACGCACCTCAAATTCATCCTCAAAATTGACCCAAAAGTCCTCAAGCGCTGCCGAATGTTAAACATTTCGCTCCAAAATTGTTGAATAATGACCAACGGATCATAGGCACGCTTCTGAGGAAAACACTGAAGCTGAATTTTCTCTAACTCGTGTGCCATTAACTTGCAATCAACAGCTGTTTTGCATTTGTAAATACCTAGCTCAAACGGAAAGGTGAAAGCTGGCTTATGTTGATTGCGAAGAAAAGTGTGAACCTCATGTGCCTGTCTCATGAACTCCATGAAAAGAACCTTATCCGATGGGTACCTCGGTAGCATCAGAGGCTCTCCTGTATATCCATATACACGAATATATGTGAAAGTAGGAAATTGGATAAACTAATCTGCCCAACTTTCCATTGCTGATTGTGCCTCTGTAGAAATCCTCACATGCATCTCGTTATCTAAATTTCTGACTGTTCTCATAAGAAAGTGATCATTCACTGCTGTAAAGTCCTGTTCAGCTTTCAAAAACTCCAACTAAGGGTAGTATTCATACACTTGCTGAACACCTAGAACTCCATCGATCTTTAATAATTTAAAGCTGCCTTGAAATGCAACTAAGTAAACTAGAAAAGTTACCATATGCAATTCGTGAATCTTTAGGAACTCTATAATCTGCTGGTGAAGACACTCGCTGATAAACATGGCCCAGTCAAATGTTAATACTGTCCTCTCGAGGTGGAGCCGTTTCTACAGTATCAGCTGCTAGCGGATCCACTGGTATGAAGGTCTCATGTATCGGAGTCTCAGGCTCTGAATCAATATCTATGGGAGACGAGTGTGGTGAAAAAGGTGAACCTGGAGATGACAAACCGGCCTCAGTCTGAATAACTGGTTCCGATGAAATAACTAGCTCTGGAAGTACTGTCTTTGAAACTGGTAGCGTTGGCTCTTTCTCAACTGGAAGTGCTAGCTCTTTCTCAACCTATTTCCTTTTGGTGATGCTTTTAACTTTTGAATTAATTCCCATCTTAACCCCTTCAGGCAGCCTCATAGTAACCTTGACTCGAGGTTTAGCTCTAGAAGTAGAAGGTAAAGACGAAACTACCACTGCTAGCGGCTCTGTAACTGGGATCACCCTTCGCTTCCGCTTGCTCTCAAGGAAGTACATGGTGGTTTTGATAACAGACCTAGATAAGTCTTTCACTGAAGTGTTCAATGGGACATACCAATCAGGTTGGCGAAGTGGCTAGCGAGCAACTTGGTCTCTAATGAATGAATGAAGAAGTATCTTGCCATCATCATCAGACAAACCTTCCACATCCTCTGACAAGAAATCAGCAATCTGTGGAACAGTAAGCCTACAATAATGACGACGGCACACCTCAAATTCATCCTCACAATTGACCCAAAAGTCCTCAAGCGCTGCCGAATGTGAAACATTTCGCTCCAACCTTGCTGAATAATGACCCAACGGATCATAGGCACGCTTCTGAGGAAAACACCCAAGCTGAAGTTTCTCTAACTCGTGTGCCATTAACTTGCAATCAGCAGCTGTTTTGCATTTGTAAATACCTAACTCAAACGGAAAGGTGAAAGCTGGCTTATGTCCATTGCGAAGAAAAGTGTGAATCTCATGTGCCTATCTCATGAACTCCATGAAAAGAACCTTATCCGATGGGTACCTCGATAGCATCAGAGGCTCTCCTGTATATCCATATACACGAATATATGTGAAAGTAGGAAATTGGATAAACCAATCTGCCCAACTCTCCATTGCTGATTGTGCCTCTATAGAAATCCTCACATGCATCTCATTATCCAAATTTCTAACTGTCCTCATAAGAAAGTGATCATTCACTGCTGTAAAGTCCTGTTCAGCTTTCGAAAACTCCAACTGAGGGTAGTATTCGTGCACTCGCTGAACACCCAAAACTCCATCAGTCTTTAATAATTTAAAGCTGCCTTGAAATGCAACTAAGTAAACCAGAAAAGTTACCATATGGAATTCGTGAATCTTTAGGAACTCTGTAATCTGCTGGTGAAGACACTCGCTGATAAACATGGCCCAGTCAAATGTTTCTTTTTTATCAATAACTCGTGAGATGAGGTAGAACATCCATGTTCGGAAAACGCTTGTGTCTTCAGAACCTGCTAACCGGTTAAGGAAAGTTATCAAAATAGCAATCTCGTCCTTGAAATCCCCACGTGCAATCTTCCTTGGCATGTTGGTTTTCTGAACCTTCAACCATCGTTGAGCTACTTTCTTCTGTGATCTATCCTTGTCCTCTTCCCATATTCTGTCACAATCTGAAATGGATACAGCGAAATGATCTAAACGTGGAGAAATAGAAAAACATTTTTCTACATCCCTCGGCTTAAGGCTACAAATAATCCTTCCATTTGTCGATCTGATTTGTCTCGTAGACGAGTCATAATGCTTAACACAAGCAAGTACGAACTCAAGATCAAAGACTGAAATAGGAATGGACGCCGCTGCAAGTATCCCTGAACGTTCAAGATTTTTGATTGTAGTACTGCTGATACCCTCCAATGAATTCAGATTGACGATGGGAAAAACATGACTTAAGTCGGTATCTGTAGTTTTCAGAAAGTTATGAAGAAAAACATGTTTGGCCTTATCGTCTATGGGATTATACTGCATTCTGAAAAACTAGACTTTTGATTGTAAAGTCGGGTATGTTTGGACAACTTTGGAAAAACTGAAAACGCTCGAGGATAGGCTAAAAATAGCAAGGGGAAGTGAATTTTTTTGGACAAATTCTAAGATATGGGTTTTGTGTAGAATCAAACTCTAATACAACGCAGAACGTTAGAATTGTGAAAAAATGGGATTTAGGCTTGTATGTGAAAGGTTTTCGGTTGAGATTTGAACTGGCAGTTAGGGGCACAGGGGGCAATTTTTTCCCGCGAAAATCTGGAACATGGGTTTCGTGTAGAAAAGAATCCTAAAACCACCCAGATCAACAGATTTGCGAAAAAACGTGATTTAGGCCCACATGCAAAAAGAATTCTGGAAAAAAGCGCAGTGCTTCTAGAAAAGAGGCAGCGGGGCAATTTTCGCAAAATAATCTAAGACATGGGTATTGTTGTTGATGCTGAAATACTCGAACCCAGATGACGCTTTTTTGAAGAATCTGTCGTTTTCTTTAACATGCGAAGAAAACCTAAGACGAGAATAGAAGAAAGTAAGACAGAAGAATAGAAGTTTTATTTTTTTGTTTTCTCTCTTCTTCCGTAAAAATTCGCCTATGCTTGAAGTAGAACTGATAAAACCTGCATGCAAAATAGAAACCAAGTCTGAAATAATCTTCCCTTGAACAATTTGAATCTGTAGCTACGAAGAATACTGAAATCTGACACCTGTAGCACCTGCAGATCAATTTTATGCTCAAGAAAGATGTTTCTTGTCAACTCTGATGAAGAATAATGGACGCCATTAGCAAAATATATAGAAAAATATCTTCTAAGGCATGTGGAATGCATGCTAAGCTTTGGAAATGGCGCTTGAAGTACAACTGGTGCTTCAAAACTCACGCATGGCCTATATTTGGCTTCAAACTCAGTTAACTGGATGTAGAACCAACCCAAGTTAGGGGGCCATCTTGAAGATTCAGTTAACTGATGCATGCAAACTAAGTTTAGCCAGTTATGACTAAAAAATAGGTAAAATAGAAGTCAACCTGAAAAAGAGTTTAACTGAAGATCAAAACGAACTGAAAACTCTCTTCATGCGCACTTCTACTTTTGAATTTCAAAAAATCAACCTTTGACTTTAGGCGTCCTTGCTTACTTAGACATTTTCTGAAAATTTAGAATCTAAAACCTCAAACGAAGCTCATATTCGATCACTGATTTTGGTTGACTGTCACGTCGAATCAACTGGTTGACAATCTCAATGAAAAGCAGGACCAAAACTGACAAGAAGATTACTTGAGGTGGCAATTCAAAATTCAACCATCTAAGGCCTCGAAAAGGAGGCCAGGGGCGCTTTTGACCTCAGTGTTAGAATATTTTCAGGCATTTTCATCATTTTCACTGATAACTTGACTATATTTCACTTGATGTTTCCCGGCATTTGACAAAACTTCAGAACATGCTGACTGGCTCACTACGGAGCAGGCCGAATTCTGAGTAAAGGCTCCTGATGAACACTTTATATAAAAACATCATTTAACCTTCCATTACTGCAACTGGCAAAAATTACTCAACTTCCGGCTGCGGATTGCCAAGACGTCTTCTAAACCGGCTGAGACAGGGAACGGAAAGCTGAAGTTGACACGAACAAGATGAGTATCTGAAATCATCAAATAGATTTCATTAAAGGTCTCAAAACCTTGGGCGCCCCTGGCCTCCAGGGGCGCTTTTGTCCTTTCTGAACCATTTTTGATAAAGTCTGAAACCTCAAGTTTGACCACTGATGGCGGCAACTCGGCAACTCAGATTCACCTTCTGATAGATGCATCGCGGAGCTGGACCAAAAATAGAAACAAACTTCCTGGGTGTCACTTGATCAAAAGACTTCGTCTGAATCTTCAGAAAGATGGGCGCCCCTAGCCTCCAGGGGCGCTTTTTCTCTTCAAAGTTATCTACTTTGCATTTCCCTCGTTCTGTACTGAATTTCCGTTTTCAGGCATTTTACTCCTCCGTCGGACTAGATGGTTAGCTCATTGCGAAGCTATCAAGAAACTGGAGAAGTCATCTTGGTAGAAAAATTCACAAAGAGTTGAATACAGCTTCCATAATGATGGGCGCCCCTAGCTGAGAGTGGCGCTTTTGACCTCCAGACTTAGAATATTTTCAATCCAGACTTAGCCAATTTCACAGTACTTTTACCTCGTTGAAAATCTCCTCCGTCAAAAAGCATAATTTTCAACATCTTTCATCGTAGAGCGTTCTTCTTTGAGTTTCAGGCTTAGATATTAACACCTGGTACTGGCCAACTGCCATTAATGACCTCAGAGGTCCTAACTTTTCTCTTGAAAAAGTTATAACTACCCACCAACCTTAAACTAACTTTTAACTGAAACTAACTTCACCATTGTGATCATGATGTGAAATAAGCCAATCAAAATTAATTTCAACCAATTCTGACAAGTTCTTATTTTTTAGGGTTTCGAGCTAAAAATAGATTTCAGAAACCCTAATTTTCAAAATTTTCAAATTTTGCCAGTATCTCCGTGGCATGACATTGACTCAAAGCCCATACTTTATTTGCCCAAAAACTGAGTTTTGACCTCACTTTTACAAGGTTTAGACCATTTTAAGCAAAATGCCTTAATGAAGCAAAATTTTTGGTTTGGGTACAACAAGATGTACTTCATATGCAGCACTGTTGTCATTTACTCTTTGCATACCTTTGCTGAATTTTGCAAAAAATCTGCATAATACAAAACAGATTTTCATGACGTGCATACTACTTAACTTTTGATGAGCTGGGCTCAACCCTTGTGGGAGCCACATTTAACCCCACTCATTCTGAAACTGATAAAAAACAGCAATATTGTATTTCCTGTTTCTACACATGACACAAACCAGTTAGTAAAAAATGATAGATTTAATTGCTCTTTTGATGCTCTGCTCTTCTTGGTAAATCATTTGGTGAATGCATGATTGAATGAGATTACATTTCTGTTGGTAGTGTAGGGATAAGGTAGAATTTGATTTTTCATTGCTCTAACGCTACCCTTCACAATTTTGCAGAAAATCTCAAAGCTGGAGCTGAACGTGACACCAGAGCTGGACGAATATCAGCACAACTTCGACAACGATTCGTCATTCCAGGGAATGACGAATCACTTTCTTTCCTTGTTCTTACTCTATTTTCAGTTGTGTGATGTTCATTTCCTTCTTGTATTCAGCATTGGATTAAAAAATCAAATCAGGTTACTCCCACGGCTTGTGTGGAACTTCAGCTTTTACAATATGAATAAAATAGCATCACTTTGCAAACCTAAGAGTTTCTCTGTTACAAACATTTGCAAAATAACACTTGAATTCATTTTTAATCAAATCTCAGAATGTGATGAATACGTAGGCAGCAAAATTTTAGTTTTACCTTTCTGAATTGAATGCAATTCAGCTCTACCTGTTTTGAGCTAAAACTAAAAACAGGTAACAACTTCTTCTAGAAATTTCACAATGATGCATTTTATCTTTTTGTTTGTGTATCAATAGGGTCAATTGATTCAAAATGAATCTTTTACAGCAAAATGCTACAGTAGTGAAATTTTGATAACAGTTACATAAGGGAGGTATATCCTGTTTCAGACAACCTACCTTCAAACAATCTACTTAGAAACGTAACAGTCTACAAGTGTCTTTATGCCATTCCTCCTAATCAGGAAATCTTTATCCTAGGAGTACTTTTAGCTTACCTCAGTTATCCCTATAACTTAAGCTGAATAAGACCTTTTCAATCTACTTAATCAAAAATAGAAATGCAGTCAACAAGGGTCCCTCAGGTAGCTCCTATCCTAGAAATCTTTATCCAAGGAGTACATAGCTTTCCTAGTTATCCTACTAACTTTAAGCTTTAGACTACCTTGGTACTGGTTTCATCCTCGTCCTAGTATTTAATAACTAGTTTCCACACTTCCTTTATATAAGGAGATCAAGCAGTATTTATGTAAATGCAATTCATCAAAATAAATTCCTCTTCCCAAATTGAAGTGGGATATTAGTTTCCCCTTTACCCTTACTTAATTGCACACAAGCAAATTCTATAAATGTATTCAAACATTTCCTTTATAACTTGGACAAGCTATTCCTTCGTAAACAAGCTATTCCTTTATAAACGAGCTATTCCTTTATAAACAACTATTGACAGAAAATTGAATTTCTCTTTTCCTTGTCTACTCTTCTTTACTACCATACAAAGTAATGCACAAGTAGACATGTAGATTTATCTAAATTCAAACTAAATAGAGATATTAAGAAATAACTCTCATGCTTGTTTCCTTGCTGCTTGAGAATGCCTCTGATTCTGTAGTAGCAGTCTAGCAGCTTCTCTTTTCAATTAATCACACTCTCTTGCTGTCTCTTTTAGATTCTAATCACAAATTGGGTGGAGTATTTTCCAAGTATTGCTGATTACACTTCTCACAATTCTGGATTCTATAAGAGGTATGTATGTATATGCTTCCAGCATATAAAATCCATAGTCTTCACAAAAATGGCAGTGGTATTTGTGAATTGGCTCTCTAAACAAGTTCGAATACAGCAAGTGACAATTTGTGGCACTCAAAAAGCAATTTCGGATATAGCAAAGGCAGATGTAAATTGGTAAAAATGACAGAGTGAAGAGCTTTTTATATAGGTTTCAAATTCTCATGCCTGCTAACATTTTGGCATGAGATTGACACCTATATATATTTGAAAATGTCAATCCATGAAGTGGCAGCTATTTAGCAAGTTACTCGGCAATTTATAAAATGATTCGACCTTTATCCAAGGAGAATATTTCAATTTACACATGGTAAAAAGTAAATGATGGACACCTACAAGCGTACTTAGCCTGAGCGCCCAAAAATGGCGGTTAAAATCAATGCAGGGAAAACATCCAAGGCAGATGCCGTCCCACCTGGCCAACTGAGTTATCCCATCATTCTCACACATTCTCCGAACGGAGTCTTACTAGCCACGACCTGGTCTTGCGCGCGCATGCGAGTTCCTCATTTTCCATTGAAATCAAAAGTTTGAACTTTAGCTTTGGCGTATTTCATATACTTCCAGATTTCGGCGAATGAAATTTGCAATACATAGTTTTATAAAATATTTGATAACTCAAATGATTTTCAAAATAAAACGTTTATTTATCTCACAATCCCATATTCCATACGGGTTCTTCCCAAAAGACTATAGAAGTCTTTAATTCATTTGTTCTTATGGTAAATATTATTTACCAAGCGACTAAAGAAGTTTACATCTTTTTCTTCCCAAGACTTATTTATTTAAGATGTAAATAAATTATTATATTTATATCATATATTATATTATATATAATTTATTGTAGTTTTATTTACCCTGATAAATATATTTATATATATATAGTTTTATTTACATATTTACACTTAAATATATCTATACATATTTGCATTAAATCATCCAAATACGTGTATTGTGAGCCAGACAGCATACTTCCAATACACCTATTTGTGCAAACATGTATTTATACATTTAACTGTAAATTCAAGGCATTATAATAATGTTATCACAAACATCATAGATAGTGTGTATGTGTTTATAGGTGTGTCAGTCATGTGTATGTATCTGTAGATATGCCATGTCGACACATGCGTATGGCATAGTAATTTCCCATCATACGTTTGTATCGCCATGTCATACATATTGATACATGAATATGAGCGATACATGTATACACATATACATCCTGCCTACGTTCACATATCAATTCACATTTCATATTCAAGGTCACAGAACAGTAAGTCAGTTAACAAGTAGCACCACTCACAAAGCACAAAGAAGTAATCCAAAACTCCTAAGCCTAAGGATGACTTATCAAGATGACTCTATCTGACTCAGTTCCTCTAACCCTTAGTGAATGTGTGTATGCTCAATTGATCTACTTTACCGGTTACCTAACCAAGTTCCTCTCCCGAGTGATGTCTCCCCTCCGCCTGGAGGAATGGTTCCTGTTCCTGCATCCATTGCCACAAAACCACGACAATTACTTGTTCATAACATTTGTAGTACTTAAACATATCAAGTTTAAAAGCAAGATTCATCATCCTGATATTCACATATATGCAGTATTTTACCATGAATTACATCAATTGAAATAACATCAAATGAAACAACGTCAAATGAGATAATATACACATCGATAACCAGGTACAAGCATCTCCAGATTTCACATTACATTCATTTCTACTAGTAAATAGTAACCTCATAATTTGGGATGTAACATACTTCCCCCCTTGTGAATCATCGTCCCCGATGATCTTACAGCCTTTTAACATACAGTTAAAGTCAAATAAAGTTTTACTTACAATTCCCAAAATACGTAAGGTTTACAAAACATTCATTCTATGTAGTAATCTTACCCTTCCTAGACCTTGCTTCAAGTGTCCTTACTATCGCATAGGGAAATCTTGTATGCTTCACACATACTTACTCTCCCAAAGAGCTTTATCTCATAAATACATCCAATATATAATAATAACTATACTTAGTGATCGGAATTCATTGGTCCATGAATCTATCTTTAGTATAATCCAAGCGGAAGAGGAATGTCGATGTATTGTACACTACATCGTGGGTCTAATCCTTTTCTTTTGTATTTACACTTTTAGACAACTCATAAACCGAGTCCATCCGTCACTCACACATTCATTATCCCTTCCATAAAGTACTTCCCCTTGATTACTTGTCCACCTTGAGCATAACCCTGCTCCTAGACACTTGTCAATTTTGGTACTGCTCTATACTTAAGCTTTGTTATCAATTAGGTTTTCACTGATCACTTTGATCCATTACTCCTTTTTGACATTCTATCCAGTCTATGGTTATACCCAAGCCTTTTTCAGCTTTAACAGAGTTTCCTTTCTTTCCATATAATTGTCTAAACTTCAATTTTAGAAGTTTACAAATCATTCAAGATTTAGTCTACCATTTTACCTATTTGACTATAATAATATATTGCACATTTATTCAAACAAATTTCTCACAATATGATTATGGTTTACACAACCCTATCATTATTTGCTAAACTGAAATAACCCTTTAAGTTTACTAAGCAATTACTTACCCACAATATATTATTTAGGACCAAAATCCTATAAGTCAAGTTTCCAAAAACTGTTGGTTTTATTGATGGGTTTATCCACTAGAACATTATATTAGTTCTACTAACATAGACAGATTAATTTGTCTTGTGTTCTACCATTTTCCTTCTAGAATAAGAGAGTTTACATGTCCTACCTATGATGACATCCGGTCTTCATTTCCTGGTATACTAGACATTACCTTGCTATATTCCGAGCAGCTTCTTACTCTATCTTCTTCCAGTTGATAGTGGATCCTCATTCGACAATTCCCTTTGTCATTCTGACATCCTAACTTTGACATTATTTTCCTCGTTCCATTCTCAAATCTTCCAAATTTTGGACACATAGGTTCTTTTATATCCAACAACAGTTTATCCTTTGACTAAGTGATAACCTATTTTGATCTTATGCCATTATTAATTCCCATGTGAAATGTTATAGGTTTTGCAGAGATAATTCCCATTTATCTTGGCATATCCATACCGTGGATTTCTTTTGTCCTTGGATTATTTTCAAAGATGCAATTCATCTTTTAACTCAATCTAATTTTCACGATATAATCTGGTACTAATTTTGAGTAGTAATCCCCGTTCAATCAAGCCGATCTCTAGATATATAGCAAATTTAATTGCATACCTAATCATCAAGCATGAACGTTTAACTCTATGATTTCTTAATCATATAGGAGAGTCTCAACTTCTATATATCCATTTTGTGCACAAGTAACAATTCTGATGTTCTTCCCCGTAAGATTTTCAGCATTCCTTGCTACGTGAAAATTCCATGATGTTTCGTCATAATCAATAAATGTTTCCCTTTGAAAGTGTATCTTTTTTAATATAAGAGCCACTCAAGGTAAAGTTTTTGTCAATAATATGTAATGTTCCCCTTTTGGCAGTGATCTTGTCATTAGCTCATCAGTCTATTTCGGAATCCTGTAGGCTCGTTGAGGTGTTTCAAAGGATTCCAGTCTTGGAGGTTTTGTGGTTCTTTCCCATTATTTACTATTTATAGTAAATACTACTTCTGGCAGTGAGCAGTTGTTAGCCTTCAAGATCATCACATCATGGGAAGCAGTTGTCAGCATTAAGCCTTGGCCATTAAAATATTAATATTAATGAAATGCTTCATTAATTGAGCAATTAATTCTAATTTGCAGTTGAACCCCTTGGCCTAAGGAATGAACTTAAGTTGTTTTGAAAAAGGGGTCTTTGAGGGTGGCGCCACATGAAGAAGTCAGAAGGTTTATTTTTAATTAAATCCTCATTTCTCAAGCGGGGCGTATTTTTGAAGAATGGTTTCTCTTTTGGAAATGTGAAGAGTCTCAACTATTGGCGTACCTTCTTGGGGGGACTTGAACAATCTCCTTTTGTCCTTTAAAAGTAAGGCTTGGCTTCAGTATTAGTGAACCATTTATCTGCTAAAGTTATGCTGTCAAAATGTTGTCATTTTCTACTTCGAGGAATGCTGACCTCCTAGTTCTTCATTCAATTTCGTGTTTGAAAGACAACACCTAGTTGAATTAGTGTTGCTTCTCACACAGACTAGCAGATTGTGTTTCAAGGTGAATTATTGATGTATTTTCCAATTTTACAGTTGTTGTTTGCATACAGCTGAACATTGATTTTGCTCATGATAAATTGTACGAATTTTGTATTGTTCTGGGCACTTGATAAATCTATTCCTAAGGTCTAGGCGACCATCTCCAAGCAAATTTAGACTTTAATTTGAAGTGTGCATTTTTATAATGAAAATCGCCCCTTTCAAGGGCCGTACTTTTCAGCATGTGCATTGGGAATTGTGTCATTAATAACTGCAGGTATTTGGAGCTGTTTTTGGTGTCTCAACTGGGGCGCCTATCTTCCATGTGGACCTTGGCAGTGTTTTCACATCATTCGGAGGTATTTTGATCAAGTTATGAGTTTTTATATAATTTTGCAGTTGCTGTTTTCCGTTTCCAGAATTACAGTTTCCTGAGATAGAGCAGTGCATTAGCCACTTTCAAATTCTATCTTCTCTTCTCTTGTTCTCTAATTCGGTAAATATTGTATAAGAGTGGTGCTTGAAATTGGTGTTGAGCTTGTAATTTGCAGCCTTTACTTGTATGAACAGTTAAACAGTAGTACTGTTTCAGTCTTAGCTTGCTGCAATAGTTAATTAATTCACATAAGGCAACCCTGGATGGTTTACCGCCAGTGAGGAAAATCTGTTGTAATACTTTTCATACCCACTTCAAGTGGAGAATTCCCACGCTTCAGTGGATGCCTGCCGCAGCAGAAGAAGTTTAATTATTGTTGTTTCTTTCAGCAGTAGTACTCCACCATATGTTAGCACCTCGCCCGAAATGGGATCTTGAGTGCACATTCTTGGTGTTGAGTTTAAGATACTTCTTGTTGACGTGTGTTTTATGACAACGCCAGCATGGAATAAAATGTCCAACGGTCACTCTATTCTCTCTTGATCAAAGTGTTCCGCATGATAAGATTGCGTGAAGGTTCATGCGTTCGTCTCCAAGGTTCCTTTTATTGCGAATAGACTCAGTCGGTTGATGTGTATATGAAGGGGACTTACGTAATTGTTCGATTTCTTTACTCAAGCAAATGAAAGGTTTTGGCTATGATACTCTGGTATTTGAATGCACCGGGAAATACTGAATTTAAAGGAGGTAGGGATAGGAATTCTACAATCTATCTCTAAGGGTGGAATGTAAGGGCTAGCTTTAACAATCTTCAAACCAAACTCTGTTTCGTCTCCCCTTCGGACAACTCTGACAAAGCTGGTGCAATCTTCAAAGGATGGATAGGATGTTCAAATTGAGATTCAACATGCACACCCCTTCACAACGAAGCAGGTGGGCACACAAACCACAACCGAAGTTAGGTGCTGAGATTCCCGTTGACCACACAGGGGCGGACTTACCGTCAGCAAGCCCGCTAGTGGAATGGATACAGGAAGATATGCTCAAACCAACGTCGCATTCCACAATTAACACTACTTGCATGAAAACAAAATCTACTGTACTCTACTCTATTCGAATTGGAAAGACGAAAACATCTCGTCAACTGCCCACAATGCAAAATGAAGTCACCAATCAATGAAATCGTTATATTATGAGAGTCTTACACAACAATCTTTTACAAAAACTTTCAAAGGGAAAGTCTTTCTTTCCTTTCCAACTAAGCTAACTCCTAGCTCTACTTTAACTTCTATCTAGCTCAACTCTATCTTTGATTTCTATCTAACTCTGATATCTTCTAACTTTTTAAAAATGAGGGGGGATACCCTTTTTATATCTAGCCCAGTCCAATGGACGGCTTAGATCGAAATACAATGGAAGGCTCAGATTGAGCCACCTAAGCCCTGATTAGGGTTTTAGCCCTAAAAACCGCCACCGAAAGGAGTGGGGCAATGAATGCGCCCTCCACTCCTCATTAATGAACCAGAAGGTCATCGTCCAGAAGGGCGTTTCCTTTCTCTTTCTCGTTGGTTGCAAATCTGATGAACCTGGCCAATACTGCCTCAACTTCCTGATCCGAAATGAGAGGAATGTGATCCAACTGGAATTCTAAGACTTTAACTGTTTGCCCATGCCGGGCACAAGATTTCTTCCAGGCAACAAGGGCGTCCTGGGTGCTCTATATGATACTGGAGAACGTAGCAATGTTCTCGAAATCATCCTGTGTGAAAGTCTTCACCTCAGAAAAGAATGGCGTTAATCTGTTCTTCAATCCATCTGAACTTACCTCTTCAAAAGTCAACCTCCTAGCAAAGATTGCCTCCAATGTGTTGAAAATTCCATCTAAGATGTTCGTCATGGCTTTTCTGACCCTGACAGAATCTGTCTACGATGCATCATAGAATCCCGGGCCTGTGACTACTGAAGAGTACCATCCGGCGAAGTTGTATCTATCCCCCTGCTAAATTACACCTCCCTCAACCAAAGTCTGTTGAGGTATGCTCATCAAAGCCCCCAAACGGAGAACAACTCTCGTCTGATAGATACGCGCCTCACCCCAAGCATGGTTAGCTGCATCCATCCTCGCCATAATATCGGAGGCTTGCCCGTAAGCATGCGCAAGATCCTCCATAAACTTTCTCGTTTCAACACGGACGTCGGCAACCCATTTGTCTGCTTGTTGTGCCATTCTCTTCAAATCTTCTAACCCACTGATTGACTCCCTGGAAAATTCAACTGGCAACTCAATTGTCAGATTCTCTTGCCCACAAGGACGGGATAAGTGTTGTACGTATCCAATCAGTGTCTTGTGCTCTACCTTCAATTTCTTGTATTTGCCCTCAACATAGGACAATCTATCCTTGAGTGCTCGATAGGAATTATCGCACTCCTCTACTACTTGTGCTCCAGTAGGGCGGCCAAGTTCCATAGTTGTAATCACATAGTTTTCTGGAACGGCCTCATCCCGATCACACTCTACCCGAGGCACTGCCATATGTAAAGTTCGAGACCCATCCTCGTCCGTGGATATTTTGGAGAACTTCCTAGCCTTTTTCTTTGTTGGAGGTGCGCTGATCCTCTGTAACAATTCCCCCATCTCAGTTGTGGAATCGGTCTCATCACGCCTCATCCTATCCCTCAACCATTCTGGCACCTCCTGCCGCATGTCTGATATAACAAAAGGCTGCTCTACCTCAGCCTCTACCTCATGAACTTCATTTTTTCCTTCTCTTCGATGAGGCTCATCATTATCAATAGGCTCAGTGTCTCCTGAGCTCTGGGCGTCCTGATTGGAAGTAGCATCATCCTCGACAGCTGCCTCAATCTCCTGCTGAAACTAAGTATCCGTGGCCATCCCCTCATCTGTCTCTTGTTGATTATCTTCTCGGGGCATGTTGATGCTCTGGCCCGCTGATTCTCTACGAGGTGGTTGACTTGCCACTCGCACTGTCTGCTCTACATCCAATATCTCCCTCTGATTAACAAATAGTGATACCTCCTGCATACTCGGAGAATGTGTCCGAGATGGTGTATGCAAGGACTCCTCAACTACCAAAGGCTCAGGTCGAACTGGCTCTTTTCCTCTTGGCTCTGGAGTTTGGTCCACCTACCTTCTCTGTCTAACTGCTGGCAATATGTGGTCTCCCATCAAATTATAGGTAAGGGGGATTGATCGTCCCTTAAGTCAGCTGACATGCCTCTCTACCCAACTCCGTGTGAATGTTAAGACTAGGATACAGAGTGTATCCAAGTCGGTGATCTCTGGCTCCGACCAATCTGGGAGTGGTAGAGGCGTATCTCTCACTATCTCGTAGTCAGCCTGTACTACATTTATGTCTTCTTCAATCTGATCCGGTATTGGGACAATCTCGCACTCTCTGATCATCACCAACGGTATCCGAAAGAACATTCTTTTCCTAACCTCGATCTCATCTACTGCACTGGCCCAAAAGTCTTCGATCTGTGCTTTGTGCCTGAACTCTTCCGACAATATCCATCTGATGTTCCTGTAGGGATCGTAGTGGTGCCTGTTGGTATGGTAGGAAAGATGGAAGAATTGGAGCTCATTTTCTTCCTCCTTAGCTGCTTACAGCGATGGGCAGATTTCATCTGAATTCCCCATGGTAATTGGGAATCCGACTCCACCTTTCTTCTTCTTCTTTTGGATCTTATCGTAGGCAATAAGTTGCCAAGATACTTCCAGCATCACTATCGTGTTGGTGGGATACCGGGGCAATCTATAAGGATAGGAAGAGAATCCTTGCAGCCTTATGTAGGTGAACTTTGGAAATTGGATAAACCAACATCCAAATTTCTCAATCATCTCTTGTGCTTCCCTGGATATTTTGTGGTGGGTTCTTTGCTGCAAGGTCCTCGTAATATGCATAGTGAAGGCGTCATTGACCCTTTTGTAATTAGTTGTGCTTGTCAAATGCAATTGTGGACAAACCTCATGTATTTTAAATTGATGGGAACCACACCCAATTGGTTCCTTGTAAGAGATCCCCCTATACTTTGTCATGCGAGCCAGCATATAGACAATATAAGAGCCCATATAAAATGTTTTTGTTCTTCTTACGCCACAGAGCTGCTCGTGAATGCTATCACTGATCAACAATGCCCAATCCATGTGATCCTTGCCCTCTAGTACCAAGTTGATATAGTAGAACATCCAAGGTTCAAAGATGAACGCTTGGGGGCATCCTCCAACTCAGCTCAACATCATAATCAAATCACCAAACTCCTGTCTCAAGTCCTCCGAGATTATCTGTTTGGGTAGTTTTGTACGAGTTTGTTTGCGCTTGATCATCCACCTGGCATTTATCAAATCAGCACATCGGTCCGTTGTGGATGAATACATTCTTTCAGCCCTTTCTTTCGTCTTATAGATCTTCTCATGCATTGGAATCCCGAATGCCTCCCCGATCGCTTCAAGTGTCAGGTTGGCCAAAATCTTGCCATCTGGCGAAGTGATCGTTCTCTGCTCTGTGTTGTAATGGTGGGCACATTCCATGATGAGTTCTGGACACCGGATAGATGGCGGAAAACTGGCAGTTGCATACAATCCGCTCCTAACAATATTGTGTGAAGTCACTGATGGGTGATGGCCTCAAGTCCCCATTATCCTTCTTCTGAATGCCTCCAGGTTGAACGAGCCTAAATTTGTGTCAACCAGCTTGCCCAACTTTGATGAAAATTTTGAATCTGGCAGGAAGGACTTGCTTAATTTCTTGATCACTGCTTGTCTAGATTCGGTGTGGTTGTTCCTGCCTGCAGCTCTTCTGCTTGATTCAGCCATTCTGCAAAAAGGCAAGATAGTTAGAAAACAAGATTTTAAAATAATAAAATAATCACTGTCGAGGGGGTCAGCAGATTTTCAAATAAAAAGGCTGCAACACTTTTGCCATTTCCAATTGCAAACCTCAACTGTCTTGTTCGTTTGAATGTTCTCACTTCAACTGCGAAATTTTTGTACTTGCAGCAGTTATGAAACTTCTTTTCAAATTCGTACTTCTTTTCTAAAATGTATTTTCAGCAACTTGCTTCCTTCTCCTAAATGCGGCTTTTAGCAAGTGGCTCCTTGGCACATCAAATCGTACTTCCTCAACAATCTCAAAACTTTTCAACTTCAAATTTCTCAGCAACTTGGGGTCTCTTTTCTAAAATTCGAACTCTTGGTAACTGCAGCTTCAGCAAGTCAAAACGCCTTTCACTTTCAGCCACTGGAAACTAAGAAGTTCACACCTCTCAGCAACTTGAGACTTCTCAGCAAAAACGTAATTCAACAACTTCACACTTCACAAATTCAAACTCTTCTAGCAGCTTGAGAATATTTTATTTCTCTATAAACTCGTACTTCAGCTTCAACAAATGCTCTGCATTCAGCAACTGTGAGGAGAATGAAGAGGACTCAGAATATTATAGCTAGGGTGAATTCCAGCAGAGGCTATACTTAGCACATTTTCGAACTCCACTTTCCCTCTCTTTTCCAGTCGTAACACTTGTCATTCGAAGCATCAGAATCTCAAACTTCTAGAAGTATGAATTTCATCATTTTTGCACAAGCCTGATTCATCACATTTGATCTTTTAAAATATTAAATCACCCACTCTGTTGGGCAATTTCGAATTCATTTGGCTAAGTTATTTAATCTCATTTTTGCCTTGGCGAAATCATTCAGTTCAATCTTCAAGCAAAAACACTTCATGAAGTTATATTTCCCCTATTTGCCTTATAGAAATTCTTGAACTTACCTTAGGAAATTTATCAAAATAGGAGTCGGGCAAAATTTCCTGTCAAAATGATATGAGCGAGGTGCGGAGCAAGTTTGAATCATGTCTGAATTCCAAACGTTCAATACCCAAAAGAAAATTCTTTTCAGAATCCATCATTTTCATGTGTATCTAGATGAAGGGGTACTTTTAATTTTTATTATTTAAAAATAATAAAATGGCTAAGGTTTATTTTTCTCCACCCCGGATGTCTTCCACACCTGCAATCTCCAGCTTCTCTGCCTCGGCAAATTTTCTTGATTTTTTCCTAAAGAATTTTCTCTCTGAAGAATTTTCTCTTTGGAAATTCTAGCATCATCCTCTAGGCGTATTTTTTATTTTCTCCTTAGAAAATGCCTTAGGAAATTATTTTAAATTTATATTTTATCACCTTACCCTCTGAAGGACGCATTTTACCCATCATGCTTCCATTCCATTCCTTAGGCAATTCCATGCCTAGACTTCCTTCATCACACTTAGCAATTTTCCATTTCCAAGTCTCAACTCACTTGAGCGCATTTCACATGGTGGGGAGGAAAATTACTCAACCCTTAGCCTTTTAAAAAAATTACGCCACCCCTAGTATTACCTTTACCCTTGGCGCATTTAGCATGTCATGAGGGAAACTTGGAGCGCATTTCACCATGTGTGAGGGAATTTACTCAAGTCAAGCGCATTTCCTCAACACCTTTCACGTTTTACCTTTTACCTTGCCACCTTGGACGCATATGCTATGGGGAAGAGGAACTTGAGGGCACATATGAAGGGGAGTGAAGGAAATTCCACGCCCATGGTGACTCTTCACCTTCCTTAGGCGCATTTGAGCATGTAGACCTCACTCTTGGGCGCATTTGAGGGTGTTAGAAGGAATTCCGCCCATATCTAGTGGCTCTTCACCTTCCTTAAGTGCATTTGACATGGGGAGAGGGAAACTTCCTTGTCTTAGGCGCATTTAGCCTATGCAACCTCTAACTTTGGGCGCATTTCAACTATGCAAAGGAAAACGCCATCATCCAGTGACCCTTCACCTCCCTTGGGTGCATTTAGCCCATGCAACTTCCATCTTTGGGCGCATTTGAGGGGTCCTCAAGGAATTTCAACGTCTTAGAAGATTTTATCATGCCTTTGCCTCATGTGGGTGCATTTGACCCCTGCGCAAGGAAATCTTGGGCACATTTGGCATGTGCCACTTCCAATTTATCTTTGAAGGCGCATTTTAGGGTGTGTGAAGGAAATTCCCTACTTAGAATATTTCTCCCTATCTCAGGCGCATTTGATGTGTCTCCATGCCAATCATAACTTATACGTTTTCAATGCCCTAGCCATGACTTGGCTTTCTATTTTTAGCAAACTTGGAGCAATTAGGGTTTCCTTGCATTTCATCCTGTTCTGAGCTGGAGCAGGCGTGGTTGTGCCTCCACTTGGCCTTGCTACCTTGTTTATATCTTCATCTGGCACAGTACATACTATTTTTAGCAAACCCTAAAATTGATCAATTTTTGCATCTCCGTTTGCTTTGAAATTCGTTCCACTTGTTCTTGATGCTGTGAGTGACTTATTCATACTTGCTTTTGGCGATGACGTGCTATTTATAGCCATGAGGTGACTTACTAAAAATAGTAAGTATTCAGATCGTGCTCAAATTTTGCCAATAGGTAGCCTGAAAGATGTTGGTCATGGTGGTATGACTCGTTTTCACCCCTCTGCATTTTGTCCATCTATTTTTAGACATAGCAAGGAAAACCCTAATCTGATTTGCATGCGCTCCCGACTGCTCCTGATCGCCTTGATTTCTACTGTTTGTCACTCTGCTTGCTGGAATGAAGTGGTGGGTAGCCACTGGGCTAAAGCTGCTATTTATAGTAAGTGTCCGGAAAGTGGTCCATCGGATGTCGGATGAGTTTGCATGTCACAATGCCCGTGGGATCTCAAAAAACCCAGAAAAACCCAAAAAATTGGTCAACGTTCCGACACTGGCTAAAAATAGTAAGTCCTTTAAAACTGACTCATTCCGTTTGCATGTCATACCACTGTGAAGCTCTCGCAAAACCCACATAGAATATCTAGACATGCACTGAAAATCACTGCATGCAAACCCTAAAAATAGCTTCTAAAGGCTGTACTCTGAAAGTCCTTGTCTCGGTTTGCATGTTATACCGTCGCGAAGGTCTTGAAAAACCCAAATCCATTCTCCAATCATGCATTGGAGAATCGTACGTTGAAATCCTGAAAATGGCCTCCGAAGGCTAAACTGCTAAAAATAGCTAGTCATTTGAATCTGTTCAAATTTCATGTGTGGGTGCTTTGAAGCTGCCTGAATGTGCTGAAGTAATTAGAATCCCGAAATCCTGAGGAAAAAACCTCAAATTAGGTACTTACTAAAAATAGAAAGTTGTCGGATTTCAGTATGATTTCAGTGGGATCCTGCCTTGAGCTTCCTGATTGTCCTGCTGCACTTAGATTTTTCTTTGATAACTCAATTTGACCTCAAGCAAGCCTAAAGGATAGAAACCCTAATTCGTAGACTTGGCAATCATTTCAATCTAGGTCAAAAGACGGGACATCCCCGGAAGGACAAAAGATCAAAGATAGAGGGAACCAAAGCCAAAAGACCAGAATGGAGCAAAAATTAGGGGGTCCCCATCTTGGATGGGGTGATGTGTGAAAAGGTCATAACACTTCTCTTTCAATAGAATCTTGTATTTCTTGATTCAGTAGATCCTAGGGATCCTCTGACCATATGCTCGCCCCTCCTCCTTAAGTGGTTTTAGGGCGCATTCTTGGTTAGAGTTCTTTAATGAACGTTTTTGGTTATGCTAACCTTAACGGGTGAATGATTCTATTGTAATTGTTGGGTTTAAAAATCAAAAAAATTGACAGAGAATATTTCATAATATGACTTCCTCTAACTTATGGGCATCCTTCCAATGTTTGTATCCTTATAGAGTTTCATTAACTCCAATGATATTCAATTGCATGGGCGAATCTCAAACCCAACATTCCCTTCCAATTCTTAGGATGGAATCCTCAATTGTTTGACTAGTCCATTTATTTATAGATTTCTCCACTCTATATGTCTTAGTTAAGACCAAATGTACAACTCAACCAAAAAAGTTAATTCCAACTTATATGTGCTCAAGAGTAGTCCAATACATAACCCAACTCAATAGGTTAAGTCTCATCCCAAGGTCTCTTTCTATTTTTTTGAATGAACTTCTTGTCCCAATTAGGTTATCTTTAACCCAATGTTTCTTCCAAGAGTAAGGTAGTGATTAAGTGTTTTTAATCATTCTCATTAAGAGATTTTGATATGGTTCTCATAACATCACATCCTACCTTATCCTTCACTCCATTAAGAGACACTAGATGAGGTCTTTAGCAACTGCCTTCTTCAAGGCATCTGTTCAACATACTCTCAGCTTCCCAGCCAATCCAATTGCACGATCACAGGACTTGTCAAGCAGTCATAGACAGGGATCAACCAGAAAACACCAAAGGTGAAAGCAGAATGAAGGACATAATAAAATTGAACAAGTGTTAAGGAAAAGAGCCCCTACTGAAGAAAGGCGCCCACCTCTTTGGGCAATCAGATGCTATCTACAAGCTTAATCATCTCCAAGATAACCTCCTCTATCTTGATCTATCTCAACAATGACACCGTCAGCGAAAGCAACAGACAAATCAGACACTTGACAACAGAGACCAAGCTGGGGCAATTCATAGGAGCATGCAAGTTGAAAATCGTAAGTCAAATAGTCAAAGGTGCCCCTGCAAGCTAGGGGCGCCCTTGAATTTCAGGCATCCAAATCAACTTTTAGGATCTATGAAGTCAGTCATCCTTTCTGAAGCTAAGATGACATTCTATCCCACGCTCCAGCAAGATCAACAAACTCATCAATCAATAGAGATCTCAGATCAGAGAACTGAGGGTCCAATTGGAGAAACTGAAGAACACTCAAGAATTTGACCGAGTCTGAGGCTAAAAGCGCCCCTACTGGGAAAAGATTCCCTTGAATTTGAGGTATCAGATTCAGATTTTAGACTTGGCAGCTCCCAAGCATACCTTTTCAAAGTTGACTCAACTTGGCAATGGATTCGTCAGCGACACTTCAAGGTCAGTCAAACAACCAATATCGAGGATTGAACAGAGGCACTTTAGCATAAGAAATTGCCTTCAAATCCTCAAAAGGATGCCTAAGAAATCAAAGTAAGATTTGTTGACTTGAGTTAGATATTTTGGAGGCAAACTTGGCTAAAACGTACCACAATCAGTGGTAATCAGTTTTTAGAACCCCAAATCAAGCCAAATCACTCCTCAATCATGAGTTGGATGTCCAGTTGATGCTTGCAACTCCAAATTGACATATCAAAGCATCTAGGCATCCATTCTTCATTATTTCTTTGTAGGTTGAGCAGCTCAAGAATGGATATTTTTCTTCTCCAACATTTTTGATGATCTGACAAAGGAGTTTTCACCGTTCTTCATATTTTTGAAGATCTGTTGCACAGAGGGACTATTTATCAAAGTTTGCATCAAGAGGCATAATTCTTCCAAATTGACAGCCGATAACTTCTAATTCACCTTCTGTCTACTTCCTCTATTTCTGTCTAAAATTCTTGCATGTCCGAGAAAACGACAGATAATCACAGATCTGGCCAACTGGGTATGATCAGCAGAGCTTTTTCTACAAAACCCACATATTAGATTTTTCCAAAAAAAGTAGCCCTGCTACCCCTATTTTTTAGGGTTTCCGAAAAAAGTCATAATTTTGAAAAACAGAAAAACTGGGTTTGTTCATCTCTGAAGCACGAATAAAACCCATGTGTTGGATTTTTCCGAGAAAAATTACTTTCTAGTGCTTCGTTACCTCTGCCATCGAAGAGCTCTTGCATGTCATAGAAAAACACGCTTTTTTGAATTTTTGACAATCTGGGTTTGTTTAGAGAATTATTCTCATCAAAACCCATATCTAAGAATTTTTCGTAAAAATTACCCCCGATGAGGCTATCTTTAGCAGTTCCAGAAAAAGTTGTCCGAGCAACATCGTTTGCATAGTCAATCTTCAAGATTTTCATAACGCAGTTCTCCCAAGACGAATACAAGACCAAAATGGTCTTACTCCATGATTTTTTGAAAACGACTGGCACTGATCTGCGTCGAGCACACCCAGAGGTCAATCTGAACAGATTGACAAACATAGATACAAGTCCGTGGGTTCCATAGTGGTTTCACCTCGTATATCTGATCGCCTTCCAAGGCCAGTTTAGAGGATTGTAACTGTTGGAATTTTACACATGCAGCAAACTGATGTGCATTTCTCACGGTTGGAGTGATCGTGGTCAAACTTCGCGGTTTCATCATCACGCTTTGCGGTTTCATCATACGACATTCTTCCATTGAGAAAGATCAAGGAAAACGTCAAAGCTGCAAAAGAACGCGGAAGGTAGTCACTCCCAATATAGAGCCGCCACCGATTAATATTACGCTACATTCCACATCAAAGTGGAAACACAGACAAAATGAAAAGGAGTAACCCTCCTAAGGGAAGCAGAATGAAGGAGATGCATACATCAAGTTGCTGACAAGCGATAAGCTGACGATTGACAGGCATGTAACGGTCTCTGTATGAAGAAGTCAACGAATGAACAAAAGCACCGTTGACCAATGATGATGAGGTGTCAAACACCTCAAGAAGGACGTCCTACCCTCCAAAATAGCAATAAATACAACTGAAGTCAACTTGATGCCCCTTTCCAAGTTGACTCCAGATCTCCACAGATCATGCATGTTAGATCCCACTGATCTAGGATGTCTAATTGACTCCCACGATTTGTGGATCTCAGATCTCCTTTAAAGGTGGATGTCTATTTTGGAGACATATTTGTAATTTAAGTTCACTTCTAATTAGGTGTCAGTCAACTGAGAAAGACTTCCAGTTTTACTCTTGTTTAGTTTCAATTAACTGAAGTAGATTTCCAATTAACTGCTTGCTCACCTAATTTTAGACATAGGAATAAATCTTGCTGATTGGCAAGAACTAATTGTTAACTCAAGGAGATTTTAGGGTTGCCTACTCCTTTGAGTTTCTATAAATAAGAGCCTTGGGCTCATTATTTGTTTAACCTTTATTTACTAGGCAAAATTGTTGCGCCATTGTTGCCAAAGTTAGCTTGTTTATATTTGTTCACTCTTGGATGAGAGTTTTTTGGTTGATCGTAATTGTGCATGATTTTGTGCCTTTGCTGTCCCAACCTTTGCAATTCTTTCAAGAAGCTTGAAGAAGTAAAATCAAATGGCGAATGCTTGCTTGATCTAAATATTTGAGTTCTTTCAAAGTCTTGTTCTAAATAGTGTATTGTTTCAATGTCCTCCTCAAACAAGGGTTCCTCCTCCTTGGATATTTTGTTATCGATCTCTATCATTTGATGTTGTCTAATGAATTGTCTTTCAGCATACACTTTGGACAGGTGTTGTCACCTCCTCAGGAATCCTGTTAGCTGAATCATCATACTTTGTTGTTTCCAAGCCTATACCTCGAACAGGGGTTCCTCCTCCTTGGCAAGTCTCAGATCCAGTTTACCGTAATGAGTGTTTACTTGCATCGAACCTTATCTTGGCATATATCTGAGAGTTCAGAGCCTCGGCCATATTCTACAGAGACGGTGGATTCAAGTGATCCAACCCATGCATTTTGCTCCTACGCCCTCATGCTCTATTTATCTTGACGAGGTAGGATAGTCTAGAAGCTAGTTAGTCGTAGTTAAGATTTGCGGAAACCAGAGAAAAGCTTAACTACGGTGCATTGTGTTTATGCACCCTTGTTTCCTGCAGCTGAGTAAAAAAGATAGGAACCTTAGTACACCCTTTTTTACATAGAATAATCAGCAAAGAGAGATCTTCCTCTTTATAATCCGAAGAGCAATACTAACACACTTGCAATAGCTGTCTGTTTCCAACAAGCACTCCAGAGGTGCTAAGTCAAACGCCAACACTAGTGTAGCAGGAAGCAGCTTTCAGTCGCATTGAGCACTGCAGAGGCAAAGTATATTGAAGCATGTGTAGCAGCTAGAGAAGCGGTGTGGCTTCGAAAGCTCCTTGTAGGATTGTTTGTACAATCATTGGAGACTACTATCATTCATTGTGATAATCAAAGTTATGTGAAGCTTTCTGTCAATCCAGTGTTTCATGATAGAACCAAACATGTTGAGATCAAATACCACGATATCAGAGATATGGTATTGAGGAAAGCAATTCAGCTGAGATACATTAGCACTGATGAGCAGACGACAAACATTCTCACCAAGCCTCTCTCCATAGTAAAGTTTGTATACTTCTGAGACAAGCTTGGTATTGTGGAGAATGAAGCCCTAGCTGAGAGGCAGACTCAACTTCAGTGATCTTCTATGATTTGCTTTAATGCATTTCTCTCTGTGTGAGAGATTTGCGATGCAAGCCCTTGTTTCCATCCTCTGGGAGTAGCCAAGGTGGATGTCATGTGATAATTTCTTTGTACTTGTATTTATTCACCCTCTGGGAGTATCTATGGTGAACGTCATGATGAGATGAGGACATCACATTGAGTGATGGGCACTTGTGCACATTTACCATTCATGGGAGTAGCCATGATGGTTGATATCACGATGAGGTGATATGCTCTTTTTACACATGGGTGTAGCCATGGTGTTTGTCATCATGATGAGGTGATATGACTTGTACAGCTGGAAGTATTCCTCCCTAGCTGAGAGGGAGTGTTGATGTGTACAGCGTTTGGATGATTACTTCCAGCCACGACCTTGTGAAGATAAATTCAATATAGCCTTTGGCTATTTAATTTATCTAAGGAAGAATGAAACAAATATTTAATTATGAGGAGGCGCCTCATTTATCATTTATCATTTATATTATTTAATAATTAATATTTAATTATTGAATGGGGCCAACTTTAAGAAAGTCTCGATTTTCTGGAAGAGACGTCTCTTCTTGGGGCCGACCTCTTTCCTTGGAGAGACGTGTCTCTTCCCTTCAGCGGGTTTATGAATGAGTGATGATCACTCATTCGATCATCAAGTTTATTCATCTAGTTCGCATTCCTAGAAGAAGTTAAGACGTGAGCAGCAGATCATATACCTGTAGCAGCAGATTGATTTCAAGGAGAAACATATTCATTTGTATCAGCATCTAGGAGAGGTGCAATTATTCATTGTATAAAAATCGGCATTGTGTTATACCTGACTTGTAAGCAGATTTCTGCTCATATTCTCTGAATATATAAGTGATATATTTGCTGGGTTTTTCTCCCTCGAGTAGGAGGGTTTTCCTAGGGTATCTTGTGGTGTTCATTGTCTTATGTGTTGCATTTTCTGATTGCTTTCATATCTGATCATAAAAAATAAAAAAAACTAACAACTAGTGCTCTTAGCAAAGACATCATCAAAAATTGTCCTTGCAACCCTCTCTCCATTTGTTTTCTTCAAATAAGAAAAATCCACCCACTCTTAGCTCACAAACATTCGCTTCAAAGGTGTTAGCAAACCATATATGCTCTGCAGGTGATGAATTTAGTCACAAACTGTGTGGTACCCACTTGCAAAAGGTCCCTCCCTTTGGTGTGCTCTCTAATCAACCTAAGCACCCATGAGCAATTGTAGATTTACTTGATGATGTTCCTAGCATCTTCCACCAAGGATTTCACTCGATCAAGTTTGCATATTTCCTCGAACAAAAGATCAAAAATGGGTGACACGAGGGCTCTAGAAAGCTGTTGGGTGCCTCGCCTAAGGTAGTTTCCCTGCCGCCAAATATATTCTTGCATTATTTACCACAATTTAGACCACATTTTCCATACCAACCTCCAAGACAACCTCCTCCAACATTCAAGTTAGATTCTTAGCATTATTTACTTTGTTTGAGGCATTAATGGACCTCAAGTACACCACTTGACTATTTGAAGCCACTAGAAAATTGATTTGTGTGTGATTTCTTCCATCTTTCCACCCATATAATAATATAGTGCATCTATTCTTGATTCAATATTTGTTTTCTCTTTGACAATCGTCTTTATATTTGCAACAACGCACTTAAGTCATGTGGACTAAGATCTTGAACCCTTTCCCTACAACAAGTCAAGGTTGTCACCAAATTCTCCCAATATTTGTTTCTCTCCATGTTGAACATTGAAAATTCACACAAGCCACGCTTGCTTCATCATGCTTTTCCTTTCTAACTTGTACCTTCAAGTGAAGGTTACAAACTTGGCATGTTTTATGGAATAAAAAATCCTTGTCACTACAATGAATTGGAGCTGAATGAAGTGGATGTATTGTGAATTAATAGACCTCAAGATAAGCCCACAATCTCTAATTCTGATTTTGCCTCCAATTCCTGCACCATGTTGGGATTCATAGCTACTACAATAGTTGTCATCCTCATCTTCAAAGCCAAGGCCACATTCATCTCCAATACAACCTTTGGCTCAATGTTTAGGCAGAATTTGACCTCACAACCAGCTATCCATGAAAGGTGGTATATAAGGCAATTGGTGTCTTTACTCATCTTCAAACCACAATATTTGAAAAAACTTATCCTCAAGGTTAGTCCTAGTATGGCATGCTTCCAAGCAACATCCCTATTGTCAGTGCTTCAATTTTCACTTCCATTTCTTAATGCCATCAGATACAATGTGTAAAGCTTGGCAATGAAAAAAACATTTAATTGTCACAAACCCTAGCATTGAAAAAAAAATGTCAAACTCTACCTTTGAAAACAATTTAAAATGATTTAAAAAATGCAAAACCTTAACTAGTATAGATTAATTCAAGCACAAGTTCTTTCAGATTTGTTTTACATTTCTAAATTCTTCCAAATATTTAGAAATGTTATTTTTTAGAAACTTGATTAAAAGAAAAAGGAAAAAAGAGCATTCCTAAAAGATCTTCAAAAGTCTTTAAAATCTCACTTCCACAATCGCCACATGAACTCAAAGGAAAATGATCATTGTATGAGTGAAAGGGTGTGGAGGGCTTAAAAGAAAAGAAAAACTCTTTTTTTGCATGTAGAGTGTGAATCAAGTTACAAACACAGTCTTGATGAGTACTCATGGGTACTTGTAATGAGTTGCAGCCCTATGTTGCAATATGTGAAAGGCACTCTTGACTTTGGCTTTCTCTCTCAAAGGACAAATTATTTCAAGTTGACAATACATAGGGATTCTAATTGGGCCAGCTCAATTGATACTTAGAAGATCATCATCGAATATGTTTCAACCTATGTTACCCCAAGTTTCTGGGACGGGAACAAGGGGACACATATTGGGGATGGGGACAGGAGGGAGGCCAACTTTTAGGGGACGGCACGGACAGCTATTAAAAAATAGGGAAAAATTTTAAAAAAGAGAAAATTTCAAGTATTCATATGATAAAGCAATCATCATATACATCATAGATTTGAACTTTAACAAAATTTAATTGCATTCATTGATAAAATGACATTTGCATATATATTATATAAAAATTACATCAAAATGCCCAAATGCAGAAACAGAAACATAAATACAAGAGTAAACAGAAGAATCAAACAAATGTTGAAAGTGAAACACAAATATAAAAAGAATAAAGTTTCAAACCCTACGATACCTGCATTGTGTGGGAGGAAGAAGTTAAAATAAGCAACAATTCCCTTATCTTTTTTGTTTTGCTGCGACTGTATTCTTTAACCCTTACATGCGTGAGCTGAAGCTTGCATTCACGGTAGCGATTTTAAGATTTTAAGTTAAAAGTTTTAAACGTTAATTCCCACAACAAAGGGAATGCCCAATATTATAATAATCATGCTTTTTTAAATTAAAGCTTTAAAAATTAAACATTTCATTTTGAGAATTTCCTTTAAAAAAAATTAAAAATCGTAGGGGACAGCTAGCTATCCCTAGTACAGTCGGGGAACGTCTAGGAGTCCCCTGTCCATACCAAGGATGGCTAGGCATCCCCTAGCTATTTTCAATTTTTTTCTCAGGCATACCAGAAATGTTTCGGGAAATTTACAGTGAATTGGGGGCAACATGGGGACGTTTCCGAGCCATTCCCGTGTCTCCGAGACGTTTCTGGCTGAGTACGCGTCCTCGGGTAATATGGGTTTCAACACACGATAGCTTTATCTTCCACTTAAGAAAAGTACAAAAGATTTGTCAATGCCAAATGCAAAGCGATATGGTTATGCTAAGATTTGTGTGATCTACAACTTCCTCAAATTACACCAACTACACTTTTCTATGATAATTAGGAGTCTTTAATTTAGTGAGTAAGCTCACACTAAACACATTGAGGTTCATCATCACTACATTCGACAATTGGTTGACATAAATGATATTTCTCTCCACCAATTCACATCTCGAGAATTGTCGATTGATCTAATAACTAAACTTTGTATACATAGGAATTTATTTTCTATGTTGATATTGCAATAAGATCACATAAGTTGTCTAGAAGAATACTTACAACATAAGTTAAAACCACAAGAATACTTACAACATAAATTAAAACCACCAAGGTAACTTCTCCCTACAATAATAAATACAAGCACACACATTGAAGAGTGTGTTATCTGATTCTCTCAAATTTTGTGTATTAATTCTTCCAACAACCTCAAATTACTTAGGATTGAGATAGGCAATCTCAAGTCCCTAAGAATTGGTTATGGTGTCCAATTCTACATGACAAAAATTTGCACAAAATTTGAAGCATGTGAAACTACTCGAAAAGATGACTATAGATACTAGGCCATATTGTTAGTTTTCAGATCAGAAATGTAAGCAAGCAGAAAATACAACACAAGAAACAATGAACACAGTGATTACCTTGGGAAAACCCTCCTACTCGAGGGAGAATAAACCAGCAAAAATATTCTCTTATATATCAGAAGAATAAGTGCAGAAACTGCATAAAAAGTCAGTCCCTAGATTAGGCCGAGTCTCATACAATAAAAAAATGACACTTCTCCTTGTATCGAATCTTGAATGCACTAGATGATATCACTTCTTCTAAAATTTGATATGCTGCTAGAAGGCGAACTACTGCTAGAAGATGCGAATTGGAATGAATGAAATTGATTGATCAAATGAGAGGACTCTATCCTCTTTATATACCAAGCTAGGCGACCTCCTTTCTAGGGACGACCTTGAAAAAATATAATTTTGTTTATAAAACAAAGGTCGACCTGCCTTGAGATAATTTTATTTAGGAGAAAATATCTCCCACCGCTATAAAACACTAACACTCCCTCTTATCTAGAGAGGTATTTTCAGATATCCTCGTCATGGAATTTGTAAACATGATGCCCACAATGGCTACACCCATTTCTAGAAAAACACATCTCAGTCTGAGAGATGCACAAGGGTTCATCATGGAGTCTCTCAACATGATGTCCACAATGACTACACCCATTTGTGGAAAACACATCTCAGTCTCAGAGATGTACAAGGGTTTGTCATGGAGTCTCTCAACATGAGGTCCACAATGGCTACACCCATTTGTGGAAAACATGTCTCAGTCTCAGAGATGTACAAGGGTTCGTCATGAAGTCTCTCAATATGCCGTCCACAATGGCTACTCCCATTTGTGGAAAGAAAACACATCTCAGTCTCAGAGATGTACAAGGGCTTTCACCTCATATTTCTCCGTCTCAGAGAAATATACATTATAACAAAGCTTACTGATGCTGAGTCTCCCTCTCGACAAGGATAACATTCTCCACCACCCCAAGCTTGTCTCGGAAATGTGCAAACTTCACTCTGGAAAGAGGCTTGGTGAGAATATCATCAGTATAGATGTACTTGAGTTGAATTGCTTTCCTCAACACCATGTCTCTGATGTAATGATACTTGATCTCCACATGCTTTTTCCTATCATGAAATACCGGATTCACTAAGAGCTTTACACAACTTTGATTATCACAATGACTAACGGTCGACTCTAATGTCTAAGCAAACAATCCTACAAGGAGCTTTCGAAGCCATATTGCTTCACCAGCTGCTACACATGCTGCAACATATTCAGCCTCTACAATGCTTAGTGCCACAGATGTTTGCTTCCTACTACACCAAGAAATCATGACAGACCCAAACTGAAGCAACATCCAAAGGTGCTCTTCCTATCAGTCACACTCCTGGCCCAATTAGAATCAGATTAGCCTTGTAATTTCAGATCTTCACTGGAAGTATATCTCAAACCATATCCCACAGTACCACGCATGTATCTCAGTATATGCTTTGCAGCAACTAGATGTATTTGTCTTGGCTCACACATGAATTGACTAAGAGCACTCACTGCATAACAAGTGTCTGGTCTGGTGTTGACTAGATACATCAATGATCCAATCCATTGTCTATACATGGTGGGATCTACCAAATCTGAATCGGCTGTTGAGTCACTTAACTTCTTCAAATTTGTCTCCATAGGTGTAGACATGGACTTGCAGTCCATCATCCCAAATCTCCTCAATATATCTATAGTGTATTTTCCTTGACTTAGAATAATCTCATTAGGTCTTTGCTACACTTCCAATCCCAGGAAACAATGCATAAGACCGAGATCCTTCATCTCAAACTCGGAGGCTAACTCTTTCTTGCATTTGACAATGAGCTTCTTTGCTCCAGTGAGAAATAAATCATCAACATAAAGAACCAATATCAAAGCCTCAACATCAACTATCTTGAAGTAAAGATCAGAATCTGCATCATTCTTGGAGAATCGCAAGCTCATCAAATATCTATCAATCCTTTCATACCATGCACGAGGTGCTTGTTTAAGACCGTACAAAGCCTTCTTCAATCTGCATACATGAGACTCCTTCCCATGAATCACAAAACCATCTGGTTGCTCGATGTACACTTCTTCAATCACACCATTAAGAAATGCAGTCTTTACGTCCATTTGATGTAACTTCCAGCCTTTAGTGGAGGCAATAGCAATAATTGTTCCAATAGAAGAGTATCGAGCAATAGGAGCAAATGTCTCCTCATAATCTATTCCCTCCTTCTGAGAGAAACCTCTTGCCACAAATCTTGCCTTGTGTTTCTCAATGTTACCATCAGCTGCATGCTTGATTTTGCAGAGCCATTTGGAAGACACTACTGATTTCCCTTCAGGTCTCGGAATAACATCCCATACATCATTTTTAATGATAGATTGATACTCTTTTGTCATTGCATCTCTCCATACCTGCTGGTTGGATGCTTCGTCAAAATTGGAAGGTTCAGAATCAATGATGTGACTCATCAATCCCACATAACCTGGAAACTTTTGAGGTCGCTTGCTTTCCCTAAAAGTGCCTCGAGGAGTTGCATATTTTTCTGCATCTTGCATACTTTGTCGAGCCCATAGAGGCCTTTTCCGACCTACGGCAATATCTCTAGACCCATCACTCGGTTCTATAGGATCAACTGGATGAATAGATTCGGTCGGTTTGGTGGACTCTCTCTGAATGTCCATATCTTGAGAAGTCTCCTGCTCAAGAGATAAGTCCATATCCTAAGAAGTCTCCTGTTCTTCAATCTCCATGTAGGACCCTTTAGATCTTTTGAAGGCTACTTCCTCTTAAAAGGAGACATCCCTATTGATCTCAATCTGTTTCTGCCCTGGAATATAAACTTTGTAGGCCTTTGAAGACTCATTGTATCCCACGAATATACCCTTCTTTCCTGAAGGTTCCAGTTTTGATCTTTTATCCTTAGGCACATGAATGTAAATAGGACAACAAAATATTGTTAAGTGACTAACCTCAGGTTTCACACCTGTGAAGGCCTCCTCAGGAGTCATGTTTCCCAATATTCGATGAGGGCTTTTGTTCTGAACATATACCGCGGTTCTGGAAGCTTCTACCCATAGGAAACTCTGTAAACTTTGATCATGAATCATAGCCTTGGTTGCCTCTACTATGGATCTATTATTTCTTTCGACAACACCATTTTGCAGAGGATTGTATGGAACACATAACTCCCTCTTGATCCCTACCTCAATGCAAAAATTGTGAAATCCTCCAGAAGTGTACTCTCCTCCATTATCTGATCTTAGAACCTTAATCCTTTTCCCGGACATATTTTCAACTTGAGCCTTGAATTCTTTGAATCTATCAAGGACTTCCTCAGACTCCTTAGATTTCAAGAAGTAAATCCAAGTCTTTCGAGAATAATCAATGAAAATCACATAGTACCAAAATCCACTCAAGGATGCCATAGACATTGGTCCACATAAATCAAAATGAACAAGATCTAAAATTCCCTTTCATCTACTGTCACTACTATGGAAGGTACTCATGATATTCTTACCAAGTGCACATCCTCTGTAAATGCCATTGTGCTCTAGACCAAGCTTTGGAAGACCAGTAACCATCTTCTCCATAGATGGAAGGGCTCTGAAATGTAAGTGAGCAAATCTCTTGTGCCATAGCTCACTCAAACCGATAGAGTCGTGAAATAAAGCCTGAACTAGTCGAATTGATAATCTATATAGGCTCTCCTGACGAACGCCAATCACTCGAGCTGATTTTATGTTAGAGTTCTTGGGCCATGCAAGAACTTTCCCTTCAGAAAAAGCAACCTTATACCCTTTGTCATCCAAGGCTGAAATGGAGACAAGATTTCTTTTGATTCGTGGAACGAACAAGACATGACTCAAATGAAGAGGGATACCTGAATCCAATTGAAAAGAAGTGGCCCTAGCTCCATTTACGGAATAACAAGCATCATCTCCATTTATCACTTGCAGGTTAGACTCTTTCTCTACTAAGTTTGTAAGATGCTCTCTGTATCCTGTAATGTGGCATGAAGCACCACTATCTATCAACCAAGTGTCACTTTCAGTTGGAATATTGCTTGAAAGAGCGGAGATGAACAAAAATCCCTCTGAGTTGTCTCTAGATTCCTTTTGAGGTGACACATCATCAATATCTGCAATAGAAGCACGCTGCTTCGACTTTGACTTGCAATCTCGAGCAAAGTGACCATACTTGTCACACTTGTAACATTGAGTGTGAGAGAGATCTTTCTTCTTCGGTTGTGGGACAAAATCTGATTGTCTATCTCTATTCCTCTTGAAGTTGCCTCTTTTTCCTTCTCTTCCTTTTCTTCTAGAAGCATGTGCAGCAAGGACATGACTTTCTTCATTATGAGAGTTTCGCCCATTTCCTCTTGCTGCCAATCTGGACTCTTCTTGAATACAATCAGCTCGAAGACGATCAAACTTGGGCAACTTAGATCTCCCACTGATGCTTTGGATAAAAGGCTCCCAAGATTGAGGAAGACCATTCAATGCCAACATAACTAGATCTCTACCTTCAACTATGTCTCCAATAGTGCATAATTGATCTCTCAATTCAGAAATTTTCATGAAGGAAATGACTGAATCTCCCTTAGCCATTTTAATATGATAGGGTTGTTGTCTCAAAGCAAGGGCTTTGCTTGTATTGTTGATTTCATACAATCCCTTTAGAGCCTCAAACATCTCTTTAGCTGTCTTCATCTTGGAGATAATCGGAACTAGGTGATCCTTCCCATAATCTATCATGATCTTTCTAGCCTTCCTACCATGTTTCTTCCATTCAATTTTCTCTATATCATCGGATGGCTCGGGCACATCATTTTCCACGAAATCTAGAAGATCATTCTCTTCTAAGGCAATGAGAACTCTGAATTTCCAAGAGTTGAAGTTTGATGCTCCATCAAGCCTATCTTCTACCTTGACACCGTTCACCATCTTCTCTTCTTTGAGAGACTTCCCTAAATGAAGAGTTGTCTTGACTGCTTGAAACAAATTTGATCAAATCTTTTCTTAGACCCACTCTGATACCATGTTAGTTTTCAGATCAGAAATGTAAGCAAGTAGAAAATACAACACAAGAAAAAATGAAAATAGTGATTACCCTAGGAAAACCCTCCTACTCAAGGGAGAAAAACCCAGCAAAAATATTCCCTTATATATAAGAAGAATAAGTGCAGAAACTGCATACAAAATCAGGCCCTAGAATAGGCCGAGTCTCATACAATAAGAAAATGACACTTCTCCTTGTATCGAATCTTGAATGCACTAGATGATATCACTTCTAAAATCTGATCTGCTGCTAGAAGGAGAACTGCTGCTAGAAGTTGTGAATTGGAATGAATGAAATTGATTGATCAAATGAGAGGACTCTATCCTCTTTATATACCTAGCTAGGTGACCTCCTTTCTAGGGCCGACCTAGAAAAAATATAATTTTGTTTATAAAACAAAGGCCGACTTGCCTTGAGATAATTTTATTTAGGAGAAAATATCTCCCGCCGCTATAAAACACTAACACATATGACATCAATGGCTTTCTCACACTTCTTCAAACCACACTCCCATGTCAATGTAGCCAAAATCCATACCACGAGCCTCTTGTACCTCATTGACCAAATAAAAAAGTCTTTGATCGCATCCTTTACTTCATTCTCAATTGAGTAAATAGTGAGCCACAAAGAAAAATTTCAAAAGTGACAGTAATAGAACTTCATAAGAGAGATTTAAGAGAGGATGTTTGTGGCAATCACTTCGAAATACAAGAATGGTTTTGAGAGGATCAACAAAGAGAATCTAACCATGTTATTGGATAGGAATTGGTTTTAATGGAATTTGTACATGAATAAGTGCGTTTGCACAAGGGAATGTAATTGAGTGTCACTTAAGGATCTTTCAATTAATATAGAGGCCTTTGTAAGCTTAGAATTTGTTGTGTCTATTTGACGTTCATGAAGCATAAACATGCAATTTGGAACTGGGAATGACTCAAGAAGCTTAAGATTAACATTAAACATGGCACTTTATGAAAAATCTGCTATAAATCAGCAAATATATCACTTTGTTTGTTAGTGGGGATATGTTATTCTAGATCTATCTGTCACTTTTCAGCTCTTATAGTGCATTCTACAACTATTATATTTTTGTTGTAAGTGTATCTACTCGAGTCCCATTGACCTAATTTGGTTGCTGATGGACATTAACATAATTTGTTTCTTTCTTTCTAAAGACTAGGTCAGCAAAGAACACTACTTGCTACAGTGATACATGCATCAATATACAACATAGTAAGTTTTTAAACAATAAAGAAAGCAAATTATAGTAGTTGGGGTTTACAAAGGATAGTAATATACCTTTAAGTGATGGTAGGTCTCACAACCCATTTGCATTGCCTCAGAAAAACTGCTTGCCCCAATCGGAAGAATCATAAACTCCTACGAGGCAGTAAAAAGACAATTTTAATGACAATCAGCTGAAAAGCAGTGGAAGTTTTAAGAAGATATCTACACCCATTTATCATCAGCATCAATCCTTCATTTGAAAGTTTGCAAGATAGAACATCTAAATCGATCTGTTCTGAGTAAACAGATAAAAAATAGAATAAAATTGTCATAATGAAAATGAAAGAAAATACTTTGTTATTTTGAATTTTCTATCAACAGAAATTCAGTAAACTAAATACCACTTTTTTATTACAACCAGAACTCAAATCTAATGTTGCACAACCAATAACTGCATTTTAGCCAACATTCCACAGAGACGCATCCCCAAGGGTCCAAGTGGTGTCTTGGACATCTGAGAGAAAAATGGACTTGAAGGGGATGTGCCCTTTTGAGGACTGCATAGCCATTTGGTGCATAATTTTTTTTTAAAGGAACTTTTTAAGAAAAAAGACGCTAAAGCATCCAATAAGCTAGAGAGTGGAGGTTTGTCATTGAAAATTCAGTACATTATATTTACTTTTTAAAATTTCAGCTATTTTTTATTTGTTTAAATAATTTTAATAGCCATCCCCAAAACCAAACCCCCATGTCTCCATGTCCCCCATCCCAGAATCTTGGAAAAACACTGATTTTACCTGAACCTCAAAGCCAATGCAAAATAGCACAAAGTTATGATTGTCCACAACTTGACCAACATTACATCTGTAGTATAGGCTGTGTAGAAAACAAAACCATAGGATTGGGAATGAAGCCTCAAATCTAGTATTTTTAGTTTCAAATTAAATCATTTTTTAAAATTGGCTAGTGCAGATGAGCACAAAAGACCAGAAAGCATATTCAACACACATTTATAATGCACTGCACATTAGGTTACTATCTATGATTCCAATTAAGTGCAATCCATCCTATCAAAATGACAAAACATTTGCTCAAGAAATCTACAACTAGGTCATCAAGCTAGGGATTATGATAAGTTCATTAAGAGGACCACGAGGAATCAATGTCTTCAAGTTAATCTTCGCTAAGACTTGCAACACATCCTTCATCTACATTTCTGGAGGATCCGCATTTCTGGAGGAACTGCAAGATGGATATGGGCTGAATCACCACAGCCAAGCAAGAGTTCTTATGATTTCCTCCATATTTTGTCTACTTTCTTTAGTTGGGGATTTAGATCATATGAACTATCAATGCTAAGACAATAGCGTTGGCCAGAATGGCCATCTCTAGGCAGCCAAACCGAAAGAGTTATCAAGCTCGAAAAATTAGGGACCTATGTCATAGGGTTCAGCAATTTCCAACCAAAAAAATTGAAATTCACCAAACATTAATGCCTAACACAAAAAATGTTAAAATTCACTTAAAAATCATAAAACTAAAATAATATTTTATAGGCTTCTTCTGGGCAGCATTTCTTTCTTGGTCTGCAGCAAATCCCAACTACGAATACATTCCATCACGGAAGAAAACCTTGCTTTGACATGGACAAGCTTGTACTTGTCACACTTTTGATATTTTTGTTGTTGCTCAGCAGCATGATCATGCTGCCCACTCAGAAGGTGTCATGGCCCCACCATGATCAATTGCAACACTAAAATATAAAAGAAACCAAGCGTTGAAATGAAATGAATAACCATATAAATATAAATAATAACAATTTAAATATTATTATAATTACAGCCATTTTAATATAAATATTAAAATAAATATATTAAGAAACAACATATATATATAATATGTATATTATTGGAAATGAAGTGCAGCGATTAAAGGAGGGCAGCAATTAATGAGCAAACAGTATTATTTATAATGAAATAACTAAACTCATGAAAAGGCAACGATTCAGAAAAAGGCAATAATAATTAAAAATTAGTGAATGCAAAAAGGCATCAGAGAATTAGCAAAGGGACGCCCCTCTTCATAAGGTTATCTCCCTCCTAATGGTCACCCCTCTTGGGGATTTTACATGGTATAAAAGGAATAAAGAGGAGATAGAACAGAACTATCAGGAAATGAAACGAATAAATCTGATATGGAGAGATCAGCAAATGTAGTTAGAACTGCATTCATATTAAAATGCATACTGCATACTGCTGCTGTTCTGAATGCAGTTCTAATTACATTTGCTGATCTCTCCATATCAGATTTATTCATTTCATTTTATATGTAAAATGCATACTGCATACTGCTGCTGTTTTGAATGCAGTTCTATTACATTTGTTGATCTCTCCATATCAGATTTATTCGTTTCATTTCCTGATAGTTTTGTTCTATCTCCTCTTTATTCCTTTTATTCCTTTAGATAATATGTATATGCAAGGGAGATTATTGTAAGTTTAGAAACTAATTAGTAATATATATATTTGATTATGCAATTGTTGACACGAGGATTTGCACCCGATGCAGAGTTGAAAAAATTCCTAGAATCCCGTGCAACATGGGACTACTCTCAGGCTGTGGGTATCCTATATGAGGGTAGACCTCCAGGTTATGGGCCGGCTCCCTTTAGATATTCCTTCAAAAATTCTGGCTTTTTGACAGAGGGAAAGGGTAAGAAGGACAATGCATAAAATAAAACTGGGAAAAAAGGTGATCCACCAACTGAAAAGTGATTTGAATGCCGGTAGGAAACTCACAATAGACTCAATAAACAAAACTAAATAATCTGACAACTCAGAGACATGCCTACAAAAATAATTCTAATGGAAGGCTTGGACTTATGTTCAGAAAAAGGAAAACAGTGATGTTTTCACAAATCCGTATACAAGAGGATTGAAGCACTAACATAGACCTGCACTATGACATGATATTTTTTGCATTTAGCATTGGAGGAATTTGATAAAATAAGGAAAACACAGTATTCTATCTTGTAACCCACACTAATACCAAAGTACAAAAGATATAGAGAAGGAAAAATGCTTCTTTATTGAGAAATAAGGAATATCTGCATTACAAATCTCAAGAACTCACAAGAAAATGAGTTACAAAGAAAGGATAATCTTCCTAAGCAATCTCCAAACCAAGAACTAACTCCAATAATGAAAGAAGAGAAAGACTTATAGAAAAGTCCCCAAAATTCGAGTTTCAATCTTGGCTCCAAAAATCTGATGTGTTGTGCACCTTCTCCTCCAAACAAGGCATGAAATTGCCAACCAACTCTACCAAGAGTTGTCAAAGTCTCAACAACTTTGTGAGCCGTATGCAAATGAAAACCCCTCCAAATCAGGCTCAAAACTCAATGTAACAAGATGTCATATACCAGATTCCACTCCTTGACTCAAGTCAAGTCAAAAGGAACTCAAAATTGATGTTGAACTCACAATTAAGGGCTCCAAAATCCCTAACTTTGCACCAACATGTTGGCACTGTTTTCTCAATTATCTCCAAGATATTGACTAACTTTCAATGATCCATTTGACTTCCTTTGAATCAAATCTTTGAGAAGGTAATAAAAGCAGTTTATCTTGCATTCAAAATATCATCTATCTTAAATGATTTATAATCATCATTTAAAATAGAGATTTACATTTTTGAAACAACAGCAAATAATAAAGGCCTAATTTCATCATTTAAAAGAAAAATCTATTTTTGCATTTATAATTACATTTAGTAAAAAGTGATTTTATAATTTATCACTTTACATAAATGTTTTACAATGTGACTTTAATGCCAAAACTTCTAATAACTCAAATGCACCAAAGGCATTTATTTTTTCCTTGCATTTTAGAACATTTATTTAAAAGTGATAATGAATCACATTTTAAAATAAAGTTACTATTTATCTCCAAATGCAAAAATAAAAAGAGTTATAATCAAATATAAGGAAGATTTATATTTGACTAAGTCTTTAACATAGTGTTTATGAAACACTTGAAAGAATTAAAAGGCATATAATATGCCACACACCAAAACAAGTGAATAAAGTTTTTAAATAAAACTTTTAAAAGATAAAGGAAAAATGCCTTTTTTCCAATGCATCCTTTAGGGCTCAAACCCTAAAATGAATGTTATTCATTCATTGTGCTTATTTCATTTTATTTTATTCATTTTCCCCTCTGGCTTTGCAAGGTGCCGCCACCATGAAACCCTAGTTCAGCTTCTCAGTTGAAAACTCTGCCTCTGCGTCGTTTCTAAAGTATCTTCTGAATGTTTAATGCAGGCAAGATATGGTAAGCTCTCCATTCCTTGAGTTTGATGAATTTCCTTCACCCCTTGAAGCTTTTTTGAGAGTTTCCAGGGCGCGGCTTTAAGCAATTTTTGACGCATTTCCTCTTAAAAATTGCTTTATCTGTGTTTCCCTTGTGGCCGCCATCATGAAACCATTAGGCAAGCTGCATAGATGGAATCCTCTGTATTTTGTACGCCATTTTGAACATTTTGAAGAAGATTTGAATGAAGACCACACCAGGTAAGATTAATTTTGTGTAGATCTGGAAACTCTCATGCATTTCTAGAGCTTTTGCAAGCTTTACTAGGCATGGCTACATACTTCTTTGATGCTCTTTTATTTTTCTGTTCTTTTTTGTGTTGGCTGCCATATGGAGCTTTTGTTCTTCATTATTGAGTATACTTTTCTTCAAAAACTCTCTGTGAACTTCCAGAGGGAGGCCACGGCCTTGAACATTTCTTGATGTTTTATTTGGCCACCATGAAACCATTGGGCGAGCTTTTAACACACTAAATTAAAATATAGGCCACCATGAAACCCTCGTTGCTTGCCATTTTCTTGATATGGGTAAGCCGCCATGAAACTCTATTCCACTTTTGTGTTCTTCGTAACCCTGCTGAATCATTAAATGAAGTTGTAATGACCTTGCATTTCTAGAGCTTTTGCAAGCTGTTAGACAAAGGATTGTCATTTGATGAAGATTGTCTTTGATCATTCTGCATTTTCAGCATTCTGTAGATAACAGAAATTCTACTCCATATCCAAATTACAAGAGAGAAAAACCTTTATTTTGCTACTTCTGTAAATGAGTAAAAACCCTCTTTTATGGCTGTCTTCACATTTTGACATTCAATATTAAATACTTTTCCTTTGTGATAGTGAAGTAACCATGGCTATCATTTATCTATGAAACTTGCAGCACTGTTAGCTTGCATACTTTGTACAATTTGGGACAGCAAAACGAAAGTGTCATTCTGTAACAGCCAAATGCATGAAGCTTAGTTTGAAGAAGCATAAAATCTTTGTTTATTTCATTGCTTGTGCTTTTCAATTCTAAAGAATAATGAATGTACTTCATGATGATACCTTATGTTCACTGTGATCATCTATGTTTTGCATGGCAATCATGAACTCTACTTTTGATGACTGAGTATTGCAATCTCCATTGTTATCAGCTTATTGAATTTTTGGAAACCAATAATCTGTTTTCCTGGCATTAAGAAATCTGCAATAAAAGAAACTATGCATAAAATGTAATGATACAATGAGTTTCTTCACATGAGGCTGTTCTTGGAACTTTTATGAAACACTATGTCGACCTCATAATGAATTCACTACATAAAACCTTTAATGAGCTAGGCTCAACTCTTGTGGGAGCCACATTTTCCACCACTCATTTTGATATTTGATGATCAGCAACGTTACGTTTCTTGCTTCTGCACATGAAACAAACCAGTTAGTAAAAACAATAGATTCAATGATTTTCTTTTAATGATCCGCTCTTTGATGACTTAATCCTCTAGTGAATGCTTGAATGCCTAATAAAATGTAAATTTCATTTATGTTGGTAATGTAGGGATAAGGTAGAATGTGATATTTCATTGCTCTAACACCACCCTTAAAAAAATTTGCAGGTAAACCTTGGAGCTGGAGCTGAACCTGATACTAGAGTTGAACCAAGACCAACACAACTGCGACGATGATTCATCATTCCAGGCAATGACGAATCACCTTCTCTCCTTGTTCTTACATTATTTTCAGTTGTGTAATACATTTCCTTGCATTCAGTATTTGATTAAGAAATCAAATCAGGTTACTCTCACGGCTTGTGTGGGACTTCAGTTTTTTACATGAATAAAAAATAGCATTACTATGCAAACCTATGAATTCCTCTGTTACAAACATTTGCATAATAACACTTGAAATTCACAAGTAATCAAATTTTGGAATATGATGAATACGTAGGCAGAAATTTTTGTACCTTCTTGAGATGAATGCAATTAAGCTATACCTGTTTTCAGCTGAAGCTAAAAATAGGTAACAGCAATAATGATGCTTGAAACAATTATTGAGTCTTACAAGTAATTATGATTCTTTAATATAAATGTGGATAATAGATTCTAATTCATTTGATTTACAATAAGCAATCATATGGAGGAGAAGAGGAAATGCAAGGAAGGGGAGCAGATATGAGATCACCACATGCTGGATGTCCAATGTGCCTGCCACTTGTGGCCAAGAGGTTGAGTGTCCGCTCTTGGGCTTAGATAGGGGGATTTTTGAGCACCTTATTGCAATTTCCTTTCCAACCTCTATGATGGTTGATTGTGGAGAAATCACAAGTCATAAGAGGATTGAAGACATATTTGTAGGCTGATATCTACAGTGGAGCACTTAGAATAATTATTTGCATTAACAGTTATCTGCACTCTGTGATTATAATAGTAACATAGTTCATAGACATTGGTATGCTATTTAATGTATATGTTTGAATATATTGACCCCATGTATTGCATATAATAGGAGTTGTAATTCATATTGCATTAACAATCTAAATTATTAATGCCTCAATAATTCATTCATGGGAAAAAGAGTTGGAAGTACATAAAGAGGGGGAGAGATTCCTTGCTAAGTAGACAAGGGGGTTGACTATCCACCCTTGGGCTTAGAAGTAGGAAAGACTCCTCGCACCCTATTGAGGTTCCTTCTCTAATCTTCCACAATGATTGATTATTGAGGGGAAAATAATTTAGGACCAGCATTGTCAGTTACTCATCTAGATTAGTATATATATATATATATATATATATATATATGTCAAATAATGTAGTAGATATAACAATACAGATGATCAGTTAATTATATGATATTATGAATCATTGGATAACATTATTGCAAGGTTAAACTAGAAATTGTAATTTAATACAATATATCTCTTAATTGGAAATTGTGATTTTAGGGCAAAATTCTAAGTATACCAAAAAGGGGACATTACAAAAGATGCAATTGCAAAGTAGCATGGATTTTTCATTTCTAAAGTACCATCTAAGCATGATGTTGTCCTAGAGGAGATCCTTTGCTACGGCTATTAATATCATTTCAGCACTGTGTCCCATGCTACTGAGATTAAATCTCTTGATATTGCCCCTCATTTTGCAATGATTGACTTTCATTGCAAAGGGCAATGGCATCAAATTCAATAAGTTGCAGTACACAATAAGGGTTCACACCAGTTTTCTCAAACAACTTGTCTAGCTCCCTGAACAAAAGAGCCTTCGTCTCCAACCGTGCCTCCATTGTAGGTTTACGCTTATGTATTAGTTTTAGGTTTACCTTCAAGTTTTAATTTTTAAATTGAAAATATTTATTTATATTTGTAAATTTATAAACTATTTTTTTGCTAATAAACCTGTGTTATGCGCCCAAGAGCCACAAAAAATAAGTATTGAAGTCCAAATTCTTGTAACACAATCTTCACTACATCCATCCATGTTAAAAAAAATAGATTATCCTGCTAAGTCCTATTTTATCATAATAGGTACTATTATATTCTTTTCATTCATGAGACAAATACATCCTTCCAAAGCACTGACAAAAGGACTCGTTTATTCTATGGCCAAACTGATATGGCACTATACCAGATGATAGTCATTGTAACTATTCAAAAAAGGAGGGACAGCAAATTACACAAGTTGTCACCACTCAATATATATACATATAGTATCAAGCCAACGACTTAGCCTCACCAAATATATATTTGTTGCAACAACTAACTTCTATTTTGAGCTCTACAAGGAATTTTGACATTTAAAATATGTCTTATACCGATTTTTGGCTTGCAAAGATTTGACATTATGATATTTGAAAAACTGAATTAGACCCTTGGATCTTTGGCATGTGTTAAACTATGAGTGATGTTTATAGATGTTCGCTAGATATATTTTGAATTCAACACATAGGTTAGATTATATAACGATGTGATGCACATGTTTCGCTTTTATTATGGTTTATGGTTTATTATAATATTATGCACTTTTATAATTAATTATTATTAAAGTAATACTTTTAAAATAATAAAAATTCCATAACTCCATCATTAATCGACATTAATTAATTCTGAATTCACCACAGGCTAACCCACTGCTCACTCTACCCATCTGGATGCCTTACTATAAATAGTAAGGTTGGTCCCCAACATCCCATTGACTTACTAAAAATAGTAAGTATGCATTAACGGAGCCAAAAACCCATGGAGATGATCACCTCAGAATATGCCAATGAAGCGGAGGAGAAAACACCATCAACTGCCAACTGGAGAACCCATTAACTCCCACATAAGGCCCTCTAATCACCATTATTAGCCTACGAGGACCCGATGATAGGCTAATCTATCAAACACTGATGCATGCTAAAAAGGGGACATTACACATTCATACAGATATTATTTTCAGTTCATCATAGAGGTTGGTGCCTCGAGTTAGTCAAGGTTGGTGCCTTACAAAGGGAGTCGGTGCTTCATGTAGGTTGGCGCCTACGAACTAAGGGGTTGGTGCCTCTAGTAGGTTGGTGCCTACAAATTCAAGTTGGTGCTTTCAATGGGTTGGTGTTCACAAATTGAATGAGGGGTTCGTGCCTACAAACTTTGTCAAAAGAAGAATTTATATAAAAGCATCAATTTGTCGTGGTTTTCTCCCATTAGAGTTTCCACGTAAATATTGTGTTATTGTGTTCTTCTCATGTGCATGATTAATGAAATTGAGTAAATGATGTTACTGTGATTGATAAAGTTTAAATTGATAAAAATCATTGTTATACTGATTCACCGGCACCCCTCTCAATATAACACTGTGCTCATCAATGTGTATATCAATATCATAGTTCAATGGGAGCTTTGGCAATAATGTGGATTCACCACTTTGTGATGGTTGATCTTCTGCAATGGTATTCTATGTCATGAAAAGTTCTTGAAATTTTTTTCTAGTATATAGTGAGTTCATTAACACCTTGAGCTCTATTGGCAAGAGATGCTTATCTTCATGTGGTTAGGAGATGTTAATAGCTTGTTGCCATGGAGGGCTCTTGAAGCCTTTGGTTGTGTTGTCAATTATGATTTTTCAATTTAGACATTTGATCCTTGGTTTAGAGGATGGTTTATTGTGGCATGCTCAACTCTTGATTGCATGTTAAAGTTTTGGCATGATGCAAGTGCTCTTGGGAGAAAATATGTTCATTAGAGACATGTGATCTTTTTAGGAGATGAAGATTGTGTCATATCAGTGAGTTCATGATTATGTATTTGGACCTTTGGAGGTGATTTGTGGTAATCTGCTAGATGAGTGTTTTGATCATTTTTCCTTGTGAAATTATGATTAATGAGGTGTTGCAATTGGAGTTTGGCTAGCATGAGATGATCAATTGCAGACCTATTGCAGATTTGGGTGAGACTAGAGATATCTTGTTTTTAGGGATTGTGTGTTGAGATGGTGACTCTTGCTGAGGTTCCAATAAGAAGGCCAAAGAACCTACACTGTAATGTCCCAATTTTTATCACATGGAGAGAATATTATATTATTTTAATTATTTAATATTTTCCTCCAAATGTTTATTTGAAAGGAAATATTATTAATTAAATAATATTATATTTAAAGTGACTTATTAAATGCATATTCAAAATTAAGTCACAATTTGGAAATTAAAAGAGAAAAGAAATATAAACAGTCAAGCAAGCAAAAAGCCAAAGGTCAAGGCAAAAGAATAAAAGTTTTGGGAGAGCATTTTGGCAAGGAGGCTTGGTTGAGTTTGGTTTTGGAAAGCTTGGCTTTCTCGTAACTTCAGGACGAAACCCCTCATGTTCTCAGAATTGGACGAAAACCCAATTCTTGTACTGGGCGAAATCATCTAGATTTCACAGTTGTGCTTAAATTTGTAGATTTGAAAATTGGAGTCTCTGGTAAGGACAAATTACAGAGACAAATCTCAAAGTTCGATTGAGCATGAAATTTTAAATGAAAATGATTTCATATTACAATTAGCTATATCTTTTCAATTGTTACTGTTTATTCATATTGGGATATTTACAAAGCTATTTCACGAGTTTATTTTAAAAGTGACTCTTACTTAATTCTGAGATTTCTGAAAAGAAGTATTTAGCATATATTGATGGAGAAAATTTAAAATGGGACAAATGAATTATATTGGTTTTGGAATTTCAATTGCTCTTTCCAGTAACAGGGCAATTATGGTCACGATTTTGTAAGCCTACACAAGTATCAAAGGACGTGAGTCACAATATTTAATATTTGCGGTGCAATGTAATGAAACTGACGCTGGTATTAAGATATGCAAACAGAGTTAAAGAATCGTTGAAGGAGAGATATGAACTGCGGGTCGTGAATTGCAGGTAAGGAGTCAAAGGAATTAAAAGGGACGATATTATTCTTGATGTCGTTACATCCTTTGTAATGCGAATTTAATATATGAAGTCGCCTTCAGAAATTATTAGTGAAGGGAGTCGTGCCTTCAAAGGTTGCCGCCAATCAATTGGCAGCAAGCGGGAAGTATCGATGACATATCAAAATAAAATATCTTTGCTTTGAACTACCATCAACCATTGCTATAAAGCAAACAATTCATCTAGAGGAATAAACGTCTTAATAGTGTTTAATATTATTTGGCAATTATCTTTAATACAGGGCATGAAAAGTATTGAAGTGGAATCATTCAAGGAGGTTGCTATCATAAGACAGCGCTAGTTATAAGATATTGCCAGGCATAGGAAACATTACATATCGTGGCAATTAACCAAGTTGCAATTGCAAGGACGCCTTCCACTAGTTGTCTCAAATTTGAGTGGCACGGAGCCTCTGCCAAAACCGTCGCTTCTTCCTATTCCACAAGAGATTACGGGAGTTATGAGATATCGAAGAGTCTTGAACTTAAAAAGTTAAGGGACGAATTCAAGTCGAGGCTATATTACAAAGGATGCTATTAAATTAACAATTTTGAAGTCATCACATTATAACCAAGAAGGCTCGGGTGTAAGTTGAGCGCTTCATGTTTAAATCTTCGGTGATTGAAAAGTGATGAATATTATAATATTAGAATAAGGAAATATGAGGGTCTGGAGGGGTGTCGCAGAAGTTGGGTGGTTAATAATACTAAAGAAATTTTGAAAGTCTCTTTATTCATGGACACCGTTTTGGAGAAATCCTTAAGTGCTTAATGCTTTCATCGAACTTTCTATTGCAGTTGTTACATCTTTCTAGATTAATGAAGGGTTCAAGTCATCAAAGAAGTTGGTGGTAGATATATGAGGACTACATGAATGCTAGATAAAGAGTAAGAGTTGTACAAATAAGGCTAAGGTTACTGGTGCAATATCCATAGGTTAGAGATATATTACTACTGTGTTTTCCATCTGATAAATATAAGCATGTTTTTGTTGTTCATTTGGAATCTATATCTTACTAGTTGGTGATTTGTTACTTGCAATATTCATTGTATGTTCAAACTGTTATTGAACTGAATCTGAGGATATTGTATAGGAAAATCTAATGAGTGAACATATAAGGCCCAATCAATTACAAATCATTGATAACAAGATTCAGTACAACACACAAAAAAGTGTTTGATGAAATGCCTGAGCAAACTAGTTGGTGAAAACTGAAAAAAATTATATGCAAATTAGGGTAGCAAAATACATACACCTAGAGATGGATGTGAGTTCAACATGGACCTATTGAGAAGATTGTTCATAAAGAATCTGATGAGCACACGTATAATGCAACTTTTACCAATTTAAAACTTTATTAATCACAATAACATCATTTACTTAACATCAATAATCATGCACATGAGAAGAACACAATAACACATGATATTTACGTGGAAACCCTTACAAGAGAAAACCATGGAAAAATATTGTTTTTAATAAACTTCTTTTTACAAATTCTAGAGGAACCAACCCTGCATTCAATTTGTGAGCACCAACCCACTAGCAGCACCAACTACCACTACCGAATTTGTAGGCACCAACCTACTAGAGAGATACCAATATCTCCTTTAGGAAGCACCAACTTCCAAAGCAAAGTACCACCCTCTAAGTTGCTTCTTCAAAGGATGATGGACATTACAATCTTCATTCTTCCACTCCATGATTCCCCTCTTTCTCATAACTTAAATGTACTTGTATAATTACATATGCTTGCATATTCTTTCCACATACATACTTCTCATAAAACTCTCTCCAATATGCTTTCTAATTCTGCTCCAAAATCTTTTTTATCTTTGCATGAAACCCTCTTAACAAAGCTGCATAAATACTTCTTCATAAATCTGCTATAAATACTTCATAAATTTGACATAAATCTGATTGCAAATCTCCCATAAGATTTCTTACAATCTCTTCATCCAAACTGCAAATTAACTCTTTATAATTTTCTCTTCACTTGCTAGTGTTTTTGATATGTTGTTTTTTCTTCACACGCAACTTCTCCACTTGCCTTTATATCTTTAATGATTCTATGAATGGATGGAACTCTTTGAAATGGATACAACCATTCGAATAGTGAAATATACCCCTTAATTTTTGCCTTTAATTTTCAGTCACAACAATGCAAATCATGCACCCGTTAAAGATTAGCTCTAACCAAAACACAGCTGAAACAACTCTAACCAAGAATGTGCCCTACAACCATTTAAGGAGGAGGGGCGGGCATATGGTCAGAGGATCCCTAGGATCTAATAACTTGATTAACAACTGAAAATAGAGAGCTAAACTCGACACCAAGAATGTGCACGCAAGATCCTTTTGCAAGGAGAGGTGCTAACATATGGTGGAGTGCTAGATAATAAACTGAAATACAACTTCTTCTGCAAATGCAGGCATCCACAAGCGGTGGGAATACTCCACTTATTTCATGGGTGTGATTATTACAAACATTTAAAGGCGGCAAGCTAGCCAATTAACCTCACTTCCACTTAAACTGTGGGGGGTATACAATCCACACAACCACTTTATTACGTGGGGGGAATACAACAAAAGTAAATTGCAGCAAACAAACAAATTGCTGTTAGTACTACTAAACAGCTTACAAATGATTTATAAACAGCTGCAATATGACAACCATGAATTCCCAAAATGTCCAATGGTTAGAGTATCACTTCCTCTAACATTTACAATGCCAAAAATGATATAGACGGAACATAGAACAGCATTATAACAAATTTAAACTAATCTAATCAGAAACAGGAAATACAGAAAATCAGATCAGCAAAGATAGAATTCACCAAATTGGATGTATCTTCTCCAATTCAGCTCGGAAAGCTCTCATACCACAGCCAATCAACAGCCAAGAGCTAGGCGTCCAACCTCCACTGAGAAAACAAGCCCAAAACAAAGAGAAATAGTTGGCACGATTCCCAAGGCAATCAAGAAGAAAGGTACGGCCTCCAGGAAGGGTCGACCTTCTCCCAAAAATCAGAAACTCAATGATAAAATCTGCAAACTTGCAGAAAGGGGCGCCCTCCACAGTAGAACAGCATGGGCTAACTCCCAGAATCAAACAAAAATCTGACTTGAAGCTATGAACAGAAAACAGCTTCAGCCAGGCCAAATCAGCAACTTGCAAAAACAGGTTTTACATCAGCAACCTGTTCGATTCCAACAATTGAAGAACCATCTGCATTTCAAAGTGAAATACAACCATGATGATCCACCTAGGAAGCCATAGTTGCAGGCCCGAAGGATGGATTGAGTTCACTAAGCTTCCCCTTAGCCAGGTTCTGGATTCAAACCAACAGCATAACCTTTCTATTCAATTTCCAAGATACGAATGAATGAGCAAAGCATCAATAAATAAGCTTCCAAAGAGGAGATGATTCAACTGTAACCTCCAAACAAGAAACTCTTCAACTTCTCCAAGAGGCGTCCATTTCAAAAAGCATTTCTTTTTGAAATATTTAAAACTCTTCATATTTCTCCCAAGTCGTCCCATTTAGAGGAATAAACATTTAATAAAATATTAAATGTATCACTTTATGTCCCCAACTTAAAAACAACTTAAAGTCATTAAGATAGGCGTGGGGTAAAACTTCAAAACACAATTTTAACTAAAGTATAAAACTTAGTCCAAGCAGACAATTATCACCAAACTGAAAACTGAGACATTACCAAAATTTGGATAATGAACTGCACCATATTGCTGATGAAGACACTGCCAAAATAGACTTACTAAAAATAGCCAATGCCAAAAATAGTAAGTTTACTGCAAACTCGACAGAAGGCCAAACTGAACAACCAACTGAACTGCAAAAGGCTGAACTGTTGCTAGAATGATACTGCTATAAATTGACTTACCAAAAATAACAACTACTATAAATAGTAAGTTTGCAAAGCATCAATTGAACACCAACTGAGCAATAAACAAGACTTACATAAATAGTAAGTGTTTCCAAACGCCTTCTGAGCATAAACCGGGAAACCATCATGACTTACTATAAATAGTAAGTGCCTGGAAAGCTTATCAGATGGAGATGCATGTTACACCATTTTGAAGCTCTCTGAAAACCCAGAAAACTCCCAGAAACACACTTCCAAACTCTTGCATGCAAGCCTTCAAAAATGCATCTGAAACCTCCTATAAAATAGGAAACTCTAATTTTCCAATCTGCTTAGCCTACAAGTTTCCGGAAATAGGCTAAAACCTCAAGAAGAGCGTAGGGCTAAATTGGGGACATTACAAATAGTCATGTCCTTCACTAACAAATCTGCCTTAACTCCTTACAATCTCCTTATATAATCTGCAAATTATCTTCTTAAACTTTGCTCTTCATTTGCTTGTGGTACATGATATATGTCTTTCACAACACTTTTCTTCCTTCAAATCTGTTTATTCCTCTTTTCAAATCTGCACATATGTATGTCTGATTTAACCTCTCCTTTTTTATGCCACACTCATGCTGGTGCATATATGATGTAACTTATTTTCTCCACACATATTATTTTCACAATCCTCATTCACTATTTATATCTTATGCCTTTGATGAAATGATGCATCTCTTAAATAGAGATAACCTCTTGAATGAACATCATTTTTTATTAACAAATTTACCTCTTAATCACATCCTTTTTCATAACTTGATCACTCCCTAAAAAACTTTATCGCTGCCTTCCTTTAACAACTATTATTTAATAAGCATTGTATTATAACGATCGCTGCCATTCTTTTAATAATTATTTCCTTAAATGAGCGCTGCCTTTTAGTTTGTCTTTACTCAATATAATTGGTGCTCTTTATGCTTGACTTATCACTCCTTAGGATTTTTTGTGTCTTATCTGTTTTTTTGTCCTATCTGATCTGTCTTATATTGCATTTGTATTATATGACTTTTCATTATGCTAATAGCTGCTTTAGACTTTCACTTTAATTGTTGCCTCTGCCTTATTGAATATAGTCGCTGCCATAATATGAATCACTGGTCATGTTATATATTAATCATTGCATACATTATAATCACTGCTATTAATAACCTCTTATATCTTCCTTCCTAATTGCTGCCTCTTTATTACATTATCATTGCTGTTCTTACATTATACCATTTTCTGTGCATACATTTACCATTTATTATGCCATTTGTTGTTCATACTCTATGCCATTTGCTTCTCATGGAACCTCATGAATCATGACTTGTCACTTGAACCTTTCATGGACTGTCAATTCACAATTGTCACTCCTGAACTACACAGTCAACAACTCCATGATTTCATATATGAAAATTTATATATATCTTTTATTGACTCCATGTTGCGCATAATCAGACTAGGCATCATAACTTCCATACCTTTGACATCAATAATATTATCAATTCCAACAAACTTGTTCATACACTTGAAATCAATGACAACAATTTCCAATCGTCTATATACCTTTGACATCAATGACAATAACAATCTCACCTTTGACATTTATCGTGATGATAGTCTTCCTTTGACATCAATGACAAACATTTCCAACAGAGTCAATGTGGCTTGGTGTATCCTAGGAGGAGCAATCTCATTCCCCACTCCTGGTCCTCTCAACAGTGAATTGTCTAATAGGTATTGCCCACCTCATTCTAGATGCACTTTCTTTTGTACTTGTCTTCTCATGGGAATCAGTCTTGAGCTACAAATGTTGATTTTGTAGGGCTTATTTAAGGATTACTTGTCATGGTTTCTTTTTCTTTCCGCTCCTTATCCATATGATTTTGTGAAGACAGTTTTGACGAGTAGAGGATTATTTTGGGCACATTCCCTAGTTGAGGGAATGGATGTTTGTTGATTTGATCTTCCTTCAATTTGAGAGGCTTGCATCTTGGTTAGATTATTAATATATCGTATGTTTGACCTAGGGGTTAAACAATTGGATATTAAGGAGGCTTTTCTATTTGGGATTCTAGGAAGAAGATCTTACTTGTCACGGCTAGATCACTTGGAGTTGTTGGTAGAAGGACATGCTACATGGTTTTGATTTGCAAGTTTTCTCTCTTGATGGTCTAGTGCTTCTTCCTAGAGGTTCATGTTCACATGACACTAATGTGGAGAACTTGGGAGAGCCGTGGAGATCAGTAGTGAGTTATTTTGCAACAGTTTAGTTTGCAAGTTTGCAGATCATTGTGTGTGTTCTTCAGTACTAGATGGTATTGATGACATTCACCCTATGCTCCCCCAAGTTTTGGGGACGGGGACGGCAGGGGACGGTGGGACGTGTTCCCAGTATGGAGGTACTTTTGGGTCATTTTTTAGGGGACGGTAGGGGGACGGCTATAAAAAATAGGGAAATTTTTAAAAATATAGAGAAATTTCAAATATTCATATCAGAACATTGATAAAGCATTCATCATAGGCATTGTAGAAGATTAATACATAACATTAGACTTGAATTGAGATTTCACATGAGAACTGACAAACAAATTAACAAAATTCAAATGCTTTTATTGTCAATGTGCATACATATTAAATAAGAATTATAACAAAATGCCCAAAGGCTTCAAGTTTCAACTATAAAATGACAAAAACATAGAAAATATATGGCTGTCCCTAATCAGCAGATGCAACTAGTAGGTCTATATCAAAATTGGAGCTCATGTTTCAATCACTGTCAGATGCAAAAATGTAATGTCCCCTTTTGGGTTAACCATAGTTCTTGCCCTGATTTTATGAAGATATCCTTTTATGATGGTTAGTGTTCAAACTATTTTATTTTTCTCCTTTCCCTGATCAATCATAGGATAAAGACATTCATAAATCTATTCATTTTTCTATCAAATAATCACAATTATTTATAAGGCTCAATAATTGCTACAATGCATCATCATTGTATAATAGGATTATATATATATACACATATATATGCAATTATATACAATAATGTCAATGGAGCAAAACATATCAGCAATGTTATAAGATAACTAGAAGCATGCATGATTCATTATTCCCAATGTCATCAATAAAAAATAGATAACATTTAAATAAATAGCATCATGTATACATTATTATTATTACACTATTATTTAAATCCATGATGTATTTATCAACATCATTATTCAAATGTACAAACATTTATCTAACTTGTTAAATTCATAAAATACTTATCTCTTTATTGCTGGACAATTCTGCAGATATCCCTATTTCTCCAAGCTACTGTTCTGTAGAACCTCTTTATTTCCAGCCAGCGATGCCTTTATATGCTCAGAGAATATTCATTCTATTTCTAATAATGTATCCTGATTTCTAATTCCTATCAGATTATCTTATTTCTCTTTACTTAAATATCCCATATCTTGATGTGTCCCATTTGAAAGAACACAACCTTAGGTGGTCGCTGCTTTTCATATATTTAAATTTTGTCTCTTTTTAACATATTAATCATTGCTTTATCGTTGCTGGCCATATTTGGGTAATTGCTGCCCTTTTGAATTAACTTTAAGCTTAATCCCTTAACCCATCCCCTTCCAATATATTCTTGCTGCCTTTTGAATATTTATTATTAATTAAGCGCTGCCTCTTTCAGATCGCAGCTTTCCACTATACTTAGGTATTCATAATATCTCCCCCTTTATCTTCGTCAAAGTCAGCGATAAGGTTAAGGGAGTCGGCCAATATATCTAAATAATATTAGAGGTTGTTTATCCTTATATGCTATGTTGTATTTTATGTCACATTTTTTTTCATATTAGACATATTATTATATTATTATAATAATATCAACCTATTGTTTATGTATATTATATGTTAATATATTTATTAGTTATGTATAATATATTATTTTTATATTAAATGTTTAAAACATATTTATTATTATTATTCTATTAATACTAAATGTGTTAATATTTCTATTTATGTTTTAATATGTATTTTATTCATGTATTTGCATTTCAATATATTTGTTTATGTTTTAATATTTGTTTATGTATATTATATGTTAATATATTTATTTCAATGCTTAGTAATTTTAGTGTTCCATTTCGGGGACATGACAAAAAGCGGGGGGGAAAGTTTTTGAGGAATCCAAGAAACGTTTCTGGGACGGGGACGAGGTACCAAGGTAGGGGACGGGTCCTCGCGAAGCAGTGCATTCACCACACCCATCTATCTGAGTGTTATTGGTGGAATTTTGAATACTTCGATTGTTTTCAAATTGGACATAACCCATGCAATGGGAGTTCCAGGAGTTATATGCAGCCTTTGTTGGATGTTCTCATTATCCTGCAATATGTATACAAGGACTTACAATTGTGGATTGGGTTGGATATTGTAATGTCCCCAATTTAGCCCTATGCTCTTCTTGAGATTTTATCCTATTTCTGGAAACTCATAGGCTAAGCAGAATTGAAAATTACAGTTTCCTATTTTTTAGGAGGTTTCAGATGCAGTTTTGAGGGCTTGCATGCAGGAGTTTGGAAGTTTGCTTCTAGGAGCTTTTTGGGTTTTCGGAGAGCTTCAGAATGGTGTAACATGCATCTCCATCTGACAACCTTTCCAGACACTTACTATTTATAGTAAGTCATGTTGGCTTCCCGGTTTGTACTTAGAAGGCGTTTGGAAACACTTACTATTTATAGTAAGTCATGATTACTGCTCAGTCGATGTTTAGATAATGTTTTGCAAACTTACTATTTATAGCGGTTGGCTATTTTTGGTAAGTCTATTTATAGCAGTATCATTCTAGCAGCAGTTCAATCATCTGTAGTCCACATTTCTATTCTGGGTAGTGAGGCTATTCAGTTTGGCTTTCTGATGGTTTTGAAGTATACTTACTATTTTTAGCATTTGCTATTTTTAGTAAGTCCTTTTGTGGCAGTGGCATCATCATCAGCTTGGTTCAGCTTGGCTAATGTCAGTTTTCTATTTTTAGCAATAATCAGTTGCGGTTTGAGCATTGCTCTTGGTTACCTCCTTGGACTAAGTTCCATACTTAGTCAATTTTATGTTTTGAAGTTGTACCCCATGCCTTGGCTTGATAAATTCAAGTTGTTTTAAAAATGGGGCCATGAGATGGATGCCTCATTAATGAATTTTAATATTTCATGAATGTTTTAATATCCCTTCAAAGTGGGACGACTTGGGAAGAATATTAAGAGTTTCAAATATTTTAAAATGCTTTTGAGGTGGCGCCCCTTGGAGGAAATGAACAATTTCTTGTGGAGAGTTACAGATTGCTTCATTTACCAAATGAAGCTTATTTATTGATACCTTGCTCATTGTTTCTCATCTTGAAAATTTGAAAGTAAAGTTATGTTGCTGGTTTGAAATCCAGAACCTGGCTAAAGGGAAGCTTAGCATTTTGCAATCCATCATTCGGGCCTGAAATTATGGCTTCCTAGGTGGACCACTGAGACTGTACTTCACACTGGAGTGCAGATGGAGTTGTAATGTCCCCTTTTTAGTGATGACCTTGTTGTGAACTGTTAGCCTATTTTCGGAAATCTGTAGGCTATTAAGTTAAGCAAATTAGGATTTCTAGTGTTTCATGCTCAGCTTGGTTTATTGTGGTTTTGATGTGATCTTACTATTTTTAGCATTGGCTATTTTTACTAAGTCTATTTTTGGCAGTGTCTTCATCAGCAGTGTTGTGCAGTTCATTATCCAGATTTTGGTAATGTCTCAATTTCCAGTTTGATGATAGTTTTCTCCTTGGACTAAGTTTCATACTTAGTTAAAATTGTGTTTTGAAGTTGTACCCCACGCCTAGCTTAATGACTTTAAGTTGTTTTTAAGTTGGAGCCATAAAGTTGATGCATTTAATATTTTATTAAATGTTTATTCCTCATCTAAAGTGGGACAACTTGAAGGAGTTGAATGAAGAGTTTATTTTTATCTTTTAAATGGTCCCTTTTTGGAGATAGGCGTCCCTTTTGGGAAAAGGAAGAGTTTTCTTTGGGAGTTACAAATGTTTCATCTCCTCTAGGTAAAGCTTATATATTGGTGCCTTGCTCTTGGTATCTTATCTTGGAAAATTGAAAGTAAATTTATGTTGTTTGTTTGAATCCAGAACCTGGCTAAGCGGGAGCTTAGCGAATTCAATCCATCCTTCGGGCCTGAAACTATGGCTTCCTAGGTGGATCATTATGACTGTACTTCACCTTGGAGTGCAGATGGAGCTTCAAATTGATGATCTAAAACAGGTTGCTGAAGTAAAGCATGTTTTTTGAGTTGTTGATTTGCCATGGCTGAAGCTAATTTATGCTCATAGCTTCATCACAAATTTTTGTTTCATTCTGGGTACTGGCCCAAGCTGTTCAACTGTGGAGGGCGCCCCTTTCTGCCAATTTGCAGATTTTATCATCAAGTTTCTGATTTTTGAGAGAAAGTCAACCTCCTTGAGGGGTCGTACCATTTGGTGTTTGCATTGGAGTTCGTGCCTTCTGTTTCCATTTGTTTCTGGATCGAGTTTTCATTGGAGTTTGGACGCCTTGCTTCTAGTTGTTGATCGACTGTGGTTTGGAGGAATTTCTGAGCTGATTCGGAGGAGTTTCGTCGATTTTGGTGAAGACATAGCTTGCTGGTCTGATTTTTTGTACCTTCTGTTTTTTATCAGATTAGTTAAGTTTATTATCATGTGATTTGTGTTTCAATTCTTCATCCATTCAAGTTGTAAATGTTAGAGGAAGTGATAATCTAACCATAGCTTGTTTAAAAAGCTTATCTTTGACTTATTGCAGTTGTTTGACAATTGTTTGTAAGTTGATTAGTAGTACTAACAGCAATAGTTTAATTTGCTGCAATTTACTTTGTTGTATTTGCCCCCACGAAAAATAAGTGGTTGTGTGGATTGTATACCCCCTAGAGTTTAAGTGGAAGTGAGGTTAATTGGCTAGCTTTCCGCCCTGAAATAATTGTAATAATCACACCCACTGAATAAGTGGAGAATTCCCACCGCTCGTGGATGCCGGCATCAGCAAAAGAAGTTTAATTTCAGTTTAATATCTAGCACTCCACCATATGTTAGCACCTCGCCTTGCAAAAGGATCTTGCGTGCACATTCTTGCTGTCAACTTTAGCTCTTTATTTTCAGTTATCAAATTATTTGATCCTAGGGATCCTCTGACCATATGCCCGTCCCTACTCCTTAAGTGGTTCTAAGGCGCATTCTTGGTTAGAGTTGTTTTAGCTATGTTTTGGTTTGGAGCTAATTCTTAACGAGTGTATGATTGCATTGTTGTGAACTGAAAACAAAGGAAAAAATTACGGGGAACATTTCACGAGCTTATTTCTGACATTATTTAACAAGTTGCTGCTCTATAATCTGTTATTGAGTTGTTGATTGGATCATGGCTGAAGGGAATTTCTGATCATTGTTTCGCCACTGATTTTTCTATCATTTTGGGTACTAGCCAATGTTGTTCAACTGTGGAGGGTGCCCCTTTCTGGAAAGTTTCAGATTTAATCATTGAGTATTGAATTTTTAAGAGAAGGTCGACCCTCTTAGAAGGACGTACCATCTCTTGATGCTTGCATAGGAAAACATGCCACCTGTTGTTGTTGTTTTTGTTTACTCGCTACGGGTACAATGACGTACGGAGTAAACGGAGATGTAAAATAACATTGACAGCATATAATAATCACATGCCAATCGCACAGAACATAGATATACTTCTTTATTCAGTATTCGGCAATTACATCATAATGTCTCCAGACAGAACATAGCATAGCATAGTAGAACCATCCTCCTTCCCGACTACATGACTCAAGTACATATAATATGCTGGCAGAGGTTAAGGTACCAACCGTCGCGTCCCTTCATTATTACTAATTACTTCACCAGGAACTATTCCTAAGACAACTAACTAACATAACCCGTACATAACATAAGTACATGGATTATTAATATTAACTAATGTCTTATTTACTTATCGCTCACAATCGACCAAGTCCATCTCGGCCGACTACATCGACTCACGGCCGACCGAGTACACTATCGACCAACTGAAGTTTTTGGCTCGCTTCTTTCTTAAGGATTGGACGCCTATCTCCTAGCTATCTTTTAGCTATGGTTTGGGAGTATTCCCAATTGATTTGGAAACGATACGTCCATTTTAGTGAATTCACAACTTGCTGGTCTGATTTTCTGTTCAATCTGTTTCTGATCAGATTAGATAGTTTTTATTATCATGCTGATTTGAGCTTCAATTCTTCATCTATTCATGTTGTAAGAGTTAGAGGAAGTGATACTCTAACCATTGCTTGTTTTGAAAACTTATCTTTGAAATATTGCAGTTGTTTGTTATTTGTTTGTAAGTTGATTAGTAGTACTAACAGCAGTTGTTTACTTTGCTGCAATTTAGTTTATTGTATTCCCCCCATGGAAATAAGTGGATGTGAGGATTGTATACCCCCCACAGTTTAAGTGGAAGTGAGGTTATTTGGCTGGCTTGCCGCCTTAAAATAATTGTAATAATCGCACCCACTGAATAAGTGGAGTATTCCCACCGCTTGTGGATGCTTGCATCAGCAGAAAAAGTGTTATTTTCAGTTTTATAACTAGCACTCCACCATATGTTAGCACCTCACCTTGCAAAACGATCTTGCGTGCACATTCTTGGTGTCAAGTTGAGCTCTCCATTTCAATTGTTATCAAGTTATTAGATCCTAGGGATCCTCTGACCATATGCCCGCCCCTCCTCCTTAAGTGGTTTTAGGGCGCATTCTTGGTTAGAGTTGTTTCAACAGTGTTTTGATTTGGAACTAATTCTTAACGGTCGCATGATTGCATTGATGTGAACTGAAAAACAAGGGAAAAAATTAAGAGGAACATTTCAGTGGTATCAGAGCCTGTTTTCCTACCATCTTGTGAGTTTCAGCTCTTCATGTTATCAACTGAGGGTCAAAGAAGACCGATACTACATCAGACAGCAGAACAGAGTTTAGTTTCAGCTTCAAAAGTTTTTGAAGTTGACACTTGTTTAGAGGTTTTAAGAAACCTTGTCTTGCCAGCTTAAGCTATGGCTTCAGATGAAGAGAAAGATTTGGCAAAATCTTTATACTTTATGGGTGCAAGGCTCTTTAATGAACGTGAGACAAGGGAAGAAGAAGTGAGAATACTTCTTACGTTGGAAAAATGTTTGAGCCAGGTGAAGCAGTCATCTTTAGGGATAATTAAACCAGTTTTGGCACCTGCAGTGACTTTCTTGAAACATCCTTATTGGTTGAGGCATCTGGATGAAGAGATCAATTTGCTAGTTACTTCATGCCTCAGTGAAGTGATGAGAATCTTGGCACCCTTGGTGCCCTATGATGATAAAACTATGGAAAGAGTTCTTCATATGTTCATAGAAAGCTTTCAAGATCTCGATGAAACTAATAGCAATCAGTATTCCAGAAGAGCTGCTATATTGAAGATCTTTTCAGAACTCAAAACAAGTAAGTTGCTGGTTGAATTGGGTATGCAAGATCGAATATATTATTTGATCCATTACCTCTTCATTTAAACTTGGAGTGAACAAGAGAAGGATGTAGTTGCAACAATGAGAAACATTTTAGTTTTGATTATCAAAGAGTTGGATGGCATTCCAAATTCTGTTCTATCTTTCCTGCTAAACCTTCATGAACAAGAACGGAAGAATTCCTCTCCTGCTGGTTTGTTGATCAAAGATTTGTTCAATCAATGTGAAGGAAAATTGGAGCCACAGTTGATGAAGACAGAGTAGATAAATAAGGTGGACATTAATACAGAAGACGGAAATAAAAAGTTGTTTCTCAATGATTCTATGGTGATTTCTCAAGAAGACCTCCATGGTGTGCTTGTGACTACTAATGAAGACATCAGTAATATACCTTTACATGATGGACTTATTGAAGGTAAGAAGGATATAATCTTCAAACCAGCTAACAGTGAAGATGTCTTGCTTCATTTTAATAATGGAGGTTTAGGTGGTTTTGAGTTAGATCATCAAACTAGGCTCTTGGTAAAAGATACTTGTGAAGATATCAGTTTTGGTGTGTTGGTAGGTGTCTTGTTCAAAGAGGCAACACTCCAAGAGCAGCATGAAAAGAACTTTCCTTTCGATCATGTTAATCAGCCTTTTAGTGTTTGGGATCTGGGTGTGAAGGCACCTAGTGTTGACAAGGAACTTCTCTGGGATAAGTTTCCCTTTGATCCCAATAAAGTACAAAATTCTGATTTCAATGCAAGCTGTGAGATGGTCATGGGAGGAGAAGATGTCTTTGACGAAGAACCTTGCATGGAAAAGCCCCATAATGACTCAATGATCAAGTTGGGGGCTGTTAAAACATATGATCAAAGTATCAGTGAGGTGGAAGCAGTTTTAGAAGACCAAAAAGTCCTGGCTAATGAAAATTTTAAAGAGGATCTCAAACACAAATCTGATTTTCCAATTCATGTAGCTAATTGTAAAAAAAGGTTTGAAGAATTGGTAAAATTTGATCCTCTTCATTTTCAGTTGATAGGTGGTGAGAGACAAGAGTTTTGGAGCAGCTATGAGGGCAGCAAAGACAAGAAACAAAGTTCTGATTTTGATATGCAGCCTACCAGCAGTTCGCCATTCTTGCATACTGACGAGTGGTAAGGTCAATTTGTGATATCCATTCAAGATGAGGTGCAAGTCCTATTCAAATTTGACCGCTCACATAGTTTGATTAAAGAGAGACAGGAAAGAGCTAGAGATGGAGCCACTCTCTTTAATCTGCATTTCATTAAAGACTCCTTAGAAATTAAGAAACCAGATCATCAATGTTGGATTAATGAACAAGATCATGCAATTGAATTTGTAAAGAAGGCAATGGTTGCAATTCAAGGAGTTTATATGTCTAATAATCCATCTTTTGAGTTGAGTGTTAATTCAATTCACTCCAATCTCTTCTCAAGATGGGATTTGAAGACATTATTTGTTCCATGTACTCTTGTTGCTAAAGCTTTCACTATGTGGCTACCATAGAACACTACAGAGGACACCGGATTCTGGAGATCATTTTTGGCTCTATCTAACAAGAATTTGTTCTGGTGTGTTGGAATTTTTTTATGGTTGATTATCCAAGTATGGGATTTTCAACATGTTTTGATGAAGATCATTATGCATGGTAAGAAGGTTTGTTGGAGTGGTAAGTGCCAAAATTTCAGTGCTAGAGGTGTTGCTACCTTCTTTATCAGCAAATGGATGGTAATTTTTGATCATGAAATGGCGGTTTGGAAAGTGTTGTGACCTTTTCACACATCACCCCATCAAAGATGAGGACCCCCTAATTTTTGTTCCAGTCTGGTCTTTTGGCTTTGGTTCTCTCTATCTCCGTTCGTTGTCCTTCCGGGATGTCCCGTCATTTGGCCTAGATTGAAATGATTGCTAAGTCTATGAAATTAGGGCTTCTATCCTTCAGGCTTGTTTGAGGTCAAATAGAGTTATCAAGGGAAAATCTGAGTGCAGCAGTACAGTCAGAAGGCTCAAGGCAGGATCCCATGGAAATCTTACTGAAACCTGACAACTTACTATTTTTAGTAAGTACCTAATATGGAGGCATTTTCCTCGGGATTTCGGGATTCTGGCTACTTCAGCACATCCGGGCAACTTCAAAGTGCCTACACATGAAATTTGAACAAATTCAGACAACTGGCTATTTTTAGCAGTTTAGCCTTCGGAGGCTATTTTCAGGGTTTAAACATATGATTTTCCAATACATGATTGGAGAATCAATCTGAGTTTTTCAAAACCTTCGCAATGGTATAACATGCAAACCAAGATGGTGACTTTCAACGGTACAACCTTCAGAGGCTATTTTTAGGGTTTGCATGCAGAAGTTTTCTACGCATGTTCAGATATTCCTTATGGGTTTTGCGAGGGCTTCGCAGTGATGTGACATGCAAGCAGAACGGATCAGTTTTCAGGGACTTACTATTTTTAGCCAATACCCGCATGTTGACCAGTTTTCTGGGTTTTTCTGGGTTTTTTGAGATCCCACGGGCAATGTGACATGCAAACTCATCCGACATCAAATTAATTACTTTCCGAACATTTACTATAAATAGCAGTTTCACTCCAACAGCTGCCCAACACTTCAATTCAGCAAGCAGAACAATAGGCAACAGAAATCGAGTCAAGTGGAAACAGCTCAGGGCACATACCAGTCAGTTTAGGGTTTCCGCTGCTATGCCTAAAAATAGATGGAATGAAATGCAGAGTTGTCAAAACGAAGCACGCCACCATGATCAGCATCTTCCAGGCTGCCTACTGGCAAAATTTGAGCACAATCTGAACACATACTATTTTTAGTAAGTCACCTCATGGCTATAAATAGCACGTTTGTGCCAAGGACAGGGGTGAACAGGACACTTACAACATCGAGATCAGGTGGAGCGAATTTCAAATCAAACGCAGCTACAAAGGTTGATCAATTTTAGGGTTTGCTAAAAATAGCATACCAGTGTGGGCAGAGGGTATAAACAATGTGGCAAGGTCAGTGGAAGCACAGCCACGCCTGCTCCAGCTCAGAACAGGAAGAATGCATGGAAACCCTCACTTCTCTCGATTTGCTAAAAATAGAAAGCCAAGGCAGGGCTGGGGTGTTGGAAATTTATAAGTAATAACTAGCATGAGCACATAGGAAATGCGCCAAGGCATGGGGAAAATTGATGAAAAATTACTAAGTGTGAAATTTCCTTCACACTAGGCAAAATGCGCCCTCAAGGGTTGAAATGGAAGTAACACAGGCAAAATGCGCCCAAAAGTTCCTTGAGCATAGGCCAAATGCGCCCACAAAGAGAAAGAGGCATGAAAAGTTTCTAAGGCGTCACAAGTTCTTTCACCACCCTTCAAATGCACCCTCATGTGGAAGTACACACCCTCCAATGCGCCCTCAAGGCAAGAATGAAGTAGCCTAGTCTATTTGCGCCCTCAAGTTCCTTCATGCTAGGCTAAACGCGCCCAAGGGAGGTGAGAAGTCACAAGGAAGGTGAGAAGTCACAAGGGCGTGGAAGTTCCTTCACCACCCCTCAAATGCGCCTAGGAATGGAAATAGCCTATGTCATATGCGCCCCCAAGGTGGAGAAGGAAGGAAGAAAATACGCTAAGCCAAGAAAGTTTCCCTCATGACACCCCATATGCGCCCTCATATGGAAGTTCACTATGCTAGATGCGCCTACAAGTCCCTCTTCACATCCGAAATGCGCCCAAAGGAGATGAAAAGCCACTAAGGCGTGGGAATTCCTCCCCACCCCTTCAAATGCACCTTGAAGTGGAAGTAGTATGGGTGATATGCGCCCTTGCTTGTGAGGTAAAAATGAAGTGTAAGCTCCTAGGCGTGAAAAATGCCTAAGGGATGAAGATAAAAATTGATGCATGAAATCAAATGCGCCCTTCATGGGTGATTTAAAATATGAAATTTTTTCCTAGGAGTTTTTCCTAAGGCAAAAAATTGCTAAGGCATGGAAAGATAAAAAAGATAAAGTGGAAGCTCATACCCTCAAATGCGCCCTTCATGGGTGATTTAAAATTTTAATTATTTTCTAATGGTAAGAAATACGCCTAAGGAAGAGGTGAAGTTGGAAATTTTCCAAGAACAAGATGGAACACGCCCAAGGCTAGACAGGAGAAAATTTTTCAAGAAAATCACAGAAAGTGCCAAGGCAGAGAAATTGAAGATTGCAGGTGTGGAAGACATCTAGAGTGAAAATGAATAAACCTTAGCAATTTTATTATTTTTTCAAAATAATAAAAATTAAATGTGCCCCTTCATCCGGATATACATGACAGCGACGAGTTTTGAAGGGAATTTTCTTCTGGGTATTGAACGTTTGCAATTCAGAGATGATTTGAACTTACTCCGCACCTCGCTCATGTCATTTTGACAGAGAATTTTGCCCGGTGCCTGTTTTGATAATTTCCTAAGGCAAATTCAAGAAATTTCTCTAAGGCAAATGAGGAGAATATGTCTTCACGAAGTGTTTTGCTTGAGAATTGAAACTGGATAAGTTTACCGAAGCAAGCATGAAACAAAATAACTTAGCCAGATGAATTAAAATTGTTCAAAGAGGTGATGGATTTAATATTTTAAAAACGCAAATGTGATGAAGCAGGCCTATGCAGGAATGATGAAATTTCGAAATTCTAGAAGTCCAATATTCCGATGCTCCGGATGACAAGTGTTGCAACTGGCCAAAAGGGGGAAAATGGAATTCGAAAATTTGCTAAGTTTAGCCTCTACTGGATTTCGACCTAGCTATAAGATTTTAAGCTCTTTTCATTCTTCTCACAAGTTGCTGGATGCAAAACACCTTCTAAGGCTGAAAAGTGCGAGTTTGCAGAGATAGAAAATTCTCAAGTTGCTGAGAACTTCGAATTTGTGAAGAAACTTGAGTTGTTGAAGTAAGAGTCTGCAGACATAGAAGCTTCTTAAATTGCTGAGGAAGTGCGAAGTTGCAAAAAGAGGTCCCAAGTTGTTGAAGGCTGAAGTACGAACTTGAGAAAGAAGCTTGGGGTTGCTGAGAAATACGAGTTGGCAAGCAGAGGTACTGAGTTGACAAGGGTGTGGCTTTGCCAAGTTTAAAGTTTGAAGTTGCTGAAGTACGAATTTAAGAAGAGAAAGTGAGTTGCTGAAAGTACAATTTTTAGAAGAGAGGTGCAAACTTGTGAGAAAATTTCAGATTTGTTGAAAGTAAATTGCTACAAGCAGACATTTCCCAACATCTGACATTGTGTTGCTGCAACCAGAGGAGAAACTTCTAAAAACATTGAAGTAAACAGGCACAGTTGAGGTTTGCAACGAAAAGTGACAAAGTGTTGCAGCATTTTTATTTAAAAATCTGTTGGCACCCTCAAAAGTGATATATTATTGCTATAAAATCTTGTTTTCTAATGACTCTCTTGCCTTTTTGTAGAATGGCCGAATCAAGCAAAAGAGTTGCAGGCAGAGGGAACCACGCTGAATCTACAAAAGCAAGCACATCAAGATAGGCAGTGATTAAGAAATTGAGCAAGTCCTTCCTGCTAGAATCGAAATTTTCCTCGAGGCTGGGCAAACTGACTGACACAAACATTGGCTCGTTCAACTTGGAGATGTTCAGGAGAAGAATAATGGGGACTGGAGGTCATCACCCATCTGTTAATTCGCACAACATCGTAAGCAGTGGACTCTATGCAGCTGCTAGTTTTCCTCCAGCCATCCGGTGTCCAGAGCTGATCATGGAATGCGCCAACTACTACAACACAGAGCAGAGGACTGTCATTTCGCCAGATGGCAAGATATTGGCCAACCTTACACCAGAAGCAATTGGAGAAGCATTCAGAATTCCAGTCCATGAGAAGATGATTTATAAAACAAGGGAGAGGGTTGAAAAGATGTACTCATCCACATTTGACCGGTGTGCTGATTTGATAAATATCAGGTGGATAAACAAGCCCAGGCCAACTTGCACAAAATTGCCCAAGCAGATAATTTCAGAGGATTTGAGGCAAGAGTTTTGTGACTTAATAATGATGTTGAGCAGAGTCGGAGGATGCCCACAAGCGTTCATCTTTGAACCTTGGATGTTTTATTATGTCAACTTGGTGTTGGAAGGCAAGGATTACGTGGACTGGGCACTGATGATTAGTGACAACTTACACGAGCAACTTCGTTGTTTGAGGAGAACAAAAACATTTAACATGAGTTCTTACATTGTCTACATGCTAGCCCGAATGACGAAGTATAGAGGGATTTCATATAAAGAACCAATCGGGTATGGCTCCCATCAGTTCAAGATACATGAGGCTTGTCCGCAGTTGCATTTGACAAGCACCACCAACTACAAAAGGGTCAATGACGCCTTCACCATGCACATAACGAGGACCTTGCAGCAAAGGACTCACCACAAAATATCTAGGGAGGCATAGGAGCTGATTGAGAAGTTCGAATGTTGGTTTATCCAATTTCCGAAGTTTACCTACATAAGGCTGCAAGGATTTTCCTCTTATCCGTACAGATTTTCCCGGTATCCCATGAACAGAATAGTGATGCTGGAGATATCTAGGCAACTTATTGCCTATGATAAGATTCAAAAGAAGAAGAAGAAAGGTGGACTTGGATTCCCAATTACCATGGGGAATTCTGATGAGGTTTGTCCATCACTACAAGCAACAAGTGAGGCAGAAAACGAACTCCAATTCTTCCACCTCTCCTACCATACCAGCAAGCAGCACTATGATCCCCACAAAAACATTAGATGGATATTGTCTGAAAAGTTCAGGAAAAAAGCACAGATTGAAGACTTTTGGGCAAGTGCGGTGGATGAAATCGAGGTTAGGAGGAGGATGTTTTCTCGGATACCGTTGGGGATGATCACAGAATGCGAGATTGTCCCAGTGCCAGATCAAATCGAAGAAGATATAAATGTTGTACAGGCTGATTATGAGACAGTGAGAGATACACCTTTATCACTCCCGGATTGGTTAGAACCAGAGATTACCGACTTGGATACACTTTGTATCCCAATCTTAACATTCACACAGAGTTGGGTAGAGAGGCATGTCAGCCGACTTAAGGAAAGATCAATTCCCCTCACATACAATTTGATGGGAGATCACAAATCACCGGCAGCTAGACAGAGAAGGCAGGTCGATCAAACTCCAGAGCCACGAGGAAAAGAACCGGTTCAACCTAAGCCACTAAGAATTGAGGAATCCGTGCATACACCATCTCGGGCACATTCTCCGAGTATGCAGGAAGTATCATTGTTTGCTGATCAGAGAGAAAGACTAAACACAGAACAGGCAATGCAAGTGGCAAGTCAGCCACCTCATAGAGAGTCAGTGGGCCAGAGCATCAACATGCCCAGGGAAGAAAATCAGCAGGAGACAAATGAAGGGACGGCCACTGATACTCAATTTCAACAGGAAATTGAGGCAGCTCTCAAGGATGATGCTACTTTAGATCAAGATGCCCAGAGCTCAGAAGATATTGAGCCTATAGACAATGATGAGCCTCGTCAGCCCGAGGGCAGGGAGGAAGTTCATGAAGTTGAGGCCGAAGTTGAGCAGCCTTTTGTTATTTCAGATATGCAGCAGGAGGTGCCGGAATGGCTAAGGGATAGGATGAGACATGATCCTGTAGATGAAACTGATCCTGCAGCTGAGATGGAAGAATTATTGAGAAGGATCAGCGCTCCTCCAACAAAGAAGAAGGCCAGGAAGTTCTCTAAGATCTCAACAGATGAGGATGGCTCTCGAACTTTGCATGTGGCAGTGCCTAGGGTGGAGTGTGATCGGGATGAGGCCATTCTAGAAAATTATGTGATTACAATTGTGGAACTTGGCCACCCTACTAGAGCACAGGTGGTTGAGGAGTGCGATAATTCATATCAGGCACTCAAGGATAGATTGTCCTATATCGAGGGAAAATATAAGAAATTAAAGGTAGAGCACAAGACACTGATTGCCTATGTGCAGCACTTGTGCTGTCCTTGTGGGCAAGAAAATCCGGATATCGAGCTTCCAGCTGAATTTTCCAAGGAGTCAATCAGTGGCTTAGAGGATTTGAAAAGAATAGGACATCAAGCAGACAAGTGGGTTGCCAACGTTCGTGTCGAGACAAAAAAGTTTATGGAGGATCTTGCACATGCATATCGGCAAGCCTCCGATATTATGGCAAGAATGAATGCAGTCAACCATGTCTAGGGTGAAGCTCGTATCTATCAAACGAAAGTTGTTCTTCGTTTAAGAGCATTGATGCACACACCTCTACAGGTTTTCGTTGAAGGAGGTGTGATTCAGGAGGGAGATAGATATGACTTCACCGGATGGTATTCTTCAGTGGTCACAGGCCGAGGATTCTACGATGCATCACAGACAGATTCGGTCAAGGTCAAAAAGGCCATGACAAATATCTTTGATGGAGTCCTCAATACATTAGAGGCAATCTTTGCCAAGAGGCTGACTTCTGAAGAGGTGACTGCAAATGGGTTGAAGAATAGATTAACACCATTCTTTTCTGAGGTGAAGACCTTTGTTCAGGACGACTTTGAGAACACCTCTACGTTCTCCAGTATTATTCAGAACACCCAAGACGCCCTTGTTGCCTGGAAGAAATCTTGTGCCCGGCATGGGCAAACAATTACAGTATTAGAGTTTCGGTTGGATCACATTCCTCCCATTTCGGATCAGGAAGTTGAGGCAGTATTGGCCAGGTTCATCAGGTTTGCAGCCAGCGAAAAGGAGAAAGGAAACGCCCTTCTGGATGATGATCTTCTGGAAGGAGATGATGTGCATTGATTGCAAATAGTGGTTTCTGATGAGGAGTGGAGAATCTCCAACGCATTCATTGCCCCACTCCTCTCAGTGGCGGTTTTTAGGGCTAGAACCCTAAGCAGGGCTTAGGTGGCTCGATCTAAGCCCTTTATTGTAATTCAATCTAAGCCGTCCGTTGGATTGGGCTTGATATAAAAGGGGCATCCCCCCTCATTTGTAATCTAATTAGAATCAGAGATAGAATAGAGATAGATCAGAGCTAGATAGAATTGGAGATAGAAGTTAGAGAGTAGAGCTAGGAGTTAGCTTAGTTTGAAAAGGAAAGAAAAGCTTTCCCTTTGAAGATTTTTGCAAAAGGTTGTTGTGTAAGACTCATAATATAAAGATTTTCATTGATTGGTGATTCTTTCTTTCGTTGTGAGCAGTTGACAAGACTTTTTCGTCTTTCTGATTCAAGTAGAGTAGAGTAGAGTAAAGTAAATTTTATTTTATGCAAGTAGTTGTTAATTGTGGAGTGATGGTAAGTCTGCCTTGCGTGGTCAATTGGAATATTAGTACCTAACTTCGATTGTGATTCGTGTGTTCACTTGCATCGTTGTGATGGGGTGCGTATGTTGAATCATGATTTGAATATCTTACTCATCCTTTGAAGATTGCACCAACTTTGTCAGAGTTGTCCGAAGGGGAGGCAAAACAAAGTCTGGTTTGAAGATTGTCGAAGTTAGTCCTTGCATTCCACCCTTTAGAAATAGATTGTAGAATCCCTACCCCTTATCCCTTTAAATTCAGCATTTTCCGGTTAGTTTAGATATCAGAGCATCACAGTCAAATCTTTCATCTGCTTCACGAAATTGAACAATTACATAAGTCCCCTTGGAATACCCAGCATATTCACATCAACCAACTGAGTCTATTCGCGATAAAAGGAACCTTGGAGTTGAACGCATGATCTTTCACGCAATCTTAGCATGCGGAATACTTTGATCAAGAGAGAATAGAGTGACCGTTGGACATTTTATTCTGTGTTGGTGTTGTCATAAAACACACGTCAACAGAAAGGTAAAGAGATCAGAGGTTGTTTTTTAATGACGATGGAACCTTCGATAAGGGTGCCACCAGCTTTGTTCATGAGCAGTTATGCCTATCTTATTGAAAATTTCTCATGTTGCAGCCGCTGCTTACTTTCTTGGATGCTGATTTTCCATAAATCAGATTTCAAGATGACTATATCAGACCTAATAGGTAGCTGGTGTATTCTTTTTCAGACCTCCCAGTCTTCTATTCAAACTGAATTTGGGCTTCAAACGAGAAAGGGAATGATTCAGTGCAGCCAAAATCAAGGTATGGGATGTTTTCTATTGTTAACCAGTGGCCTTCTCTACATTTTCTTTTGTACTAATGTTTGGGGCAGCGAGCTTTCAACTGATTTGGTTCAACAGTTTGAGACTCTTGAAGTGAAATTTGTGAAACCTTCTTGGAGTCTTCTCAATTATATCAGTTTGTTTCAAAGGAGGCATTATACATCCTTATGGAATTTTGAGGGTGTTACTGTGGAGATTTTGCAAAGAGTTGTTTTTCTCTTTGCAAAAAGTCTTAGTAGAGTCAATATGCTGATGTGACTTTGTTTGACGCTATGAGGAGTTATGTTGAGGAGCATGTTTATGAGTTGAGTAGTCATTTTTTCTTAATGCTTAGGAATATGTTCGACATTGGCTTTGCAGATTTTAACTCCTCAAAGTTTTCAACACATCAGATGTTGCAATGTTTTGAATTCAGTTTCTTCTGGTCTTTTAGTTTAAGTCACAGGTTTGGAAACCTTTTGGGGTTATTAAGGAGGATAGAGCAGTTTTGGAATATTGGCTTCATTTGTATGATCAGAGCGGTGCAGCATCAGCATGGTGGGTCTTTACAAAAATGGATATAGGACCCAGGGATCCAACTTGGTTTGGTGTGGATCTAAATTTAGGTCTGGAGTGTAGTGGTATTGCTTGAGGACAAGCAATTTTGGGAAGGACGGACTGTAATGTTGCCGATTTAGCCCTATGCTCTTCTTGAGGTTTTAGCCTATTTTCGGAACCTCATAGGCTGAGCAAAATTGAAAATTAGGGATTCCTATTTTTTAGGAGGTTTCAAATGCAGTTTTGAGGGCTTGCATGAAGGAGTTTGGAAGTTTTCTTCTGGGAGCTTTCTGGGTTTTCAGAGAGCTTCAAAATGGTGTAACATGCATCTCCATCTGACAACCTTTCCAAACACTTACTATTTATAGTAAGTCATGTTGGCTTCCCAGTTTGTGCTTAGAAGGCGTTTGGAAACACTTACTATTTATAGTAAGTCATGATAACTACTCAGTCGATGTTCAGATAATGTTTGGAAAACTTACTATTTAATAATTTATAGCAGTTGGCTATTTTTGGTAAGTCTATTTATAGCAATATCATTCTAACAGCAGTTCAATCATCTGCAGTCCACATTTCTGTTATGGGCAGTCAGGCTGTTCAGTTTGGCTTTCTGATGGTTTTGAAATATACTTACTATTTTTAGCATTTGCTATTTTTAGTAAGTCCTTTTGTGGCAATGGCATCATCATCAGCTTGGTTCAGCTTGGCTAATGTCAGTTTGCTATTTTTAGCAGTAATCAGCTGCAGTTTGAGCATTGCTCTTGGTTACCTCCTTGGACTAAGTTTCATACTTAGTCAATTTTATGTTTTGAAGTTGTACCCCACGCCTTGGCTTGATAACTTCAAGTTGTTTTAAAAATGGGGCCATGAGATGGATGCCTCATTAATGAATTTTAATATTTCATGAATGTTTTGATATCTCTTCAAAGTGGGATGTCTTGGGAAGAATATTAAGAGTTTCAAATATTTTAAAATGCTTTTGAGGTGGCGTCCCTTGGAGGAAATGAACAGTTCCTTGTGGAGAGTTACAAATTGCTTCATTTACCAATTGAAGCTTATTTTTTGATGCCTTGCTCATTGTTTCTCATCTCGAAAATTTGAAAGTAAAGTTATGCTGCTAGTTTGAAATCCAGAACCTGGCTAAGGGGATGCTTAGTATTTTGCAATCTATCCTTCGGGCCTGAAACTATGGCTTCCTAAGTGGATCATTGAGACTATACTTCACACTGGAGTGCAGATGGAGCTTAATCCTGACATTATTTAACAGGTTGCTGCTGTATAATCTGTTATTCAGTTGCTGATTGGTTCATAGTTGAAGGGAATTTCTGATCATTGTTTCACCACTGATTTTTCTATCATTTTGGGTACTGGCCCATGTTGTTCAACTATGGAGGGCGCCCCTTTCTGGAAAGTTTCGGATTTAATTACTGAGTATTGAATTTTGAAGAGAAGGTCGACCCTCTTGGAAGGCCGTACCATATCTTGATGCTTGCATTGGAAAACGTGCCACCTGTTGCTGTTATTTTTGGCTCGCTTCTTTCTTGAGGATTGGACGCCTATCTCCTAGCTATCTTTTAGCTATGGTTTGGGAGTATTCCCAATTGATTTGGAAAAGATACGTCCATTTTGGTGAATTCACAACTTGCTGGTCTGATTTTCTGTTCAATCTGTTTCTGATCAGATTAGATAGTTTTTATTATCATGCTGATTTGAGCTTCAATTCTTCATCTATTCATGTTGTAAGAGTTAGAGGAAGTGATACTCTAACCATTGCTTGTTTTGAAAACTTATCTTTGAAATATTGCAGCTGTTTGTTATTTGTTTGTAAGTTGATTAGTAGTACTAACAGCAGTTATTTACTTTGCTGCAATTTAGTTTATTGTATTCCCCCCACGGAAATAAGTGGTTGTGAGGATTGTATACCCCCCACAGTTTAAGTGGAAGTGAGGTTATTTGGCTAGCTTGCCGCCTTAAAATAATTGTAATAACCACACCCACTGAATAAGTGGAGTATTCCTACCGCTTGCGGATGCTTGCATCAGCAGAAGAAGTGTTATTTTCAGTTTTATAACTAGCACTCCACCATATGTTAGCACCTCGCCTTGCAAAACGATCTTGAGTGCACATTCTTGGTGTCGAGTTTAGCTCTCCATTTCAATTGTTATCAAGTTATTAGATCCTAGGAATCCTCTAAGCATATGCCCGCCCTTCCTCCTTAAGTGGTTTTAAGGCGCATTCTTGGTTAGAGTTGTTTTAGCAGTGTTTTGATTTGGAGCTAATTCTTAACGGGTGCATGATTGCATTGATGTGAAATGAAAAACAAGGAAAAAATTAAGGGGAACATTTCAGATATGTTGATGGCAGAAGGCCTACTTGTGATGATGAGTATACCTTGGTTTTGTGGTATGATTAGTTGGATGTGTTAGCAACTAGTTTTGACTGTTATTTGAACATTTTGTGAGTTCTTGACAACTACTCAAGCCTATTTGCTATCATTGGATTTAGTGTTTGTGTTTGGATATTGATTTGGGGCAAGGATTTAGTGGATTGGGTTGGATATGTGTATATACAAGGACTTACAATTGCGGATTGGGTTGGATATGTTGATGGCAGAAGACCTACTTGTGATGATGAGTAAAACTTGGTTTTGTGGTATGATTAGTTGGATGTGTTAGCAACTAGTTTTGACTGTTATTTGAACATTTTGTGAGTTCCTGACAACTACTCAAGCCTATTTGCTGTCATTGGATTTAGTGTTTGTGTTTGGATATTGATTTGAGGCAAGGATTTAGTGGTGCTCGTATATGACAATAAATGTGCCATCACCTTTGGTTAGAATCTTATCTTTCATGCATTGGCATGATAGAGAATGAGAGGGTTCTTGTTTGAGATGGTGGTCACCTTGGTTGTTGTTGCACTTATCTTGATGAAACACTTGGAACACATAGATGTTTAGATAGTATATGTTGGCCATAGGGATTGTTCCCTAGATATTTTAGTTTATTTTTTACCCCTTATGCAATGTATATAACAAGTGGAAAAATGTTGGGAAAGGTGTTTTGTACACCTTATTTAATGCTAATAATGTAAAACTAAATACTTAATTGTGTTGCATCTTAGAGATGTGGATACCACATGGGTTAGACTTTCTTGAGGTCATGTGTATGCTATATGTGACATTGGAATAAATATTTAATGTGGGTGTCATATTGGGAAAATATTTAATATTGGGAAAAATTAGTACCAAAGATCTAATTTGGGATCATGGTTTAGTGAGCTCATGGTTTATATAATACCGCTTAGTGGTTTTGAGGAAAGCTTCTCACTATTAAAGCAAGCACAAATAGTTGAGGTTAGCTTATGTAACGTTTGGCTTGCTGGCTAAGGCTGAATGAGCATCTCTTGTAAGTTGCATATGTGAAAGCATGGATTGAGATGTGTGGCTACATAGTTTCAGTTTTCTTGTTCACATGGAGAAATGCAGCTAGGGTGCTTGATGCTTCAAAAGCTTTCCACGCAGACTTCATAAGTATATTGTAATCTTGTTCATGAGATATTACATTCTGTGTGTGTGCTTTTGAAGGGTGGGTCGTTCTCTTGAGAGGGTTTTCTCAGAGTACAGCTAACATTATCTTATGGTGTGCGTTATTATTTTTCTTTGTGGATTTTAAATACTTGTTTTGCATTTGTTTCTCTCGAGGGTTGGATAGAAATGGTATATTTCGCTGCAAATTTACTTTCAAATGTGACCAACTCCTTGCAACTCATACCTATCCCTTATCAAGCTAATAATTTTATAAACAGTTAGTAATATTTAAAATTCAATATTCGTAAATTCATTTAAATATATAATTTTCTAAACTACTATAAATATTTAATATATTTGTTTATTTTTAAATTTATTTTAATATCAACATTTTAAATTTAATATAATATATTTAAATAAAAATAAAAATTGTAGATTTATATATTTCAAATTTAATTATGATTTTCTTTCTTGAATTTTATTAGTTGACAAATTTGTTTTGAATTTTTCTTCACCAAACCCAAACACAAATCTTATGATATAGCCTAGGACAACACAAAATGCTTGTTTCCATTCACACATTGAAATTATTTTCATATTGATTGTGTTTTCAAAGGATTTTTACAAAAATCTGTATATTCAGGAAGTTTATAAAACTCACATTTTCCTGATGTAGCTGTGGTAGCTAATTATAGATCAAAAATATAATTTATGCCAACAATTGGATACCTGAAAAGCCAGTTTGTTTCCAGCATGTTTTCCACCATTAATTATGTTGAATGCAGGAACCGGAAGAACAAATTTTGAATTTCCTGAAAGATCGGCAATATGCTGATAAAGTGGGACCTGCCAAAATAAATCACCAGTTGCACTTCACCTTTGAAATTCCTGAATAAAATTTCTATAAATTAACAAAAGAAGTTCAATGAAAATCCCAATGACAAGTAATAGAAGTAGGCTTACATTTTTCAAGCAAAAATGTAGAGTAGTTTTTACACACCTCTTTTTCAGCAGCTCCAGCTTTACAAACTGCCATGGATACGGCCAAAATTGCATTTGCTCCAAGCTCTCCCTGGAATAAAGGCTAGTCATTAACATCCAAATTTGTAGAAACTAATTTTCATGACGGTATCCAAACAAACCACTTGAAGAATAATTAAATTTACAAGTTATCCTTTCGTAAGGAACAGTACTTGGAGAATGTTACCCTAGCATACAAGTTCCATTTCTACAACATGGATGTACTCTTTTTGTAAGTAATAAAACCAAATTAGAAATTTTTGCTTGAAAATAGATTAATAGGACTAGGTTACAAATAAAAACCAAAAGTCGAATCCCACAAGAATTTGGAAAAACTAAAATTTACTTCTTTCCCAGAACAGCAGGGCAATGATATTGGAAGCTGAAGATTGAGTCTTTAACTCTGAAAAACTCGTCATCTTCCTTCTTTTCACAATAAAGGAAAAACAACAAAAATAAATTCATAATATTTTGATTCTTAAAAAAGAAATAGAAAAACTTCAAATGTTATCAACTCCATGAGACAATAACCAAACAACAATTGGTTGGACAAGAGTGAAGATTATTACCAAACCCCACTACTTTGCAAAGGCACTTTCCTTGATATCCATGTGCATAAAGAATCGCTAGTTTGAAACTCCAACCAACTACAACTCTATTGACCCATTATGAAACAATAGAATTGGAAAATTATTCAAATAACTTCTTAAAGCACAATCCAACAAATCATTATGATTTATTTCAAATGCGTTATATGTAGCTTAGTCATTGCCCCTCATAGGATGGCATTGCATCCCTATGAAATTTTTAATGTTGAAGTCCTTATTACATGTTTTCTCATGTCCATCCATTTATTTGTCATGCATCAAAGCTGAATGTCATGATGATGCCTTGGTTTCTTGTCCTATTTTGAGAAGGGTTAGTCATTTCTAAAGTTTTATGGTTAGTTTGTAATGGTCGTGTGTGAAAGAGAAGACTAAGGGAACTCATGATTCAAAGGCCTAGTATTTGTCTAACTATATATCAGTCCAAAGGAAGTCAAAAACTAAGTGCTGAAAGATGGTAAAGACAAGAGAAAAGTGCATCTAACAAGGTGTTGCCAAGGGTTAAGTGCTAGTGTTCTCTTTGGAGCGCATCTATAAGGAGAATGGCAAGTTTGAGTGGCAAAGAAAAAATAGGAGTGCTCCTAGAAGTTTATTGTCAAAATGTTAAGTGGCTATAGCCATCATTAAGTAAACCTAGCAATATATAGCCATACTTCAAGTGGCAGGAGCAGTAAAAAAGTGCTCCTAGTAGCCCATTCTTAGGTGACAACAACCCTCCAAAAGCATGCCTCGGGGGTTTAGAATAGGTTTTATGTGGCAGTAACACAGATGGAGAGTGCCAAGCATAGCTATGCCAATGCTTTAAGTGATAAATAGGACCAAGGAGCATTCTTAGACCATTTCAACGATGTTTAAGTGGTAATGAATGGTGAGAAGCACAACTTGAAAGGATTGAACATGTTTTAAACAGCAGAAATGCTCGTGGAGCATGCCAAACATGTGAAAGTCAATCTTTAACGGTTGAGTCAAAGATATAGTGCACCAGGCAAGAAATAGTCTAGTTCAAGTGGTTAAGGCAGAGGAAAAGATCACCTAGAAGGTATTTGACAGTGTTCTAATGGTTGTAACTCTCCTTGAGCACATCTCACCTATTCATGTCATGTTTTAAATGATAATATCCTATATGGAGTGCAGCATTGGAGGGCAATTTTCAGTGCTAGGGTTTGCAGGTTGCAGAGGTTTCCATCAGGTTTCTAGGGCACCACTTTCAATTTGATTAGATTTTCATTAAAATTCAACATTGCAAGAGAGCACCATAGAAAACTTTCAGCATTTGCAATCATTTTTCAACCTTTTATCACAATGCCTTCAAGGTTTAAGGTTGTCTTTCAAATTTCTGATCATTATGTGCAAATCCTAGGGTTTCAACTGTTAATTTTCAGACTTTGAAGGGTTTATTTGAAATTTTGTTTTGCTGCCTAGTGTTTGGCATAAGCCATCCAATGGTTTTGACAATGTTATTTCAACCTTGTCAAACCATAGGTAATAGTCCTTAATTGCACATTTGATCAAGCAGTTAGAGTTTTCAAAGTGGAAACATCAACAAAAGGGGAAATTTTTTTAGTAACTCGTCTATGACAGAACTTAGGGTTTTAGATCATTAAATTTTACAAGTTCCTGAGATGAGAAATAAGAATTTAAATTTAGTTGTCATTGGATTGGCAACTAGAGTTTCAAGTTTCTCTGGAGGATCCTTCATGTTTGAGAAGAAGGAGGAGCTGCATTACAAACACTGAGAAGATCTATCTATCAAGCTAGCTATTTTTAGTAGACACTTTTATCAAAGTTCCTAATTTTGGACAACATGTTGCAGGGCCTATTTTTAGGTCACTTGAGTATGCTTTTATTTCAGCTTTGTTTAGTGTAGTTTTGCAATTTAAAGTTCTTTCTGTTTTTTTAAGTAACTTTTAACACCTTTCTTTAAAGATAGCAACTTTCACGATAAATTAAATATCATCCAAAATCCCCAAAGTTGGGATTTTGTAACCTTATAAATAAGTACTTAGAGCACAATAGTTTTAATCATAGAAGCATACATCTGCAAAAAATCACCAGGTTTGGTGATTTTAAAATTTTTTCCTCCAATAGATCACAGTTTTATGAACTCCCAGGCAATGATTTTGCAGCTTTTTTTCCCAAATGTTCACAAAAAAATCACAATTTAAATACCCAAATTGTGTATGTTCATGGGTTATTGCAATTTTTAATTGGCTTTTACTTATTTTGACATCAACAAATGAATTTTTGCAAGAAACAGGATTTTACAATCATTTTATTAAATATTTCATTTGTTTGATTGAACATATTTATCTTGTTATTTCCACATAAGTCTAGAAAGCAGCAACGACTTGAATGACTGCTCCTTCATACGTTGGCTCATGACTACTCCTTCCTCAGCTTGTTCGGACTTCATCTCTCCCAGGTATGCGATTGTTAACCAAGAAGAGACCTAGAATGAATACTTGTGACTGTTTTTAATGTTAACCCTTCCACCAGAAATACATATTAGTGATTGTTTTTATTTTTAACCGCTATGCTAAAAATTTGTGGCAAGTATCATATAGAAGGAATATCAATCAGTTTTACTGCTCAAATCACTTAATTATCAAATTGTTAATAAAGAGAACTGTAATGTCCCCTTTTTATAGCCTTTTCCAACATCTTTGGAAGCTTCAACTTTCTTGGAGAGTGCCAACCTTTTTGGAGTGGATATAAATAGAAGCATTGTGTTTAGGAGATCAAGTTGAATTTGTTGGTTCTTTCTGGAAGCAATTTTGACATTCCGAATGCTTTCCAATCTTCTTGGAGACATATTCTATTTTTGAAAGTATCAAATTTCATCAAGTTGGATTTTCGGTGAGCTTCAAAGTTTGTTGCCAAAATCAAAATTTGCTTTCAGGCTATTTTTATATTTTCTACAACCTTAGGCAAATGTGCTGAAAATAATTAATATTTAAGTTGTCAAATGGGTGAATTAAAAGACAACTTATATTAATTATTTATAAAAGTGAATTTTAAGTGATTTGAGTGCTCAAAAAAAAGTCACTTTTATGGAGCTGAAGGATTATAATTAAAAGGTGATTTTAAATTATAATTTCGTAAAAGTTCCTGAAATTTGCCAACCAATTTTTTCTTTGAATTAACACAACACAAACCAGCACTACGCCAATTGATTAGCGTTAGCTCCAAAGGATTATCAAATGAAATGCAACTCTACGCCAAGAATGTGCACACAAGACCCGATGTGGGTGAAGTGCTAACATATGGTGGAGGAAACTGAGTTATAACTGAAAGTAAATTACAAATGAATGCAAAGAGGCAGTGAACCAGCCATGAAAGATTTTCACGCTACCACTTAATCAGTGGGGGGAAAAAGCATTACAATTCAAAACTAATTCATCCGCTGCAGCGGGCATCCACTCAATAGTGGGAATTCTCCACTTGACAATGGGTGAGAAAGAGAGATACAAATGTTTATTCTCCACAATGGTGGTAAACCATCCAGGGGTTACAATGTGTGAATTAAAATCACAAAGTAAATGCAGAACATGATTGACTGGAATAGTACTACTAATTCTCAACCTTACAATACATATAGTTTGCAAATTACAAGTGTTTATTACAATAATTTCTCAAGGGAATCTATTCCAAACTTACTACAAAGTTCACTCTACATCTCCAATTACTAGCATGAATAGAATTGCTAAAGACACGTAGCATGAAAGGGAATAACCAGACCTGATTAGCTGAACCAGCAAATTAAATGTTCGGATCAGCAAGAATACTTTCACCAATTTGCTCCTATCTTCATACAGAATGCTCCAATCACCTCCAAATTGAGTGCACATGAAACTAGAAGCATAAACACCTATGAAATATAGCATAACTTAGAAAGTGCTAAGTCTGATTTAATTTCTAGTGAACCAAAGTATCGACCAGCAAACATTACAACCACTAATATGCTTATTTCTCTCACAAACTCCCGCAAAACTCTCCAAAACTGAAACGCAATGCCTCCTAAAGGCAAGGCGACCAAATAACATGAATTAAGCAATAAAAAACAGCCACAAATGAAAGAGCTCAAATCCCAATGTAGCTATGGAGATGGTACGGCCCTAGGAAGAGGGCGACCTCTCTTTAAAATTGGAGACTCAAGTATAAAATCTGAAATTTCACCCAAAAGGTTGCCACAAGCATAGAAAATGTTTAGTCAAATACCCACAACCAAAAATAAATCACCATGAAAGTTGTTCATGAATTTCTCCTACAGCAATAGATAAACCAGCAAACCATAAAACATGAAATCTTAACCAAAATCTCCACAATAAACTCAATATGTACTTTTGAATGAAGCACACTCCCAATCCACCATCTAGGGAACCATAGTTTCAGGCCCAAAGAATGGAGTAGAAAAGCTAAGCTTCCCGTTAGTTGGGTTCTGAATTCAATCCAACAACATTTCGATATAATTTTCCGAAGATCCTCAAATGAATGAGCAATGGCCTGCTTTTATAGAATTGAAGGAAACTGTTGGCTTTCCATCTACCTCCAATAGGGACGCCCAATTCCTTTTTGCAATTAATTATTTTTTAAATAACCTTTATTCCTCCATCCAAGGCGTCCAAGACATGAGGAAATAATCAATAAAGTATTAAAACTTTCCTTAATGTGGCGTCCAAAGCTCAAAGAGAGATATTTACTTTACAAATATCCAATTTACCTCCTGATGAGGTGTCCACCCCTCAAGTCCCCTTTTTAAAATAACATGAAGTTATTATGCTAGGGCAAAGGGTCATAAACACATTAAAATAATTAAATGATTTAAATAAATCATTTATTCAAAAATGCACCTCAGAAAACCAAATTCAGGAATACTCAATTGCACTGCTCAAAGTGAAAAGCTTACCGTGTTGAAGCCAACCGGAGTACTGCTAATAATAGAACTTGCTAAAAATAGTAAATTCGGGAAAGTTGTTCAACTCACTTTGCATGTCATATCATTGCGAAGCTCTCTGAAAACCCAGAAAGAATCCGCAATCCAAATCTCAAAACTCCAATGTGCTAGCTAAAAATAGCAAGTTCTGGAAAATGTTGTCAAATGGAAATGCATGTCACACCATTCCAAAGCTTTCCAAAAACCCAGAAAACTTCACCAGACATGCATTAGAAATTCTTACATTCAAACCTTCAGAAATGCTTCAAAACTCCAATAGAACAGGAAACCCTAATTTTACCTCTGACAAGCCTACGAGCTTCCGGAAATAGGCTATCAATCACAGAAGAGCGTTTGACTAAAATGGGGACATTACGGTTCCAAAAGTGCTTATAAAAGGGAAATTGGAAGAGTAGAAGTTCATTCAAAATATTTTATTTTACTTTGTTTTCTCTATGAAGTTAAATGTTGTTCATCTCTTCTGCCTTAGATGAAACTCTATGTTAAGACCGGTTTCAATGGTAAAATATTCCTCTCTAGTCAATACCGTGTGATTCATTCAAAGTCACAATGTGTGTAGAAAGGATTTAGAGGTGGATACATTCAAGATTCACATTTGTGTTGAATGTGCACAGAGTATGAGATTGGGTTGAAACAACATATCTTTAGAAGGTTTATCAAATTTACAAGTGACAAATTTATAAAAGTTTCGCAAGCAAATATAAATTTGTAAGTGTTGTGTGTGTGAATGAATATACATATATCAAAGATTGTTGTGTTGTGTGTGCAAGAGAGGCAAAGAATAGAGGTTCAAGTATTGTGTGCGCAGAAAAGAAATAAATTAAAAATTATATATTTCATGTTAGCTGGTGTATCATCCCAGCCGTACTAATTTATAGCCAAGCAAGGAGCCGTACACCTCTTAACTCTCACATAAAGGGAATCAATGCTTGTTATGAGGCTTAAAAGCCTAAATAATACCTGCTGCAGCCTTTGAGGAGTGCTAAATAGTTAGTGTAGCAATCACAAGGAAATCAGTAAATCAATATACTTAGTCAAGTTGGTGTGTACTTCTTTACAGAGTCATACTTCTTTGAAAGAGTCGTACATGTATCCGCTAAAGCTGTACTTATTTGTTGGTCGTATCATTCAGGGCCACACATGAAATAAACATTTAAGTATAAGTGACATTTACATATGGACATTTACTTCTTTATTTTTTTAAGTTATATTTCATGTATATAGTTTCAGGATATTTGAGAATGGTTTCAAATCCAATGCAAATTCTAGTTTTGGAGAATCCTATAAATTTTCAAACAATCAAATTTCAATAAATAGTAGGCTCTTAACAGCTTCAATAGCGCCCAGCCATTATTCATTGTTGACAAGCATTTTGGAGGTGTTCCAAGTATAAACAATATTGTTGAAGAATAAACCAGCCATTTCTAGTGCTGTTCACATTGCTACATCATCTTGGCAGCTACTGCAAGTGCATTTGGCATCTTTGGAGGTTAGAAAAGTAAGCGATCTACATCTTTGCAATTCTGATTTCTGGGACAGCTAGTTGTATTATTCATTTTTTTATTGTTCTCAGCTCTTTTGAATTTTAGCCAACTGTTTGACAAAATGCCTTAGCTATTCTATGAATGTTGGTGTGATTTTATGATGAACAAGTGTAGAATTTTAGATACAGTTGTTCTTAAGTGTTTATAATCAGAAGTTCATAATTGCATGTAAAGTGTTTGACAAAATGTCTACAAGATAAAATCAGCAACATTGCATGTTTGAAACAAAAATCCTTGGCCGGGTTATTACAATGGTATTAGAGCATGCATGATTATTCATGACAATGCAAAAATTCAGAAAATATTCCATTCAGGATATTTCAAGAACAGCATTCAAAGTATCAAAGGTGATCCCTTAACAATCAAATACCAAAGTTCTGTAAATAAAGATAAATAAAATTTGAAGCTTCGTTAAAAATCAAATACCAGTTTCTTTTATAAAATTTGAAGTTCCATTAACAACCATATTTATTTATTTATTTTTAAAATATGCCCTTTCTCCTTGTTTTCTTTTTTGAAAATGCCCTCACACCCAACATGTATATATGTATATGTATAATATATGTGGCAATATATGCCAATTACATCACCCATTCACATATATATACAAGTGTACGTTAAATATTTATGCATATATACATAAATATAAATGTGTATATATGTGTATATGTATATATGTTTATATATATACATATACATATAAATATGTACACATAGATGTACATACATATGTCCAAATATACACAATTGCAATATCCATTGACCTCTACATATATGTATATAAAGTTATAAACACACGCACACGTGCTATGTGTGTGTGTGTGAACTGTGTATGCATGCAAACATGCACACACATGTGCCTGCATACAGGTGTAGACACGCACACACAGTTCAATTGTCACCCTAAACTTTGGTGATTGAGTAGATAAATGAGCTCTCATTAGACCACTGGTCATTAGGTCAAATGCATAAATCCAATCAATAGTCATAGTGCATACATGACCTGACAAGGTATGAATCTTTCCCATCTGATCCATAAACAACCAAACAGTTCAGCAATCCTTTTGGTTGAGTGCATAAATGGCCTCCAACTTCACCTGTTGTGATTCCACAGTGCTTTCCTGCATGCAATTAAATCAGTATAGAACAAATATTTCCTGTATGCAGTTTTGAGCTCATTCCACTTCCATATGATTAACCAAACAAGGTCAGCCAAGATAGAGGAAGTTAGCAGTTTTCAATAGTTTGACAAGCTGAGTTGTGGATGTCATCAATGCTATATGCTGTGCAAGCAAACGTCTTTATGACATCATAAAAGATAGTGTAATTAATGGTAATTGTAATTGTGAAAGTAATGTAACAGCACTGCTGCCATGTCCTCATATGATGTACAACATATTTCTTCATGTTTCCCTACAAATATCTGTTTACATACTCCTAAGTCTATTAAGTTTTGGATTGCTTGCAAAAGGACCATCATATAGCTCCTATACAATTTTTGTGCTTCAAATCTTTCACAGTTGAAGATCATAATTTTTTGCAATGACACTATCAACAACTACCCTCTTTCTCCAATGAATTCCTTACATTTAAGTATCATGTACGTGTAATTATGAGGTCAGCTAAGATTTTGAAAGTATATGTAATCTCAATTGAAAGTTAATGTGGTAGTAATGCTGCCAACTACTCACATGATGAGCAATCTAGTTCTTTATTTTTTTCCCTATAAATATCCACTTGCACACTCCTAAGTATTGCTAACTCTTGCATTGTTTACAAAAAGGACTGTCATGTTGATACTCCATAAGTTGTACTTCAATTCTTATACAGTAATATCAACTTTATTTTGCAGTGGCAATATCAAAAAGCTCTCTCCTTTCTTCAATGAACCTTCCAAATTTTCAATAACAAGCACCCTACTCCCAAACTACCTTCAGTCATTGGTAGTGTGAGCCTTTAAGTACCCAAATAATATACTTCACGATGTTCCAACAAGTCCCCTTCTGTGGTGATGGAAAATTTGTAAAAGCCCCCTTGATTTTGAACGATAATTTTTTATTTTTCTCAGTTTGACATATGAGACATTTTGTCAAACTGTTGACATACTCACTGAACTGGTTCACTTTCAGATAAATGAAGTTTGCAAGATGAATATAATAACTCATCAAATAACTTCTTCATGCATTGCATCATTCTAAACTATAAATTCATCCATCTTATTGAGGCATAGAAATTTCAACAGTACTTTCTAAATGATAACAAGATGCAGCAACATATATTTTTATGTATATTTCCAGAAATACAAAACACAGTCCAAAATATATAAATACCTAAGTTGCCAAATCAGGTACAGGTATGTGGGTACAAGTACTGATACGCTACGATACACCGGTGTGGCAATTTTTTTTTGGCTGGGTACATTTGGGTATGTCCGTACGTAAACATATAAAAATCATAGATATAGACATATTTACAATTATTATATAATAATATTATAAATTTATAATACTAATTAAAAAATTTAAACTATTATAAATTTATAAATTATAATACTAATTATATTATAATAATATATATAAATTATAATTATTATTATATAATATTATGGTATTAAATAAATTAAAAATAACCTATTGCCTATATTATAAATTAAAGATTAAAATTAAAATTTATAAATTATAAATTTATAAACTATAACAATAAGTATAAACTATTAAGCATTATGAAAAGATTTAAAGAAAAAATAAAAAAAATATTTGAAGAAAAATAGTAAATACCTCCTGGAACTAGCACGCGCAATCGGAACATATCTCAGCACTCGCTTCACTGCAAGCCAATGATCAACTTTTGGAGCTATCATGAAGCGAGAAATGTAGCTCACTGCAAAACTGATGTCAGGTCTAGTGGCAGTGAGGTAGATGAGACTACCCACTAGTTACCTGAATGTCGTTTCACCGACTGGAGGGGAATCAAAGTTGGCTGATAACTTCAACCCCTTCTCCATAGGTGTGGAGGCAGGTTTGCAATCCTGCATCCGAGATTTGTCAAGCAAACTCTGAGTGTATAAAGACTAAGAGATAAAGATACCACCAACAATCTGCCAAACCTCAATACCCAAACAATAATGGAGAAGCCCCAAATCTGTCATGTCAAAAGCTTGACACAAGTCTTGTTTGATTGCGGCAATCAAATGTGTTGAACTGCCAGTAATGATCAATTCATCAACATAGATAACAAGAAACAAAACATCATCACCAGAGTGTTTGACATACAGATTACTGTCAAAAGGACTGCGCTGAAAACCATGATCAACCAAGTACTGATCAATCTTGATGTACCATGCACGAGGAGCCTGTTTCAGTCCATAGAGTGCTTTCACGAGCCTAAAGACTTGATGTTCTTTGCTGGCAACCTTGAAACCAGGAGGTTGCGTCATGTAGACTTCTTCCTGCAAATCACCATTGAGGAAGGCACTCTTAACATCCATCTGATGAACTGTCCATCCGAATTGGGCTGCAATAGCGAGAAGAACACAAATTGTGCTCATCTTGGCAGTAGGAGCAAAAGTCTCCTCGTAGTCAATGCCCACCCATTGTATGAATCCCCGAGCAACTAATCTGGCCTTATATTTATCCAAAGTGCCATATGCATGATACTTGACCTTATAAACCCATTTACAGCTAATAGGTTTCTTCCCGGGAGGAAGATCAAAAAGAACCCAAGTGTGATTCTTCAGAAGACTATGGTATTCTGTCTCCATAGCCTTTTCCCACTCTGGAATTCCTTTAGCCTCTGAATATGTCTGAGGCTCATAGATGTTGTGTATGTTGGCCATAAGAGCAAAATTGACTATGTTTTGCTGCTTGCTCTTTCTGTGAGCTGATCTACCCTCAATGAGTTCATCATTATGAAGATCTCCGATAGTCTTGAGCCACCACTTAGGTCGATGAGTAGAAGTACCAACATCTGGAGTAGGAGAAACAACATCTTCTGGGATTTCTGGAACAAAGTCATCTGGATATGAATCCTGAGGAAGATCAAGTGGTGCTATATCATGACCGATAGACTCCTCATCTTCAGAGTCAGAATGCGCTGAAGCCCTCCCATCAAGGTAACCAAGAGGAAGACGAACACCATCATCAGGAACCTTCATAGGTTGATCCTCAGGGCTGGGAGTAGGAACAAATGGACCAGTAGTCTCATCAATCACAACATCACGACAGAAGATGAGACGATCCATCTCCACATCAATCAACCTGTATGCCTTGTGATTGTCGTTGTAACCAGTAAACATAAGTTTCTGGCTCTTGGAGTCCAACTTGGCACGCTTGGCTTATGGAATCCATACATGAGCTGTAGAACCAAATACTTTCAGATGGCCCACTTTAGGCTTACGTCTTGACCAGGCTTCTTCTGGAGTCATCTTCTTAACGGCTTGTGTAGGTGACCGATTCAGGAGGTAGACTGCAGTATAAACTGCTTCAACCCAATATTTCTTAGGTACATTTTTGTACTCCAACATAGAACGAGCCATTTCAGTAATGGTGTGATTCCTACATTCAACAACACCATTCTGCTGAGGGGTGTATGGTGTGGTGAGTTGGTGTTTGATGCCATCTTGAGCACAAAAAGAGAAGTCAGTTGAACAAAACTCCCCCCCATAATCTGACCTTAGAGTAACAATCTGAGAACCTGATTCTTTCTCAACTAAGGCCTTATATTGCTCAAATGTACTTTAACACATCTGATTTATTTTTCAAAAAATACACCCACATTTTCCGACTGAAATCATCAACAAATAGTAAAAAGTACCTAGACCTAGTAACAAATGGAGTGTTCATTGGTCCACATACATCAGCGTGAATCAATTGAAGTACCTTGGAGGCTCGCCAAAAATCACCATCCGAGAATGGTATCCGATGCTGCTTTCCAGCTTGACAGGTTCCACAAACTCCATGATTTTGAGTTTGGATCTCAAGTAGACCAACAACCAAACCCTCCCGAGACAGTTGAGAGAGATAGTGCACATTCAAGGGCCCATAACGTTGATGCCAAAGTTTGCTGATGGAAGTACTCCTGGCTGCTAGAACATGCTCCTGAGAATCACCAGAATCAGCAAGTCTATACAGACCATGATCCTCAAGTCCCATGGCAATCGTAGTACGTGTCACCTTATCAACAATGCTACAAGTGGACGAACTGAAGATAACATCCAACTAGGGAGAATGCTTCATGATCTGGCTGACGAAGAGAAGATTATGTTCAATGCCTGGAACATAGTAGACGTCGAGAAATAGTAAATTTCGCCCTCCAGAGTGAATCTGAACATTGCCCTTACTAGCAACCGTGTACTCTTCGCCAACTCCAAAGATCACTGAATCAGTGAATGGTTCATATTTGGTGAACCAATCTCGACGATGAGTAAAATGCCGAGAAGCCCCTGAATCAATATACCAAGCAGAAGATTGGACTGGATCTGCAGTTCTCTCGGCCATAAAAGCATAGAATGCAGACTCTTTCTGCTCAATGTGCTCTATGACATGTGCCTTTTGTTGAGACCCTCCCTGCTTCTTTTGTTCAAAAGTCATCCGAATTCGACAATCAACCTTCATGTGACCATATTTATGGCAATAATTGCACTGAACGTTCTTCTACTCCTTGTTGTCCTGAGCAAAACCAGAGCCTTTCAGCTGAGAAGATTGAGCCTTCCCTTTGTTCTTAACAGAAGATTTGGCAAAGAACGCTTGCTCTGTGGAGGTGGAACCGGTACTACTTTCAAACTGTTGTCGCCATCGATCCTGCTGCAAGAGCTTCTTGCAAAGATCTTCAAATTTGAGATCAACATTGGTGGAGCTGATATTCAACGTCTCGATGAAATGCTCATACGAACGCGCAAGACTCTTCAGAGTAATGACAACCATGTCTTCTTCCTCCATTGTTTGACCAATCGCCTCCAAATGATCACGAATGTCCTTAATCTTCGTCAGATGTTCCTGTAAGGACATTTACTCATCCATCATGATGGAAAAGAGCATGTTCTTGAGAAAGAACGCTCTACTCTTGTCGGAGGTTTCATGAAGGGCCTTCAAATGATCCCAGATTTCCGGAGCAGTTTTGCCAGACGGTAACTAAGGTAGTTGCTCATCTGTGATTGAGAGTTTGATGAGCATGATGGCCTCCTAGTTGTGTTCATCCCGTTTGTCTTGGTCCTTTCCGACTATAGAAGGACGAAGCGAGTTCCTCAAAACGATCTGATCGAGGCAACGATATTCGAAGATCGTAATCATGCGCTGCTTCCAGGTGTTGTAATTCTTCCCGTTGAACATATGGCTGCTTTCAAGTATTATATTTGTCAGAGATGCCATCACGTACACCGAGGTCGAACTGGTGAAGGCAAAACGAAAACATAAATTGCACAAACTCAAAGCAAAAACCCTAACACGAATTTCGAGGCGCTTTGAAAACAAAACCCAAAAGACTTGAAGAGTACCCAGAAAAGGATGTTGAAAACCCAAAAAAAATTCTAAATACCCAAAAAAAAATCGTCAACACCCAGTTGCAAAAATTTTGATGCACGAAAATCGAGACACCCAGAAAAAACAAACGACAACCCAATTGAGATCTCGAAAAACCCACCAGGAATCTGTAATTAAAATAAAATTTTGACTTCAAACTGAGGGTCAAAAACCTAGTTGAGTTTACAGAGAGCCCTAGACGGCCATTAAAGCACAGAAATTTGTAGAAAAAAACGATTGCAGAGAGCCGCCTACAGAAACCCTAGTCGCGCGACTTTGGACAAGTCAAAAAAGACGTATCAAAAGATCTGAAAATTGTAGCTCTGCTAGGGCAAAAAAAAAGCATCCAAGAATGGTCAGAAAACACCAGAAAGAGGCGTCTAAAAAACACAAGCTTCAATAGAGACAGGAAATAGTCGATAAACTTCAGAAAACGCGTCAGTAAAGGACAAGAAAATTGAAAAAAAACGCACTCAAATTTTGTTCGTGTTTCAATTAGCACCCCTCGAGTGCTTATTGGAAACGGACAACTATTGCAAGTGTGTTAGTACATGATCTTCGGATTATAGAGAGGAAGATCTCTCTTTGCTGATTTTCTAATGTAAAAAAGGGGCATACTGAGGTTCCTATCTTTTTTACTCAGAGGCAGGACACAAGGGTGCATAAACACAATGCATCGTAGCTAACCTTTTTCTCTGGTTTCCACAGGTCTTAACTACGACTAACTATCTTCTAGACTATCCTACCTCCTCAAGATAAACAGAGCATGACGGGCGTAGGAGTGAAATGGATGGGTTGGATCACTTGAATCCTCCGTCTCAATGGGATATGGCCGAGGCTCTGAACTCTCGGATATATACCAAGATAAGGCTCAATACAAGTAAACACTCTCTTACGATAAACTGCATCTGAGACTTGTCAAGGAGGAGGAACCCCTGTCTAAGGTGTAGGCTTGGAAACAACTCACTGGAAACAAGAAACGATGGCCTGTCTAACAGGATTCCCGAGGAGGTGACGACTACTGTCCAAAGTGTAGGCTGCAAGACAAATCATTAAACAACACCATACGATAATGATAGATAACAAAATATCCAAGGAGGTGACGACACCTATCCAAGGAGGAGATTGAAACAATGCACTATTTGAAAACAAAACTTTGAATAGACTCAAGTATTTAGATCAAGCAAGCATGCGCCATCTGATTTATTTCTTCAAGCCTCTCCAAAGAATTACAAAGGTCGGGACAGTAAAGGCACAAAATCATGCACAATTACGATCAACCAACGAACTCTCATCCAAGAGTGAAGAGATATAAACAAGCTAACTCTGGGAACAATGGCGCAGCAATTTTGCTTAGCAAATAAAGGTTAAACAAATAATGAGTCCAAGGCTCTTATTTATAGGAACTCAAAGGAGTAGGCGACCCTCAAATCTCCTTGAGTTAACAAACAGTTCTTGCCAATCAGCAAGATTTACTCTTATGTCTAAAAGTAGGTGAGCAAGCAGTTAAGTAGAAATCTACTTCAGTTAATTGAAATTAAACAAAAGTCAAACTGCGAATCTACCTCAGTTGACTAACACCTAACTAAAAGTGAACTTAAATTACAAATGTGTCTCCAAATAGACATCCACCTTTAAATAAGATCTGAGATCCACAAATCGTGGGAGTCAATTAGACATCCTAGATCAGGGGGATCTGACATGCATGATTTGTGGAGATCTGGAGTCAACTTGGAAAGGGGCATCAAGTTGACTTCAATCGTATTTATTGCTATTTGGAAGGTAGGACGTTCTTCCTTGGTGCTTTACACCTCTTCACCACTGGTCAACAAAGTCTCTATCCAATCGTTGACCTCTTCGGCCCTCGAGCAATTAATGCTTTTCAAAATGACTGTGGCGTCTAAACATTTCTTCACCCGTCACAAGCTGCTGCTGATAATTTATGCATTGGGCAGCTGCTTAATCTAGCTAGATAGACATGGCTGCAATTTTGGCTAGTTTGCAACTAGTGGCATCTTCAAGGAATGAAGATCGGATGACGTCTTGGAACCGCGTCTGTACCGTTTCAAGCTCAACATATTCCCCTCCTCGCTGATATTCTAACTCAGGGAAGGATATTACCAACGTTCTTGCGAAGTTGATAATATTGGCGACAAAGCATCTATAGTCAATCAGCTCCACTGAATTGGCATCGTAGGCTCTCACCTTGTATGCCAATTGTTCTTTCCACTCAAAGAGATGGTGTTTGTTCTCAGTGGTTGTAACTGATTGGTATGCTTGTTGTAGATCAGCAACTGTCGCTTCCTCTCTCGACCTCTCTTGAGCAGCCTTTACATCTAACTGCTAGATTTATGATCGAAGACCATGTGCTCTGTCTCTTAGCCGATATGCTTCTGCTAATACACACCGTCCTTTGACGACAAACTCATCCACTTGACGTATCAAGTGTTTGTCGTATGTGATCAACTAATGATGGTTTCTTTCAGCAGGGAGATCCAATAGTCCTTGAGGCAAGGCCAACGAGTTGGGAGTGTTATGCATCAAACTAGAAATGCACAGTCTAAGCTGACAGTTTTCAACCTTCAAGGCTGCTTTGTCTTGTCCATCCTTTGTCATCCTTTCCTTGATGGTCGCTAAAGCGAATCCGAGAAGGTCTGCCTCCACCTGTTGAGTGGTCTTTCAAAGGTTCACCTTTGAAAGCGTGAAATCCTCAACCCTCACACTGTGTATGTCTTTATCTTCAGGTGGGGCAGCAGTCTCTATGACAACCTCGTTCTCTGCATTCCTCTCTACATGTGTATGCTTCTTCAACTTCTTTACCGGCATGTCTTGTGGGACATGGTGGAACTCAGTGAAGTCAAGCTAATAAGAAGGTCTCTCCCTTTTCCTTCCAAGCGAGCTTTCTAGCCAGATAGAATCTCGGCTAGCATCATTGGGAGGAGGAACATAGGCCCCCTGAATGCTAGAAGAACGAGACTATGCCGTGGCAATGCCTCATGGTGGCGAGTCCAAATCAACGGGACTTTGCAACCTCTATGACGGTGGTAAAGCCGGTGGCTCTGTTTCTATCACAGGCACCGCTTCTACTGCAACTTCTTCTACAATAGATTCCATCTCTGCAATGATTATTTCAATCACTGGCTCTGGTGTAGCTGCAGCGTTCCCAACTATTTCAAGTAAATTGGTGGCTGTCTCCACCTGTATCTCTTGCTGGCTTGTACTAGCAATTCCTCTTCTTCCCCATGTGCTCCCTAACATTCGCATTCCTTCTGGAAGAATGCTCATCTTCTTTTGTCTAGGTTTCTTCCTAGACGAGGAAGGTAGTGAAGACTAAACCGTTGGCGACTCTGATCGGGGAAGTACTACCTTCCTTGTCCTTTTACTGTCAAGGTAGAGTTGACTATGTCGAACGACTCTACCCGTTCTTTCTTCAATAGACATACTCTCTTTCGCGTACTAGTCTACTTTGCCAAGTGGTTGTGCATCTACTTGACCCATGAAGAAGGAAGAAAGAATGACCTCTTCTTCGTCATCAGATAAACCCTCGATGTCCTCTGACATGAATTATGTAATTTGTGAGAGTTTGAATCTGTTGTAGTTCTTTCTTCTCATTTCGAACTCATTTTCGCAATTGGCCCAAAAATCTTCCATGAAAGGTTCATGAGATGATCTTTGCTCGAGATGTGCCGCGAAGATTCCTCTGGGATCATATGATGACCTCCTGTCAATGAGGTATTTGACATTAAATCTCACTATTTCCTGGCTTATCAACCTAGCATCGGCTGCAGTCTTGCATTTGTAGAGTCCCATCTGAAAAGGGAAGTTTGTAGCAGACTTCTTCTTTTGGCCAACTGCCTCAGGAATTCTATGAACACTACTCTGTTTGAGGGGCAGCGCGGCATCATGGCGCGATGGCCATTGTAGCCGTACACACGTATGTAGGTGAAAGTGAGGAATTGGATGAACCAATCCGCCCAGTCCACCATTGTTGCCTTAGCTGCTGGTGAAATATGGATGTGCATCCCATGGTCTAGCTCACGCACAGTGTGCATAGTAAAAAGGTCGTTTATCTTCTTGAAGTGCCTTTCCGCTAGAGTGAACTCAAGGCAAGCAAAGTATTCTTGGACCTTTTACACACCCAGGGTTCCCACAGTGTTTAGTGTTTTCAAATCGCCTTGGAAGGCTATCAGGTATACCAGGTAGGAACACATGTGGAAACAATGCTCTTCTAGAAACCTGGTAAATTGTTGGTGGAGCGTGTCATTGATCAGAGAGGCCCAGTCGTAATGTTCTTTCCTACTGATTATTTTGCCAATAATATAGAACATCCACGGCTGGAAGGATTTTCCCTCTTCTTGTCCAATGACTCTGCTGAGTAGAGTGATTAACACTCCATACTCATCTTTGAATTCTCCTCACCCAACCAATTTGGGCAAGCTGGTTCTCTTTGTTTTTAACCAATGTTCAGCCATTATAAGTGAACACTCATCCCTTGAAGCCTCGAATGCCTTTTCACATTTGGTCACAGATACGACCTTCCTGGTATGACATGGTGGAATTGAAAAAAATGTCTCTATGTCCTTCGGCTTTAAGCTGCAAATCACCTTTCCATCCACTGATAGGATTTCTCTTGTAGTAGGGTTGTAATGCTTTGTGCAAGCAGTTACAAGCTCAATGCTCTGTAAAGTGATCGGAATGGATGCAGCTTTGAAAAAGTCGGACTCTTCAATGTTCTGCAATGTTATTTGGTTCATGCCCTCCAAGTCCTCAGAACTGACTTCTGGATTTTTCTGCCATAAGCCTATCAGTTGTTTTCAGATAATCATGGTACAAGACCGTCTTGGTCTTGTATTGTACCAGGGAGTACTGCATTCTGCAAGACTTAAAGATTGACTGGGAACTTGACCTTGTTCTGACACTTTCCCGAAACCCTTAAATATAGCGCCTACAGAGAAGTATTTTTTCGGGAAAAATCTGGCATGTGGGTTTTGTTTGTGCTTGGAAGTTGAACAAACCTAGTTCCTTGGATTTTTGATTTGGAGACTTTTCCGAAAAGATCCCTAAAAATAGGGGCAGCAACTTTGCTGATACTGGCGAATCTGAGAAGATAGGTTTTGTTGGAAAAATGTGTTGATCATACCCAGTAGATCAGATCTGAGGTAATCTGTCGTTTCCTGTGACATGCAAAGAAATATAGACAGAAATCGAGGAAGTAGACAGAAGGTGGATTGGAAGTTATAAACTGCTACTTTGCAATAATCTGCTTCTGGAAACAATCCTCGGGGAAGAATACTTTTACTACCACTGATCTTCAAAAATATTGAAGATCCATACAAAACCTCTGCCAGATCTTGAAAATGTGTTCTTGGGAGCTATTTGTTGTTTCATCCTTCAACCTACAAAAGAATAACGAAGAATGGGACGCCTAGCAAGAATATATGGTGATTTGAGTTGAGATCCACCAAGTATGGATGCCAACTCATGATTTAGGTCTGATTTGGAGTGCCAAAAGGTGATTTCCACTTATTGTGGAGTGTTTGGCCTCTTTTTGGCTCCAAATTTGCTAACTCAAGTCAACATTTTTGCTTTGACTTCCTTTAGGCGTCCATCCTTGAAGTTGATCTTTTTTGTCCATTTTGCAAGCTGAAGTGCCTCTATTTGATCTTTGATTCAGGTTACTCAGTTCATCTCTAGCAGTGGCTGGCAGTTCTGTTGTTGAGGTGGGATCAGCTTGGCGATATATGCCTAGGAGAGATTAACTCAGAAAACTGAGTTTAGGCCTCCAGAAAGAAGGGCACCTTTCCTTGAGAGGGGCGCTTTTGACAATGCCTTAGTCAATTTTCATTGACTGTTCTTCGTTTTGACCGTTTTAGACCCTCTTTGCTTTGATTTGACGTTCTCGATGCTTAGATGAATCAGATGACTCTACTTAACGATGCATCGGTTAGCCAGCTTGGTTCCGTTCAGGATGAATGAATTCTTAGTTGAAGATGGCAAGTTTTGGTCTTTCAAACTCAAGGGCGCCCCTGGTTTAGCTTTTGACTGGATTTCTTCATGCTTTGAACTGCCTGACTTTGACCTCCTCCATCAGATGATTGATTTGTCAGAAGTTCATGCTAATAGTTCCACTAACGAGACAGGTCATAGCTGAGAAGGTCATCCTGGGAGGCAGTGAAGATTCTGACTGAATCTGGATGCCTTGAAGAAAGGGCGCCTTTCTTCAAGACGGGCGTTTTTGGCAATGCCTTAGCCAATTTCTGGCTTGTCTTTCCAGTTCTTCAATTCTGACTTTTTCTGCTTGATCTCAGTGTGTGATCGATTGGCATGTCTTGTGAACCTATTGTCAGATTGATCACATAGCTAGGAGGACGCTGGAAAGATAACATGTATAGAGTTATAGCAGATGAATTCATCTGGTGCCTGTAACTGAGGGGCACCCCTGGCTAGTAGGGGCGCTTTTACCATGAAGCTCTCTGATTTAGCATCTTCCTTGCTGATGGATCCTCCATACTTTGCTAACGATTGGTCAATGATCCCTAAATCAGATGATTTTGCTGATTGTTTCGTTGTCGAGCCAACATGAAAGTGAATAGGATGACTGAGTTGAAGATTTCAAATGATTACATTTGCCTTCTGAGATCCAAGGGCGCCTTTCTTCAAGAGGGGCACCTTTTTCACCTTTAGAATGTGTTTTGCCTTGGTAGCAAAACGTGCACCTTCCAGAGTTAGCCAAATTTTGGCCTCTTTCGTTTTGAGAAACTCCCTCACTATAACAGCATCCTTTTGACCTTTTCTGCCATGGCTTCTTCGTTGGAGCTTTTGAGGTTTAGCTTTCAGCACCCGGTACTGGCCAATATGCCATTAGTGGCTGCGGAGCTCCTAACTTTGTTCCTGAAAAAAGGGAATAGACCCACCAGAGTAAAACATGTATTTTGATAATTTTGACTTGATCAGTGTGATCGTCAAGGCAATTAACCCTATCATAATTATTTTCAATCATTTCCGAGAAGGTCCTATTTTTAAGCGTTTCCCTAAAAATAGGGGCATAAAACCCTAATTTTCATATTTTCAAAATTTTAACCATAGGTTCCTTGACAAAAAACCACAAACAATTTTTGTTTGGTTTGATCTAAAACATACTTTCGATGGCATTTTTACATTGTTTAGCTCAATTTAAGCAGAATGACAAAAATTTCATTTTGGGTGTAATAGATTCGTCTGCCAAAAACGCGGGTTAAAAAAACGCAAAAACACGGCCAGAAAGGACTTGAAATCGCGGCCAGGTGCAAGAAAGTCGCGCCCAAAAAAGCGCAAGAAAAAAAAAACGCATTTTGAGAGGAAAAAACATGCCCAAAAAAAAGACATGAACTCCTTTTTTTCTTCTCAGAACAAAAAACACGATTTTCACCTTAAGAGGAGGCACAATTTTTAAAACCAAAGAGCCCTTGAAAATCTCAGACAAAGAGCCACGAAAAATACAAAAGTCTCACATGAAAAAAAATTCACGAATTACAGACTTTTTTAAAAAACGCCCAGAAACCCTAGCCGCTTTAATACCATGTGAATGGTAAAGAACAACTGACTACTGTAGCAACAGTAGACATTAAACTAACTAAAACATTACATTTGACCATTAACATGATGAATATAATATTCTAACATATACATGTTTATAGTATATACACATATCCATAGGTATATACATATCGATACAAGCGTAAGATGGCTAATGGATATGCCATACGGATGCATCGATATGGTATACATACATATACATGCACATAGAGGAATATATACGAACACATAAACATGTATATATGCACAAGTCCGGTAATGCATGGATATTAATAATATTATATTATTATTACCTAACAAATTTACATATATAAATATATCTATGATTATACATATCAGATATGCTGACTGGGTCACGATATAAATATATATTTGTTAAATATATATATACATAATTATATATTAAAGGTTATATAAATATATTATAGTTATATTAATATATATTCATATATATATATCAATACTTGTGTATTTAAATATATGTATATATATATATATATATATATATGTTTAGTATATTTAAGAACTATAATTATACTTAAATAATAAAATATATAATTATTTCCTAAATTAATTTAATATTAATTTCTCTTATTTGGAAAATCAAATCATTGATTTAATTATCATCTCATATTTGAGAAATCAAATTATTTTCCTAAGTATTGTTACCACATAAGAAATTGACTTTTTCTTATGAGAAATTGGGTTTATGCTAACCCAACCAAATAATTTAAATATTATCAACCTTTGGAAAATTGAAAGCAATAAAGTAATATGTTTGCCAAAACATTATTCTTCATAAAGTTAAATCGAAATATTTGGCAAAAATATGAAATGAACTTTGCCGTGAAAAATATGAAATGCGCGGCTGAGAAGATTGCGTGCCTGTTGAAGCGCACGGCCATGAAGAATGGGGATGCATCTTGCATTGTGTCAATGTCTGCCTGGAAGTAGGGAATGTGGAGAGCAAATTGAGTAGGACTTTTTTCCTGAAAATATCTGCAATTACCTTCACCTGTTGAATCGCGCCATTACCTGAAGGTGTCAATCTTCCTCATTGAACTTGTGCAAGTTTGAAACTTTCTTTAATTGCTGTCAGTATTGAGGTCGATTCATCTTCAGCATTGCTGAGTATGGGGTTTACAATTCACCACTTACCATTTGAATTATTCAAAGAGCAGACATGTCATTTACCATGCCTTTTTAAGAGGAATACGTTGGGCAAGAAGGCTCTATAAATAGCCGCCATTCTGCTAAGAGTGAGCATCCAATCCATTGCAATCCATATTTTTTAGTATCATCTTTTCTTGTTCTCACTCACACGAATTATCTAGCTCTATCTATTCATTCCGGCAAGACTATTTTACCATTTTCTAAGAGCAAAATCATTATATTTTCTGAGTGACATTTCTTCATGTTGCTGAAAGTGCAACCATCATCATAATTTCTGAGTTTCTAATTGAGAAGCTGAAATCAATTACCAGTTGTATATCAATTATAGAGAGTTCAAATTCTGAGAGAGAAACGGAGTTTTATTGGAAGATTGTTGATAGTTTGGAAGTGCTGCAAGTACTAACCAATCCATCAACGTTGGAGAAAACCTTAAACCAAGCATGGGTTATTCTCCTACTATACATCTCATCTATGAATCTCTGAATTATTCTGGAATTGTGCTACTGTATGTGTTTAGATAGAAGTTTTTTTTATTAAATTACTACTGTATGTTAAAAAAAGGGTGTTTTCAATAAGTCTATACATTAGCTTGCATTTGCATATAGTGAATATGTCATAGAAGATGCATACTTGTTAAGAAAAGTGAAATAGGCAAATACTGGGTTTGAAAGGTTAAAAGATGCATATTGGTGAGATTGCATTATTTGAATGATCCCCATAGTAAGAGAAAGTTGTTTGCACAAATACTAATTGTTGAGCTTGCTTGCATTCGGATAAAAGGTATTGAAACCTTGGAGCTGCTATTATAATATGTTTGAAGTACTCCATGATAGGAGAAAGTACTTGATTGAGGAATTCAACTATATTACAACATAAGTATTTAATTATACTAGCGATGTTGGGACATAGGATGTTTTATGTTTGTATTTACCGTTGGTACATAATAAGTGAATGGTTGCATTCTAGTTGTAATCCTACATTAAATTGTATGATTTCCATATAAAGGAGAGTATTGTTTTCATTAGTTACTATATACTAGGATTGAGATGAGGACAGGAATCAAGTAAAAATTCTTCAGCTTTAGTTATTGGGTTAACTTAGGTAAGATGAGCTACTCCTAGGATAAAGATTTCCAGTGTAGGAGGGGATATGTGAATTACTTGATTATGCTGGTTCATTTCTAGTAGTACCATATGATATAGGATGTCTGAGGTACGGATTACCATTAGAAGACAAAGACCTACGCGTAGTGTAAGATAGCCCTAAGTCAAATCGACCCTAAGTATGTGACAATTGACCCTCAGTAGAAATACTGTATGAAACTCTTTGATCAAAGTAGTGTAATATACCTACATCCTCTTAGACTGGGCGATGATTACACTGTCAATTCACCGTGATCCCGTATTATGAAATATTCTCTCTCAATTTTTTCTTGTTTTTTATGAACATTTACAATAGAATCAATCACCCGTTAAGGCTAGCATAACCCAAAACGTACATGAAAGAACTCTAACCAAGAATGCGCCCTAAAACCACTTAAGGAGAAGGGGCGAGCATATGGTCAGAGGATCCCTAGGATCTACTGAATCAATGAGTACGAGAATTATATTGAAAAAGAAATACTAAACTCGACACCAAGCATGTGCACACAAGATCCTTTGACAGGCGAAGTGCTAACATATGGTGGAGTACTACTGCTGAATTGAAAGAGACAAGGTGGATAACCAGCCAAAGAGCTTTCTACGCTACCACCAAAAAGTGGGGGGAAAATGATTACAAAATTAATACTTCTTATGTTGCGGCAGGCATCTACTGAAGAGTGGGGATTCACCACTTGAAAGTGGGCATGAAAGAGATTACAAATCAGATTATCCACACTGGTGGTATACCATCCAGGGGTGCTTAATGTGAAGTTATTAAAATAATGCAGCAATAATTAAATTGAAACAGTACTACTGTTAACAGCTTTTACAAATAAAGAGAGTTGCAAATTACAAGGATTTCACAATCAATTCTAGCACCAAAAATATAGAGTGTTTACAATTCATATCATAATGAGAATTGAAGAAGAAAGATAGAAGTAGCAAACTGAAATAAGTCTGAAATAAAACTGCAAATTCTGGAAATGAATTACTAGCAACTATGGCTCACCGAATTGTTCATAACTCTCACAAATCTCCACCAAATTGCATGAAATCAAATGCAGCAGTTGCTAGGAGTAAAGGCGCCCATGTTACAACTCACAAACTGCACTAAAAACTCTATATTTATTTTGCACGCATCCCAAGGTCAATTCAGGATAAGTATGACCTTCAAGAGGGGCGAATTTTCTTTTAAAAATCACAAATTCATTATTAAATTCTGTAATTCCTTATAGAGGATCGCCCAAGGCATAGAATCATATTGAGGAAATACCCATAACAGAAATAAATTCAACAAGAGAGCTGTGAGCAAAAACACCAATCAGCCATAACAATATCAGCAACTCCAGAACTGAAACTATCACCAAAAACTTCAATTGTGAGGCTCAATCTGCTAGTCTGAATGAGAAGCAATAATAAGAACCAACTAGGTGTTATCTTTCAAACACGAAATTGGATTGAACTAAGAGGTTAGCATTCTTCGAAGTAAGAAACAAGTTGTCATTTTGACAGCATAACAATAACATAAACATTGGATACCAAATGCTAAAGAAAAGCCATGTTTTTAAAGGAAGAGAGGAGACTGTTCAAATCCTCCAAGAAGGTACGCCAAAAGCCAACACCTTTTCAATTTCCAAAAAAGATATAATTCTTCACAAAATGCGTCCCACTTGAGACAAGGAAGAATTAATAGAAACATTTTAATTTCCTTCATGAGGCGCCACCCTTAAAGTCCCCTTTTTAAAATGACTTAAGTTAATACCTTAGGCCAAGGGGTCAACTGCAAATTAGAATAATTTACCTTTTGAATGAAGAGATTCATTAAAATAATATTTTTAAACGGCCAAGGCTTAGTACTGAATACTACTTCCAATGACGTGATGAACTGAAGGCTGACAACTACTAACTGTCAGAAATAGTATTAACTATAAATAGTAAATACTGAGGAAAGATCACAAAACCTCCAAACTGGAACCCTTTGATTCACCTCAACGAGCCTACAGGATTCCGGAATAGGCTGATGCGCCACTGACAGGATTACTGCCAAAAGGGGAACATTACATATTACATACTAGAGCAAGAGTTTGCCAAATTGCATAGGTTCTAGTTACGTAGGACACACCACTATGCTCAGTTGGTAAACAGTATCAGCTACCCTACCAATCTCCTTGTTGAAGGGAGGGCCATCTATCGAATGATAGATGTGCGGGGGACCGCATTATAAGTCCGTGGTTGGCGGAAAAGTGCTCGAGTGATGCTTCTCCTCCTCTAAAGGCCACTGAAGCACCAAGATTTGAAAGGCGGATTCCTGGACCTTCTTACTACTATTTGTTCTAAAGCTCATTGGAGCTGATTTAGTTAAGGTACGTTTTCTCATTACTTGTATTTGTGAAATTATTGTAATGACATGGAATCTTTATTGTAAATTTATTATGATATCTTGTTCATATATTACCAATAATGGAAAGAAAAATTATATTGCAATAACTTGTAGCATGTTTATTTGCTCGTTTGATGTAGAATTGGAAAAAAATTATTTTACCGAAGGGTCGGGTTGTTACAAGCAGCATGAAATCTTCAACCCCAAAATATGCAAGAATATGGCGGCCAATGTTCATTGTGCAAATGCCCTCCAATTTGAGTGATAACCTCAATCTCCAATGTGCAAGAAATGTATATCGTTACTCCACAAATTTGGAACAACTGTGATATCGTGCAAGTGTGAATCTTGGATGATTCCGCTTGAATCCAGCTAGGGTGGAATTTTTAACCACTGAAACTAGATATCCGTAGGAATTCCCACCTAGGGTTTCAGACTCCGAAGAGCTCTACCAAAAAACAAAAAAAAATAATAATCCAGCATATGCACAAATGAGCTATTGCAGCCTTTTTATAACTCCTTTTAATTTTCCCACCAAAACTTATTAGCACTTTATTATAAAGTGACTTTATCAAAATGTCTTTTAAATATTCCTCGATGTCACTTTATTCACCTCATTAATCTAATTATTTAATATTACCAAATTCATTTGCAAAATGAAATATCTTTAGCATTAGGAGGTTGTTACGGAATGCTATCTTGTATTTAAAGGTCCCATATGAGTGAAAAATAGACCATGGTTGAGGATGTGCAAGTAGATCATGTACTCTGATGGTGTGTTAGTGTTATATGAGGCACACATGACTTTCCTGAACCTACATTATTGTAAATACATAAAACAATGCAAGAAGAAATCATACGATACCATCAAATTCGTTTAAGGAGGTAGCTAGAGGAGTAGAGAGACTCCTTGTGTCAAACTGCGCATTTCTTCAAAGTAATGGAAGAACACAACAAAATCCAGCAGCAATATAAATATGATAACACTCTAAACATGCACGGGAAACGATAACTATACAGTCAAGGGGAGCAAATAGGACATTAGTAGATGGAAAAGCCTCTCTGAGACAGCAGAATTTTTTTAGGAATTATCTTGCAGAGAAATATGATGAAAACATTTTTATCACTAATCATCCTGTTTTTCTAGGGAAGCTCCCAGTTTTTCTCTATTTTACATCTTTATCAAAGTCCTAATGTTAAGTGAATGTTATTTGTAAACATGAAAGTGGCTCACAACTTATATGCATTGATGAGCAAGCAAATTTAAGAGAAACTTTAAAGTACCATTGTTGAACAGAAGCAAGGCAGACATATGTAATATGTTTAATATCACTCTGTTGAAAAATTCATACATCCATGGGATATTGGATTCAAATAACAGGAAAATCCAGATGCCTATTGGATTTTAGATTTGAAAAAATTCTCGTTCTACTAGTTCACTATAACATTCTCTAGTCTGTGATGCAACTCCACGTGGTGGTCACAAGATTTAAGATAATAGCATTTTAAAATAAAACCTATTTCTCATACTGATTATATATGGCAACCTGTTGTCTACAATATACTCCTAAAAGAAAGAGTCTCTTACTTTAACTACTTAGATCCACCTGTAGCAAATAGTGTTAAGTGTTCCCAAATCAAATAGCTAGAATTGAAAATTGTTGTTTAATGTAAAATACAGTACTCTGAGTTCAAAGTCAGAATGAAAAAGCAGCTGTACCTTATTTTCTGTCTTATCCAAATCTATCATGGCTTTGTCAATCTCTGCTTGCATGACTGGATCCATGCCAATTAAAGCAAGGGAAATCTTCTCATTGATATTTGCTACAGCCTTTAAAACACCCCTTCCCAGGTACTTGTTTTCATCTCTATCACGTAACTCCACAGCCTCATACCTGTAGGATAGAATAATACAACCAACAAAAGTACAGCAATTACTAAAAGTCCTCATTTCTGATGCACTATTGGTTTTAACTTTTAACTTCTAATCACTGATATGGTCATGGAAACAGACATAAATTTAGGAATCAATTTCAAAATAAAGTTTAAAGAGTCTTTAGAACTTCTGGCAATTAATTTCAAAAGCATCAAAGCAAATTTGTGTATTAAGGAGCAAGCTAATCTTAAATAAATATAATGATTGATTAAAAATGCCCAACAAGCTAAAGTAATTGAGGATATACAAATTGCAGATACAGTTTAAATTTTAAGCTTGAGTTCATATATCTAGAACCCCTCAACAATGCTTGAAGTTGAAACCATAGTTAAAAAACTTGTGACTCAGCAAAACTTAGCAGTCCCAAATTTGTCTCTGACTTGGCAATTCAGCAAAAAGTCACCAACACTTGGCAAGTGACTGTAAACTGCCCATTTGTGACTGCAAGTTACCCATTTGTGATCGGAAGCCCTCCAACGCACAGACAAACAGCAGATGTTTAATCACCCACTCACAATCAGACAACATGCCCTCAAATGGAAGAAGTGCCCTCGGCAAGCTGTGACAGAAAAATGTGCCAGCAGGTTTGCATTTTTCATGGCATTTGTCTTGTGCATGGTCGAGGGTGTCTTCACACAGCACAATTCCTACATTTCATGTCCTTTATATGGTGTTTTCACATGCTGCTGGCAACAACGCACTGCAACACCTTCACTGATTCAAGCAATTTTTTGCCAAGTTTTGCCACATTTTGGCAATTAACTCCCTGATTTTCTGCAAATATTACAGCCAAGTGTTTGGGCAAGTTCCTTGGGAGAAGTTTTATCTCACAAGAACTCGCAAGTCAGATGAGTTATTTGTGAGTTTTTAATCTTTACTTGAAACTAGGCCATCACTAAATAAGATATCCTAATGCATTCATGCATGCATTAAGAGACTCGGTAGGCTAATTTGGAAAGAAGAATAAGCAGTAAAACTGACGAGCAGTTTGCAGAATATAACAGCAATATCCAACTAGCCATTTATGCAAATAACAACTATGAATTGCAATAGAATGATGACGTTTTAATATCAAAACAAATCAGCACAAAGTCTAAGGCAACCAACTAAGGTAAGACTTTTGATGATACTTTTCCATTACCACAATGACACTAAATTTATTGAAATATCAAATATGTCTTCAGACACTTTAAGCATAATCAGGTTAATCACTAAAAGCTGAACTAGCCAAGTGTCACTGCAGCTCCAACCCTATCCCCCTCCCCACCAAAAAAAAGGCTTAGACAAACTCTTGTTTGTTTCATTCTCGTTGTTTCAGGAAGCAATATGTTTTCTGAAATGTCTTCTATGAGTTTGGTCCACTTGTCCTTGTACCTTGTGTTGCATCAAAAAACTGGTCTTGATAAGGCTCTATTGGTGCTCAAACATTCATCTCTACAAATCCTAAAGACTTGCACCAAAACCTAAGGCCAAGGATTGTCGATATATGTGATGGCCAGGACTTCTGATCATATAGTGGCACAAATGGACCAATTCTTATGAGTGGACAAGCTTACCTTCAGATTTAGGCTTTACAAGGCCATGGGGAGTATTCCCTGGGGTTGCCACAACAAAACAATTAAAGAGAAATAAGCATTTAAACTCATAGCCCTTAAGCAGGCATACCCAATATACTATGATCCCAAAAATTTGTCACTAAGATCATGTCAGTGTTGGCTACATATATACTTATAAGACCTCCAGAAAGCAGATGACAACTTATTCTTTCCGTGCAACAAAAAATAATATCAGAATTATTCCCTAACTAATGCCTCCAATTAGTATTGCATACGCATGGAAGAGAAGGAACACACTAGCATGCTCCACAAAAAAATTGTCAGTTTCAGGACAGCATAAAATACATCATGAGTTGCATCACTAGATCATACCAGCATAGTGGAACCTAAGATACTGCTACAACTAACAAAAGAGAATTGAAATGAAATATGTTTCGTCATTCACCTCCTAAAGTAATGTCTACTCCATTGGGCAGCAGAGTTATAGCTAGGAAAAAGGATGCAAGCATGCCTGTAAATCAGTGGAACAAAGCCTACACATACATACAAACTCGTGGAATAAGGAAACTTGCAAGTGAACATTCTTAGTTATCTCAAACAAATCAACAGTGGCCCACATGTAACAAAAAGAGACCATTACAAAATGGTTTGTAATAAATTATAATATTGCAACATTAATCATTACTCCATTACACTAGGGCAGCAAATGTGGCAAGAGAGAACCAGCAATTAGGCTCAAAGATTCCCTTGAAACATTACAGCCTACCATGGAGACATTCACTTACAGGCAGAACCTTACCAAACTACCCTTTCCCATGATTTACAAACATACTTCATTATACATTCCTGGTGTCCACAATGGAACAAAGCCTACACATACATACAAACTCACAGAATAAGGATACTTGCAAGTGAACAATCCTAGTTATCCCGAACAGATCAGCAATATCCCACATGTGAGAAAAAGAGACCATTATAAAACACTTTGTAATGAATTATAATATTGCAACATTAATCAACACTCCATTACACTAGGCCAGCAAATGTGGCAAGAGAGCACCAACAACTAGGCTCAAAGATTCCCTTCAAAAATTACAGCGCGCCATGTTCGCATTCACTTACAGGCAGAACCTTACCAAACTACCCCTTCCCATGACTGACAAACATAGTTCATTTGCAGAGCTGGATGTTCATCATTTCAGACCTTAGAACTACCTTGAGACACAGCTAGGAAATTGTTTCAATCATAGTTTACATACTCGGACTTGGAGATTACTCAGCAAGCCCAAAATTTTTGACTTGACAACTTAAAAAGTAGTAAATTTTCATATAAAAACACATTTCTTTTTTGCAAAATTCAATTACAAAATGTATCAAATGAGTCTAAAAACCATGAGGAAATGTTTTCTATTAAATTTGATTGTTGAATACATATGGATTACAAAATGGCATCATCATACGAAGCTGCATAGTGAAATTGCATACAATAGCTAGCTATAACTAATAACTATTATGAATTTATGATGATTGTATTTGAAAATCATCATCATAAATTTCATATCTAGGCAACTTAGACATTACAAGTTTTTACATCTTCCTCTTCCCCAACCAAGAGAAATATTGGGGGGGTAGAAGGTAAGGTCCTCACACTCAATTCTAGCTCCCTGCTTGTCATAGAAGATTGTGGCAATGGCTCCACCATGTTGGTAGGTGGTAGTGGCTCCTCCTCCACCACATCAATGTCATCCAATCCAATCTCCCTTGCTTTTGTTGTAGCAAATCCTCCATAGCTTGCCTCTCGAAATCAGCAATCTCATCCTCCATAAACAAGGAGGCCTCATCATCCTACACGGTCCAATCACTGTAGGGATCAATGCCATCCAAATCAAAGAGATCATTTGACTAGTCCTACACCTTTCTTGTGTGAAGCCGAAGGCTATATTGCACAAAAATAAGATCATTGAGGCGTTGTTGAGTCAACTTATTATGCTTCTTTGTGTGAATGGCATCAAACAAACTCCCGTTGCGTTCACAGCCAAAAGCACTACAAGGTTCAAACAAAATTTGAAGGGCTAGCCTTTTCAAATTTGGGGTATTTCCACCCCAATCTTCCCACCAAGAACCTACAAATAAGATATTCAAATTTTTGTAACTAAACAATATTCTAATACGTAATAATAATTGTAATATATCACTTGCAAGATATAAGGCTTCACTTTTTCTCACTTGGTGTTTGGATCTCTCTTCCTCATATACATAAGTTGGAAGAAAACAAAGGCCCCCTAGCTACCTTATAATGTTGCAACTCTAAAAGGATGAGGTTTTTCACTTCAAATGCAGTTGTCATCCTCTCAATACATGTGAATAGGCCCTCCATAACCTCCCCATTAGCATCCGGGAAGCCATCAGAGAAGGAGAACTTGAGGTTGAGAAAGTACCCCACTGCATGAATGGGTTGGTGGAGTTGATTGTTCCACCTTCAATCAATGATCTCCCAAATAGGGGCAAATCTATTTGCATCCCCCATATAATAGTGTTGGATGCCCTCTTTGGCCCTATCCATTTCCTCATAAAGATATCCCATCACATTTTTCTCACCATCCACCAAGTGCAAGACCCTCACCAATGGCTTAGTCACCTATAAAGTACAAAGTAGAACCAGATTTAAATTACACCTTACAATGAAACAAAATACTTATAGAATTTAAAATTAAAAATAAAGGATTCAATTTGAAAATTAATTAGAGTTGAAGTTACCTTGACAATCTCTAATGCTCTAGTTGCAAATTGACCATCAAAGATTATTTTTACAATCTTTTCTCCATCAGCCTTCTTTGAGTAAGTTGAGTCTACCCATGGTTGACTCACAAACATCTACTTCAAGGAAGTCAATAAACTAGTGATACTTTGCAACGAAAATTAGTTGCAAACCTTGTAGCACCCGATCACACAAGCTCTTTCCCCTTGGTGTGATCTCTCATCAATTAAAGAACCCATGGGTGATTATATATATATATATTGTTATGTCTCTTGCTTCTACAATTGGTTTCACCTGGTCAATTTTGCCTATGTCCTCCAAAAGAAGGTCAAGGTAATGAGTTGCACAAAGGGTCCAAAAAAGTGTTGGATGCCTCACTTGAAGCAATCTATCAACTACCACATATGTTGTTGCATTATCAATAACTTGTACAACATTTTCTATGCCCACCTCTAAAACGACCTACTCCAACATCAAGCTCAAATTTTCCACATTATTTATTATGTTGGAGGCATCAATTGACTTTAGAAAACCATCACACCATTTGAAGCCACTATAAAATTGATAAGAGTGCAGTTTCTTCCATCTGTCTAGCCATCTGAAAGAATTGAGCATCCATACTTTTTCCATTGCTACTTTTCAACTTCCACAATTCCTTTTGCATCTACAATAGCATCTTCAAGTAACTTGCCACTTATATCTCTTGGACTAGTGGCCTTGTACCCTTTCCCTGCAACTATCAATGTTGTCACCAAACACTCCCAATATGGACTCCTTGCCACATTGAAGGGAAGGTTGTTATAAAACCAAAAATTTGCACAAGCCTTGTCTGCTTCTTTGTGCACCTCCCTATTCCACCCAGTACCTTCCAATGAAGGTTGCGATCCTTGAACATTTCTAGGCACAAAAAATTGGAATTTGCTTGAAGTGGATGGGATACGTATACATGGATCGCGACTAGAGCCCACAATGCCTTGCAAATTCACCTCAAAATCTTCAACCAAATTAGGAGCAATGGCTTCTTGTATGGCTACTTGTGTCTTTTCCCTCCAAATTTTTTTCATCAAGTGCTGCAAGAACAGCTATCATCTCTCATTTCACCTCTTCAGTGGCTTTTGGACAAGGCTTTGTATCACGGCAAGGAATACCAACAAGATGGTATTTGAGGCAATTGATGCCTCCACTAACCCTTTTCTTGCAATGGGTACAAATAACACTCCCGGTACTGGCCCATAATAACTATGTTTCCAAGTGGGATCACGGCTACCCGGGGGTCTCCTTTAAATGGGCTGACTTGTGGTTGCTGAGTCCGAACCAAATGCAGAAGCATATGCCATTGTGATTAAATATTAACCTACAATATTAGAAGTTGAATAATAAATATATTAGAAGTTGTAACTTGTAACAGATCCAGTACAAAGGAACAATCAACTAATTGTTTAACTTTATTCAATCAAACTATCCAAGTGAAAGACATTTAAATTAGAATGCTATATGTTCTAATTTCAGTTTTTTCATTCTTATATTTGTATTTTTTGTTGGATACACATTGATTTTCTTTACTGGTATGCAAATTGGCATTGCAATCCTAACTCCTAATCATGTTGGTTGTTGCAAATTTGCAAGTGGGAGCAGCAGATTATCATTACATAGCAATTGCTCAAAATTTCCATACTGTATTTAATAATTTATTGCAGATATTCCACTATAACAGCAGATTATCATTACATAGAAATTGCTCAAAATTTTCATACTGTATTTAATAATTTATTGCAGATATTCCACTATAAAAGTACTTTGAGACTTTCAATCATAGCTCGCAGATGGGCGAGTAATCTATGTGGATGAACACAAGTTGTGTGTATGTGTGGATATATATGTATGTAATATGTGTGCATGCAACATGTGTGTGTAACTTGTAAGTATGATGTGTGTGTGTAGGTATGTATGTATGCAGAGTCCAAAGTGCACTGTGCACTCATACATATCTATACACATACACAAGATGTCAAGTTTGCATGCATATACACACACAAACAAATCTATACACACAGTCACACAATTTCTTGTTTCAACTTTCACTTATCAGTGCATCATGATATCATATTAGCATCAATCGTGTATGCATATCATTGTTTAACTGTTTAATTTTAACTATTAATTATCTATGTAAAAATTAAAGATTTTTAATTTTTAATGAATACTTTAAGTTTGTATGTACACAGATTAGGATACGATAATTCCTAATCTATGTATATACAGAATACAAACTTAAACTGTTCATTAAAATCTTTAATTTTACATATATAATTTAGTTTGTATATACACAGATTAAAGATTAAATTATATATGACAAGGTATGAGTTTTAATTATTCATCATCATTTTAGAAGTTGAAATTTGAGCATGTTTACTCATGCGGAGACATCTACCTCACCCCGTAGATGTTGAGGTAGATGTTTCCGCATGAGTAAACATGCTCAAATTTCAACTTCTAAAATGATGATGAACAATTAAAAATTTAAAACTAAAATGTCATACATATGAGTCAACGACAGCAACCAATGGCAAGTTCCAATAACCAAATTTTAACTCCAATAGATTATACGGTATTAGTTATACACAGATTTTAATGGTATTACTGCGTTACATGCCATTAAAATCTGTGTATAACTAATAATAGTATGATAGTTGATAATATGCATTCAGCATTGTGTATCATGGAATTTTAAAGAGAACAAAAAATTTGAAAGAACCTGTAGCTGTAGCCTATAGTTGCAAATCGCGAAAATAAACAGTCTGAATCACGAAAATAAACACTCCAAATTGCGAAAATAAAACAGTCAAAATCGCAGGTGACTGTAAGCAAATAAAACAAGGATTTTATTAGCAAAAATGTGCATCCAAAACATAGGAAATTGAGTAAAAAATCACACGAAAAAATGATAAAAAACACGTCAAACACGCGTGCAGAGTTTCTGGCAAATTATCTGCAGGTTTTTGCACGATTTTCCAGTGAGTACTCAGCACTGATCGATGAGTGGAAATCTGGTGAGTAACTAGCAAGTAAACTCACCCTTCATAAAATCCTACGATTACTCGACTACTCAGTGAGTAATCACAAATTATGTAAACAATGGGTTCAAGAACCAACTTAGATCTGCACAAATTATGTAAACAATGGGTTCAAGAACCAACTTAGATCTGCAAATATGATCTTCAAAATATGCTCACAAATCTACAATATCTTCACATGAATCTGCACTTTGATCTTCAATGATGTTCTCTCATGAGTTTGCTCCAATGAGTCTCATAAATCTGCTCAAATATTTGATAAATAATTTCTGCAATAACTCTTTCTTTCTGCTCTTCATACACCAGTAAATCTGCTCTAAATCAGAATAATATTGCAATTGAATTGATGGTTAAAATGTCCTCTAGAACTCCTTTATTTATACCCCTTCAAATGTCTCTTCACCCAAGGGTTGCACCTCCACAAACAAGTCGGCCAAACATGAATAATTTATTTTTATTTATTAATTTTCCTTGCCCAAAGTGGGTGCACCTCTCTAGCAGGGGTTGGCCCCTTTTTAAATACAAAATTAATTTATTTTTAATTTTTCAAAATAGAAACCCCAAGAGGGATTTGGCCAATTTATTTAATTTTAATTTTGCAAAATAGAAACTCCAAGTCGGCCCTTTGACATCAATGACAATCAATTTTTCAACAAATATTTCATCTACCTATTGCCTATCAATTTGCTCCATGAACCTGTCAATAAGAACATCCCCTTGCTTTTGATAACACTTATTCATTTGAATCAGTATTTGTAACAGCTGGATTAGATAAGTACCTAAATCCAAGGATTGTACACCTTGGCTATTTGGGATTTTAGGATGCTCCCTTGCTTCCACCTCCTCAAAGTTTTCCAAAACATCAAATTTGTTATTAAACATCCCTTTTGGAGTGTCTTTATGTTGTTGATTTGTGGTCTTCCCCTTAGATTGAGATTTCACAGGAATCAATCCATTTGTATCTAGCTCTTCTGATTGGATTAGGACCTTTCCTTTTGCCTTTGAGTTGACTGAATGTCTCTCAAGAGAGGATTGACAGGTTCTAGTACCTATTTTTGAACAATTTCTTTCAAGATGTCAATAGTTGTGGCATGCACGATAGCAAAAGAGAAGTACTTCATAGTCTATTTGTTGAATCCAACTCATACTACCCAACCAAATCTCCAAAGAATCAAGACGAAGATTATTCAAATTGATTTCAACACATAAATCAGAAAAAGTAACTACCTTTCTATCCAACATATGGCAAGAAGCACCCAAAGGTTTCCCGATAACTGCTGCAATCAATTGCATGATATTTTGTCTCGAAAACATCATTGGAAGTCGAGCAAGGCGAATTCATACAAAGATTGTAGCTGGAAGCTCCTCCATTGTGCCAAACCCTACATGCCAAGGTTTGATAAATAAACCTACTTGATTATGGAAATATAATCCCCAAATGTCATGTTACGATCCACCATTCTAGTAAACACCACAAAAAAAAATCCATTTGCAGGTAATATAATTTTTCTGTCAATTCCAATTCCTTCAAGCCCAAGCCTCCAAAAACAACAAAGAAATATGGGTACCCATAAACTTGTAGATTAAGGCATGTTCAAACAGGTAGAAAACATCATCGGCAATTGATTTTGGATTGATAACCAAAACCAGACGATCTTTGCATTTCTCAAGGCATCTATTGGAATTCAAGTGCTTACCCATTTGTTGAACTAATTTGGCTTCCTTTGTTGCATGCACTGGGAAATGGATTGCCTTTTTCATGCCTAGACAAAAAGGGCTCATCCATGTTAAGAGCAGCTTTGAAAGAAAGATTAGGATGTCCCCTAGACCCCCAACAGTCACCATGGAAGCCGCCACCCCTAAAAAACCCTAAAGAATAAAAAAAATACAGCAAAAAAAAGTGTGAAGGATAAACCCTACACCACACCCAACATCCAGCAATAGATTTGCACCTAGCATAAGAAGAAATAACGGTGTTGCCACCCAAACAAGCTACACACAACCTCACAAAACTACAGAAATAGTAGCTAAACCAGTCACACCCTCCATTCCACTTTCTCCTTCCAACTCCCCTAGACTAGTTCTACCACTCATCAGGTTAGTTTGTTTGAGTTTCATGCATTGATCAACTTAGTTTTATCTAAATCTTCCAAATTCATGAATCCATTTTTCTATTGTTGTTGTACTTTCTCTTTCTAAGTACTCCAACTCATAGAAGCATGTTGTACCCAAAATAAATTTTTGCTTCAATAAGGCATTTTGCTAAAAATGAGCTAAATAATGTAAAATTGTTGTCAAAAGTACGATTTACGTCAAACAAAACATAGGCTTTCTGTGGGTTTATGTCAAGGAAGATACTTGCAAATTTCTGAAAATTTGAAAATTAGGGTTTCAAACACCCGTTTTTAGGAAAACCCCTCAAAATAGGACCTTTCCAGACTAGTTGAAAATGATTTTGATAGGATAAGTTGACTTCACGATCACACTAGTCAAGTCAAAATCACCAAAAAGTTTGTTTTACTCTGGTGGGTCTATTTTCATTTTTCAGGAAGAAAGATAGGACCTTCGCAGCCATTAATGGCAGAATAGCCAATACTAGCTATCGAGATCCAAGCCTCAAAAGCTTCAAGGAAGAATCCATGGCAAAAGATGTTTGAAAAGATAATCTACGACGGAGGGGATTTTCAAAAGTGAAAAATGCTAAAAATATTTTAAGTTTAGAGAATGCACGCCTTGCTGCCACAAAGAGACTACGCAATCAATGCCTTAGCCATTTTTCAAACACCCATACACGCAACATGGTAAAAGCAATTGCTACGGTGAACGTGTTCGCGTCATCGACAATGACGATCAAGTCAGTCAAGCTACAACGGTGAATACGAAGCACGAAGAAATGTGAATTTTCAAGGAAATGATGAAGTTGCAATCAAAAGCACCCCTGCTGGCCAGGGGCGCCCATGAATTCAAAGGATCAGAGGCAGTCATCAAGTTTTGTCTAAATAGTCATCTCCTTTGTGATTTTGTTGCCTTTCCATCGCATCATCAAGCAAGTTCACCTAATTCATCGATCATCGGCAAATGTAAGCAAAGTCAGAAGATGTTGAAAGAAAGTATCATCAAAAATGGCAGTCAAACATGGGAAAAAGCACCCTTGTAGCTCAAGGGTGCCCAAGAATGAGATGATCCAGATGTCAGTTTTTGAGTAAGCTTGTCTTCAAGTGATCTCCCCGACGTCAAGTCAGCTTTGCAACGACCATGTTCACCAGTCTGCAAGACACATCAAACGACAGCAACTGTTGATCATTCGAGCATACGGAACAGAGGGTAAATTAGTGCATTTCAAAGAAAAAGTGCCCCTGGCCATTCATTTTGAGTCACCTATTGAACTTTTCAGCAACTGCTTTCTTCAAGGCATCTACTCAATATCCTTTCAGGTCCGGGACCAATCCAATTCCAAGCTCACATGACCTGTCAAGCATTCACAAACAAAGATCAAGTAGAAAGCACCAGACGCAAAGGCGAGATGAAAGACATGAAAAATTGGCTAATTGTTAAGGAAATTGCACCTTCCTAGAAATAGGCGACCAACTTTTTGCGCAGTCAAATGCAGTCTTCAAGCTCCCTGATCTCCAAGAAGTCCTTCATCTTGATCAATCTCAGCAATGACACAGTCAACAAGTTCAACAGATAAATCAAACATCTGACAACAAAGTTCAAACTAGGGTTGTTCGTGAAAGATTGCAAAGTCAAAATAACAACACAAAAGGTCAAAGGCGCCCTTGCAGGCCAGGGGCACCCAAACTTTTGGGACCTCCAAATCAACTTTTCTGACCTGCAAGGCCAGTCATTCTTTCTGGTACTGAACTAGTTATCCATTCCATATCTCAACACATTCATCGGAATCATCAGTCCTCAGAGATCTCAGATCATAGCACTGAAGGTCAAAATGGAAGAACTGAAAAGCATCTAAGAAAATGACTAAGTTTGATGAAGATTGCACCCTTTTGGGAAAAGGTGCCCAAGATTTTGAGGCATCAAATTCAGGTTTTAAGCTTCGCAGCTCTCGAGCACACTTCATCAAAGTTGATTCAACTCAACAATGGATCTATCATCAGCACTTCAGGATCAACCGAGCAACCAGAATCAAGATCGAACAAAGGCACTTCGTCACAAAAAAAAACAATGAAAAATGTAAGACTCCTCAACTTGGATCCCTAAAGTCAAAGTAAGACCAGTTGACTCAAGTTGACATATTTTAGAAGCCTTTTCATGTCTAAAACATCCCCAAATTGGTGGAATTTGCTCAAGTGAACTCCTAATCAAGCAGATTGACTCCTCAATCAGCATGTTGGCACCTAATTGACGCTTGCAACTCCAAATCAATATGTACCAAGATTAGGCATCCATTCTTCATTATCTCTCTGTGCAAGTTGAAGCTCAAGAACGAATATTTTTCTCTCCAAACATCATTCGAAGATCTGACAAAGGCCTTTCTCGATGTTCTTCATATTTTTAAGAATTAGTTGCACAAAGGGACAGTATATCAGAGTTTACATCTCCAGGCATGATTTTCTTGAAGATTCAGAGAGGCAATTTATAACTTCCAAACTTCTTCCCCACTTTTTCTTCTATTTTGTCTTAGATCTTCTTGCATGTCTAAATAAACGGAGGTTATTCACAGATCTGACCTTCTGGGTATGATCAGCATAGCAATTTCAACAAAACCCATGTGTCAGATTTTTTTAGAAAAAGTAGCCCTACTGCCCTTTTTTTTAGGGTTTCCGAAAAAAGTCACAATTTCAAAAAATAGACAAACTGGGTTTGTTTAGCTTTAAAATGCCTACAATACCCATGTGTCAGTGTTTTTCAAGAAAAATAGTGCTTTGCTACTTCTAAAGCTTCTGCCTCGAGAAATTCTTGCATGTACAAGGAAAAAGTGACTTTTTGGAATTTCTGACATTCTAGGTCTATTTAGAAAATTATTCCCAAGAAAACCCACGTCTCAAAAAATTTCATAAAAAGTACTTCTCGGCAAGGCTATTTTGCAGTTGCAAAAAACTTGTCTGAATAGTATCGTGTGCATAATCAATCTTCAAGCTCTTCATAATGCAATTCTCCCAAGTCGAATACAAGACCAAGACGCTCTTACTCCATGACTTTCTAAAGACGGCTAACATCAATCTGCGTCGGGCTCACCCAGAGGTCGTTTTCGACAGATTGACAGGCATAGACACTCAAAGTCCATAGGTTCCATATGGTTTCACCTCGTATATCTGATAGCTTTCCAAGGCAGGTTTAGAGGGTTGAATACCATTGGAGCTCTACGTGTGCAACAAGTTCGTGTGCATTTCTCACAGCCAGAGTGTTCGCAGTCAAACTTAGCGGTTTCATCATACAACACTCTTTCATTGAGAAGAATCAAGAAAAGCATCAGAAGCGAAAAAGCTACAGGAGAAACAAAGGTCATCACTCCAGTTACAGAGCCACCAAAGTTACCAATCAATTCCTTGCCAGTATCAAACGTAAAGATGGTGACTACGTGAGTCTCGGTGATGTGCAAACGAAGTTTCAGGACCTCATTGTAATGTCCCTTACCTGTTCTGTCCTAAGATTTGCTTGTTGATTAGGTTTAGGATTTCTTCTTTACAAAAGTATGTTCTCCTAAATTCAATAATCCTAAATTTGAGTCCTAAATTCAACATATCAACAACACATCTGTTAGCATTAATATCTAGTAATCCACCTAAGACATAATCACCAATGCAGTTTGCAAACATAAGAGAAGTTACTCAGCCCATCAGGAGAGGGGAATGCTTAAGGGCCTGCGGTCTACCACCTTCCAATGCCCAACCTGTATCTCAGGCCTGTGGGGCAGAATGCCAAGGTGGGACCCTCACCCCTCCATGACCCAACCCTTGCAACGGGCCTGTGGGGCAGACTGCCCAACCCTTGTCATGGGCCTGTGGGGCAGAACTGCCCAACCCATGTGGCCTGTGGGGCAGACTGCCCAACCCTTGTCATGGGCCTGTGGGGCAAAACTGCCCAACCCATGGGGCCTGTGGGGCAGACTGCCCAACCCTTGCTTTGGTCCTGTGGGGCGGAACCTAGGTGAGGTTTTTAGACGAACCACTTTAAGTTATGATTCAGCGCTCCTGGCGGGATTACAAACACAATTCAGACAATCGATATGCAGTCATTAGTACTTCCTTTGTACTTACACAGTTTATTTAATATGATCAAACAATTCCTGGAGTCCTAATATGAAGGTATGTCAAAAATACATAACTAAATTGAGAAATATTCTTATCTACATATTCATTATATCCTTTTTGCCATTTTATACATCCTGCAAGTCCAATATTAGTAGCAGTCAAATATAAATGCAGATTAATCATCATTAAAGCCATATCTACAGAAGATAAACCCTTTGGCCTCTTGATTAGTCAAGGTCTACATAGTCCACCTAAGTTCAATACCAATTCCCAGTATAACGAATCTATTTCCAGATTCGGTAAAGAGAGAATGGTTCCAACACATCATAAGAGATTGTGTGCATTCCAAAATAATACATAGATCGGTTGGGCATTCAAGGTTCATGCAACATTGTTATGTCAGATTGAAGAAAATTAAATATTAAAGCTAAGTGAGTAATCTCACCTGAAATCGTTGTAAGGTCTCCCCCATGTATTTGTCTCAATGTTTGTTTCTTAGTCTTCTACTTCAAGATACTCGGGTAGAAATACAACTGCTAACTTTAATGATAAGCTTTACTTTCCTTTCAGGGGCTAATAGTATTTGGAAATAATTCACTTTTATCCTTTTTGAATATATATTGCTATCTTGTAGTTGATAATAAATTATCGTTTCTAATTATGAAAAGATAACTCTATTCTCCTGCCCACCTCCTCTTTCCTTCCTATTGCCTTTATATCTTATGCCTAGATACAAGGGTGCACCCCTTTGAACAGTAGTGTCAGTGACTCCTCACTCTAAATTAATCCTCTTTAGATAAATATTAATCTTTTCCGTTAATCCTAAACTTGCCTATTTGTAATCTTTGCTTTTGACGGCATAGACTTTGATTGCGGTTTCTTAATACGTCTGAATATGACTTTCCCCTAATATTGAATTTGTGATATTTGTAATAGAAGCCTGAACCTGAGTGGAGCGGCCCATAGGGAGGACGATTATGAAAATTTCTCCATAAATGAGATGGAGGCTACGACATTTCTATGAAACTAATGGTTGTAGCCGATAAGTTTGAATAGTCGACTCAAGGCATAGACGTACTCCACAGTAATTTGTGTAAACTATGTTGATACCTCCTGCATCATTGTATAGTCGTGATTTCAAGCGGCACTCCATATTCTCATCTGTGTTATATCTAACCTTTATTGGTACACTCTCGATATTGGGCATCCCATCGATCCACTAATAGCATTCCCATCTTCAGGATTCTTGATACATGTAGCTGAAGGCTTTATATTCTCTTCGACATAGAGGATGGGTTGAAGTGCGGACTCATTGCATGAATTAGAAGCCGTGTGATCTAAGGTTTCCTCCCAAGCTTCGTGTTCCCCATTCGCTAAGTACCAAGAAAGAATGCAAAGGTAATCAGAAGTTTGTGAGGGTGGCGTTGTGCAGACTTTGAGAGCGGGTTCGTAAGCCAACAAGAAATCATAGTAAGTTAAGTCAATACGGAGACAAATATCTTTTGTAAGGTCGTTGTATAAACCTCCGATGGTCTCAATAACTCATCATTTGGTGATGTGATTATTATTTAATGTTCCTTGTTAACCATATTCTTATTTTTATATGGGCTTCTTTAATATTTTTATTATTACAATATTAGTTGTTCTATATATGTATAACTATAATTATGATATGATAATATAATGGGCGTTGCTTTATATTTGAATTTTCAATATTATAATTATAATAATTACAATAATAACGTTGCATTGTAAATTGGTATTGTCTATATATTATTTATTATCATGATTATGATATCTTAGTATTTGTACCTCAGTAATTGACAAAGCGTATTTTATATCTAATACTTGACTTATTATAATTATAATGTTATCGTGATAATTATAATTATCATGAGATTTAAATTGTATTTCTGTAGATTTATATTTTGATACTGCTTTAAAGCTCCTATACTTTGCATTCAGGTGTCATGGTTTTGGGGACCACGATATCTATAATATAATAATTATAATTACAATATTGTCTTTGACAATTGTAATTATAAGGGTATCAAATCATTAATATTTTTAAATATGTCTTTGTCACCTAGTTGCCCAATTTCGGGGACATGACACTCATCCATAGCAATTTTTGCAGTGACCCAACTGGTTGCAAGTTAAGTCAGATTGCGATCATATCAACAAGGTTGGATGATGTAGCTGCAAAGAATATTGAATACCAGGAGCAGATTGTGAGTGGTGAAGAGATGCTGAGGCAACACGCCATCATCTTGTGAAGCATTAATTGTACAGAGGCAAAGGAAGTCATCGACTACTTAGAGGAGATAATAACTCGAGTGATGAGGTGTAAACACTTAGTTATGACATCCTACTCCTCCAAGATAGCAATTATGACAAACAGTTAACTTGATGCCTCTTTCCAAGTTAACTCACTGTTCCACAAATTGTGTTGTCTATTTTGGAGACACCTTTGTATATTGGAGTCATGTTATAGTTTAGAATCAGTTAACTGCTAGATTACCTTCTTTTAGACATAGGAATAAATCTTGCAGATTGGCAAGAACTAAGTGTTAACTCAAGGAGATTTTAGGGTTGCCTACTCCTTTAAGCTTCTATAAATAAGAGCATCCTTGCTCACTATTTTTTAACTTTTATTACTACACAAAATTGCTGCACCGTTGTGCCATCAAGCTTGCAAGTCAATATATGTTCACTCTTGGCTGAGAGTTGTTTGATTTGATAGCAATTGTGTATGATTTCGTACCTTTTTCGTCCCAAATCTTTGTAAATCATTGAGCAAGTTTCAAGAAATAAATCAAAAGGAAAATGTGCAATTTGATCCAAAGTTTCAAGTTCTATCAATGTTTGTTTTTTTATAATCTATTGTTTCAATCTACACCTTGGACAGGCGCTAATGCCTCCTTCGGAATTTGGAGATTAATGTTTATCATTTCATGTTGTCTTATGATCTAGATTTCAGCCTACACCATGGACAGATGTCGTCACCTCCTCAAGAATCCTGTTATCCAGTTCATCATTCTTTGTTGTTTCTAGTAATCTAAGTCTCAACCTACACCTCGAACAGGTGTCGTCACCTCCTTGAGAATCCTGAGATTCAGCTTACCGTATGAGTGTTTGCTTGCATAAGACCCTATTCCAACGTAGATCTGTGTAAATGTTAATCAAATCTTATCAAATTGTATCCTAAAAGGACCTATGGAAATTCTAAGACTGAAATTTTGTGCAAGTATTCTAAGTCAGATTTTTTCTTGTATTTAAAAACTTCTGATTGCAGAACATTTATATATTTCAATGTTTGCAAATGAAGGATTGAATTGCCATTTATATGAGGGAGACACAGCTCAAGGAGAGACGTGTCTCATGAGAGGATGTGTCTCCACAAAGTGGTGACACGTCCGCTCATGGGACGTGTCCCATGGGCGCACGGGCTCCCTTAACAAACCAAAAGCATTCGGTATTTCTCATAAACTAATATGCATGCTTTAACAAGCAGCGACCATATAATATGAAATCCGATTTTATTCATTTGCAAATTTCGATCATCGTCTGAAATTTCAATAACTTATTTGAAGGTATTATATTTTAAAAACAATTCGATTAAATATAAATAATGATGATGCATGAATGCAATCATCATTTATATCTGACCAAACCTATCTTAAATCAACACTCCCTCTTAGCTTGGGAAGATAACTTCTAAACAAATAAGTAGAGATATCACCTTACACATAATATCGAAGATATGACATGTTTTCTCAATTTTGTCAAGTCACATGACATTCTTCATAACACATCTTCATTATGGTATGTGCACTGACATCAAGTCTCATGATGTCTACCATAATAACTCATGGCATATCCACAGATATACATTTATCCACCACGATTATCTCCCAATCTGAATCAGAGTATCCACGTAGATCTAGTTGGTTATTTTTGTAAAGAAGACCATATCCAATAGTGCCTTGAAGATATCTCAATATATGTTTCACAGCCATAAGGTGAATTTCCTTTGGCTCACACATGAACTGGCTTAGAGCATTCACTGCATAGCAAATATCAGGTCTAGTGTTAACCAGGTACATCAATGATCCAATCATTTGTCTATATAGAGTGGAATTTGTACACTTAGATTCTGATGCTGCTTATTTTAGTTTGTGAAGGTTGGTTTCCAAAGGTGTAAACATGGGTCTACAATCCAACATTCAAAATCTCTTCAGAATATCAATAGTATACTTTCCTTGATTTAGTATGATGCCATCTGATTTCTGCCAGACTTCTAAACCCAAGAAGTAATGTAAAATGTCCAAGTCTTTCATGTCAAATTCTGAAGTTAGATCCTTCTTTCCTTGAGCAATGACGTGATCTTCTCCTGTTATCAACAGGTCATCAACATATAAAATAATTATTAACATATCACCTTTAATTACTTTAAAGTAAAGATTTGGGTCTGCATCATTCTTGGAAAATCCTAGTCCCAAGAGGTAGCTGTCAATTCTTTCATACCAGGCCCTGGGAGCCTGTTTAAGTCCATACAGTGCTTTCTTTAGTCTGTATAGATGCGAGTTAGGTTTATGTATCACAAAACCTTCAGGCTGTTCTAGATAGACTTCCTCTTCAATGGTCCCATTTAGGAAGGCAGTTTTCACATCCATTTGATGGATCTTCCAGCCTTTAGCTGCTGCAATGGCTATCATTGCTCTCACAGATATGTAACGGGCAACAGGTGCAAATGTCTCTTCATAATCAATGCCTTCCTTTTGTGAAAAACCTCTGGCCACAAAACGTGCCTTACGTTTTTCTATACTGTCATCAGCAGCATGTTTGATTTTGAAGAGCCATTTAGAAGAGACAACAGAGTTCTCTTTTGGTCTAGACACTATATCCCATACATCATTTTTTAGAACGGACTGATACTCTTCCATCATAGCATCCTTCCATACTTGATGTCTGAAGGCTTCTGAAGTAGATAGAAGTTCATTTGGTATTTCCTCAGGATACTCCCTCTGAATCTCAGGAGTAGGCTTCACTTCTAAGACTCTAGGGGAATAAGTTTCTATCTCACTTGAACTTCTTGCCCTTTTGAATGCAATGTCTTCTTCAAAGATGCCATCTCTGCTCAATTCAATTTGTTTATGCCCGTGTATGTATATCCTGTAGCCTTTGGAGGTTTCACTATATCCCACAAATACCCCTTTCTTTCCAGAAGGTTCTAGTTTGAATCTCTTCTCTTTGGGCACATGAATATAGACTAGGCAACCAAAAATCCTAAACTGACTAATATCAGGTTTTATGCCAGTAAATGCTTCTTCAGGAGTTTTGTTATCTAGATGAGAATGTGGACATCTATTTTGGATGTAGACAGCAGTTCTAGAGGCTTCTGCCTAGAAGGAGATTTCTATGTTCTGGTCAAGTAACATTGTTTTTGCAGCTTCTACAATGATTCTATTTTTCCTTTCAGCAACCCCATTTTGTTGAGGGTTGTAGGTTACTGTAAACTCCCTCTTAATCCCAGCATTCATGCAAAATTCCTTAAAGATTTCAGAGGTGTATTCTTTCCCATTGTTTGTCTTTAGAATTTTGATTTTCTTCCCAGAGAAGTTTTCAGTAAGAGCTTTGAACTCCTTGAACCTTTTAAGGATTTCTATTGACTCTTTACACTTAAGAAAATAAATCCAGGTCTTCCTAGAGAAGTCATCTATAAATATAACATAGTGTAGGAAGCCTGCCATGGAGGGTACAGACATGGGTCCACATAAATCAGAGTGAACCAGTTCTAACAAATTTTTGGTTTTACTCAAGCTATTGTGAAAGGACCCCTTTGTATTCTTTCCTAGGGCACACCCTTTACAAGCTCCTTCATGAGTTGGTTTTAACTTAGGGAATCCTGTTACTAGTTTTTCCACAGAGGGTAGGGCACGGAAATGAAGGTGTCATAATCTTCTATGCCAGATTTCATTGAATCCGAAGTATCAAGGGTAAGGGTTTGCTTGACTTCAATGCATAGTTTATAAAGATAACCTTGTCTTATACCTATGGTTTGAGCTTTCTTTATAGTTGAGTTCTTAGGCCATGCCAGAACTTTCCCATCCATAAAGGTAACCCTATATCCATTGTCTTCAAGAGCAGAGATGGATATTAGATTCCTCTTTATTCCAAGTACGAATAAAACTCCAGTGAGTTGAAGGGAGAGACCAGATTTCAATTTGATGGAGCAAGTTCCAACCCCTTTTATAGGGTGTGCAGAATCATCCCCAATAGTTACTTCTTCATCAGTCTCTTTAGTCATAGTGTCTAAGTGTTCTCTGAACCCTGTGATGTGCCTTGAAGAACCACTATCAATTACCCAGTTGTTGATATTGTTAGATACTTGACTTGATAAGGCTGAATAGAATACAAATTTCTCAGATTCATGGTCTGAATTTGACTTTCCTACTTTAGCAAAGGATGCTTGTTGTTTTGATCTGTCAGGGCACTTCATTGCATAGTGCCCATATTGATCACATCTAAAACATTGTACTTGAGAGATGTCTTTCCTCTTGTTGGATGATCCTTTTCCATAGGAATTTCTCTTTCTCTTAAATGATCCTTTCCCATAAGAGTTTTTCTTAACCCTTTTATTAGATGTTGTGTTGAGCACATGAATGTCTTCATCTATGGAATTTTGTTTGTTTTCTTTTGTTGAGAGTCATGTTTACTCTTGTAAGCAGTCTGTTCTTAGCCTATCAAATTTGGGGAGTTTAGATCTTGCACTAATTCCTTGAACAAATGACTCCCATGAGTTTGGTAGGCCTCCTAGTGCAATTAGTGTTAACTTTTTGCTATCAATTTGATATCCAATTGTAGATAATTGATCCCTTAGTTCAATGATCCTCATGAAGTATGCATTAATAGTTTCTCCTTTGTTTATTTGGACATTGTTGATTTGCCTCTTTAATGCAAGAGTCCTGCTGGTGTTGTTTATTTCAAAGGTGCTCTCAAGGGATTTGAACATTAGATATGCAATTTCATGTTTTGCTAGAATGGGTACTATATGGTCCGTAACTACATCTACTAAGATTTTCATGGCCTTTTCATTGTTCTCAATCCATTGAGTTTTCTCTGGATCATCCTCTGCTTCCCTCTTGTTTTCTCTCACAAATGAGTCTAACTTATTTTCTTTAAGAATCATCATGTTCCATGATGTGAAGTTCTTTGCTCCTTCAAGACGATCTTCAAATCTGATCACACTTGGCATTATGAATAATGTGATGTGAATTTCAATTTCTTAAAAAATACGATTTTTCTAAGTAATCTGATATCTAGATTTGATTTTGATTCACTCAACTTGGCTCTGATACCATGTAAATGTTAATCAAATCTTATCAAATTGTATCCTAAAAGGACCAATGGAAATTCTAAGTCTGAAATTTTGTGCAAGTATTCTGTTGACGTGCTTTTTATGACAGCGCCAGCACAGAATAAAGTTGCCCAACGGTCACTCTATTCTCTCTTGATCAAAGTGTCCCACATGCTAAGATTGCTTGAAAGTTCATGTGTTCGACTCCAAGGTTCCTTTTATCGCGAATAGACTCAGTTGGTTGATGTGTTTTGCTGGTTATTTCAAGCGGACTTACGTAGTTGTTCGACTCCGTGAAGCAATTAGAACATGAATGATTTGGCAATATTGTTCTGGTATCTAGACTGACTCAGAAAATGCAGAATTTAAAGGGGATAGGGATAGGGATTCTATAGATCTACTTCTAAAAGGGTGGAGGACGAGGATCGACTTAAACAATCTTCAAACCAAACTTTGCTTTGTCTCCTTTCGAACAACTCCGACAAAGTTGGTGCAATCTTCAAAGGATGAGAAAAGTGTTCAAACTATGACGCAACATGTTCATACCGTCAATACGACGCATACAAACATATGAACCATAATCGAAGTTAAGTGCTGATACTCCAGTTGACCACGCAAGGCGAACTTACCATCAGTAAGCCCGCTAGTGGTATGGATGAAGAAGATATGCTCAAATCACAACGCCACACTCCACAATTAACAACTACTTGCATGAAATAGAAATCTACTTTACTCTATCTACCTTGAATTGGAAAGACGGAACGGCCTTGCTAGCTACTCATAACAAAGAAGAAATCACCAAGCACTGAAACTCTTTGTATTATGAAAAGTGTTCACAACAACCTTCTACAAAACTTTCAAAGGAAAGTTTTCTTCCCTCCTCAATCTAAAGCTAACTTCTAAGCTAAATGCCTTCTACTCTCTAGCTCTGATCCAATTCCAATTCTAATCTCTATCTCTAATTCTAATAGATTACAAATGAGGGGGGATGCCCCTTTTATAATAAGTCCAATTCAGTGGACGGTTCAGATCAAATTACAATGAAGGGCTCAGATCGAGCCACCTATGCCCTGATTAGGGTTTCTGCCCTAAAAACCGCCACAGAGAGGAGTGGGCAATGAATGCACAGAATATTCTCCACTCCCCTGCAGGAATCATAATGAGCAATTAATGCCCACTACCATCATCAAGAAGATCCTCATCAAGCAGCGCGTTCCCACTGGCCTTCTCCCGGATAGCAAACTCGATCAACCGGGCCAATACTGCTTCAACCTCCTGTGTAGAGATCGGTGGAATATGGTTGAGCTGGAACTCCAAGACTGCTACCGTCTGTCCGTATCTGGTGTAAGATTTCCTCCATGTCACCAAGGCGTCCTGGGTATGCTGAATTATACTAGAGAACGTGGAGACATTCTCAAAGTCATCCAGGACAAGTGACCTCGCAGCTGAGAAGAATGGAGGCAGTCTACTTTTCAAGCCATCAGCAGTTATCTCCTCTGGGACCAACTTTCTAGCAAATATGGCTTCTAATGTATTGAGGACTCCCCCCAAGATGTTGCCCATTGCTTTCCTCACTTTAGCTGAATCTGCCCTTGCTGCGTCGTGAAATCCACGGCCTGTGACCACCGAGGAGTACCAACTGGTGAAATCATACCTATCACCTCTCTGAATTACACCTCCATCCACCAAGGTTTCTAGAGGTATATGCATCAAAGCCCCCAAACGAAGTACAGTCTTCGTTTGATAGATGCGAGTATCACCCCAGGCCTGATCTACTATATCCATCCATGCCAAAATATTTGAGGCCTGTCGATAAGCATCGGCAAGGTCCTCCATGAATTTCCCTGTCTCAGTATGAACACGGCTAACCCACTTGTCTGCCTCCGTTTCCATTTTCTTCAAATCTTCTAAGGCAACAACTGACTCCTTCGGAAGCTCTGATGGACGTTCCACTGCTGGGTTTGCTGGTTCACCTGGATGTGCTAGATTTTGTACGTATCCTATCAAAGTTTTGTGCTCCTTCTTCAATTTCTTATACTTCCCCTCCGTGCGGAGCAACTGATCCTTCAATGCCTGATAGGAGTTATCGAACTCCTCGATAACTTGGGCTCCCGTAGGACGACCCAACTCTACTGTGGTGATCACGTAATTTTCAGGCCTCTCCTCGGTTCGATCACAATCTTCCCTCGGAATAGCCACCTGAAGCGTGCGAGAGCCTGACTCGTCAGTCGAGATCTTTGAAAACTTTCGGGCCCTTTTCTTCTCTGGTGGCGCACTGATCCTCCTGAGGAACTCCTCCATCTCAATGGCTGGATCCGTATCATCCTCGGGTTCTCTCCTCATTCTGTCGGAAAGCCAATCAGGCACTGTCTGCTGTGGATTACAAATGACAAGGGGCTGTTCTTCTGTTGCCTCCATCTCTCGTGCACTTCCTCTCTTCTTGCACTGGTCTGCTCAGGCTCATCCTCCTCTATAAGCTGGGTATCTCCCGACCCTTGGGTCCCCTGTTCTGTGTTTTCTTCTTCTTCCAAAGCCGTGTCCAACATCTGCTGAAAATGGGTGTCGGCCATTGTTTCCTCTTCCTCCTCCTGTTGGCCGCCCCTGGATAGACTGACACTAGCTGATTCCCGGGCGTTGGGCTGATCTACCTCCTCAAGTCCCTGCTCTTCCTCTAATCCTGCCCTCTGATCGGCAAATAATGAAACCACTCTTAAACTCGAAGACTGAGTTTGTGAGTGCACGGGTGATGCTTGTTCTATCCTCAATGGTATCGGTTGGGTTGGCACTTCCACTTGTGCCCTCGATGTCTGAGCAATTTGTTTCCCTCTTTTTACCGATAACGGCCTTGGGTCACCCATCAAGCTGTAAGTAAGGGCGATCGACTTGCTCTTAAGTCTGCATACATGTCTGTCGACCCAAGTCCTGGTAAAAGTCATCACCGGGATAGAAAGAGTGTCCAAGTCCATGATCTCTGGCTCGGACCAATCAGGTGGTGGGACAGGAGTATCCCTAACTGACCCATAGTTGGGTTGCATGACGTTGACATCCTCCTCCACCTGGTCGGGAACTGGAATAATCTCACATTCTCTAATCAACTTGAGAGGAAGTCTGGAAAACATCCTTCTTATCTCAGCCTCATCCACTGCATTTGCCCAAAAGTCCTCCAGATGAGCTCTGTGCCGGTATTCAACGTTCTGTATCATCCGGATGTTCCTGTAAGGATCGAAATCCTGCCTGCCTGTGTGATATGACAAATGATAAGATTGCAGCTCGTCCTCTGCCTCTCGGGCTGCCTGCAAAGAGGGACACACCTCAATGGAATTTCCCATGGTGATAGGGAAATCAAGTCCACCCTTCTTTTTCCTTTTCTGAATCTTATCGTAGGCAATCAATTGCCTAGATACCTCAAGCATTACTATGTGATCAGTGGGGTATCGTGGTAACCGATACGGATACGAAGTGAACCCCTGCAGCCTAATATATGTGAATTTCGGGAATTGGATGAGCCAATACCCATATTCCTCAATCAATGTCTGTGCTTCTTTAGATATTCTCTGCTGCGTCCTCTGCTGAAGTGTCCTCGCAATGTGCATTGTGAATGCATCATTTGCCCGTTTATAGTTGGCAATGTTAGCTAAATGTAGCTGTGTGCAGGCTTCATGGATTTTGAATTGACCAGGGGCACAGCCGATTGGCTCCTTGTACGAAATCCCTCTGTACTTAGTCATTCTGGCCAACATGTAAATTACATATGAGCTCATGTAGAAAGTCTTCGTCACCTTCAGGCTCCTGAATTGCTCATCGATGTGGTTGCTAATCATCCTAGCCCAATCGACACACTCCTTTCCCTCCAAGATGATCTCGATGAAGTAGAACATCCAAGGCTTGAAAATGTAAGCCTGTGCACTCCCATTCACCCGGCTCAACATCATTATCAAATCACAGTATTCTTGTTTCACGTCCTCGGCAATTATCTACTTTGGGAGCTTAGTGCGGGGTGGCCTCGGCTTCTGCATCCAAACTCTGTTGATGACTGCAGTGACTCTTTCGAAAGAGGAAGAGTACATCTTGTCTGCCCTTTTGTTTGTTTTGTATAACATCTCCTCAGCAGTTGGAATCCAAATGCCTCTCCGATGGCATCCGGCGTGAAGTTGGCGAGCAGTTTACCATCCGGAGAGACAATCGTCCTACGTTCTGGCTTGTAGTGATTGGCGCACTCCATAATTAGCTCCGGACACTGAATTGCTGGCGGAAAACTAGCAGCTGCGTAGATTCCACTCTTCATTATATTATGTGCCGTGACTGATGGTTCATGGCCCCCTAGCCCGAACATCCTCGATTTGAGTGCATTTAGATTAAATGAACCAAGGTTGGTGTCATTTAATCCTGCCAACTTTGAAACTATTGCTGACTTTGGGAGAAATGGCTTAGCGAGCCTCTTAATCATTGCCTGCCGGGATGAGCCTTGGGCGCATATGGGTGTGTCTGGTTTTATTTTCACCACTTAGAATTTCTTCAAGCCATGTATCTTCTTGAGGACGCATTTTGACCTCTCTACTTTCATTTTATGCCTTAGAAGAATTTCGGCCTCCACCATCCTTCTTCATCATGGGCGCATTTGCTAGGCCAAGCTTCCATTTTGACCTTAGGCGTTTTTAGCCTATTCCTTGGGCGCATATTGGGTAGACAACTTTCATCTAGGGGCGCAAATGAGAGGGTGAGCTTTCACTTTCTCTTGAGGGCGCATTTCACCCTTGATACTTTCGTTTGTGTGCCTTAGAATATTTCATCAAGCTCACTTTACACCTTGGTGAGGGCACATTTTCATGGGTGTGCTTTCGTTTTCATGCCTTAGACGTTTTGAGAGAGTCATCAAGGTGGGCACATTTACATGGGTCTGCTTTCGTTTTTTGCCTTAGAAAATTTTCACCTCTCTCCTTCCTCTTTGGGCGCATTTTGAGGTATGAGCTTCTGTTTTATGCCTTAGAAACTTTCAAGGCTTCCATCAAGGTGGGCGCATTTTCATGGGTGTGCTTTCGTTTTTGCCTTAGAAAATTTTCACCTCTCTCCTTCCTCTTTGGGCGCATTTTGAGGTATGAGCTTCTGTTTTATGCCTTAGAAACTTTCAAGGCTTCCATCAAGGTAGGCGCATTTTCATGGGTGTGCTTTCATTTTCCCATACTTAGAATATTTTCCATGCTTCTACCTACCTTTGTTTACGCATTCTATTTTTAGCAAGTTGTGCTATTTTTAGCAAGTCCCTTGATTTTCAACCTCTAAGGCTCCGTTTAGCCCGGAAATTTCACCATATGATCTTCTTCGCCTTGTGAACCTGTTTTGCCGGTCCTCTGCCCTAACCTGCTATTTATAGCCACCTGCTATTTATAGTAAGTTTTGACTTTCTGACTTCAGTAGCTCCGTTTTGCCTGAAAGTTGCAACGCTTGATCTTGATAGCTTGAGGGTCACTCTGATGCCAACCTCGGGTGCAGACCTGCTATTTATAGCCGTGCCCTGACTTACTAAAAATAGTAAGTTCTCCGATTTCGCTCAAATTTTGCCAGCAGGTACCTTGAAGTGTGCTGACATGGGTGGGGTACTTCGTTTCGGCTATTTTTGGATTTTACCCCCTATAAAAGTGGAAACCCTAATTTGACTTGCATGTATCCCGAACGGTCTCCGTTTGACTTCGTTCCTTCTGCATGTCGTTCTGCTTGCTGAACTGGAGTGTTGGGCGGCTGCCAGAGTGTACCTGCTAAAAATAGAAACTGTCCTGAAAAGTGACTCATCCACTGCCGGATGGTTTTGCATGTCATATTGCCCGGGATCTCAAAAAACCCAGAAAAACCCAGAAAACTGGTCTGCATGCATGCACTGGCTAAAAATAGTAAGTCCTTAAACTTTGATCTTCTCCGCTTGCAAGTCACACCGTTGCGAAGCTCTCGAAAAACCCATAAAGAAAAACCCGACATGCGTTGAAAAACACTGCATGCGAACCCTAAAAATAGCCTCCGAAGGCTGAACTCTGAAAGTGGTTGTCTCGGTTTGCATGTTACATCACTGCGAAGGTTTTGGAAAACCCAGAAGGATTCTCCAGACATGCATCTGAAAAGCTCATGTGGAAACCCTGAAAATGGCTCTTGAAGCCTGAACTGCCAAAAATAGCAAGTCGTCCGATCTGGCTCAAAATTTACGTGTAGGCAGCTTGATGTTACCCGGATGCAGTGGAACTGACAGAATTCCAAAATCTCAATAAAATAGTCCCAAATTGAATACTTACTAAAAATAGTAAGTTGCCGGAATACAGTGAAAATTTAGGGGGACTCTGCTGGAAGTCTTCTGACTGCTGCACTAAGCTTAGATTTCAATTTTATGACTCGGTTTGACCTTAAATAAGCCTGAAGGATGAAAACCCTAATTACCCAGACTTAACCAATATTTTAACCTAGGTCAAACGACAGGACATCCCCGGAAGGACCAGAGACCAGAGAGAGAGCGAACCAAAGCCAAAAGACCAGAATGGAGCAAAAATTTAGGGGGTCCCCATCTTGATGGGGTGATGTGTGAAAAAGGTCACAACATATTCTAAGTCAGATTTTTTCTTGTATTTCAAATCTTCTGATTGCAGAACATTTATATATTTCGATGTTTGCAAATGAAGGATTGAATTGCCATTTATATGAGGGAGACACGCCTCAAGGAGAGACGCATCTCATGAGAGGACGTGTCTCCACAAAGAGGAGACACGTCCGCTCATGGGACGTGTCCCTTGGGCGCGCGGGCTCCCTTAACAAATTGAAAGCATTCAGTATTTCTCATAAACAAATATGCATGCTTTAACAAGCAATGACCATATAATATGAAGTCTGATTTTATTCATTTGCAAATTTCGATCATCATCTGAAATTTGAATAACTTATTTGAAGGTATTATATTTTAAGAACAGTTCGATTAAATATAAATGATGATGATGCATGAATGCAATCATCATTTATATCTGACCGAAGCTATCTTAAATCAACAATCTGAAAGTTCAAAGCCTTCAGATGCATTATGAGAGACGGTTGGCCCAAGTGATCCAACCATTCCCCAAATATTGCTCCTACACCCTCTTGCTTTGTTTCACTTGAGGAGGTAGGATAGTTTAGCATAGTTGTAGTTAAGGCCTGCAGAAACTAGAGAAAACCTTATCCGCAATGCATTGAGTTTTATGATTTTATCACCCTTGTGCCCTGCCGCTGAGTAAAAAGATAGGAAACTTAGATCACTTTACTTTTTACGCAATAACAGCAAAAGAGGGAGCTTCCCTTGCTAATTTGAAGAGCAGTTAATTTTGTGCATAGCTGTCTGTTGCCAATATGCACTCCAGGTGCAAATTGTAACACAAACAAAGTATAAATCCTCAGAAAATCTCAAAAATCCTGATTTTTTTTTTTTAAATCTTCACTTGAAACATTTTTTCCCCAAAAAATCCCAATTTAATCCGCCGCAATTTTCAACGATTTTTAAAGGTTTAAATTGTGAAAAGATCGTGTAAAAATCACAAAAAAATTGCCCAACCAACTTGTCGCGAAACCCTAACTGCATGAAATCGCTATTTAATCAAATTTTTTTGTTGATTTTTAGCACATAACTAAGTGTTGGGCATTCGGACATTGTTCACCATCAAAGATTAGCTAGATTTCATTAGGTTGTTGAGGAAAATCATAGGTAGCGACCTTGAATGAACGTATATTTCTAATAGATGTTAGGCCATTAACATTTTTTGGTATGCTTCTACGTTTGATGTTCAAGACATTACCATGGAATGGTTAAGAGATGTGTTGTTTCTTCTCTATATTCCACACTACTGTCATTTGCCTTAGGCTTGTAGTAGTGTTTTCCATCTATATAAATCCAAAGACAATTGAGTGGGAAATAGGAAACAATATCATAAATACTAAGACTTCTATCTTTTTTTTTTAACACATATGAACCTTATAAGAGTACTTGCCAAAAGTAAATATAGAAAGCCAAACTGAATTGAAATGAAACTCTATTGGCTTGATGTCAACCTAAAGAGGTTTGTTTTCTTTGAATTCTTGTGATCCAAACTATTCAAAACAATTTTAACATTTCAATTGTCAAAAATAATACCAAGGTGGTAGTTTAGATTATCAAGGTTAGGTTGAAACAAATTTCCTTTTCGGATGCTAACAAAGTGTGATAATTTGGAGCTTCAATTTGACACTAGCCATCAAGCTTTAATGACAAGCAGGTAGTATAGAAACAATTGTATAATCAAGTGGGAAGCATAAATATATACATAATTGCTTATAGACATTGTGGAACTGGAAGCAAAATGATTCATATCAGAAAGATAAAAAAAAGCTTGTAGTGCTAAAAAAAATGAACTTTAGCAGTATTTTATATCAAAATGAAGGATTGTTTTGGTTATATTTAAATTTCCTATATATTCTGCACGCTTAATGCTTTGTTAATTAGTGAAATTCACTGCTTAAATGCATGCCCTGCACTTGTTCACATTATAATCGTCATATACATGGAGGTTTAGAGGGCTTGTGAGGAGTATAGTAGCAGTACATGAATGCTTTAGACATATATAGTATAGCATTCTCTGCATGTTAAATAGGTATCTCGCAAACTAATTCATGCCTTGAGAGAAGTCATACCTTAGTTTCGTGGGCTTATCTTAAACCCTCCCAAAGCAAGCCTCATATATTTTCCCTTTAATGATCTAGATAGATTTCAGCAGCAATTGTCCCATTGAAAGGGATTGTTCGTCGTGCTTTGATTTTCCATTGAAACTTGTACTTTAATCTCTCAAATTCTCAACTCAAAGTCCATCAATGATTTTAACTCCATCATCTACTTATACGCAAAATCAAGGAAAATTTACATGAATAATAATAGTTAAATTTGTGGCTCAAATAGTTGCTCTCTTCTTTTGTACAAGCAGGTCTTTATTATCTAATGGAAAAATATTTAACACTCCCTTTACTTTTTTACAAATCTGTTAAAATAGTTATCAATGAGAACATTTCAATATCATTTATGGTCTTTTGAGATTTATGATTTTGTTTCAAAAGCATTTTCTATTACTTGATCTTGAGCTATTTGATTCAAAACCTATTAAGTTGAACTCTGTAATTGCTTCCTTTGTCATATAATTTCTCTTTCACACTCTTCATATACTTCTCTTTGACATTGTAATTTGCAAATACTGTTAAATTACAAATATGAACCAATTGACTCTCGTTTTGTAATTTATAATGTTTGTGTTAAAGATGATAGCTTCGGTCAGATATGAATGACGATTGTTGTAAAGCATCATCGTCATTCATAAGTGATAAAAGATCATCTCTTCTATTCAAATAATTCTAAGAAACATTCAGATCGAATTTATGAGCATAAATATAAAATACAATCATACACGTGATAATATATTCTGCATTTATTTGAAATTGGAATCCTCTTAAGACATCCGCCATCATGTAGAAGGGTGTATATGTGTTAATGTATACGTAACAATGATAAACAAAACCTGTTACAAGTCGCACCCCAAGGGACACGTCCCATGAGTGGACGTGTCTCCACTTGTGGAGACGCATCCTTTCATGAGACGTGCCTCTTAGGGGCGGGCTCCTCCCTTATTTATGGTGGTTCCTCATTTGATATGCAAACATAGAAATCGGATAATGTTCTGCAATCAGCACATTTAATAAGAAGTTCAAATATGGAAATCGAAGATCTGGGAATCGAAAATCTGAACATAGAAGTTAAATATTATTCGACTTAGAAATTTTCTTATACAGATTTTTCTGACTTTAGTTTAATCTTAGTGTTTCTTAGGATCCCATTAGAAAAGATTTGATTACATTTACATGGTATCAGAGCCAAGTTGTGTGAATCCAAATCAAATCTATGATCACATTCGAAGATCGTCTTGCAGGAGCAGATAACTTTACATCATGGAAATTTAGAATCATGATGATCCTAAAAGAGAATAAACTAGACTCACTTGTGAGAGAAAATAAAAGGGAACCTGAGGTTGAACCTGAGAAAAGTCAATGGATTGAAAACAATGAAAGAGCCATGAAAATCCTTGTAGATGCAGTGAGGGATCATATAGTGCATATCTTAGCAAAACATGGAACTGCATACCATATGTACAAATCTCTTGAGAGTACTTATGAGATCAACAACACTTGTAGGACTCTAGCATTAAAACGGCAAATCAACAATGCTCTAATAAACAAAGGAGAGTACATTAATGCATACTTCATGGGGATTATTGAACTTAGGGATCAATTATCCACAATTGGATATCAGATTAACAACAAAGAGTTAACCCTAATTGCACTAGGAGGCCTACCAAACTCATGGGAGTCATTTGTTCAAGGAGTAAGTGCGAGATCTAAACTCCCTAAATTTGATAGGCTAAAAACTGATTGCCTTCAAGAAGAAACAAGACTCTCCATTAAGGAAAATAAACAGAAGAACATAGATGAAGACATTCATGTACTCAACACAACGTCTAATAAAAGGAACAAGAAAAACTCCTACAACAGAGGATTTTTTAAAAGAAAGAGAAATTCCAATGGAAATGAATCTTTTAAAAATAAAGACATCTCTCAAGTGCAATGCTTTAGATGTGATCAATATGGTCACTATGCAATGAAGTGCCCTAACAGATCTAAACAACAAGCATCTTTTGTCAAAATAGGAAAGACAAATTCAGATCATGAATCTGAAGACCTTATGTTCTAAAAGGACAAATGGACATAGAGTTACCCTTATGGATGGGAAAATTATAGCATGGCCTAAAACTCAACTATTAAAGAAAACTCAAACTATTGGTGTAAAACAAGGGTACCTTTACAAACTATGCACCTAAGTCTAAAACCATCCCATGAAGGAACTTATAAAGGTTGTGTCTTAGGAAAGAAAACAAAACCTTAAAGTCGGATAATAGAAACCTACACCTCTAAAATTTAAAATTTTGCATGAGTGTTGGAATTAAGAGGGAGTTTGCAAGTTGCTTGACCTTAAACATTGCATTCAAGAGGGCAAGAAGTTCTAGTGAGATAGAAACCTATTCCCCTAGAATACCTGAAATGGAACCTGCTTCTGAGATTCAGAGGGAGCATCCTGAGGAAATGCCACATGAACTTCCTACCACTTCAAATGAGGACACAAATGACATCGGTAGAAAGAGACCACTTTGGGCAAGGAAGATGATCAAAGAAGCAGAGGATCATGCAACACCTAAAGGAACATTCAGGGAGAGTAAAAGACCCAAACGGTTCTCTAGCTATGTTGCCTTAATGAACAACATCATAAACTCTGAACCTACCAGTGTTACAGAAGCCTTTAGACATCAAGCTTGGAAGGATGCAATGACGGAGGAATATCAGTCCATCCTAAAGAATGATGTATGGGATATAGTGCTTAGACCAAAAGAGAAATCTGTTGTCTCTTCTAAATGGCTCTTCAAAATCAAACATGTTGCTGATGGCAGTATAGAAAAACATAATGCACATTTTGTGGCTAGAGGTTTTTCTCAAAAAGAAGGCATTGATTATGAAGAAACATTTGCACCTGTTGCCCGTTACACATCAATAAGAGCAGTATTAGCCATTGCAGCAGCTAAAGGTTGGAAGATCCATCAAATGGATGTGAAAACTGCCTTCCTGAATGGAACCATTGAAGAGGAAGTCTACCTGGAACAGCCTGAAGGCTTTGTGATAAATAAATCTAACTCTCGTGTGTGCAGGCTGAAGAAAGCCCTCTATGGACTTAAACAGGCTCCCAAGGTCTGGTATGAAAGAATTGACAGCTATCTCTTGGGATTAGGATTTTCCAAAAATGATGTTGACTCCAATCTCTACTTCAAGGTAATCAAAGGTGATATGCTTATAATTATTTTATATGTTGATGACCTGCTGATAACAGGAGAAGATCACCTCATTGCTCAAAGGAAACAAGATCTAGTTTCTAAATTTGACATGAAAGACTTGGGCATTCTACACTACTTCCTAGGTTTAGAAGTATGGTAGAAATCAGAGGGAATTATACTAAACCAAGGGAAGTATACTATTGATATTCTAAAGAGATTTGGAATGTTGGACCGTAGACCAATGTCTACACCTATGGAAACCAACCTTCACAAACTAAAAGAAGCAGCAACAACATCCAAGAGTGCAGATCCAATCCTTGATGTATCTAGTTAACACCAGACCTGATATTTGCTATGCTGTAAATGTTCTCAACCAATTCATGTGTGAACCAAAGGAAATTCACTTGATGGTTGTAAAACATATTTTGAGATATCTTCAAGGCACTATTGGATATGGTCTTCTTTACAAGAATGATCAACTAGATCTACATGGGTACTCCGATTCAGATTGGGTTGGAAGTGTAACTGATCAGAAAAGCACATCAGGATGTTGCTTCAGTCTGGGATCGGCTATGATCTCCTGGATTTGCAGGAAACAATCTTCAGTTGCACAGAGCTCAACGAAAGCTGAATACATTGCAGCCTCAATGGGAACAAGAGAAGCAGTGTGGCTTCGTAAATTGCTTGTGGGACTCTTTGGTGAACCCTTGAATCCTACAATTATTCATCGTGATAATCAGAGTTGCATAAAACTCTCTGTGAATCTTGTCTTTTATGACAAATCTAAGCACATTGAGATCCCCTATCATTATGTAAGAGATATGGTGGAAAGGAAAGTGATTCAGTTGGAGTATATTAGTACAAATAATCAAACTGCAGATATTCTCACCAAGCCTCTCTCCCGGATCAAGGTAGAGCACTTCAGGAAGAAACTTGGTATGGTTGAAATGTAATTTGTTATTTATGTTTGAAATACAAATTGTTTATAAATTGTACTAATATATAAAGATGTTTAATGTGTAAACTCTTTTGTCATGTGTGTCACTTCGTGACTTTATGGGCCTACTCCCCCTGTGTACATTATCGAAAGGTGACGATCTTTCAATAATGAACACTTGTATTTGACATTGTAAAGTGACGACTCTACAATGATGAACTATCATGATAGGTATCATGTGACTTGATATCTGTGGACATGTCATGATAGTATCTCTTGGACACCTTGATGGATATCATGAGACTTGATATCTGAAGGTCATTGTGATCCTTAAGAGATAATCATGGTGGATATTTATATCCGTGAATATGCCATGAAATATGGTAGACACCATGTGACTTGATGTCAGTGCACATACCATAATGAAGATGTGTTATGGAGAATGTCATGTCACTTGACACTTTCAGAAGCATATCATATCTTCTAATATCACGAGATAGGTGATATCACTTTGTAAGTTATCCTTCCCAGTTAAAGAGGGAGTGTTGAATAATGAAGATGTGTTTTGAAGAATGTCATGTGACTTGACAACATTGAGAAAGCATATCATATTTTCGATATCATGTGTGAAGGTGATATCTTGACTTATTTGATTTGAAATATCTTCCCTAGCTAAGAGGGAATGTTAAAGATGATAGCTTCGGTCAGATATGAATGACGATTGCTGTAAAGCATCATCGTCATTCATAAGTGATCAAAGATCATCTCTTCTATTCAAATAATTCTAAGAAACATTCAGATCGAATTTATGAGCATACATATAAATACGATCATACACGTGATAATATATTCTGCATTTATTTGAAATCGGAATCCTCTTAAGACATTTGCCATCATGTAGAAGGGTGTATATGTGTTAATGTATACATAACAATGATAAACAAAACCTGTTACAAGTTGCACCCCAAGGGACACGTCCCATGAGTGGACGTGTCTCCACTTGTGGAGACGCGTCCTCTCATAAGACGTGCCTCTTAGGGGCGGGCTCCTCCCTTATTTATGGTGGTTCCTCCTTCAATATGCAAACATAGAAATCGGATAATGTTCTGCAATCAGCACATTTAATAAGAAGTTCAAATCTGGAAATCGAAAATCTGAACATAGAAGTTAAATATTATTTGACTTCGAAATTTTCTTATACAGATTTTTCTGACTTTAGTTTAATCTTAGTGTTTCTTAGGATCCCATTAGAAAAGATTTGATTACATTTACAGTTTGCTCAACAAAGGCAAATTGTCTTTTTAATGACTTTTTTGAGCTTGAGGATTTTAAGATCCTCGAGGTCAACTTGGATATTCGTAAGGTTGAATGACTTAGGAGAGGCTCTGAACCGGGAACTTCATCATCAAGACCCGCAGGCCTCTAGCATAGCTCTATTTGTAGTAGCAAGTCATTGGCTATGTCTGATTTTTTGGAACTTTGTACTTGGTTTATAGGTTGACTTTGTACAAACTATATTATAATTGAAATTTGATCAATTGTAACCATCTAGTTATTATTTATGCACTATGAAGTATGCTTTGTGCAATGCAATGTAATTAGTGATATGAATATAAACAACAAAATCCTATTTTCTACAATTCATGGGTTAAACAAAACTCTATTTTATTTGTTCTCTATATCTCTATGCTATGGAAATGCCCTTAAATTATTTTTTTTAAAAAGAGTTTTTCTCTTTTTGTACAATTTTTTACTTTTTTTTTTAAACCGATTTTTTCTTGATTTTTTCAAAAAAAACATAATTTCCCCAAACGATTTTTGCTGCTATGCAGTCCAACTATAGTTATTTGCACATCCATCTTTCTTTCATTCACTTCTATTCATAAAAAAACTGATTTTGTTGACTATATCGTCCCCCGATCACCCCTAGGCCTTGAATCATATCTAAGAGTGCCTTTGCTTCTACTAATTTCATAATATAATCTTTTGTGATAATTAAATATCTATATTGTATGCATTCCTTTCTTTGAAGGGTCTTTTCAACACAATCTACACACCACTTTGTAATGAATGCATCTAATTTTATTTTTGTTTTTGTGTGTATCGTTTTCAAAATAAGACAGGAGCTGCAGAAGGGTTTTATGTTTGATTTCCGTTTATTTCATTGAGTGCATACATTGAAATATTCATGAACATGCTAAGGAAATAAGGTTACAAAACATCAACAATTAAACATTGCAACTTAGCAACTGAAATCTGAAGTTTAACAATCATATTTCAGACTTGAAAATGCGACATCAGCAGCAATTTTCACCATAAAAATGCACAGACCAGAATTACATTCTTGCTGCCCCAATACCCAGAAAGTGGCGTTAATCCCAAGGTAGGCGACTAGCTCCAATAAATCATCAGCTCTCCAATAAATTTCAAAACAGCAGCTTGAAATGGACGCCCAGCCAAGGAGAATCCAAAGAAACAATACCCAATTGTAATTTCCAAAGCATCACAAAATTATACTCAGGTTTGCCCTTTACAGTTGCTCAGAAAATGAAGTTCCAGACCTCTGGAAATTCGTATCATACCTCAGAAAAGGCAGTAAACAGCAGCAAACTCTCACAAACATCAATAAATCCACACACCAAAACCATAGCTCCAAACCCAAATCAGAAAACTACAATAATCTTCATTCTATCCACACCAAAATGCTCCAACAGCAAGATAAAGCGCTGAAACCAGGGAAACATGGGGATGCATCCCCTAGTCTTTTGCCCACCATATCGGTACCAAAGACGTCTCAGGGACGAGGGACGCCTGGGGCACGGCTCTCAGGCGTCCCCAAAAAGATTCTTTTTTCGAGGATGTCCCCGAATTGGGAAAACACTTTAGAAACAGCTAGGGGACGATCAGCCGTCCCGACAACGGCCGGCCATACCCTTTTTTCCAATAGTGATTTAAAACAAAAAAAAAAAAGGCAAATTTAAATTTTCTTTTTCTTAATGTTTTTGTTTGTGGACCCCACGCCCTCCCAACCCTAATATGGCAACTTAAAACTTATTTTTACCTTCATTTGACCTCATTTTAACTTGCCAAAAAAGAATTGCAGACAAGAGCAAAGTGAGAAGAGAAAGAGGAGGGTTTGAAGGAGCTGTTCGAGAAGAAAAACCAGCATTTAGAAGGTAAAAAGCAGAGCATTAAGGCAGCAACCAGCAAGAGAAGTGAAAGAGATAAGTTATTCTTCCATTATTTTTCTTTTTTTTTCCATTTTTTTCTAAGTTTAAATGATGAAATGTATGATTTTTTTTATTTTTTTTTTTAATTTTCAGTTTGCAAAAACCAAAACAAAACAAAATGAGCAGCAGTAGTGAAGATAGTGGGCATGTTGAGAGGGGAGAAGAAACCCAATCAGTTGAAAGGGGGCAGTCTCAAACAAACCCATATGATATCCTTTTTGAAGATTTGAAAAAATATGCAAAAGGCCCTATTAATCCTAGAAAACCTCTTCTTCAATTAGCATCATGTATAGACCAAAGCAAAAGGAAAAACACAGCGGGTAGTAGATTGTGGAAATGTCACATTTGCAAAGAAAAATTTTATGGGAGCTACACAAGAGTCCATGCTCATCTATTGGGTTTTGTAGGCCATCGGGTCAAGGGTTGTGAAAAAATAAACGATTTTAAAAGCATAGAGTGTTATAGATTGCACATGGAGGCCGAAGGAAAGACTATGGAGCAGCCAATGCAAACTCAATCCGCAAATTCAACCTCACATATGCCCTCTATGCTTGGTAGTCATAGTGTTGGTAGTGGTACTAATGGTGTGGGTGGTGTTCATATTTCCACAAGAGGGAAGAGGAAGGCTAGTACTTCTAGTGAGCAGCAAAATACAGTTACAAGTATGTTCAATGTGCAAGCACGAGATGTGGTAGAGTCCTCCATTACCAAATTTTTCTATGCCCATGTCATCCCATTCCATGTAGCATGTTCTCCCTACTTCAAACAAACGTTTAGAGATGTGGCAGTTGTTGGTACCTCATTCAACCCCCTTGGAGAAAATAAATTACGCACTACACTCCTTGACAAAGAATATTCTAAGGTGAGTCTGGTGATGAAGGACATGAGACAGTGTTGGATTAGGACAGGCTGGTCTATTATCATGGATGCGTGGACCGCTATTAGACAACGGCCACTTATAAACATCATAGTCACATGTTCAGCTGGTTCATATTTCCTTAGAGCCATTGATTGTTCTGGGAAGCTCAAGGATGCAGAATTCCAATTTAATATTTTGAAAGAGGCTATAGAGGAGGTTCGGGCAGCCAATGTTGTGTAGGTGGTTATTGATTCAGCATGTGTGTGCAAATTAGGAGGTTTGATGATTGAGAGTGCTTACAAGCACATCTTTTGGACCCCTTGTTGTGTTCATGCATTGAACAACGCATTGAAAGACATAAGGAAGATAGATTGGGTGCACCAGGTGATTGTAGAGGCTAGAGACATTCAAATGTTTATTTCCAACCATCACACCTCATTTGCCCTCTTTAGGACATTTTCGAGGAAGGAATTTCTCAACCCTGTAGTGACAAGGTATGCCAGCTACTTTATTTTGTTAGACAGGATGCTTAAGGTGCAGGAGGCTCTACAGTTGATGATGGTTAAATCAAAGTGGAATAGATGGTCTATGGCAAGCACTGCAGAAGGGAGAAGCATCAAACAAAAAATTCTTAATGATACTTGGTGGTCCAATGTGAGGTCAAAAAATTGTTAATTTGTTATTGATTGCTGATTTTCTAAAAAAAAAAAACTAAAATATGATTTTATTATTAATATTTTTTGATTTTCTAAGTTCTAGCATGTCTTTTTTCAAATTTGTGTTTGCAGATATATTTGCTCCATCATTTCACCAGTTGTGGATGTCATTAAATATGCTAATACAAACTCCCCAAGTCTCAGAGAAATTTATGAAACATTTGACTCCATGCTTGGAAGAATGAAGAAAGCAATTTTTGATAGGGATCATAATTCGGGATTATATAAGCAGCAAATTATGCCCATTGTGATGTAGCGGTGGAGCACTATGAACACCCCGCTTGATATGGCAACCTTTGCTCTTAGTCCTATAGTCGGCCGAGAGTATACTTATTCGGTCGTGAGTCGATGTACTCGGCCAAGAGTCTACTTGGTCGGCTATGAGTCATAAGTAAATAAGACTTTAGTTAATATTAATAATCCATGTACTTATGTTATGTATGTGTCATGTTAGTTAGTTGTCTCGGGAATTAAGTTCTTGACGAAGTAATTAGTTATAATGAAGGGACACGACGGTTGGTACCTCAACCACCACCAACGTACTTTATGTACTTGCGTCCTGTAGTCGAGAAGATGCTACGGGATGATTAATGATACTGTGACAGCCATATTGTACATGTTGATATTTACTGCAAATGAAAAGAAGCATTCCATATTTCAAGCATCTTGTGCTCTCGAATATGTAGTTTTGTTATATGTTCTATGCATACTCTAGTTTACTTTTGTAGTTCGTTGAATTATACTCAGTGAAGTAAACATTTGGCACCATTGCCTAAGCGGACTAGGGAGATCACCCGACGGTGAGATGGCAGCGTAATAGGTCGACCGGCAAAAGAGCTTGTAGAAACTAATGAAGAAAGAGAGGACGAGTTGACACAAGATTTGGTAAATTTGTGGAATATATCACTAAGAGATCATGTACGGAGGGAAGCCCTCAGGCGAGAGATCCCTGAGGTAGTTATCTGGGATAGACTAAAAGTGAACGACAAGGTTGACAACCTTCTCAACCGTCTACCAAGATTGTTGGCCCACCACTTCATCATCCTACAGTACCTTCGGGCGGAGGAGGATCAGGAACGTCGAAGACAACAAATATTGCAGTGGGGCGAAGAACGAACCAATCAGGAAGAGGAGGATCGAGACACTAGCCAGAGACGTACTCCTAGCAACCAACAATGATCGCGTGGACGACCTGTAATGCCCATACGACCAAACAAAGACAAGAACCGAATACCAATCGGGCAAGAAGCTGAGGAGGAAAGGGTTCGGCGATCACTGAGACTACAGGAGCAAGACAACCGGCGATGAAGACTAAGGCAAGTTGATAAAGAATTGAATGAAGATCTAATTGAAATAAATCAAAGTATAAAAAGACCAAATGCTAATCTTGAGGAAATAGACCAATCCATCAATAGAGCACATCAAAATTTTGTGGAGGGGAGGGCCAAAGGACCCTTCATCACTCCGTACGTAGAAAGGTACAAAATAAGTGAAAATGAAAATGAATTAAGGAAAGAACTTGATAGCAACATCTGACTCATTCGGGAGTTGTCCATATCGGACGACGACGAAGGGTTGAGGACTGGAAGATCTGAGCCCAAGACCCCAAGGCGAAGGGAGTACCGGAGTGAAACCCAGGAACCTCAAGGTGTCGAGGACGCTGACGGAAGACGGGGGAGTGACTCGTACATGGCCGAGAGTGCAAGTGACGCACCAGAAACATAGCGGGAAAACCAGTCTACTCGGGTCCAATACACAAGGAGGACAGCGGGGAAAGATGGTGACTCTCGAGCGGCAGAAGTTGCCGAATTTTACGGGGAATGGGTCAAAAGATCTAGTGCGACATTGCAAAACATGTGAAACAATTTGGATAGCAAATGGACAAGATGATTCGGATCACTGGGTGAAAGCATTTCCGGCGACACTCAAAGATAGTACCATCGACCGGTACTCAAAATTGGACCAAGCAAATAAAGCTACATGGAAATTACTGAAACAAGGATTTCAAGATGAATTTAGACTCCTGAGGGACGATAGCGAGATTGTAGCAGAAATCTATAATACCAAGCAAGGGAAGCACAAGAGTGTGCAGACCTACAATTGGAAACTGAAAGATCTGTTGGGGAAACTTGAGTCGCAACCAACAGATGGCCTGAAGAAGAGGTAGTTTATTGAGGGTCTACTTCACTCGCTACGGAAGAAAATGAAGGTGGTACCTCCATCCTCGTACACTGAAGCATAGAACCGTGCGATGGACATCAAAAGCAAGAGCAAGACATCCTCCAAAGGGAAGAAGAAAGATGACGAAGAGAGTACGGGGGAGAGCGAAGATGAATCAAAAACCGTACAAGCTCTCCGTCGTGACATGTTGAGAATGATGAAAGAATTAAAGGCTAACAAGGAGAGTACGAAGGAGGCTAAGGAACTATGGTGTACGGACTGCAAGGGGGAAGGTCACACGAAGGCAAATTGTCCAAAGAAGTTATTCTGTGATATCTGCCAAGTGATGGGACATTCCGTCAAGGAATGCCCATACAACTTAAAAACCAGAAGTGCACAAGTACTTTTTGCTCAAGGAGAGCCATCAACACCGCCGAACACAACACCAAAGCTCCAATACAATAACAATGCATCCCTTGGAGGTTACCGAAGCAACAGAAGTCCGAGAAACAAGATATAGTACAATGGCAAAGGAAGGCCCATGATACAATGTCGAAAGTGCAATGGATGGGGCCACTTCGCCAGAGAATGCTAGAACGGTCAAGGTTCGAGGGGAAGATTGTGTAAGTGGTGTGGACCAAGCGACCATGAAGATAATGAATGCCCTAAGCAAAAGGGTATCCATATGTTGGAAGTAGAAGAACAAGAGGTATTGGTGATCACCAAAGCACAAGCGAAAAAGGTCACCTACCCAGATCCACGTATGAAGGAACAAAGGATGAAGGAAGCAAAAGCTGAAGTGGAACTGGCGATGGCGAAGGAAAAAAAAGTACCTCTGGAGAAGCTGAGAACCTCTCGGCGGTCGAAGGCGGAAACCAACATCGTATGGCAGGTAATGCAGACCACTGTACCGATCAAAGTAACTGACCTTCTCCAAACTCTGCCATAGTTGGGACTGGCAATGACAAACATCATCGGGGATGTCAAGCAATCGCAAGCGAAGGACCAAAGGCAAGAATTGGTACCAAAACCACCACCATACGGTAAACAAACCATTGATCTCGTACTACTGGCAGCAAACATTGGGAAGATGCCAGCGATTTTCCAGATGGAGATCAAAGGGAGCATTTTGACAAATACTATCGTCGACGGAGGATCAGGAGTCAACGTACTACCCAAAGACACATGGAACAATCTCGGGAAGCCAACACTCTGGCCACCGACATTCCAACTCGTCGGTGCCAATCAACATGGCATCAAACCGCTGGGAACATTGATGGCGCAAAAGGTGGTGATCGAAACATAGCCATTCCTGCTGAACTTCGTAGTCATTCCATTACAGAGGAAAGCGTACGATGCGTTGCTTGGACGAGGGTGGTTAGTGGCATCCGGGGCGAATCATAATTGGAAAAGAAATACACTGTCCATAGAGAATGACGGAAAGAAGTACGTGATAAACTTGAAGAATCAGGCCGTCAATGAAGAACTAGCATCTTCTGAAACAGAATCCGACGGGGGAGAGTCGAACATGGACAAAAGTAGGAAACCAATGGAGCCAAACGATCAGGACGTACTTGAACTCGAGAGTTCCTCAGAAGACGAGACAAGTTCGTTGAATGGCCTATTTCATTTGCAAATGGAGGATTATGAGGTGTTTCATCGAGAGTAACCTGCTATAGATTGGAGAAATCCAGAAAAGAGAAGAGAAGAGCACGTCTAGCCAAACACTTCCGGCCGAGTATGGAGAGTACAAAGAAAGAGAATCAAAACCGAATGATATGCCAGTCCACAAGTCCAAACAGGTACGGGATGAAAAAATTGTGTTGGAGCCAAAAAATAAAATAATAGCTCAAAAAATAATGGAGTTAAAAAATGAAAAGTATGAAAAAATTTAAAAATTAGAAAAAAGAGACGAGAGAAAAAAGAGACGAAGAGGAGAGAGCAGAAAGACATGAAGAGGAGAGAGAAAAAACAAACAGAGAAGTAGAAAAAATAAAAGAAGGAAAAACAAAAAGAGAAAAAGTAGTAAAAAATAGAAAAAAAAGGGAAAATTAGAAAAAATGGAAAAATTGAAAAAATTAAAGGGAGAATAAAAAATGAAAAAAGGAAAAAGAAAAATTTTAAAATTAAAAATTGGAGAAAATACGAGAAGAGAGAAAAAAGTCAAAAAATAAAAGAAAAAACAAAGTGAGAAGTATTAAAATAAAAAATATTAAAGTTTATATATCACTCAGGAAGGAGGTCGTACGGCCAAATAATAAGTCCAAAATATTATGCCGAGCCAAAACCAACTTAATGAAGCATAGAGTATCAATTAAAAATTTCGTACAACTTGGACATACGATATTGAAGCGAGTGAAGGGATACTCATTCGTACAACTTCAGGAGAGTTTTGCCGCACAAATAGAAGAGAAGGAAGCCATACGATGGGATAAAGTGTCAACTATACAAGGGGGCAGAGTATGGGCCGTACAATGTGGCAAAGTGTTGGGCGTACGATGTCATAAGTCCATTGGTGTACGATGCACTCAAAAACATTTAGCCGTACGACTTGAAGAGTGTTGGCTTGCACGGCATAAGGACTTTTGTGTACGGAGAAGACAGGGGAGTTATATAAGGCAACGAATTTACTCCAGATTGGCTATCAGGAAAATAATAGGGGATAAAACTTGCACAGAACAAAAGCGTACGATCCTGGAGAGAGTCGACCAAAGGAGGTAGCATAGTACGACATAGAGAAAAGATTAAAGAACGGCAAGAGGAGCCAGATCATACCGTACGAATTGAGATATGCATACGGCAGCAAAAGATTACAAAAAATAAGGCATCTATACGAGTACTTTGTGGCACAGATATCAATCGGCGGAGCATACAACCACTCAACGTACGGAATGGAGATGTTAGAAGGACGTATAGCGTAATATGCAAAGAGCAGAGCAGAGGCTATGTGTGGCAAGGAAGAACCAATACCATACGGATTGTAAGGAAAAATAAAATAGTACGGTTGAAAGAAGTTGTGCAAAGAAGGCATTGGATCAAATGGTTAAAGACACGGGAATCTCTAATTTCTGGCTTGATCAACAATATTTGGAACGTATTGAAAATTCATGAAAATGATTTACGCGATGCAGTTCCGTGTGGGTTCAAAAGTCTTAAATTGGTCCTGGCAAGCCCGGGGCGCTGCCCCCGGACCCCACGAGGGGCGCTGCCCCTCGACCCCACTCGAGACGATACCCCCAGACCCCCGCAAGGAGCACTGCCCCTTCGCCCCGTTGGGGGCGCTACCCCCAAACCCCCGCAAGGGGCACTGCCCCTTGACCCTACCAGGGGCATTGCCCCCAAACCCCCATCAGATTTATTGGAATTGCCAAATTGCAATACAACCAACCATCATAGTATAGTCACAAGAACAATTGGTTGTTGAGCAGATGAGAGTTGCAGCTCTCGAGAAGTTGGCAGAGAGAGACGAAGTATTGGGTGAGAGTGACAATCAGTTGGCAAAGAAGGATCAGCTATTGGTAGAAAAAGATAAACAGGTGGCTAATGTGCAGCGACTTTCAGCTGAGAGGGAGAGTCGGCCATAGGGAAAAGACGAGGAATTGGCTAGCACAAAGTAGGAAATTGAGCTGGCATTTTTGGTTTTCAATCGTCTCGAAGATGACTACTTTGTGGGGGGGATGATGTAGTCGGCCGAGAGTATACTTGGTCGATCATGAGTTGATGTAGTCAGCCGAGAGTGTACTTGGTTGGCTGTGAGTCATAAGTAAATAAGACTTTAGTTAATATTAATAATCCATGTACTTATGTTGTGTACGTGTCATGTTAGTTAGTTGTCTCGGTAATTAAGTTCCTAACGAAGTAATTAGTTATAATAAAGGGACGCGATGCTTGGTACCTCAACCACCGCCAGCATACTATATGTACATAAGCCCTGTAGTCGGGAAGATGTTATGAGATGATTAATGATACTATGACAGCCATATTGTACATGTTGATATTTACTGCAAATGAATAGAAGCATTCCATATTTCAAGCATCTTGTGCTCTCGAATATGTAGTTTTATTATATTCTATGTATACTTTAGTTTAATTTTGTAGTACGTTGAATTATACTCAATGAAGTAAACAAATCCCAAATGGTATGTACCAAGACCTGGAATGATGCCTCCTTGTGATGACGATGAGGTGAAAGAAGGGTTTACGAGGGCCCTTCCAAAAATGTATTTAGTTGAGGAGGCGAGACTAGTTCGTACACAATTCACTGACATTGTTAATCTTCGTGGTCCAACGTTCGGCAAACCAAAGGCCAAGGTAGATAGAACTACAGTAGCTCAAAGGGATCCTATTGGATGGTGGTCATGGCATGGAAACGATGCACCACAATTGACATAATTTGATTTATATTAGTGTTGAACATTTATATAATCAATATTTAAATTGAATGTCCTAATTAGTAAATTACTAATTTAGTTATTGCCTCCTCTCACAGATTGCTAGTTCCTTTGCTGCAAAGAGGAATTGGTCAACATAAAGCTTTATTCACTCTATCAAGAGGAATAGGCTGACCTCTAGACGAGCAAAAAAATTACTGGTTGTGCATAGTGCTCTACCACTCCAACATCGTCAGAATCCTAAGTATAGACAAACACCAGCATTACGATGGGATGTTGATCCAAGGACGTCACACAAATTGATGAGGAGAGATACGAGGGATAGGTTGGAGTTCCATTAGATGAGCCAACCTCTCATTCTCATAGTGACAGTGACTCAGACTCTGAGTCTGATTTTGATGCAATGTTGGCGAATGCCGAGTACAGGTAGCCAACATACTTTCTATTACTATGTTTTGGACACTTGTGACTTTGTCATTTTGACATTTGTAGTGCAAACTTGTAGCCTTTGGGCATTTTATTATTTTATATCATATGCACATTGACTGTTTGACATGAATTATGGTCCATAGAAGCAATTAGGTAGCTGTAGTATTTGTTCGATTTAGGATCAGAAATGAAAGCAATCAGAAAATACAACACATAAGACAATGAACAAAACAAGATACCGAGGGAAAACCCTCCTACTCGAGGGAGAAAAACCCAGCAAATATATCTCTTATATATTGAAGGAATAAGAGCAGAAATCTGCTTACAACTCAGGCCCAACACAATTCCGAATTTGATACAATGAATAATAGCACCTCTCCTAGATGCAAAGATACAAATGAATATGTTTCTCCTTGAAATTGGTCTGCTGCTACAAAATGATGATCTGCTGCTACAAGATGATGATCTACTGCTCAAGTATGAACTTCTTTTAGGAATACGAATTATGATCAATGAACTTGATCATCACCTTGTATTTATACAAAACTAGTCGACTCTTCATTTGGGTTGGCCTCTTTTAAGAAACAAGGTGACTCTTCATAAAATTATTATATATAAAAAGTCCGACTTGCCTTGGTATTATTTATCCATCATTTTAAAATTTGAGAGAAAGATATCTCCCACTGCTATAACATCAACACTCCCTCTTAGCTAGGGAGGTACCTTTCCAGATATCCACGTCATGGAGTCTCTCAACATAACGCCCACAATGGCTATGCCCATTTCTGGAAAACTCAAAGGTTCATCACGGAGTCTCTCAACGTGATGTTGTCATGGAGTCTCTCAACATGACGTCCACCATGGTTACTCCCATGTGTGGAAAGAAACACAAGTACAAGGGTTCATCACGGAGTCTCTCAACATGAAGTCGTCATGGGGTCTCTCAACATGACGTATCATCTCAATCACAGAGATGAACAAGGGCTTGAACCTCATATTTCTCCGTCTCAGAGAAATATACAGTACAACGGCTTTCACCTCATATTTCTCCGTCTAAGAGAAATATACACTACAAGGGCTTCCACCTCATACTTCTCCGTCTCGGAGAAATATACACTACAAGGGCTTTCACCTCATACTTCTCCGTCTCAAAGAAATATATGCTACAAGGGCTTTCACCTCATACTTCTCCGTCTCAGATAAATATACGCTACAAGTGCTTTCACCTCATACTTCTCCATCTCGGAGAAATATACGCTACAAGGGCTTTCACCTCATACTTCTCTGTCTCAGAGAATTATACGCTACAACAAATCTTCATGATTATGTGACAACCTCTAAAGCTCCAAGTACTTGCATCAACCTCCTAAACTCCTCATACAAGGTTGCCTATGTTGGTTTTTCAAACTCCCTCTGAATGTTAATTCCTCCTCTTCGAAGAAACTGATCGACTTTAGAATAAGAAACCTTCTTAACTGACTTTAGAACTTAGCTCCTTCTAAGATGTCCCTATGTCAATTTCTGCAAAAGAAACATGTTGTGTAGACCTTAATTTGCAATCTCGAGCAAAGTGACCGTACTTGTCACACCTGAAACATTGAATGTGAGAGAAATCCTTCTTCCTCGGTTCTAGGGCAGAATCTGATTCTTTGTCTCTATTCCTCTTTCTTCCTTTGCCTCTATCTTTAGAAGTATGTGTAGCAAGAACTTGATTTTCTACATCATGATAGTTTCGCCCAATTCCTCTTGCTGCCAACCTAGACTCTTCTTGAACACAATCAGCTCGAAGACGATCAAACTTGGGCAGCTTGGATCTCCCACTGATGCTCTGAATAAAGGGTTCCCAAGATTGAGGAAGACCATTTAGTGCCAACATAATAACATCTTTGTCTGCAATTATATCCCCAATAATGCTCAACCGATCTCTCAAATCAGCGATCTTCATAAAGAATGAGATGACTAAATCTTCTTTAGCCATTTTTACATGGTGAAGTTGTTGTCTCAAACCAAGTGCTCTACTGGTGTTGTTCATCTCATACAATCTTTTTAGAGTATCAGACATTTCTTTAGCTGTCTTCAACTTGGAGACGATCAATACTAGGTGATTCATCACAGAGTCTATCATGATCTTTCTAGCCTTTGTGCCATTTTTCTTCCACTGGATTTTCTCAGTATCAACGAAACGCTCGGGCAGATCACTTTCCACGAAATCAAGAAGACCGTTCTCTAATGCAATGACTACCCTGGGTTTCCATGAGTTTAAGTTTGAAGCTCCATCAAGCCTATCTTCTACCTTGACACCGCTCATCATCTTCTTTTTCCGCACAAATTCACCTTCAAAGATCTGCCCTTGGGTCAGAAATAATTTGAACCTTAGATCTGCAATACTTCAAGATCTGCCCTAGATGAAAAGTTGACTTGACTGTTTAAACAAATCTGATCAAATCTTTTCTTAGACCTGCTCCGATACCATGTTAGATTTAGGATCAAAAATGAAAGCAATCAGAAAATGCAACACATAAGACAATGAACACAAGAAGATACCCTAGGAAAACCCTCCTACTCGAGGGAGAAAAACCCAACAAATATATCTCTTATATATTGAAGGAATAAGAGCAGAAATCTGCTTACAACTCAGGCCCAACACAATGCCGAATTTGAGAATGAATAATAGCACCTCTCCTAGATGCAAAGATACAAATGACTATGTTTCTCCTTCAAATCTTTCTGCTGCTACAAAATGATGATCTGCAGCTACAAGATGATGATCTGCTGCTCAAGTATGAACTTCTTCTAGGAATGCGAATTATGATCAATGAACTTGATCATCACCTTGTATTTATACAAAACTTGGGGACTCTTCGTTTGGGTTGGCCTCTTTTGAGAAACAAGGTGACTCTTCATAAAATTATTATATATAGCAAGTCTGACTTGCCTTGGTATTATTTATCCATCATTTTTAAATTTGAGAGAAAGATATCTCCCACTGCTATAACATCAACACTCCCTCTTAGCTAGGCAGGTATCTTTCCAGATATTCACATCATGGAGTCTCTCAAAATGACGCCCACAATGGCTACGCCCATTTGTAGAAAACTCAAAGGTTCATCATAGAGTCTCTCAACGTGATATCGTCATGGAGTCTCTCAACATGACGTCCACCATGGTTACTCCCATGTGTGGAAAGAAACACAAGTACAAGGGTTCATCACGGAGTCTCAAAACATGATGTCATCATGGAGTCTCTCAACATGACGTCTCATCTCAGTCACGGAGATGAATAAGGTCTCGCACCTCATATTTCTCCGTCTCAGAGAAATATACACTACAAGCGCTTTCACCTCATACTTCTTCGTATCAGAGAAATATACACTACAAAGGCTTTCACCCCATACTTCTCTGTCTCAAAGAAATATATCCTAAAAGGACTTTCACCTAATACTTCTCCGTCTTAGAGAAATATATGCTACAAGGGCTTTCACCTCATACTTCTCCGTCTCAGACGAATATATGCCACAAGGGCTTTCACCTAATACTTCTTCGTCTCACAGAAATATATGCTACAAGGGATTTCACTTCATACTTCTCTGTCTCAGAGAAATATACACTACAAGGGCTTTCACCTCATACTTCTTCGTCTCAGAGAAATATACGCTACAAGGGCTTTCACCTCATATTTCTCCGTCTCGGAGAAATATACGCTACAACAAATATTCATGATAATGTGACTCCCTCTGAAGCTCCAAATACTTCCATCAACCTCTTGACATCCTCATCCAGGGTTACTGTTGACGTGTTTTTTATGACGACATCAACACAGAATAAAAATGCCCAACGGTCATTCTATTCTCTCTTGATCAAAGTATTTCGCATGCTAAGATTGCGTGAAAGTTCATGCGTTCAACTCCAAGGTTCCTTTAACGCGAATAGACTCAGTTGGCTAATGTGAATATGCTGGGTATTCAAGGGGACTTACGTAGTTGTTCGATTTTGTGAAGCAATTAGGATATGAATGATTTGACAGCATTGCTCTGACTCCTAAATTAACCGGGAAATACTGAATTAAAAAGGGATAGGGATAGGAATTCTACAAATCTACTTCTAAAGGGTGGAGGACGAGGATCGACTTAAACACTCTTCAAACCAAACTTTGCTTCGTCTCCTTTCGGACAACTCCGACAAAGTTGGTGCAATCTTCAAAGGATGAGAAAGGTGTTCAAATTATGACACAACATGTTCATACCATCACTACGATGCATACGGGCATATGAGCCACAATTGAAGTTAAGTGCTAATACTCCAGTTGACCACGCAAGGCGAACTTACCATCAGTAAGCCCGCTAGTGGTATGGATGAAAGAAGATATGCTCAAATCACAGCGCCACACTCCACAATTAACGACTACTTGCATAAACAAAGTCTACTCTACTCTATCCACTTGAATTGGAAAGACGAACAAGCCTTGCTAGCTACTCACAATAGAAGATAGAACCACCAAACAATGATAAATCTTTATATTATGAGAGTGTTCACAACAACTTCTTACAAAGTCCTCAATAGGAAAACTTCCTCTCCTCCTCAATCTAAGCTAAATGCTATATGCCTTCTACTCTCATTCTGATTCAATTCTTGATCTAATGTCTAATTCTAATAGATTACAAATGAGGGGGGATGCCCCTTTTATAGTTAGCCCATTTCAATGGACGGTTCGGATTCAATTACAATAAAGGGCTTAGATCGAGCCACCTATGCCCTAATTAGGGTTTCTGCCCTAAAAACCACCACTGAGGGGAGTGGGGCAATAAATGCACAGAATATTCTCCACTCCCCTGCAGGAACCATAATGAGCAATTAATGCCCACTATCTTCTTCTAGAAGATCTTCATCAAGCAGCGCGTTCCCACTGTCCTGTTCTCAGACTGCAAACTCGATCAATTGGGCCAATACCGCTTCAACCTCCTGGGCGGAAATCGGTGGAATATGGTTGAGCTGGAACTCCAAGACCACTACCGTCTGACCGTGCCGAGTGTAAGACTTCTTCCATGCCACCAAGGCGTCCTGGGTATGCTGAATTATACTGGAGAAAGTGGAGACATTCTCAAAGTCATCCAGGACAAGCGACCTCGCAGCTGAGAAGAATGGAGCCAGTTTGTCTTTCAAGCCATCAACAGTTATTTCCTCTGGGGCCAACTTTCTAGCAAATATGGCTTCTAATGTATTAAGGACTCCCTCCAAGATGTTACCCATTGCTTTCCTCACTCTGGCTGAATCTGCCCTTGTTGCATCGTGAAATCCACGGCCTGTGACCACCGAGGAGTACCAACTGGTGAAATCATACCTGTCACCATCCTGAATCACACCTCCATCCACCAAAGTTTGTAGAGGTATATGCATCAAAGCCCCCAAACGAAGTACAGTCTTCGTCTGATAGATGCGGGTATCGCCCCAGGCCTGATCCACCATGTCAATCCGTGCCAAAATACTTGAGGCCTGCCGATAAGCATTGGCGAGGTCCTCCATGAATTTCCTTGTCTCAGTACGAACATGGCTAACCCACTTGTCCGCTTCCGTTGCCATCTTCTTTAAATCCTCTAAGCCAACAACTGACTCCCTCGGAAGCTCTGGTGGACGTTCTACTGTTGGGTTTGCTGGTTCACCTGGACGTGCTAGACACTGCACATATCCTATCAAGGTTTTGTGCTCCTTCTTCAATTTCTTATACTTCCCTTCCGTGCGGAGCAACTGATCCTTCAATGCCTGATAGGAGTTATCAAACTCCTCAACAATTTGGGCTCCCGTAGAACCACCCAACTCTATGGTGGTGATCACATAATTTTAAGGCCTCTCCTCGGTTCGATCACCATCCTCTCTCGGAACAGCCACCTGAAGCATGCGAGAGCCTGACTCATCAGTCGAGATCTTTGAAAACTTCCTGGCCCTCTTCTTTTCTGGTGGCGCACTGATCCTCCTAAGGAACTCCTCCATCTCGATGGCTGGATCCGTATCATCCTCGGGTTCTCTTCTCATTCTGTCCGAAAGCCAATCCGGCACCGTCTGCTGCGGATTGCAAATGACTAGGGGTTGCTCCTCCGTTGCCTCCACCTCGTGCACTTCTTCTCCTCTTACACTGCTCTGCTCGGGCTCATCATCCTCCACGAGTTGCGTATCTCCTGACCCTTGGGTCCCCTATTTAGTGTTTTCCTCTTCCTCCAATGTCATGTCCAACATCTGTTGGAAACGAGTGTCAGCCACTGTTTCCTCTTCTTCCTCTTGTCGGCCAGCCCTGGATGCACTGACACTTATACTATCTGATTCTCGGATGTTGGGTTGATCCACCTCCTCAAGCTCCCGCTCTTCACCTAATCCTGCCCTCTGATCAGCAAATAATGAAATCACTCTCAAACTCCAAGACTGAGTTTGTGAGTGCATAGGCGATGCTTGTTCCATCCTCAACGATATCGACTGGGTTGGTACTTCTACTTGTGCTTCCGGTGTTTGAGCAACCTGTTTTCCCCTTCTCACCGATAGCGGCCTTGGGTCACCCATCAAGCTATAAGTAAGGGCAATCGATCTGCTCTTAAGTCTGCATACGTATCTATCGACCCAAGCCCTTGCGAAAGTCAACACTGCAATAGAGAGCATGTCCAAGTCCATGATTTCTGGCTCGGACCAATCAGGTGGTGGGACCGAAGTATCCCTGACTGAACCATAGTCGGGTTGCATAACGTTGACATCCTCTTCCACCTGGTCGGGAACTGGGATAATCTCACATTCCCTGATCAATTTGAGGGGAAGCCTGGAAAACATCCTTTTCCTTATCTCAACCTCATCAACAACATTTGCCCAAAAGTCCTCAATGTGGGCCTTGTGTCGGTACTCGACATTCTGTATCATTCGGATGTTTCTGTACGGATCGAAATCCTGTCTGCCTGTGTGATACGATAGATGATAGAATTGCAACTCATCCTCTGCCTCTCAAGCTGCCTGTAAGGAGGGACACACCTCAGTGGAATTTCCCATGGCAATAGGAAAGTCAAGTCCACCCTTCTTCTTCTTTTTCTGAATCTTATCATAGGCGATCAACTGCCTAGATATTTCCAGCATTATAATGTGATCGGTGGGGTACCTCGGTAGCCGGTATGGATACGAAGTGAACCCCTGCAGCCTAATGTAAGTGAATTTCAAAAATTGGATGAGCCAATATCCGTATTCCTCTATCAATGCTTGTGCCTCTTTGGATATTCTTTGTTGCGTTCTCCGCTGAAGGGTCCTCGTGATGTGCATTTTTCCTGCAACATCCTTTGCTCCAGCCATCTGCAAGAATAAATAAGTTAGTTTGCAGATTTTTAATAAAATAAAATAGCCTCCGAGACGGCCGCGGATATGGAGTTAGCTTTTGAAAATAAAATTCTTCAGCATAATTATCTAACTCCAAACCTCAAACTGTATAAAAACTCTGAGCTTATAAAGAAGCTTCCAGCAACTGCACTCTGACTGGCGAAGAAAATCACAGCAAACCGATAGTTTTCAGCAACGTGAACAATTTTCTCAGCACAAATAATTCGAATTCTCTTGACCACACTTCGTTGACTTCGGCAATTTTAGAAGAAATAAAGAGATTGCTGCAATATGAAATTTCGAATTTCTTCTCAACTCTAACAGCAATCAACTTCCTCAGCAATTCGACTTTCAGCAGTTTTGAAAATAAAGATCTCCAGAGAAAAATAAATCTCCAGCATACAATTTTGAAAATCGCAGCAACACACCTTCAGCCTTTTGGAAAGAAAACCCTCAGCAACTTGGAAATAAAATTCCTCCAACAACTTCGACTTAGAAAGTAAAACTCAAACTCACTCTCAACAACCTCAAAAATATTTCAATCTCTCACAAAATTCCTCACTTCAGCAATTCCAAGCTCTTCAAAACGTGTGAAGAAATGAGAGAAATGAAGTTGTTTAAATAACTCTTCGTGAAGAATCCTGCTGAGTAGTGCCGGGGCTATTTTTAGTACCTTCATCAATTCTCCACTCTCTCCGTCCGGCATCTTCTAATTCAAGTGCAGTAGTGGGCTAGTCGTCAGCCGGTCATTATGGCAGTTGCCATTAATGAAGATTCTTTCTTCTTCAAATTTCGAATTTTCCTTTCTAGTCTGCCAGTTAACTCTTGGTGATTTAAACAACTCGCAAGAAAATCACTTCACTTGATTGAAAATTCCATTTTAAAATCTTCGTAGTGTTTAAATAAATTTGATTCGAAAAACTTCATGGGAGTTGTAGATTCATTTCCAACTTTTAAAATGTCTGCCATTTAAATCCTCAATTTCATAAAATTTGCCTTAGACATTTTAAATTTTCTCTTTTAAAATAATTCAACCCGCTGACAGAAATCACTTGCCTGCTCGAAATACTTCATCCTTTGAGATCTAATTTCTGTTAGGAAAATAATCTAGGCAAAACGAATTTCCTCTGAAAATATTAAAATTTCCCTTAGGAAATTAATTTTTTAACTCTGTCAACTCATGGGTGCCTTTTAAATGGGTTCATTTAATTTTTTTTTCTACTTAGAAAATATTTCATCAAGTTGTTCACCCCGCTTAAATGTCTCACGAAAAATTTGAAATTCATCCAACTCTGGCGTGTTTTATGTAGTGAAATACTTATTCCACTTAGGAAAATTTTGAACATTTTCGCCCTTGGATTTTTATTTCAACCTCTTCACCTTCACCCACTTAGAAATAAAATTAAGTCCTTTCATTCTTTGGGCGCATTCACCTCTTTCCATCATTTTGCTCAACTTGGGCGTATTTTGCCTAGGGAGTTTTTGTTTTACTTAGGAAAATTTCTAACCTTTCTCCCTTGGACGCATTTTGAAGGGTCCATTTTTATATTTCTCGTACTTAAAATCCCTTCTAACTCATCTTCTTCATGGGCGCATTTAGAGGGTCAAGCTCCCATTTTCCATGCCTTAGAAAATTTCAAGACCCTCACTTCAAAGGCGCATTTTATACCATGTGCCTCCATTTCAAACACTTAGAAAAAGTTCTCAAGCCTTTATTCATCTCGAGCGCATTTCCACCTATCTACTTTCATTTTCCTTGACTTAGTTAATTTTCATGTCATCATCATATCAAGGGCGCGTATGCTAGGTGGAGCTCTCACTCAAGGGCGCATTTCACCCCCTTGGCTTATATTTCCTTGCCTTAGAGATATTTCAAACATCTTAGGCGCTTTCAAGACCTTGCTGGAGATGGGCGCATTTCATAGCTTCAACTTTTATTTCTCCATGCCTTAGGCGTTTTTAAGCTTTCACCAACCTTGGGCGCATTTGCATGTGGGAGCTTTTGCTTGAGGGCGCATTTTATGTGTGTTACTTTTACTTGTTTTGAACTTAGGCGTTTTTAGGTCTCCAATATCCTTGGGCGCATTTGACCTCTTCAACTTTCACCTTTGACACTTAGAAGAATTTCCCACCACCATTTGCCTTGAGGGCGCATTTTGCCATGGCTATTTTTGCTTTACGCCTTAGAATTATTTTGGCCTAACCCCTCCTAGCACAAGGGCGCATTTGATAGGGTATGCTTCTATTCCATGCCTTAGGCGTTTTTCTTCTTAGCATCATCTAGGCTTGGGCGCATTTAACATAGCCTACTTCCATTTGAGGGTGCATTTTAGCCTTCTAGCTTTGATTTCCATGCCTTAGAGAATCTGAAACTCCATCACCCCCTTGGGCGCATTTCATGGGGTTAACTTTCACTTGAGGGCGCATTTTCATGTGCTTACTTTCATTTCACTACTTAGAAAATTTCATATCCTCACCTTCCTTGAGGGCGCATTTGACTAGGCATACTTTTATTCCTGTGTCTTAGGCGTTTTTCTAAGTCACTTCACAAGGTTGGGCGCATTTACCATGGGCTACTTCCATTTTCCAGACTTAGAAAATTTTTGACTTGCTTCCTTTACTTCAAGGTGGGCGCATTTAGGGGTGGCTACTTCTGTTTTTGCCTTAGAATATTTTCTAAGTTTCATCCTTGAGGTGGGCGCATTTAGGGGTGGCTACTTTTGTTTTTGCCTTGGAATGTTTTCTAAGTTTCATCCTTGAGGTGGGCACATTTAGAGGGTCCAACTTCCATTTCTCCATACTTAGACAAATTCCATGCCCTTGTCGGATCTTGATCTCACATTCTATTTTTAGTAAGTCTTTGCTTTTCTGACTTCCATGGCTCCGTTTGGCATGAAAATTTCACCATATGACCCTCTTTGCCTTGTGAACCCGTTTTGCCAGTCCCACATGTCAGCCTGCTATTTATAGCCACCTGCTATTTATAGTAACCCCTTGATTTCCTTGACTTCCTCAATTCCGTTTTGCCTGAAAATTTCACCATCTGATCTTTTACGCCTTGTGAACCTGAGAACTTGAGTGTCGCTCTGATGTCAACCTCGGGTGCAGACTTGCTATTTATAGCCGTGCCCTGACTTACTAAAAATAGTAAGTTCTCCGATTCTGCTCAAATTTTGCCAGCAGGTGCCTTGAAGTATGCTGACATTGGTGGGGTATTTCGTTTTGAATATTTCTGGAGTTCACCCCCTATAAAAGTGGAAACCCTAATTTGACTTGCATGTATCCCGAACGGTCTCCGTTTGACTTTGTTCCTTCTGCATGTCGTTCTGCTTGCTGAACTGGAGTGTTAGGCGGTTGCCAGAGTGTACCTGCTAAAAATAGAAACTGTCTGAAAAGTGACTCATCCACTGCCGGATGGTTTTGCATGTTATATTGCTCGTGGGGTCTCAAGAAACCCAGAAAAACCCAGAAAACTGGTCTGCATGCATGTACTGGCTAAAAATAGTGAGTCCTCGAAATTTGATCTTCTCCGCTTGCATGTCACACTGTTGCGAAGCTCTTGAAAAACCCATAAGGTATCTCCGGACATGCGTTGAAAAACTCCGCATGCAAACCCTAAAAATAGCCTCCGAAGGCTGAACTCTGAAAGTGATCGTCTCGGTTTGCATGTTATATCGCTGCAAAGGTTTCGAGAAACCCAGAAGTAATCTCTGGACATGCAATGAAGAATCATATGTTTGAACCCTAAAAATGGCTCCTGAAGCCTGAACTGCTAAAAATAGCAAATTGTCTGATCTGGCTCAAAATTTACGTGCAAGCAGCTTGATGTTACCTGAATGTGGTGGAACTGACAGAATTCCCAAAATTTCGATAAAATAGTCCCAAATTGAATACTTACGAAAACTAGCAAGTTGCTGGAATACAGTGAAAATTTAATGGGACCATGCTAGAAGCCTTGTGATTGTTGTACTAAGCTCAGATTTCAATTTGATAACCTGGTTTGACCTTAAATAAGCCTGAAGGATGAAAACCCTAATTACACAGACTTAACCAATACCATAGTTACAAGACTCGGACTCGCCTCGGACTCGGCAAGCCGATTTTTGACTCGGACTCGGACTCAAAGCCTAGACTCGCCCAAGACTCGGCAAAGACTCGGCAAATAGAAAAACCCTTGAAATTTAGAGATTTTTAAGGATTTAAAGCTTGTTTCATGGACCCTTTAGTGAATAAACCTCAAATACACAATAACATCATGAAATAGAAACTACTATGATCCTATACACAAACATATATCGATCACATAAGTATAAACGCAAATTTTAGCTAAAGGAAATAACACATTCAGATATATAAATATTGTCAAATGTATACAAAACTCATGGAATATGAAATCCATGGCATCAAAACAAATATCAAAACTAAAAAAATAAGTCTATGGCTCAGAAGAGCTTGCATTACTCATCCCAATATCACGACAAGTCATGCGCTAGTGTCTAAGTTAGGTCCTAGATGATGATGTAGCCATGATATTTGCTTGTGTCTCAATGATTGGTGTGTATATTCAAGTGAGGATTTTATTATTAAAATTTTATTGAAGCCTTCAAGACTGCATGTTTTGTTGTCTAATGTATGAATTTTGAAACAAGATAATCCTTGATTATGGCTTTGACTGTGAAAGATGCAAAGATTCGCAACAGGGGATATGTATTTTGTAGGTTTTTATGATCATGATTCATCATTGGCCTATAACATGCTTAGACCTATAGTTTGATGAGGGTTTGGGGGAAACGCCCCAACGGGGTCAAGGGGCAGTGCCCCTTGCGGGGGTCTGGGGGCAGCGCCCTCGCAGGGTCCCGGGGCAGCGCCCTGGGCGCGCTCCCTGTCGATACAGGGTGGGGTCGAGGGGCGGAGCCCCACCACCAAGCCCAAATGAAGACCTTCAAAACCACACAAACCTTCATGGCGCACACCATTTATTTAAAAAATTTGAAAAAAAAGAATGCAATCTTTTAAAAAAAAATTTAATCAAAATGGCCGAGTTTGGGGCACGAGACTCGGCGAGTTGCCGAGTCCGGCGAGTCCGGCGAGTCTCGGCGAGTACTCGGCAGCCGAGTCTCTGGGACTCGTTTAGGGTCACCCGCCTCGGGACTCGCGAGTACTCGCCGAGTTTGGGCGAGTCTTGTAACACTGACCAATACTTCAACCTGGGTCAAATGATGGGACGTCCCCGGAAGGACCAGAGATAGAGAGAGAGATGCACTAACCAAAGCCAAACGACCAGAATGGAGCAAAAATTAGGGGGTCCCCATCTGAATGGGGTGATGTGTGAAAAAGGTCACAACAGTTACCTCTGTTGGTTTGTCAAACTCCCTCTGAATGTTAATTCCTCCTCTTTGAAGAAACTGATCGACTTTAGAATAAGAAACCTTCTGAACTGACTTTAGAACTTGGCTCCTTTTGAGATGTCCCTATGTCAATTTCCACAGAAGAAACATGTTGTGTAGACCTTAATTTGCAATCTCGAGCAAAATGACCGTACTTGTCACACCTGAAACATTGAATGTGAGAGAAATCCTTCTTCTTCGGTTCTGGGGTAGAATCTGATTCTTTGTCTCTATTTCCTTTGCCTCTATCTCTAGAAGTATGTGTAGCAAGAACTCGATTTTCTACATCATGATAGTTTCGCCCAATTCCTCTTGCTGCCAACCTGGACTCTTCTTGAATACAATCAGCTCGAAGACGATCAAACTTGGGCAACTTGGATCTCCCACTGATGCTCTGAATAAAGGGTTCCCAAGATTGAGGAAGACCATTTAGTGCCAACATATCAAGATCTCTGTCCACAATTATATCCCCAATAATGCTCAATTGATCTCTCAAATCAGCGATCTTCATAAAGAATGAAATGACTGAATCTTCAATAACCATTTTTACATGGTGAAGTTGTTGTCTCCAACCAAGTGCTCTGCTAGTGTTGTTGATCTCATACAATCCTTTTAGAGTATCAAACATTTCTTTAGTTGTCTTCAACTTGGAGATGATCGGTACTAGGTGATTCATCACAGAGTCTATCATGATCTTTCTAGCCTTTGTGCCATTTTTCTTCCACTGGATTTTCTCAGTATCATCGGAAGGCTCGGGCATATCACTTTCCACGAAATCAAGAAGATCATTCTCCTCTAATGCAATGACTACCCTGGATTTCCAAGAGTTAAGTTTGAAGCTACATCAACCCTATCTTCTACCTTGACACCGCTCACTATATTCTTTTTCCGCAAAAACTCACCTTCAAAGATCTACCCTTAGGTCAGAAATAATTTGAACCTTAGATCTGTGATACTTTTAAGATCTGCCCTAGATGAAAAGTTGACTTGACTGCTTAAACAAATCTGATCAGATCTTTTCTTGGACCTACTCTGAGACCATGATAGAATTAGAATCAGAAATGAAAGCAATCAGAAAATGCAACACATAAGACAATGAACACAACAAGATACCCTAGGAAAACCCTCCTACTGGAGGGAGAAAAACCCAGCAAAATATATCTCTTATATATTGAATGAATAAGAGCAGAAATCTGCTTACAACTCAGGCCAAACACAATGCCGAATTTGATACAATGAATAATAGCACCTCTCCTACATGCAAAGATACAAACGACTATGTTTCTCCTTGAAATCGGTCTGCTGCTAAGAAATGATGATCTGCTGCTACAAGATGACGATCTGCTGCTCAAGTATGAACTTCTTCTAGGAATGCAAATTATGATGAATGAACTTGATCATCAAATGAATGATCATCACTTGTATTTATACAAAACTAGGTGACTCTTCATTTGGGTTGGCCTCTTTTAAGAAACAAGCTGACTCTTCATAAAATTATTATATATCTCAAGTCCGACTTGCCTTGGTATTATTTATCCATCATTTTTAAATTTGAGAGAAAGATATCTCCCACTGCTATCACATCAACAGTATTACTATTAATTTGTTCAACTCTATGATGCATATGTCAATATGATTGGTGATTACATTTGCAACTTTATGAATGTTCATTGTTATGATTATCATTACTCATATAAATATCTGAAATTTCCCTATATTTTTAAAATATCTCTCTCTCTCTCTCTCTCTCTCTCTCTCTACATATATATATATATAGCCATCCCCCCATCCCCATAAATCCCCTCAAAAAAATGTCGTCCCCAAAACTCGTTCCGCCATCCCCCCGTACCAAAAACTTGGTGGAACATACATTGAAACTTCAAAGCCAAAACACCAACCAACTAGGGTGGTTCTCTCACCACCAAAACCAGCAATGTGAGAAGAGGGTTTTTTGTCCTCAACCAGCAGTTTTTGAATCCTAGAGAAATTCCAACAAAGTCTCCTTAAGTTTCCAAAATGCCCATATGCAAATGAGAGCTCAAACTCATATTTATAAATTGAGGGAAGAATTAGGGCAACTTGCATTTGAATTTGAATATATTTCCCTCTCATTTCACTTTATGAAATGACATGAAATTACCCCAAGAGGGGCGTCCAACTTTTTACCTCCAAAATTTCACTTTTGATTTTTAATTTAAAATTGACACTAAGCCCAAACTAGGTGTCCCACCTTATAAGGCATAACATTAGCCTTTAAAAATGATAACTAAACCTCTTTTCTAGGCATCCATTTGAAATACATGGCCCCTCTTTTAAGTGAGAAATACAAATAATAATTAAATTGAAACTTACCCATGCCAATGCCCAAATTGGAAATAGACACTACTGAAGTAGCCTTGGCCAGGACAAGTTACCAAAAATAGACTTACTATTTATAGCAACTATTAAAAATAGTAAATACTCCAAATCACCAAACTGGCACAAAACATTAGAGTTCACCTAACAACTGCCACACATTGCCCAAATAGGAAAACCTGCACTGCACTGTTGCCAAGACCAGTTACTAAATATAGTACTTACTGAAATAGTAAGTGAGTCAAAACCAAGCTAGCGTGAATGAGGACACCGCGAATGGGGACATTACACACTTCACCTACAATATTGTTGGTTTTAAGGATTCAAAGTTTTTCTTGACCGATTTCCCAATTCTTTGACATTCCTCGTATGTTTTGGCCCATTCACCACAACCACAATAATCTTTCTTGCCTTTCCCTTGGCACTCATATGTCCTCCCATTTCACCCTCTTGTGCTTCCATAAGAACTAACTCAACTTCTTCCTACAATAAACATCTCCTGATCACAAAATCTTTACCCATATAGATAACCCATGAATTAAATGAAATGGTCTAGACTCTAGATCATAGTTAAAAACTCTGACTCGGCAAAGCTCAATTGACTCAAATTTGTCTCAAAATCAGCAACTTAGCAAAAACTCACCAAATTTTCTGAACATTAAAAAACACATATTTGAACACAATACTCTTTAAAAACCTAGTCAACCCTCCTTCAAAGGCACATGGTTTCACCTTCATCTATGAATCTCTTAAAAGATGGAATTTCAAAAAATGCAGCACCTCACTTCAAGTCTATATGCAAAAATTATGGCCTTTGAAAGATGACGAACAAGAAGAGCGTCCAAGAGAAGTGAATGCCCCACTTTGTGTTTTCCTACTTTGTCTCTTTTGTCTCTCCCCAAGAGGAGAGGAACATCCCACTTTGTCTTTCCCATCAAGAGGAGATAAGAGATCACACTTTGTCTTTTCCATTTCTAAGAGGAGATGAAAGGTTACACATTGTCTCTTTTTTTCCTAACGCAAGAATACCTATGTAAAGAGATGAAAGGGGGTAAATAAGATTAAGGAGAAAGTTAAAGAGCTTGTGAGTGATCTTCAAGACTGAAAATTGTTGTTTCAAGTTGGTTGTGTGCCAAGCGGCCTAAAATTGTATTTGACATTCAAGTTGTGGATTTTAAGTGGAGTTGGAACTCACATTTTGGTGGAGTTTTCTCCCACATATGGGTTTCTCCACGGTAAATCCTTTGTCTTCTTAATTGTAGAAACTTTTTCTCTCATTTACACATTGCAAGTTAACTGATTGGCTAGTTTACAACTCTCATTTCTTTCAGTAAATTTGTAAATTGGTGACTAGTGTATGGAATATTCATTCTAGTTTATAAGTCAGCCATAAGGGTTCCAAGTGGATCAAAGAACATTTGGTGTGTGTTAGTGACTGAATTGGCCCCTACTTGATATGCCCATAATAAATGATTCTCCGACCTAATAAGCACTAGTACCGATTCGTTAATAGCTTTGGAAAGGCCACAAATGCATTTGTGGATTTCCTCTAAATTGAGAGGGACAACTCCCTCGTGTAATTTAAATGAAAAATGAATGCCTTTTAACCAGAAAGTGGTAAGGCAACTAACATTAGCCCATAAAAATGTAACTAATGCAAAACAGATCCTAAAGATCACCAGTCGAACAGCTTGTTGACATGTTTTTTATGACAACACCAACACAGAACAAAATGTCCAACGGTCACTCTATTCCCTCTTGATCAAAGTATTCTGCATGCTAAGATTGCGTGAAAGTTCATGCGTTCAACTCCAAGGTTCCTTTTATTGCAAATAGACTCAGTTGGTTGATGTGAATATGCTGGGTATTCTAAGGGGACTTACGTAATCGTTCAACTTCGAAGAGAGGATTTTCAAATTTCGGGAGATCTGTCAATGAAACTCGGGTTCTTAAACTAACCGGATAATGCTGAATGTAAAAGGATATAAGGATTAGAGATGCTACCATCTACTCCTAAAGGGGTGGAGGACGAGGATCGACTTAAACAATCTTCAAACCAGACTTTGCTTCGTCTCCCTTCGGACAACTCTGACAAAGTTGGTGCAATCTTCAAAGGATGAGAAAGGTGTTCAAATTATGACACAACATATACATACCATCACAACGATGCATATGAACATATAAGCCACAATCAAAGTTAAGTGCCAATACTCCAGTTGACCACGCAAGGCGAACTTACCATCAGCAAGCCCACTAGTGGTATGGACGAAAGAAGATATGCTCAAACCCAAAACGCCACACTCCACAATTCACAACTACTTGCATAAAATAAAGTCTACTCTACTCAATCTACTTGAATCGGAAAGATGAAAGGGCCTTGCTAGCTACTCATAACAAAGAAGAAATCACCAAGCAATGAAACTCTTTGTATTATGAAAAGTGTTCACAACAACCATTTACAAACCTTTCAAAGGGAAAGTTTTCCTTCCTTTTCAAACTAAGCTAACTTTCTAACTATTCTAACTTCTATCTTCTCTACTCTCAATCTAATATCTACTTCTAATAATTTACAAATGAGGGGGCATACCCCTTTTATAGTTGGCCCAGTCCAACGGACGGCTTAGATTGAATTACAATAAAGGGCTCAGATCGAGCCACGCGTACCCTAATTAGGGTTTTTGCCCTAAAAACTGCCACACAGAGGAGTGGGGCAATGAATGCACAGAATATTCTCCACTCCTTTGCAGGAACCATTATCTGCAACTAATGCCCACTATCTTCTTCTAGAAGATTCTCGTCCAGAAATGCGTTCCCACCGCTCTGCCTGCCAATTCTGTTGCGTTAGGAGGAGGGTAAAAGAGTCCCTAAGATTGTCTCCAGAGTTCGTCTGCTCAGTCGTTTCAATTCCTGGATGTATTTGTAACTTTCATATTTCTTCAACTCGCTGCCTTGCGCGCACTTAGCTTCTTTTGCATCACGTTCTTAATGCCTTAGACAAATTTTCACTGCCATTTCTTTTTTCCAAAGTTGCAACGTTGTCCAGCTTCATCAAATCCTCATGCCTTGGCTTCAGCGTTCATCCTGCAAAACAAAAGAAGAGCATTAGAACGCTTTATAGTCTAAATTCACTTTACTTACCTTATTCCCCCGCTTTGACTTCCAAGGCCTGCTTGATGTTCGAGCTTCATTATGCCTTAGACAAATTTCTTCCTTGCAAGCGTGCTTGACCTCCTGTTGTTTCATTTTCTCTTTCCTTAGACAACCTTATATGCTTTATGAATTTCACCCACTGTAATCCAGGCACTCATTTTGACATCACAAGCCAGGACAATTTTTTTTGTAGAAACATTTCTCTGCCTTAGAAAATTTATTTTCTCTTAGGAAATTCATCAAACGGGTGCCAGGCAAAAATCTCTATCAAAACAACACAAGCAAGGTGTGGAAAAAAATTAAAATCATCTCCCAATGGGAAATGTTCAATACCCAGAAGAAAATTCCCCTCAGAAATCATAATCTCCATGTGTATCCAGACGAAGGGGTAAGTTTAATTTTTATTATTTTTGAAAAAATAATAAAAATTGCTAAGGTTTATCCATTTTCAATCTTGGGCGCACTTCATACCTGCAGTCTTCAATTTCCTGTCTTGGCATTTTTCTCTAATTCCTTGAAGAATTTCCTCTCCTGTTCATGGGCATATTTCATCCTGCCTCTAGAAATTTTAATATCACCCCCTAGGCATATTTCTCATTTTACCTTAGAAAATGTCTTAGAACATTTTAATTTCTTAACTTACCTTGGGCGCACTTAGTAAGGCCTTCTCCTATTTTACCTTGCTTTGGAAATTTCTCATGCCTTAGAAAAATAATCTTCAACTCTTCTTCATCATGGGCGCATTTGCTAGGCCAAGCTTTCACTTTCACAGACTTAGGAACTTTTCAAGTCTTGCCCTCTTTCAACCTTAGGCGCATTTTGCCTGTGTTACTTCCATTTTAAAATTTGGAAAAAAATATTTTTGAGTGGCTTTCACCTCAAGGGCGCATTTAGCTAGGGGAGCTTCCATTTTTGAGGACTTAGAATATTTTGACGTCACTTCTCTTTGACTTGAGGGCGCATTTTGCCTAGGTAGCTTTTGTTTGTGACTTAGAAAAAAAATCACTTACCTTTGCAACAAGCTGGGCGCAAATTGACCCATGGGCTTTCATTTTTCCTGCCTTAGAACATTTTCTAAGTGTTTGTCCCCTCTTTATTCCCTTACGCGCATTTCAGAAGGCTTGCTTTTATGTAAGGGCGCATTTGACCTCCTTGGCTTCCACTCCATGCCTTAGAACATTTCAAGAAGCTTCCATCTTTGAGGTGGGCGCATTTAGGAGGTGGTACTTTCAATTACAACACTTGAAAACTTTTCCATCCACCATTCCTTGAGGGCGCATTCTGGAGCCTCTACTTTCATTTTTAACACTTAGAATATTTCACTTGAATCCTTAATGGTGGGCGCATTCAACCTATGGAGGAGGAATTTCAACTGTGAGGGCGCATTTTCCCATGTCAACCTCCATCTTCAACCTTGGGCGCATTTGGGACCCCTTGCTTGGATTTTCAACACTTGGAAATATTTTTGAGTGGCTTTCACCTCAAGGGCACATTCAAGGGGGTGGGCTTTCATTTCATACTTAGAAACTTTTTTATATCATCACCTTCCTTGAGGGCGCATTTACATGTGCAAGCTTCTATTTCTCTCGAGGGCGCATTTTCATGGGTGTGCTTCCATTTGAGTTAGAAACTTTCTAGCCTGCCATCTACTTTTGGGCGCATTTCACCCCTAGCACTTATGTTTTCAACGCCTTAGACATTTCCTTGCTTCATGGGCGCATTTTGCATGCCAAGCTACTTAGAACATTTTGATCTCTTCAGCCTGTCTTCACATTCTATTTTTAGTAAGTCTCTGCTATTTTGACCTCCACAGCCCTGTCTGTCATGAAATTTTCACCATGTGACCTCCTTTGCTTGGTGAACTTGTTTTCACCTGTCCTACATGCCAACTTGCTATTTATAGCCACCTGCTATTTATAGCAAGCCCTTGACTTTCTGACTTCCACAGCTCCATTTTGCCTGAAAATTTCACCATACGATCTTCTTTGCCTTGTGAACCTGTTTTGCCAGTCCTCTGCCCTGACCTGCTATTTATAGCCACCTGCTATTTATAGTAAGTTCTTGACTTTCTGACTTCAGTAGCTCCGTTTGACTTGAAACTTGCTATGCCTGATCCTGATAACTTGAGTGTCATGCTCATGCCAACCTCGGGTGCAGACCTGCTATTTATAGCCATGCCCTGACTTACTAAAAATAGTAAGTTCTCCGATTCCGCTCAAATTTTGCCAGCAGGTACTTTGAAGTATGTTGATATTGGTGGGGTACTTCATTTTGACAATTTCTGGATTTCATCCCCTATAAAAGTGGAAACCCTAATTTGACTTGCATGTATCCCGAACGGTCTCCGTTTGACTTTGTTTCTTCTGCATGTCGCTCTGTATGCTGAACTGAAGTGTTGGGTGGCTAGGGTGAAACTGCTATTTATAGAAACTTCCTGAAAAGTGACTCATCCACTGCCGGATGACTTTGCATGTCATATTGCCTGTGGGATCTCAAGAAACCCAGAAAAACACAGAAAACTGGTCTGCATGTGAGCACTGGCTAAAAATAGTAAGTCCTCGAAACTTGATCTTCTCTGCTTGCATGTCACACTGTTGCGAAGCTCTCGAAAAACCCAGAAGGAATATCCGGACATGTGTTAGAGAACTCTGCATGCAAACCCTAAAAATAGCCTCCGAAGGCTGAACTCTAAAAGTGATCGTCTCAGTTTGCATGTTATATCGTTGCGAAGGTTTCGAGAAACACAGAAGTAATCTCTAGACATGTATTGAAAAATCACATGTTTGAACCCTGAAAAGGGCTCTTGAAGCCTAAACTGCCAAAAATAGCAGGTTGTCTGATCTTGCTCAAAATTTACGTGCAAGCAACTTGATGTGTTCTGAATGTGTTGAAGCTGACAGAATTCCAAAATCCTGCTGAAACAGTCCCCGATTGAGTACTTACTATAAATAGTAAGATGTCAGAATTCACTGAAAATTCAGTGGGACTTTGCTGGAAGCCTTCTGAAAGCAATGTCAAGCTCTGCTGCCAATTTACCAATCTTGATTTAATCTCAATCCAGCCTGAAGAACAAAACCCTAATTTCACAGATTCACTTCAGACTTAGCCAAAATTTCAAATTAGGTCAAAGAACGGGGACATCCCCGGAAGGACAAAAGTCAGAGAGAGAGAGACGCAAAACAAAAGCCAAAATACCAAAATGGAGCAAAATTAGGGGGTCCCCATCTAGCATGGGGTGATGTGTGAAAAGGTCACAACACAGCTCACAAACTGTACCTAACTAATGAGAAAATCAAGAGTAAGCATAAATGAGAGATTTCATAATTGCAATTAATGAAGTAAATGCATACAAATAAATTTCACACAGAAAATATATTCTATTCACGCACTTGACTCACAAGTCAGTACGATCAACATCTCATTCAACTTATAACACATAGATTGGAAGTAATTGCAATCAAAAATGAATTAATTCAAGCAAAACCTAAGTGTTCCTCCCTTGATTACAACATAGCGTATTCTCTAGGAATCAGACCCCTGATCATTGATTGCTTACCCAGATATAGAGGTCATATTTCTCTCCTGATGGTTACCGATTGGTTGCGATAACGTCTTCTTGCTGCCTAAGTGTATCTTGAAAACCGATGACCGATAAATAATAAATGGCCAACATGATTACATTACCAGTGAAAAGACTTTAAACAATTCCCGAGCATTTCTTGATTTAACTCTTGCCTCGTGGCCATTGATTCTGAAGTGGTTCGCATACCTCACCAATTGAGCATTAAACAACTATCACACGCGCAAGTTGTCTAGTCGAAAAATCAATTCGGCAATGTAACTTAAATTCCCGTCATATCAACCATTAATTCAGACCACATAGCCATCCTATCACATTGATCATTCTCAGTTAACATGTCTCGACAACCCTCTATAAATTCAACATGAACTACCTCACTTCGCCAACTTGCAAATATGGCAAGTGCTCAAAGCTATGGAGTGTCCATGAACAATTTCATTGTTATTGAAGAAATTGAAAGCAGTCCTCTTTTCAAGTGCTTGTCTAATCAGTTAAAAAAGGTCTTCATAATTGATAGTGAGGTTGAAGAAGAGGTGTTGCGTAACATATTGGGAGATACAAATTTGAATCAGGTACATGTGCACAATGCAATGCTCTTAGAGCGTTTTATGTACACTGTAATCCACACCTCTTCGCGTCGTCACTGGGGGATGAGGGCAACGGAGCGACTAGTCCGACCAAAATTTCTCCACCAAGTGAACGTAGCCATTGTTGGCCTCAACAACTACCCTCAAAGCAGCCTAATAGGTGATGCCATTTGTGTCACGACTGCAGCCCACAACGAAGTCACCGAAGAGGCAGTGACCCTCCTATGTGCGGGACTGGTGAGGAACGGCATGGGGCTGTTTGCCCAATTTTTGCATTCTCATGAGAACCTGTTTTCACCTGCCCAGATAGAGCGCCTCCAGGTGGTGGTAGAAGCAATTCACATGCTGATGTTCACCCTATGTGCATGAAAAGTATCTCCTTTTATATATTATCTAGTCCCCCGTCCTTTATGTAATCGACAGAAATTTTGCATTTCCTCCAATATATATATATAATGAAGAACTTTGTTTTATACTTCTGGTGTTGATTCTCTCCATTATGAGAAATTATATCTTTGATTTTCTTTGGTTAAATTATGCTACATGTGGATGGCATTTATTCATTTTTGCACTGGTAGCTTCTTCCATTTATCTAGAATGCACCTCCTAAGCATAATAATTTTGCTTTATGATTCCTTAATTCTTCGAAAATGCACTCCGGCGGCAAAGTGGAGGGTTAGCAGAACTACACAAATCACCGTTGTAGTTATAGGAACTAGTTTAATTCCCACTTGGCCTTGAAAAAATTTGAAAAATGTTATCGGCAGTCTTTTCAACAAGTTCATAAACCCTAGGTACGGACCGCCAACCTTAAAAAGAAAAGACTTAGAACATGCGGCAAGTTGCAACAAAACCCCAAAACACCACTAGACTTAAGAAAACGGAGGAAGAAAGAACTGTGGGTGGTAAAATGGGAAGGTAGGAAACACAATGAAAACACCACCCAAGTTCAAAATAATGAAGAAAACACCACCTGGGTTAGAAATATTCAATGAAACGCTGCCCGGGTAAAGACTTAGTCAAAATTTAACATGGTGTTGCCGATTTACAAAGGGGGGTGTGGGGAGAGGTGGGGGACGGTGCAGAATTTTGACAACAGTGTGCATGCTCGTCAAGTCCTCATATCGACTGAAAAACAAGCTACACAAGCTTGGTACAACAAAATTGATCAGCATTTACAAAATTCTAGATTTAGAATAAGTTTTTCTAATTGGAGTCTCTAAGTCAAAAGCAATGGTGATGATATTGTGATTCCCATTGTCTATATTGAGGATTTAGCCATTGTTGGTAGCAAGGCCAATACAATTCAGAAAGTGAAATCCGATTTACGCATTACTTTTGACATGACAGATTTGTACCTCCTCCATTTGGTAGTTTAGGCTAAGATTTTTGGCAACTTGATAATTCAATCTTTGTCTCTCAAGTGAAGTATGACAAAAATCTTCTGGAGAAATGCCAATTGCAATCCCTCATGTACACCCATAGAGATTGGGCTTAAACTTTCAAGTCGCTCCAATTTGCCACCTGTCAATGAATCAGCATTCCAAACAGTTCATGGATAGTTAGATCTATCTTAAATCAAGTCAACCAGATTTTTCTGGGTTCCTATCATAACCAAAATTAGTCCAGAAGCAAGAAGCAAAATGAGTCCTCCAATACATCAAAGCCACCTTTGACTTTGGCATCTTGTACAAACCATTTTCAAAGTTCGGGCTATCAAGCTACCCAAACTTTGATTGTGTAAGTTCAATTGCCACAATAACTACTACTAGCTAAGTTTTTTATATAAATTTAGGAGCTATTTCATGACAAAGAAAACTCTAGCATACAGCCACCTCATCTTCCAACAATGCAGAGCACAAGGCATCCATTAGTAGAAGTTGCAATGGCTACCCTATGACTTGCAGCTTGATCCAGTTACACTAACTCCACTTTATTGACATAATCAAAGCGTTACAAAGTTGGTGAAGAACCTAGCATATCATACCAAGATGAAACATATCGATGTTCATTATCACTATATTGAACAACTAGTTGATATTGAGCACATTAGTATTCATTATTGTGCCACTTAGGAGCATAATGAAGATATCTTGTAGAATTTCAAGAGAAGCTTGAGGTAGCCTCCAATTTAGTCATGACTCATTGAGGGGAGGTATTCGCCATAAGGTGATACTAGTAAGTATAAACTCTGAAAATGAAGCTTGAACTGGAGAGACTAAATAAGTGTCACAAAGGTCAATGTGAAAAAGGAAACAGAGAAACTATCTATACAACAGCCTAGGGGTAAGAAGATTGATTGGAGATCAATGGCGATTTTTGTTAAGGTTTCTGATTTGTCCCCTTCCCTGCTCCCATGACATGCACATAGGGCTCCATCATTAATGTGCATTTCAATTTCGCTATGTGCCAACCATGCTCAGGTTAAAGTTGCTCAGACAGGCTTGCTGGGCCCCAAGAATATTGTTAGGGATGGATGAACTACATTTTTTGAGCCTCAATGTTCAAAGATGAGTGAGGACAGCCACTTAGGTAAAGTAGTTTCTCCTCTACAGGCCTGCTGTGTTCCAAAGGATATGGTGACCAAGGGTCTTCCCACTCATGGTCCGGGTTAGTTTTCTTTTGTTTTCTTGTTAGCTCTGCACATGTAATCTTTTATCTGTTGAAACCCTGCATTGATCCTGTTTTGCATTTTGTTTGTTCTGTCAACCTCAATTGATATACTTGCCTTGATGGATGGTTGCATAAAAAATATGCCATGTTATTTCTCAGACTAGGAATGTAAATTCCAACCCTTTTTTTCTGTCTGAGCTTAGATTTCACAACAATGTACACCTGTAATCGGATTTATGGTTGAGTGTTCATTTGATTCTTTTTCAGTTTAGAGTGTTCATTCATTCATCAAAAGCAATAGGCACTTTGGTGTATAAGAGTGATTTTTCACACTATGAGTTGAAAACTTGGCAGACTATACTTTGCTGTATAAGAGAGTGATTTTTATTTCTATGAATTGAAAAATTGGCAGACTATGTAATGGCATCCCATAACAGTTAAGAAAAATAAAAGTTACCTATCAAAAATCTATAACTTACATCCCAGTTGAGGCACCACTTGGTACAGCCGCACGGAACATGCCTTTGTTGGTATACAGGTCTACTTCAACTGTAGGATTGCCTCTGCTATCAATGATTTGCCGTGCCTTTAACTTTGTTATCGTTGAAGGAACGGCTCTTTTCATATAGTTAGACTGAAGACACACATCAATTTTAATACCATTAATGCACAAACCAATATCAGAGAACAACAAAAAATAGAATTCAATTCTAAATTCTAATATAATAAAATTTTAAGAAAAATGATTGCTTGCACCACAATCAAGGAGTATTGTTATTCAGGAAATAAAGAACTTTCAAATATTAGTGAAATAGCATTCCAAGAATATTCTAGATTCAGAATCAATAAAAAATAAGGCCATACATATGCATTAAATAAATTAAAAATTATTTTGAAAAATTCAACCATTACTACAGTGTATGCAAGTACTCCCAAGTCCTAAAACTAAACAACCAGCCTTAATTGCAAAGATGCAATATAACTGTCAACTAGTGCCACTTAACATTATAGAATTTAAAAAGAAAATTAATACTGTGTCATGGCCAAACCTTTGAAATACTGTTATAACATATTGCTAATTTGACAAGACAACAAATACATAGTACTAAATTCGAAATAGTAACAAACCCGAGCAAAACAAAAGAGAAAGATGCCAAACTTCAAAAAATATACTCAAGGTTTAATACAAACTACAAAGAGGAAAAGTAACTATGATTCTAAGAATTACAGAACAGCCATTAATCATATGCATTAAGATGAAAATAATGGTATTGCCAGTCTGTCGATTCAGGAATTTTGATTCATTCAATGGGACAACATGAAAATATGTCTTCTTTTCCTATCTCTTTCATCCGAGCCTAGGCACTTCAGAAGGTAAGGTCTATGTTATCTGTCTCAAAATATTTGTAGTGGATTTTTAAGCATGTGGCTTGTGCATATATATTTTTAAAAAATACATTCATCTCATTACTGGGATTTGCATTTTCCATGCATGTTAACTACTGTTATGTAAAAAGAGTATGGAAAATCACTTTGTTACCTGATAGTGATACTAATATCGAGTACAAGAATATTCCTTGCAAGCAAAATGAGCACATTATTAGTTTTGATAAAACTTCATAGTTCCACCGAGTTTCGGGGACGGGGACAGGGACGGGGGGACAGCAAGGGACGGGTTTAGGGGGCGCGGGGGCGCGGGGGTGGGGGGCCTAAGTTTGGGAGTGGCGAGGGGACGGCGGGGGGACGGCGGTGGGGGGGGCGGTGGGGGAGCGGTGCACTGAAATACATATAGTACTTGAAACATTAGTTATAAAAAGATGTATAATTGTAAAAGCCTAAGGAATAAGTAAATTTTAGAGTTTAAACTTCAAACACATTGCAATGATTTCATTGAACTAGTGAACATTGAAACAATGAAAATCAAAATGAAAATATACTTGTAACTTAATAGACATTATGATTGGAACGAGAACTAGCTGTTTCATATTCATAATTTGAATTTCAAAATTTCATAGTCATGATTCATAATTACAATCAAGTATCAAGTTATCAACACAACAATGTTCAAACTTCAAACTTCAAAAACAAAATACTAAATACTAAATAGTAAATAGCTAATGGCTTGATGCCTCTAATGATCTAATCATCTCCAACTCCAAGCTCCATGTCAATCTCCTCATCATTGGAACCATCGGACGGGGACCTCAAATGCTCAAGCTCATCTAAACCAATACCAACCAGCCCTGTCTGTGTAGCATCCTCATCTATCTATGCTGGCTCTTTTGAGTCTACATCCCATTTGGCTGCTGGACTCTCCTTGTATGTAGTTGTGTTGCGATCAATGAGACGTAAGGCACTATGGACAGGCACAAGCTTCTCTGCCCTCCTAGAAGTGAGGTTGTTCCTCTTAACAAAGTGGATGAAGTTATAAGTGGACCAATTCCTTTCAGAAGCAGAAGAACTAGAAACCTAGGACAGCAAACGAATGGCTAGTGTCGTAATCAAAGATCTAGGCCCATGCATAGTCCACCACAACTTGGGGTCCTCCTGTGACATAGTTTCCAAATCTACTTTGGCTGCCTCTGAATATCCCCAAAGAGTAGCAAATTTTGTCCACTCAGTACAAAGTAAACTAGCCTCTATAGGATCATACATTTCGTCAATGGCCTTCATGAACCCTTCCTTCACCTCAACATCCTCTATAGGTGTCACTCTGCCAGGACGTGGCACATACCACTTTGGGTTCAATGCGTAGGCAGCCATGTGTAAGGGAGTGTTGAGTTTCTCCCATCTACATTGAATGATTGGATAAATATGCTCAGTGTAGAATTGCATTGTGGGGTCCTTCTCTCGCACTTTAGCCTTCATTTGATCAAGCATGGAATCAATGCATTCGTATACCTCTCCAAGGGAAGGTGCATTAGAATCCCCAAATCTAATAACTTTGAAGACTGGCTCAATGATGGAGACAATATATTTGGCATTAGCCCAAAAGACATCATTCTTCACCACCTCCTTAACCCTCAATCCCTGTTGTGTTTTTGACTCAGGCCATCTGTTCCATTCTGTTGTCATTACCATTAGTTGCAAAGGCTCTTGCAACTCAAGCATCCTCTCCAAGAGAATAAAGTATGATGCATATCGAGTCTCTACAGGCTTTAGGAATTCCTTCTTGGAGAAGGACCTAAAAAGTGCATGTGAATGATGATGGTTGCAGATAAACATCTGCACATCTCTAGCATCAGTGACAATAGATTTGATCCAGCTGATTTTACCCATGTCCTTAAGTGCATTATTCATAGCATGCACACAACAAGGAGTCCAGAAAATGTCTATAGGCTGCCTCAATCAACCTCCCTGCAACTTTGCACACATGGGTCGCATCTGTCACTACCTGCACCACATTTTGTGGCCCAACCTCCTCTATAGCATCCTTGAGGATCTGAAACTGATAATGGGCATCCTTGCTATGCCCTGAACAATCAATAGCCCTAAGGAAATAAGGGTCCGCTACAAATGTGATGATGATATTGATGAGTGGACGATGCCTAATGTCCGTCCACCCATCCATGACTATGCTACATCCACTTGTGACCCAGGTTCTCTTCATCTTCTCCATCAAAATATTAATCTTGGAATAGTTTTGATCTTGTTGTAACTTTTTCACACATCACCCCATGCCAGATAGGGACCCCCTTTTTTTTGCTCCATTTTGGTCTTTTGGCTTTGGTTTTGGGTAGTTTTGCGTCTCTCTGATCTTTTGATCTTTTTGTCCTTTCGAGGATGTCCCTATCTTTGACCCAATTTGGAAATTTTGGCTAGGCTTATGAAATTAGGGTTTTGTTCTTCAAGCTGGATTGAGATCAAATCAAGTTGGATTTCGGGATTCTAACTACTTCAGCACATTCAGGCGGCTTCAAAGCACCTACACATGAAATTTGAGCAGATTCAGACAACTGGCTATTTTTAGCAGTTCAACCTTCGGAGGCTATTTTCAGGGTTTAAACGAACAATTCTCCAATGCGTGACTGGAGAATGGATCTGGGTTTTCCAAGATCTTCACGATGGTGTAACATGCAAATCAAGATGGTGACTTTCAACGGTACAGCCTTCTGAGGCTATTTTTAGGGTTTGCATGCAATAATTTTCAATGCATGTCCGGATATTCCATGTGGGTTTTTCGAGAGCTTCGCAATAGTGTGACATGCAAGCAGAGAAGATCAAGTTTCAAGGACTTACTATTTTTAGCCAACGCCCGCATGCAGACCAGTTTTCTGGGTTTTTTTGAGTTTCTTGAGATCCCACAGGCAATATGACATGCAAAATCATCCGGCAATGGATGGGTCACTTTTCAGGAAGTTTCTATAAATAGCAGTTTTACCCCAGCCACCCAACACTTCAGTTCAGCATACAGAGCGACATGCAGAAGAAACAAAATCAAACGGAGACCGTTCGGGATACATGCAAGTCTAAATAGGGTTTCCACTTTTATAGGGGATGAAATCCAGAAATAGCCAGAACAAAGTACCCCGCCAATATCAGCATACTTCAAGGTACCTGCTGGCAAAATTTGAGCAGAATCGAAGAACTTACTATTTTTAGTAAGTCAGGACACGGCTATAAATAGCAGGTCTGCACCCGAGGTTGGCATGAGCACGACACTCAAGTTATCCGGATCAGCCATAGCAAGTTTCAAGTCAAACGGAGCTACTGAAGATAGGCAACTTTGAAACTTACTATAAATAACAGGTGGCTATAAATAGCAGGTCAGGGCGGGGGACTGGCAAAACAAGTTCGTCAGACTACAGGGATCATATGGTGAAAATTTCATGACAAACGGAGTTGAGGAAGTCAAGGAAATCAAGGGCTTACTAAAAATAGCAGGTGGCTATAAATAGCAGGTTGACATGTGGGACAGGTGAAAGCAAGTTCACCAGGCAAAGAGGGTTGTATGGTGAAATTTTCACGCCAAACGGAGCCATGGAAGTCAGAAAAGCAAAGACTTACTAAAAATAGAATGTGAGATCAAGATCCGGCAGAGACATGGAAATTTTACTAAGTATGGGGAAATGGAAGTTGGACCCCCCTAAATGCGCCCAAGATTGTTGGAGGCTTAAAAACGCCTGAGGCAAAATGAAAGTAAGCACATTTAAATGTGCCCTCAAGGTTGAGGTGATGGAATGGAAAATCTTCCAAGTGTTGAAAACAAAAGCTTCACCTCTCAAATGCGCCCAAGAAGATGATGAAGATGTGAAAATCTCTAAGGCATCAAATTTGAAGCTGCATACCCCAAATGCGCCCAAGGAATTGAAAGGGTGTTAAGAAATTCTAGGGAAAAATGGGAGTTGCTGCATGGAAACGCGCCCTCAAGTGGAAGCTAGATATGTTGAAGGCGCCCAAGAAGAGTTAGGAGGTCGGTGAAATCGTCTAAGTGCTAAGGTAAAAGTAGCACATGCAATAAACGCCTAAGTGTTGAAATGAAAGTAGAGACATCAAAATGCGCTCTCCACTTGAAAGGGATAGTGAAAGCCTTAAAATTTCTAAGGCATTGAAGATAGAGGTTGAGAGTATAAAATGCACCTTAAAGTAAGAGCCAACCCTCTCAAGTGCGCCCATAAACATAAAGTCAAATGCTTTAAAAAGGAAAACGCCTAAGGAGGAAATAAAGGCAAGGCCTAGCTAAACGCGACCAAGCAAGGTATGAGTGGAGATAAAATAAAATGAGTCCACTTTGAGTGATCAAAAATTAATTTTTCCTAGGGCAAGGTGAGCTAAAGGTGAGATACGCCTAGAGGAGGTATTAATTAATGTTTTCAAGAGGCAAGGTGGTATGCGCTATTATACTGGAGTGGATTTCTTTTTTCAAGAAAATATTGAGAAGCGCCATGATTTAAAAATTGAGGCTACAGGTGTGAAGTTCACCCGAAATCAAGATGAAACAAACATTGGAATTTTTATTATTTTCAAAATAACACAAATTAAACTTACCCCTTCGTCTGGATACACATGGAAATTATGATTTTTTGAGGGGAAATTTCTTCTGGGTATTGGATATTTCTCACTGGGAGATGATTTGAGGTTCTTCCACACCTTGCTCGTGTTGTTTCGGCAGAGATTTCGGCCTGGCACCCGTTTAACAAATTTCATAAGGCTCTGAGGGATAAATTTTCTAAAGCATGATAAAATAAAGCTCAAGAGGTCAAATACACTCACAGGGTGGAGATGAAATTTGTCCAAGGCATAGAAGAATTTGAAGATAAAATGAAGCTAGAACATCAAGCATTCAGACGTTGAAAAGTTATAAGTTTGCTGGAAATAATGAACTCTATCAAGATCCAGAAATCAATCAGTCAAAACATGGGAATAAGGTAAGTAAAGTGAATTTATATTATAAAATGTTTTGATGCTCTTCTTTTGTTTTGCAGGATGAACACCAGAGCCAGAGCATGAGGACTTGAGGTGATGAAGTTGGACAACGTTACAACTTTGGAAAAGGGAAACGGCAATGAAGATTTGTCTAAGGCACTAAGAATGTGACGCAAAGGAGGCTAAATGCGCCCAAGGCAGTGGGCTAGAGAAATATGAAAGTTACAAGGAAGAAATGCGTCCAAAAATTAAAGCAACGGGAGACTGGAACGGAGAGAATTCCTTGCTCATCACTTTTATATCAACCGTATGCTCGCCTCTCCTCCTGGCACAACAGAATTGGCAGACAGAGCAGTGGGAACGCGTTTCTGGATGAGAATCTTCTAGAAGAAGATAGTGGGCATTAATTGCTCGTAGTGGGGAGTGGAGAATATTTTGTGCATTCATTGCCCCACTCCTCTCAGTGGCGGTTTTTAGGGCAAAAACCCTAATTAGGGCGTATGTGGCTCGATTTGAGCCCTTTATTGTAATTCAATCTAAGCCGTCCGCTGGACTGGGCCAACTATAAAAGGGGCATCCCCCCTCATTTGTAATCTATATTAGATTAGATCAAGAGATAAGAGGGAAGATAGAAGTTAGAATAGAAGTAGCATAGAATAGATTGCATAGTCTAGATTGAGGAGGAAAGGAAGTTTTCCCATTGAGGACTTTGTAAGAAGTTGTTGTGAACACTCTCATAATATAAAGATTTATCATTGTTTGGTGGTTCTATCTTCTATTGTGAGTAGCTAGCAAGGCTTGTTCGTCTTTCCAATTCAAGTAGATTGAGTAGAGTAGACTTTATTTTATGCAAGTAGTTGTTAATTGTGGAGTGTGGCGTTTTGGGTTTGAGCATATCTTCTTTCGTCCTTACCACTAGCGAGCTTGCTGATGGTAAGTTCGCCTTGCGTGGTCAACTGGAGTATCGGCACTTAACTTCGATTGTGGCTCATATGTCCATATGCATCGTTGTGATGGTATGTACATGTTGTGTCATAATTTGAACACCTTTCTTATCCTTTGAAGATTGCACCAACTTTGTCATAGTTGTCCAAAGGGAGACCAAGCAAAGTCTGGTTTGAAGATTGTTTAAGTCGATCCTCGTCCTCCACCCCTTAGGAGTAGATGGTAGCATCTCTAATCCTTGTATCTTTTTACACTCAGCATTATCTGGTTAGTTTAAGAACCCAAGCTTCATTGACAGATCTCCCAAAATTTGAAAATCCTTTCTTCTAAGTTGAACGATTACGTAAGTCCCCTTGGAATACCCAGCATATTCACATCAACCAACTGAGTCTATTCGCAATAAAAGGAACCTTGGAGTTGAACGCATGAACTTTCACGCAATCTTAGCATGCGGAATACTTTGATCAAGAGGGAATAGAGTGACCGTTGGACATTTTATTCTGTGTTGGTGTTGTCATAAAAAACACGTCAACAGATCCAAGATTGTTGTCCTCAATTTATTCTCCCCTAGTGGCACATATCATTGTCTTGCACTTATTATCTTTAACACAGCTTCTTTATAATAAGGAGAGCGAGCCACGTGGAATGGAATGCCATTGGCAAAGAAGAATTTGCCAATGGCATCATTTGCCTCATCCTTTGCCTGCACATTGAATAAATCTGCTAAAGGTTGTGAAGATGCCTTCTTACGTTTCCCCCTAGGCTCTGTTGTACTTAAACTGAACGGATTTGGTGGCCTTTGACTCTGCAAAGTAGAAGTAGACATTGCTGAAATATGATCACCCATACTCTTATGTGGCAATGTAGCAGATATAGGCACTTCATCCTCATTGCAACCCCATAATTTTAAAATTTCAGCCCTGTACTTCAAGTTACCTACCACAACTTTGCATACATCTACACCTTTGCCTCAAATAAGAAGAAAATGTGCATTAGTTCTTGTAATGCTGCCAAACCATGTAAGCTCACACATGTGACACTTCCATAATCTAGTGCCCCCAGTTGTCCCAGGCTTTGCTGCTACCTTGGATGCAAATTGTTTTCAAGGTGATTTTGGATCAAAGTGGCCCTTGGCCCATTCTTGAAGGAGTTCTGAAGGGCAGCTATTATCTTTACTACCAATGGAACTTGTGGTAGTTTGAGTATTTGAGGTTGAGCCATGTTGTACTTGTGGTTGAACTTCACCCTCGGCCTCCCCTCCTATTTGAAAGTCAGGATCATCCGATGAATCATCTGCACTTTGAATTTTTGGTTCATCATCACTTCTGTTGTGTGAACTCATTATGATGATGATGCTGCAAAAACAATGTTAAAAAATGTTGAGGATCGTAAAATTCAAGCAAGTCTGATTATATTTGTCAAAGACGTTTCTCAGATTTCTTCTCATGATGTCGAATGTGTTGATTGCAGAACATTAATAGATTTCGATGTTTGCATATCACCAATCGAACTCCCTTTAGTATGAAGAAGACTCGCCTCTAAGAGACATGTCTCTTGAGAGGACGTGTCTCCACAAGTGGAGGCACGTCCACTCAAGGGACGTGTCTCTTATGAGCGCGCGTGTCTAAGAGGAACCGATTACCAATCGGTTAGTCACCTTTATCATATTGTTTCTTCAAATGTCAATTAAAAGGTAAGTTCAGATTTATATTAACATCATTAATATTTCGATTTTATACACACATTATAAATTCGAATTTACTTATTTCAGAAATATAAGTATGAAGATCAATCTGGTCTAATATAAATGAAGATGATGCCTTAGGCAATCAACATTTATATCTGACCTAAGCTATCATTCATCAACACTCCCTCTTAGCTAGGGAAGATATTTCAAATCAAATAAGTGAAGATATCACCTTCACATGTGATATCGAAGACATGGTGTGCTTTTCTCAATATTGTCAAGTCACATGACATTCTCCATAATACATCTTCATTATTCAACACTCCCTCTTTAACTAGGGAGAATAACTTCAAAAGTGATATCATCTAACTCGTGATATTAGAAGATATGGTATGCTTCTGAAAGTGTCAAGTCACAAGACATTCTCCATAACATATCTTCATTATTCAATACTCCCTCTTTATCTAGGGTAGATAAACTCTAATAACACTCCCTCTTAGCTAGGGAGGATAAACTTCCACCAAGTAAAAGTAATATCACCTAACTCGTGATATCAGAAGATATGGTATGCTTCTGAAAGTGTCAAGTCACATGACATTCTTCATAACATATCTTCATTATGGTATGTGCACTAACATCAAGTCACATGATGTCTACCATAATTCATGGCATATCCACGGATATATAAATATCCACCATGATTATCTCTTTAAGGATCACAATGATCTTCAGATGACATCAAGTCCCATGATATCCATCAAAGTGTCCAAGAGATACTATCATGACATGTCCACAAATATCAAGTCATATGATATCTATCATGATAGTTTATCATTGTAAAGTCGTCACTTTACAATGTCAAATACAAGTGTTCATTATTAGAAAGATCGTCACCTTTCAATAATGTACACAGGGTAGTAGGCCCATAAGGTCATGGAGTCACACACATGACAAAAGAGTTTACACATTAAACATCTTTATATATTAGTACAACTTATAGAAAAATTTGACTTTCAAACATAATATCAAATTACATACCAAGTTTTCTTCCCAAAGAGTTCAACCTTAACTCTAGAGAAAAGTTTGTTGAGTATGTCCGCTGTTTAAACATTTGAACTAATATACTCCAACTGGATCACTTCCTTTCTACCAGGTCTCATAATGGTAGGATCTCAATGTGCTTAGATCAAGGAGTCCCTCAAGCAATTTTACGAAGCCAAACTGCTTCTCTTGCCCCCATAGAGGCTGCAATGTAATCAGCTTATATCGAGCTTTGTGCTACAAAAGAACGTTTTCTGCAGATCCAAGAGATCATGGCCAATCCTAAACTGAAGCAACATCCTGATGTGCTTTTCTGATTGGTTACACTCCCAATCTGAAACAAAGTATCCAAGTTGATCTAGTTGGTCATTTCTGAAAAGAAGATTGTATCAATAGTGTTTTTGAAGATATCTCAATATATGTTTGACAGCCATAAGGTGAATTTCCTTTGGCTCACACATGAATTGGCTTAGAGCATTCACTAGGACCTTCCATTTGTTGCTGGAGAGCTCTATCAACTGAGCTACTGGCCCCTTGTGGCTAGCCCATCATCAGTCAGGGTGTGGCTTATATCCAACACCCCCCCTTTAAGCCACACTGCGGTGCTTGGGGTTCTTTTGAAGTTAGATCCAGGGACCTGTCGTCATGGAGTCCCTCGACATGACGCCTCATCTCAGTCTCAGAGATAAACAAGGGTTTTCACCTCATATCTCTCTATCTCAGAGAATTTTAGTATTACAACAAGTGAAGATGTTACTCCCTCAAAAGCTCTAAGTACTTGCATCAGCCTCCTAACCTCCTCGTCCAAGGTTGCCTCTTGATGGTTTGTCAGACTCCCTCTGAATGTTAATTCCTCTTCTTCGAAGAAACTGATCATAATCTATATAGATTCTTCCTCTTCGAGAGATGTCTCCAATGAAGTTTATCTCTTCAGCCTACATGAATTCCTCATAGGATGCCTCAAACTCTTCCTCCCTTGAATTCCTTAGGCAGTCTCTCATCATCCTTTTGCTCCTCAATCCGTCCTAGAAGCATTTAGAAGAGTTTATAAATAGTTCATAACTATCCAAAAAATCATACAAGTTATATCATGAATGAAATTTTCAAAGGATCTTATGCTAGTGAACACAACACAATTCAAGAGAATTCACAAGAACAAAACAAATGATATAACTCAACAACCAAAGAATACTTATCTCTTTTAAATATTTTGATCCGTCCTTAATGAAGTCATGAATCTGAACGATCAATCACAATATCTGCTCTCTCCGCCCTTTACAGTGGCGTTGATCGCATCGAGTCTGCCCTTCGCATGAGCTGAAAATCAAAGATTCCTGTGACAGTGCTCATTTAATTTCCAGGTAGCACAATCAGCACCGAAGCAAATAGTTGAAAGATGTATTCTCGATTATTCCAAGTCTGATTTACTCCAAATGGTTGTTGACACCAGATTCAGACCTCTGCCAATACTCCCAACGCATATACCTCCGGTTTGTCTAATCTGAGTCGATGTAGCTTCTTTTCCTTAATTGGCTCTGTGAAGAACCCATCAACAATACTTGACCAAAGTCAATGCTAGTATAGGGTATGTGTCTTGAAATCCACAGGCAGATAGTAATGTGAAATGTGTTAAGACTTCAAGATGACCACAATAGAGATTTAAAATGTAGACAAATGTATGGTTGTTTCGAACTGAGTCAATTCCCTTCCTTCCCAAACAACTTCCATCAACGATTGCCTTGATTCAGTTGTTAATTTATATAGCACTCAGAAGTGGTAACAAAGGGAAAGTGGCACATTATGAGAATTAATCCTGATATGCAAGTCTATACGTCTGATACTGAATAGATAATGAAAATTCCCAATCACATAGGAACTTGCAATGCGCTAGCGAGTATCAATGGGAGCAGCCACACAATACACCAATAATGTTAATGATGATTTCCAGGATGCATCAATATACTCGCACAACCTCAGTCAACCAATATATACATGCTTGCCCAAATAGCATAAAAGAACAAGACGACTTAAAATTCAACTTCCATGAATATGAATATCGTGTCAACATGTGCGCTTGACTTCCTACTTCAGGGCGATGGTAAATATGTTATCAACAATGTAGAATTTCAACACTACGGAAAGACCCGATATTTGAGCGAAATGCGAAGCCAATAATGCCAAAGCGAGTGACCTATGAATATATACGCCCGATGCCTCCAGATTAAGCCGAACCACGCCATCACTGAATTCTGCCAATAAGCCCGAATTTGCCAGGGAACATGTTCTTCATTCACCGACATGAAGCAAGCTCAACTCCAAGGTCGTGGCGTTAATAACCAGCATCATGAATATTGGTCATGATGGTATTGGTACCAACTAAAAGATGGCAACCATGGAGCCAAATGAGTCAACTTCACAAAGCAACCACCAAAAGTGTTTTACATGCAAAGCAACCACGAACAGAGTCGAAGCACACACGGAAGACAAATCAACATCGCGACAAGGACAAAACACGATTTTAATGGTTGCTCCAAACACGGCAAACACCAGCCACTGGTAGAACACTCGACGGAATTAGATGGAGGAAAATACCCGAACAGTGAAGTATCAAATCCTGCAGACAGACGCACAATCGCGCACACAAGGACACGCACGAACTCCAGCCAACAGAAGAGATGCACGAACAAAGAAGCATCGTGCCAAGACAAGTCTTCCTTTCACGAATGGCGATAATATTGACCAAGTAGAATAACAAATTGATCACTTGAATTCTTCCACAAATCTGATCGGATCTTCACAAAAAAACCTGCTCTGATACCATGTTGAGGATCGTAAAATTCAAGCAGGTCTGATTATATTTGTCAAAGACGTTTCTCAAATTTCTTCTCATGATATCGAATGTGCTGATTGTAGAACATTAATAGATTTCGATGTTTGCATATCACCAATCAAACTCCCTTTAGTATGAAGAAGACTCGCCTCTAAGAGACATGTCTCTTGAGAGGACGTGTCTCCACAAGTGGAGGCACGTCCACTCAAGGGACGTGTCTCTTATGAGCGCACGTGTCTAAGAGGAACCAATTACCAATCGGTTAGTCACCTTTATCATATCCTTTCTTCAAATGTCGATTAAAAGGTAAGTTCAGATTTATATTAACATCATTAATATTTCAATTTTATACACACATTATCAATTCGAATTTACTTATTTCAAAAATATAAGTATGAAGATCAATCTGGTCTAACATAAATGAAGATGATGCCTTAGGCAATCAACATTTATATCTGACCTAAGCTATCATTCATCAACAAAAAATAAAAAATAATCAGACCTACGATGTTAAAAAAAAATCAGACCTATAAACTAAAACTTAGAAACTTGAAAGTTGAAAGAAATGTGATCTCATGGATTGCAATATTGCAAGATATGCAAAATGTGGAAGCACAGGCAAGGCATGTGAACTGTTTGACAAAATGCATCAATTGTGCTCTACAAAATGTGGAAGCACAGGCAAGGCATATGAACTATTTGACAGAATGCATGAAAATGTGGAAGCACAAGCAAGGCATGTGAACTGTTTGACTGCTCTGCAAAATGTGGAAGCACATGCAAGGCATGTGAACTGTTTGACAGAATGAATGAAAATGTGGAAGCACAAGCAAGTGAACTATTTGACATTTTCATGCATTCTGTCAAACAGTTCACATGCCTTGCCTGTGCTTCCACATTTTGCAAAGCACAATGCGCCAAAGCCATGGCTAATGACATAAATAAATTGAAAAAAATTATAAAAAAATTACGCAGTGACTATGGAACGAATGCCTCAAAGAGGTGTCAGCTCATGGACTGCTCCACAAATGCCTCAAAGAGGTGTCAGCTCATGGACTGGTCGCAATCCATGAGCTGACACCTCTTTGAAGCATTCGTTCCACAATCACTGCGAGTATTTAAAGTCCAAGACTCCAATACCCTTGCTCGTGTGTCAGGTCGGGCATTACAAAATGATTTTTTTTTTTTAAATAAAATATTAAAAACCTAAATCAAATACCTGGTGGTCCTAAGTCTCCTGACACACAACTTAGCTCTCCTGGTTCGGTTTGTAATGTCCCCATTTTAGCCCCACGCTCTTCTTGAGGTTTTAGCCTATTTCGAGAAACTCATAGGCTAAGCAGAACTAAATATTAGGGTTTCCTATTTTTTAGGAGGTTTCAGATGCAATTTTGAGGGCTTGCATGCATGGGTTTTTGATGCATGTTTGGTGGAGTTTTTTGGGTTTTCAGAAAGCTTCAGAATAGTGTATCATGCATCTCCATCTAATAACTTTTCCAGGCACTTACTATTTATAGTAAGTCATGTTGGCTTCCTGGATTGTACTCAAAAGGCTTTTGGAAACACTTACTATTTATAGTAAGTCATGATTACTGCTCAGATGAAGTTGTGCAAACTTACTATTTATAGCAGTTGCTATTTTCAATAAGTCTATTTATAGCAGTATCTTTCTAGCAGCAGTTCAATCATCTGCAGTTCACATTTTGGGCAGTGTGGTTGTTCAGTTGGCTTTTTGAAGGTTTTTGAAGTTAACTTACTATTTTTGGCATTGGCTATTTTTAGTAAGTCTATTTGTGGCAGTGGCACCATCAGCAATTCTGCTCAGGTCATTATTCTATTTCTGGCAGAATCAGTTTGAATGTTGGCTTTGGGTTTTGGCTTCTATCCCTCCTTGGACTAAGTCCCAGACTTAGTCAATTTTCATATCTTAAAGTTGTACCCCATGCTTAGGCTTGATGACTTTAAGTTGTCTTAATGAAGGGGACATAAGGGGGTCGATTTTCATAAGCATTTAAGTGTTTGTTTTAAATGTTTATTGTTGCTTTTTGTAATTCACGCCTAAAAGGGAAATGTTTTGATATTTCAAATAAAGTAATTGCTAAAAGGTGGCGTCCCTTGGGGGAATTGAACAGTTTCTTGTTGGGAGTTACAGTTTGCTTCATTTGCCAATTTGAAGCTTATATATTGGTGCTTTGCTCTCTGTATCTGATCTTGGAAATTGAATAGTAAGGTTATGTTGCTGGTTTGAATCCACAACCTGGCTAAGGGGAAGCTTAGCAAATTCAATCCATCCTTTGGGCCTGCAACTATGGCTTCCTAGGTGGATCATCATGGTTGTATTTGACTTTGAAATACAGATGGAGCTTCAATTGTTTGAATCGAACAGGTTGCTGATGTAAAACCTATTTTTGCAAGTTGTTGATTTGGCCTGGCTGAAGCTATTTTTTGTTCATAGCTTCAATTCAGATTTTGGTTTTGTTCTGGGTGTTAGCCCATGCTGTTCTACTGTGGAGGGCGCCCCTTTCTGCAAGTTTGCAGATTTTATCATTGAGTTTCTGATTTTTGGGAGAAGGTTGACCCTTCCCGGAGGCCGTACCTTCCTTCTTGACTGCCTTGGGAATCGTGCCAACTGTTTCTCTTTGTTTTGGGCTCGTTTTCTCAATGGACATTGGACGCCTAGCTCTTAGCTGTTGATTGGCTGTGGTTTGAGAGCTTTCCGAGCTGAATTAAAGAAGATACGTCCAATTTGGTGAATTCTCGCTTTGCTGATCTGATTTTCTGTATTTCCTGTTTCTGATCAAATTAGTTTGGAATTGTTATAATGCTGTTATAAGTTTCTTTCTATATCATTTTGGCATTGTAAATGTTAGAGGAAGTGACACTCTAACCATTGCTCATTTTGGGAATTCATGGTTGATACATTGCAGCTGTTTATTAATTGTTTGTGAGTTGTTTAGTAGTACTAACAGCAATTTGTTTGTTTTGCTGCAATTTACTTTGTTGTATTCCCCCCACGTAATAAAGTAGTTGTGTGGATTGTATACCCCCCACAATTAAAGTGGAAGTGAGGTTAATTGGCTGGCTTGCCGCCTTTAAATGTTTGTAATAAATCACACCCACGAAATAAGTGGAGTATTCCCACCGCTTGTGTATGCCTGCATTAGCAGAAGAAGTTGTATTACAGTTTAATATCTAGCACTCCACCATATGTTAGCACCTCGCCTTGCAAAAGGATCTTGCGTGCACATTCTTGGTGTTGAGTTTAGCTCTCTATTTTCAATTGTTATCAAGTTATTAGATCCTAGGGATCCTCTGACCATATGCCCGCCCCTCCTCCTTAAATGGTTTTAGGGCGCATTCTTGGTTAGAGTTGTTTCAGCTGTGTTTTGGTTTAGAGCTAATTCTTAACAGGTGCATGATTTGCATTGTTGTGACTGAAAATTAAAGGCAAAAATTAAGGCGTATATTTCACGGTTGAAAACTTGAATCAGTTCTCACCTCTCAATTTGAGTTCTTCCTTCTCAGGGCTCAGATTCTCAGTCTCACGCCAGTCGCACAAAGGGCACACGGAAATGAAAAATGAGTTGAAACAAAAAAAACTGATTTAGACTTGACTTTAGAGTAAGTCATAAAATTTTAATAATATAATATATTATATTTATAATAAGTTAATAACAAATAACTAATAATAATATAATATTAAAATTTTAAACTTTAAATTTAATTATTTTTAAATTTTATGATAAAGTTTTGTTTTTTGAATATTTTTTTAAAAAATCATTATTTTAATAGGGGGACGTGGGAAACTTGGAGACGCCGAAAAGACTCTAAGGAGACTCGGAGACACGAAGAAGACTCCCTGTGAAGGAAACGTCCAAGGGATGGCGGAGGGACGAGGGGACGGGGGGACGTTTCCCTGACGTCCCTGCATCTCGGAAACGTCCCCGTCTCCGAGACGGCCACTTTTTCGAGGGGGATGCGTCCCCGTGGAACTATGTAAAACTTTCCTTGTGTTGATATGTATTTTACACGCACAACAGATAAAGGAAAAAGGTCCTTATTCAAGAATATAGTTCCTCTTATTTTACGCCTCAATAGAAACCAACACAAAGGATGTCTGCCACCTGCATAGGGGTCATTAACAAACTCAATATTTGAAGACTCAAAAATAAAAACATCAAAAAGAAGAAAATAAATAAATTAGTACAAGACTGTAATGTACCATTTAACTAGTGTTTTGAATGTAAGAAAGAATCAAAAATAGAAAGAAAAAAAAGCACTTTAATTCTGCAATGATTTCCAGAGAAGACTCATCAAATATTCCACACAAAATTCACAGTAACCTACTTTTCATTATTTCTTAATTCACTAAACATGATACAATCTATGATAAACATTTTGAGTCCTAAGTTCTAATAAAGGCATCTGAGAAAACCTTACTGAAATTAATTCCCAAGTAATTCACAGGTTAACTCAGGAGCAATTTTTTCTAGAAAATCAGCAAGTTAATTGCTAAAAAACATAACTTTGACAGTAAAACTTGCTTGTTGGCACAAAAAAAGATCCCACGGCCAGAAAAGCATAAAGTGACTTCATTTTAAATTTTCACCTTCCAGCTCTCACTCCTTCGACATATTTTTTGGTGATTTTTCACAATTTTTCCTTTGTTCTCATTTCTTTAACACATTGAAAAAATTGTTAAAATCTCACACGTTTGAAGGTCCATGTGGTCTTGAAGGCCCTAATTTTGGCTTGGTGGCAAGAGATCTACCTGTCAACACCACTTTGTATTGCACAAGGAGTGCTGCTCCCAAACCATGTGAGGGGCACTATACTCAACCTCACTAGGAGCTAATGCCTCAAGGTGCTTGCTCTAGTTTTAAAAAGTAAAAAGTAAATTTTGTTTTGGGCCAATGTTTTCCACAAATGGAACTTGTAAAGCTAATAATGGGGATTTGTAATTTATAAATATGACACTATGATGTGCACTGAACTCATTTTTTATCTATAAATGAAGGAAAAACAACTGATAACTTCTGCAAATTCAATTTAATGCAAGTTTGTAAAGATTATTTTATAAATTTGTGTATTTTAATGTTCAGAAATTTTGCAGAGTTTTGGCATGTTGCCATCAAGTTCAAGTCTAATTAGGGTCTGCTGAATTTTTCCAAGTCACATGTAATGTCCCCTTATTAAATTTGTGCTAGAAACAGAAAAGTGCACAAGTCAAGGTAAGGGTTTACTTTTATGTTCATATAATTTAGCTTATATAATTTGTCTTAAAGATCTGTTCATATAATTAACTGCTAACCATCACATATTCTTTGTTCAAAAGGAAATTGGATTGGTTTCAAATATTAACATTTGAAAATGGGAGGAGTGCATTAGTCCTTTTCAATCAACATATGAGATAAATGCATTAGATCATTTAACATCAGCATATACACATGATATAAATTACATGAGGCCAAGTACACACTTATCATAATTTAACATAACTTATTGCGCTCAACCGGGATAGATCCTCGCCTTTTTCCCTCTTCCCTAATCCCATTGGCGAAGGCATGCCTTACAGTGCCGAGGGTGCTTGACCAATCTCCAAGTGGATTCCCTCAAGGTTTCATACCCATCTTGGGCGCATCCATCATGGGATCAAATTACCATCCTTTCCCTCCACATCCATCCTCTCCTTGGTGAGCATTAGCGAAAGAGATTGTGGACTCTAAATCTATCCCCATAGCAAGCCATAATAACTTACGAAGAATGCAATAATTGCTGTAAGCAACATTATTGTTTATCAATAATTATTATTCCAGTTGTATTTATTGGTTCATAGCACTTATCAAGCAACGCATTGCATGTAGCATTCGTTCTAACTACAGTTATGGTTAATTTATCCATTTCACGTAATTTTTGCCTTTTTTACTAAAGCGGAATGATTGCATCCAGAGATTCATGTTCTATAAAAGCATGATAACAATATTGATTTGAAACTGTACCTGCATTAATCGAGTGTCAAGTATGAGCAATATACTTACCTGAGATTGATGCGTCTCCTGTACCCAATCAGGCTTCTTCTATTCCCACGATTCTTCTCCACTCTTCCCTCGCTTCCTTTAATTGATAACTCGCACATATATATCTTTACCCTGATCTCCTTCTCATGTTTGCAAATGAAGATCGACAAGATGTTTGTCTCTGTTTGCGGCCTTTCTTAACTAATCAAGGCTTTGTTGTATGCTCTCTTTTTAACCCTTAATACCTTTAACTTTCCTAATCGTTGCCTTAATTGTTATTTCTTATAGATAGGATAAAGCTCAGGAATACATTTAAATTGGAATGTGATGCAAGTGTTATCCTGATCGTTGTTAGCTTGCCTTTTAGAACATTCTCATCGAACTACAGTCTGGTCTATAGGATGCGATGCTCTATTAGAATAGCCTTTGTTTCCTTTAGACTGAAGAGATGGTTCCCATAATCGATGATGATTACCTTTTTCTTAAATGATTCTTATTAGATATCAAGCCTTTGCTGGAGGGAAGAGTCACGTCCTTGGTCAAACGCATCTTTCAGAGAAATGTTGCTTTCCTTGAATCGTTGTTTATTCTAATCAGTCTATTAGGATCCTGGGAAGGATATGACATTCTTCCAGCGAAGATTTTCTTTCCAGCCAATGATATTCTTCACCGTAATTATCTATTCAGCAAACACCTATTCTTCACCCGCGATTAGTTGTTTCTCCCCGTGATGATCCTTTTCATGTTTTGAAGGAGCCTTTATTTATCGGCTTTGCTAGGATGATTCACGTCCTTTTGGAGTCAATCGTCGCTTCCTTCCTTCATTCTATTCACTTCTCTTAATGCTCTTAATTCGGTTGTAGTTGATGGTAATTTTTTATATTTTACAATGGTTGATGATTTTTATTTTTATATTTGAATCATTGACCAATTATAATCAATCAATGCACCATTAAAATACTCATATATGTCAATTATAATACTTTGTGGTTATATTGATTTTATATGTTTTAATATTCGCTATAATATTGTTGTGATATTTATAATTATATTCAAATCATAATTACTTATGTTTGGATTAGACATTTATTTGTATCTTATTTATTTATATATTGATAATATTTATTTTATTATCATTTAGATTCGTTATATATTCTAATATTTATAATATTATAATATTTGTTATTTTAATATTTATAATATAATTATAATATTGTCTCACGACAATTATAATTATAAGGATATCGAAATAATCGTATGGATTATTAATAATTTAGATATGTATTTTTTAATCTTTATTGTCACATTTTCGGGGACATGACATCACAATTTTTTAACACTCTAAAACTCACTACTCTCTAAAAGTCGACTTTTGGTATTCGATTTCTACTCTATAAATCTTAGTAGCATTACATTTACACAACATTGACATGACAAACTGAAAGTGTAAATGGAATTCAAATTACACAAGTTTAAAATGGGAAAAACACAACAAATTGAACCCTTAACCCTAAAAAATGACAGCTTTTTGAAAAAGTGTGAAAAAATCAGGTATTCAATAAACCACATTTTAAATGTCAATGACTGAATAAACTCACATTTTTTCAATTTTTTTGCAAAAAACACAGGTTTGACCTTGCTCAGCCCCAGGCATCAGGTGTCAATTAAATACAACTAGTCACATTTTATTCCTCCCATTTAATGCTTCTATGCTATAAACCAATTACATAAGAAAAGCTACTAAAATAAAGATGAATCACTAATACTCTATTTAAGGATATACTCAGTTTTCCAGCCCCTTCAACATGGGCAAAGAGCACCTTAAATAAAGTTTGGTGGGCCAAGCCACAGCAACGGTTTTCAAACCATTAAAATAAAAGAAAATTATAATAATAAAGAGTTTAATATATAATCAAGGTTAAACCACAAATTTTCCCTTGATCAACTGCCATGTTTTAAAATCTTGTTCCACCTGTGTAGGTTATATTAGTGAATGTCTTTATAACCTGGCCTCAAAAAGCTTTCATTTCTTTATCTGCCTCCTATAATTCTTCTATAGCTGACTCAAATTACACCTTGATTCTCTCCATCCTCTACATTGTCAACATGATGTAGCCTTGAACTGTTTCTACTAGTTGTACGTGATTTCATTTCTCTTTCTGAAACAAGTTAAGAAATACAGAAGCTAGGTTATAAAAATCATTTTGATTTACCAACCATGAGAATCCAACAAGTTTGAAAATCCAATCTCTGAGAAAGCAGCAACAACCTTGGAAAGATACTTATTTAACACTTGCAGTATTTTAGCTGTTGCCTGAATTATCTGATCAAAATCTCATTTGGCTCCCTTAGTTGTTAACCTTACTACTTCAACTTCTACTTCAAACAAGGAAAAATATTAATAAGGCATGTATAGATGGCATAGCTTGAGAAATTAACTCTATCTTCTTCCACAAACCCGAAGTTGTTTGTAAACTTGGGCAAAACTGGATTTTGCTTAGGGTTGCTTTGTCATTGTGCTTTGTAGATCAGCCAAGGTGAAAAACAACAATTGTAGCCGTTGCTTTACACATTGTGAAATGCTCTGAGGAACCAATGCCACTTGCTTTTACATTTCTTTAAGCTGAGATTATAAGCCTTTCAGATGTAAATGAAAATCTTAAGTTTCCTTGGCCTTTTCTTCAAAGGACTTTTGAGCACATTTATTCATTGACTTGATCACTGAACACGGTTCCATATTAAGTTTTTTGATTTTGCCAATTGCATCTAATAGATCTTCCTCAGTGTTAGTGATAACAGGTTGACCAACTTTAATCTCTCTCTGAGTAGTCACTTTACACCAGCTTTCATTTCAATTTTGCGATCACCAATCAGAACCATACTCAATTCTCCAATGGTTGTGCTTCCTGATCAACAGTTTCTAACCAAGAAGAGACTAGAAAAGAAGCACCTAAGGTATTTAAATGACAAAGGGACACATTAACTTCACCAAGTTCTGTTGGTATATTTCATTAACTACTTTACAAAGTCAAAATAAAAACTTTTGGGTGAGAAGAAGACTGCATGAGAAATAAGAACTGTAGCTGGGACAACCATCGTGCTTGCAACATTAGTGATATTTTTCTCTGTCTCACCTGATTTAGGCCTATCAATACTCTCAGCAATGACCTCCTGTGCATGTCGCTCTCCACGAAGGAGCACTTCATTGTCCTCTTCCTCCACTTCTGATTTATCAACTTCCTGTGGTTTTCGAACAGGTTCCTTCTAAAAACAATATTTTTTCATTCTCTCAATGTCTTCCTCATCTATGTCCACATTCACACAGCATTTATCCATGTCTAAAACTAAGTGTTAATTTATTGAACTTATTCTAATGGATTGAGTTTTCAAATATGCCTTTACTCATCCTTCAGGATCTCAAAGCCTGTATGATTAAGTTTTTAGTTGGAATCCATATATACCTAATGCATTGAACTCCATAGCTTGGAATTTCTGAATTCATGGATACCAAAAGTTATAGACAGCTTTGGAAATACCCCAATGTTTCTATTTCCAAAATGCAAGCAACTCCAAGTATATATTGATAGCAGACTCCCATCAAGGGTAACTCATCTAATACATAGTATGGTAATTGATCTGGGGGATTCAAAGTAACTTCAATTCTGATTGAAATATAAGAAGGCCACAGAAACCAACTCCCTATCTTTTTCAGGTTCTCTTTCAGGATTTGTAGAATCATGGGCATATAGTTTCATTAATAATTTCATACAAATAGTGTGTAATGTCCCCTCCTTGCTTCTGAGCAATGGAGTTGTCCATTAGCCTATTCCAGAGTTCCTGTAGGCTAAGTGGAGTTTGGTAAGGGAACTCAAAGCCAGTTTCTTTTTGTGGAGGTTTTTCAATGTTAAAGGCAGGACTTTCTATTTTTAGCAAGGACCAATTCCATCACTTACTGTTTATAGTAATTCACATTGCTAATCAGTTTTTATGCCAGTTTGGTGTTTCAGAGTATTTAATATTTTTAGCTATTGCTAACAATAGTAAGTCTATTTCTGGTAACTAGTCCTAGTCAAGGCTACTTCAACAGTGTCCTTTCCAGTTTGGGCGTTGGAATTTGCTAAGGTTTGATTTATTCATTATTTGTTCCTCACTTAAGTCATATTTATAAAGTTTCTTTAACTTAAGTGAAGGGGTCGGAGGGTCGTTAAAAAAACACCTTAGCGCCTAGTTCAATAACTTAAGTTGTTTTTAAACCAACAAAAGCAATCTAGTTGCTTGTTTAGTGGGATGCCCAAGGGAGACATAAGGGGAGTTAATTTTATTTTATTTTTTAAAAGCTTATGAGGAGAAGGACATAGCTTTTGGAGGGAAAGTAATCTAAACTTGAGTTGCCCTAATTTCTCCTTGGCATTATATAACCTCATTTTGGGCCTCATTTTGTTATCTCTCAATTGGCTACTTAACAGGATGTTGCTGGATTTTCACCAAAGGTCTACTGCTGCGTGTTGAGGACAAAAACCCTCATCATTACGGAGCTGATTTCAGTGGTGAGAGATCCACCCTAGTCAGATTTTGAGTGGTTCCTTCTAGGGATCACACAGTGCTTCAACAGAGTTTAGATTTTCAAGGGTTTGAAGGATGAATGATGAAGATTTGGTATTTTGATTTGGGTTTGTTAGTGTTAGTGTGTTTTGGAGTTTGCTTCATTTTGGAGGTGAATAGGAGACAATTTTGGTGTGTTTTGAGGTCTGAAATGCAATATCAGAAGTTCTAGAAACTCTGATTTTCCAGTCGATGAAGGTCAAATCTGTTCATAGCTCCTTTGATAGATGATTTATCATTCTAGGCACTTGAAAGTTGGATTCTACAAACCTGGGTGCCACCTTTCCAAGCATTATTCAGGGGTTATTGTGAAGATCTGATTTTTGGAAGCAAATCGCCCTCTTCAGGGGGCCATACCATTCTGTGCCATCCAGTAGGTGGGTTGCTGTTGTATAACCCTCCTAAACATTCCATTTTCAGTGTTGGTATCGCTGCTCCTAGCCATTGGAAAAGACAAGGTTTGGGACTAATCTCTCTGTGTGGTCATGGGAGCTCTTATGCAGTGATTTGCTGCTGTTATAAAGCCATTTCCAGGTCTGAAACTCCTTATTACAGATCTGAAAATACATTGTACTATTCTGTTTAAAATCTGAAAGCTATTGTTCTTCACATATTATCATCTTTATGAATGGTATTGTTTTATATTATCTTTCTACTCTTGCAATATTCTTTATATTGTGACGCATCATGAAAACACATTGAAAAAACATACACAAACTCATCAGCAAACAAGCAATCAGCAAACAGTGTTTTCAAAAGAAAAATCAGGGGTGCTTATTGCATAGCGACATAATTCATTTAACACCTACAACCATGCAATAAAGGATCAAAAACAATAGGAACTAGATAACCTGCATCTTGTGGCCAACCGGAAAATACTAATGATTAAAGCTGAGAGAGCATGTAGAGTGCCAATAAAATAGGAGCACATATAAAAATCATCTCCTTTCTGTGCCTCCTTTAACTGTAAATTTCTAGCAATGTGTTTATCTCCTTTGACATGGTCTGAAGTGGATGCTCCATTCAATTGGTTAAGAAGAATATTAGCATCTCTAATTAATAATTATAGAAACACATAGCCTAACAAGATACAATGAGTCACTTCCTTGTTTGAAGGACTGGGGGACTTCATACCAGTCTTCTCATTTATATTAGAATCAACCTCTTCTTTCTCTTTTGTCCACTTGTTTATTCTTTCCTAATCACATTTAAAGTTTGGTTTTGGAAGCTTTAACATATTCCTAAAGGCAACCCCCGAGAAACTAGCAACCCTTTTACCAATAACTGAATATGGAAACCCACCTTGCCAATTTGAATGCTCAAAAATATCCCTAAAGTATCAAGGAAAGGGAAAACTTCAAGGTTTGTGGATGCCATGTGAGAAAAAAAGCTCTGCCTCTAATGTACCTAGCGTATCTGGTAAATTCAAATTCAACTTGAGTAAGATCGTCAAGGATTTATTCTTGCTCTTGGATTTTCCAACACTCCTTGCAACTTGAATGCAAAAATCTAGAGATGCATGGCTCAATTCACAATGTTAGCATTTTAATTTGCACTTTTCGAAGCAACACAAATGGAAGAGCATGTAAGGTAAAACCTTTCTTCAAATTTGTCAAGCCCTTTTGAAGAGTGAAGGATGCATCACAAAAGGGAATAAATCTTCTCTTTGGCACTCCAACCTGGCTCTCCCAAGCTCCAATGGCATCCTCCTTCACAATGAACTTGGAAATGGAAGAACTCTATCGTGCTATGGATGAGATTGAAAAACTTATAAAGAAGAACCAAAAACTTGAGCTACAACTTCAAGAGTCAAATAAATCTAATGTAGAGTTAATACAGAGCCTTAAAGAATGTGAGAAGATAATTGTTGATCTAAACACATAGTTTCAAGAAAAGTGTAGATCAAAAGCCAAAATACAAGAAGAATCTGAAAAGGTGATCATTGATTTGAAAGATCAAATTAAGGAAGTAGAGCAAACAATCATCAATTTGAAAATTCAAATTGAAGAAAAGAAAAGAATTCAAGAAGAGGTAAAAATCCAATTGAAAGCAAAGGAAGGAAGGTGTGAAAGGTTAGAGTGTGAAATTGTTTCTATGAGGAAAAGAATTGGAGAAGACAACCATCAAGCTGAACACAAGTCTCAAGTTTGAAAAAAGCACCAAAATCCTAGATGACATCATTAATGGGCAAAAGACATCATCAAATAAAACAGGATTGGGCTATAAAGAAAATCAAACATTCCAGGAAGATTCCAAAGAGACTCCTAGAAGACAAATGAGGGAAAGACAAAAAGCCTCGAAGAGACTTTCAAAAGCCCTAGTAAAAATGAAGGCAGCAAGAAGACAAAGACTCCTCCTAAAGTTGACAAGGACAATCTCAAGAAGTCCTTTCCTTTGAGGTAAGTGCATACATACAAGTTCAAGAGTACCTTTATGGCTATTGTTACTCATGTAATCATTTTGGACATAAGGCAAGAGAGTGTAAAACACAAGTGAGATATAACAATAGATGGAACAAAAATAAAAATCTTTATGGGTGGACAAATAGAAATTACAATACATATGTTCCTCCAATGAATTGTAAAGATATATGCTATAAATGCAACAACAATGGACATATAGCACATCATTGCAGAAGTCGTATTACGGGACCTTCAAGACAAAACAAGGAGATAAATATACTTGGTAAGCATAAGAAAGAACCTATGAAAGTTTGAAAGAGGAAACTAAAGCAAGATAAGGACAAACCTATGCAAGTGCAAACTTCCCTACATGCAAAAGAGATATCTCCTAGTTCATAAGGAGAAGCACAATTTCAGGGAGAGTTGAGTATGGCATTATCCTTCAAACCCATAGAGAAGATAACTCAAAGATGAAGTATGAGAATGAACAATGATATCTATTTCCGTTCAAACAATGAACACTTCTTCGCATTCCAAAAAGACAGAGAGAGTTGGAGTATGAGAAGCAAATTATTAAAATTAGAGTGGTGCAGCAGAAGATGGATAAGGCCCTAGATGATAGATTACAGTTTAGTGTTTACCGCAGAAGTTTGTACAAGCCGCCCCAGTTGATATGGGACCCTGGAACCAGATTGCTTGAGGGCAAGCAATTTTGGGCGAGGAGGACTTGTAATGTCCCATTTTAATCGATAATTGCATTCTGAAAGTATATTAATTATTGATCAACTATATATGATCAATAAAATATTTCTATTGGCTATTGAAAACCTAAGATATCTGCCACAATATTATGCCTATCGATGATGAATAAAGAAGACGTCTAAATCTCTAAAGATAGGCGTTGTTAGAACCCTGTACGAATTACTTCCCTAGCGCGACTCAAGAAGAAGCCATGTGACGAGAAAGAGAATTCTATAGTATAGGAGTGCTTGTCATATTGGCTGATGATGAAGTCAATTGATTAATGAATAAGGGTTATCAAGCCACCTCTTGGAGTCCATAGGTGCTTATGTGGAGGTCAATATAATGTCTGGGTGCCAATATTTACTACCAACCTAGCCAATCGTAAGTCTCAATAGGGAGTCCATTAGGTTGTTCAAAGCGAAGGAATGGAATATCAAATATCACATAGCCATCCTCTATTAATCGCATCACAAAAAGGAACCGCAAGTAATATCAAATAGAGAAATACAATTAGCATTTATGAAGAGGCACAATTTGTCTAAAGAAGAGATTAATTATTGTTTATGAAGTGGTCATAATATGGACAGCACTCGTATTATTGCAATAATGTAATCGGCGGAATGAATGCAGGTAAACCATCATGTAAGGGACGTTCATATTGTCATGGTGGATGTCACGCCTTTGAGTACCTTGGAATGTTAAGAGTGGAACATGAGAAAGAGGACAATGAAAGCACAAAGTGAAGGCTCTATGCACGCTGATGTGGCAGAAGATCTTATATCAGCGATTAAATTAAGAAGATACCAATTATTAATGTAATTTTACAAGGCAACGATTACTAAGTTGGGATTAGTTTTCATGAGGCAACGATTATAGTTAAGGAGTGCGATTAGTATTGAAAGGGGCAGCAACCAATGAGAAGAGTCATGTCCATTCCAAAGGACATCACAATTTAAATGGACACAACTTCTCAAATCAAAGGATATATTAGGACATTAAATTCATCCAAGGAGGCATGGAATAAGAATTGCAGATATATGTATTTACACAGCAGATCAGAAGTGCTCAAAGGAGCCCAAGATCATCTCATTATGGATGCATGAATAATAAGTAAACAATTAGATACAGCACCCAATTACGAATCGCATGTATTTAAGGCACAAAATCAGAAACAGTGAACTCATAGAGGTCTAAGCCTCATGCATATTTAAAAGCATGATTTTGAAGTCCAAATTAGAAACAGCTATTTATCAAATTTCCATTATTGAACTATGATAGAATTGATAATAATGCGTTACATACAATAGTCCATTTTATTTCATTTATAGTCTGGAAAACCGATTAGCTTTAATAATATTGGATAACAACCTTTGTCAATCCAATAAGAAATAAATCAGAAATCTATTGATCCGAAGCACGGGTGATCTTGGGAATTTCATTTCCTAGATTTCTCTCGTATGTAGAGCCATAAACACATCTATAGAAGCTTTTAGGATTTAAATCTTTTAAGAATTTCCATTTATTTGCACCATTGCCCCTAAGCAAGTGCACACCCTAAAATTTTATTTATTGCTATGTGGAGGAGGAATTATACCATTCAAGGGCCTGAGGCAAGCACCCAAGCAGCCAAAAGCATTTTTATTGTCCTCCCTATAGCTTTTGACTCCCTATATATTTATGTAAAAGCATTGGATCTGAAATACGCAAGCACCACAATGACCAACAAATCAAGACAACCAAGTTGTTAAAGTTTGAAATTCTAGAACCCAAAGGACACTATCATGTATTTGAGGTCACTAGCACAGTCGGGTCAATGCCATAGTCTTCCAAGTTGGGGTTTGCTAGAAGTTTGTCCATGCATTTTTGGACACTTTCATCTTCTCAATCCAGTAGTGCAATTCACACATTGCCACACACTATGCAGGTCACTACCATATGTTCCCTTTGCACCATCCAGAATATGTTCCAAAACACCTGCACAATTTTTCCCAGCCTTCCACCTTATACAAACATCAGATTACGAGCACTTTTTCTAACCTTTTACTCTTTCCTTTAAGCTCTAGCTAGTGTATTTGCTTAGTCTCTATAATTGTTACTCATTTATATAAATGCAATTGATGAACATAGTAACTTAGGTAAATACACATAGTCGGTTTAAGCTATCTTTTTTTTAAAAGAAAAAATTGAAATATACACCTATATTCTACTAGATAGTTTAAATTTCATTTAGAGGTACATTTATTACATCATTTCATTTATTCCGCTTTGTTAAATCTGATTTGTTTCCATCATTCTTATTTCTTTTTGGCATATGTTTTCTCAAGGCATCATCACTCACTACATGCTTCCTCGAGCATATAAAGTGAGCCACTCCCGCCTTTGAAATGTGCCAACCAATTTTTTCTTGAATTGTCACAACCATAGTTGGCACACTCACAAAAAACTCGCGAGTTTTTTTGAGGTTTACTCGCCAAACTCAGAAAAACGAGTTTTTCAAAGTTTTTAGTGGCGAGTACTCGCCAAAAACTCGCAAGTCCATGAAAAAGACTCGGCTACGTAGGCATAAAGTGAAAAAACGTCTTTTTTCAATTTCATTTCATTTCAAAATTGAATGATAGTTTGTGTGAGGAGCTAAACCCCGCCCCCCCCCCCCCAAGCAAGGAGATATCATTTCCAACAATTTGCCATCGAGGAGAGCAGATTCAAACGCCATTTTGTGTGGATTTTGAAGAGAAATTTGATTCACAGGTAGGGTTTTTGTTTTTGCTTAATCATTTTCTTTCATTCTTCTTGCAAAATACTCATTCCAAATTGAAAAAAAGTCATGATAGAACACAAAGAAACAATTTTTTTGCATTTAAAATCCAAAAAACAAGATTCATCACAATCTTTTCTTTATTTTTGCTGATTTTTTTCACTATTTTTTGAAATTTTCAGACCTAGGTTCATTTTTTGTGTAGAATGATAAGATTAGTTAATAATGTTAATTTACAATTCATTTAAACACATTTGTGTCAATTTAAATCAAATTTAGCTCTATATCTTTTAAGTTATAAATTTTTAATGATTAAGGTTGTTTTTTAAATTTTTTTGTATTAAAAAACTAATATGTTGTACATATTTTTTGTATGTGTAGATTGATCATTGATCATTGAATACACACTATAATGGCTTATGGCTCTGGTTCAGCATCAAGTTCCGCCCCCGCCCCATCAAGTTCCACCCCGCCTACACCATCATCATGGGTTCCAGGCACTCGTCCTCCAAGGGCTAGAGACCCTACATGGAAGTATGGTGTGAAAGGGCACATACCTAGAACAGTTGTTTGAAGTGAGTGCAAGATTACATATCATGGAAGCATAAATCGCCTCAAATACCATCTTGCAGGCATTCCTCAGCGTGATGCCAGGCCTTGTAAGCAGCCTAAAGAAGAGATTAGAAGAGAGATGCTTGCACTACTTTCAATTGCTGAGGAAAGAAAAATGCAAAGGGAGAGGGCAAAAAAATCCATAGCAACTTCCATAGCTAGTGGACATGCGCATACCCATGGTCAGACTAAGGAGCACAGGGACGCACATGGAGATAGAGTCAGATGAAGAGGGAGATATTGGCATTGTGGGCTCTCTTCGTGGTCCACGGATTCACATTCATAGCACAGCCACAACTATATTGTCCTCTAGGCCCCCCGTTTCCTCTAGTTCAACTTCAACTAGAGTGCCAGTGCCACCACCACCTTCACCTTCACGCAACCCACATAGTCTTTTTGTGCCTCGAAACACATCAGGAGCACAAGTATCATTGGAGGCTACAGGGTGGAACAAGGAGGTGCATCAACATGTCAACTTGGCATGTGTTGACTTTTGGTATTTCAATAACATACCATTTAATGTAGCGAGTAGTCCCTATTGGCACAATATGGTCACTGCATTGACAGTTGCGGGAAAAGGCTACAAGCCACCTTCTCGCAAAGATTTGAGTGGGAAGTAAGTGAAAGTCAACTTAATTTTTATGCTAAGTTTATGTTCTTTAAATCAAATTAATTTATTATTTATTATTTATGTTGAATTCAAGTTATTTTTTGTTTAAAACTTACAATTTTGTACTTATTTAATTATTTTACTTTGTACCTGCAGGTTGCTCACAAATGCAACCCAAAAGGGCAATGCAAGTGGTTGAAGAACAAAAAAATAAATGGAAGAAATATGCCTGCTCCATTCTTTCTGATGGGTGGACGGATGGGAGAAACCGCACCATCATTAACTTTTTGGTTGCTTGCAAAGGTGAAGTTGCTTGCAAAGGTGCATCAACATGTCGACTTGGCATGTGTTGATTTTTGGTATTTCAATAACATACCATTTAATGTAGCGAGTAGTCCCTATTGGCACAATATGGTCACTGCATTGACAGTTGCGGGAAAAGGCTACAAGCCACCTTCTCGCAAAGATTTGAGTGGGAAGTAAGTGAAAGTCGACTTAATTTTTATGCTAAGTTTATGTTCTTTAAATCAAATTAATTTACTATTTATTATTTATGTTGAATTCAAGCTATTTTTTGTTTAAAACTTACAATTTTGTACTTATTTAATTATTTTACTTTGTACCTGCAGGTTGCTCACAAATGCAACCCAAAGGGCAATGCAAGTGGTTGAAGAACAAAAAAATAAATGGAAGAAATATGGCTGCTCCATTCTTTCTGATGGGTGGACGGATGGGAGAAACCGCACCATCATTAACTTTTTGGTTGCTTGCAAAGGTGAAGTTGTGTTTTGGAAGTCGATGGATGCTTCCAACAAGATAAAAACTGCAAATACATTGTGCACATTGTTGGAAGAAGTTGTGATGGAGGTGGGGATTGCTAATGTGGTGCAAATTATCACAGATAATGCAGCAGCATATGTGGCAGCAGGAAGAATGCTTGAGATTAGACATCCATCACTCTTTTGGTCACCTTGTGCAACCCATTGCCTTGACCTTCTTTTGGCAGACATAGGCAAACTTGTTTGGGTGGCACCGATTGTAGATGATGCAAGGAGCATCACAAAATTTATCTACAATCACCCTTGGGTTCTTAGCTTGATGAGAGATCATAGGCAAGGGAAGGAGTTGGTGAGACCAAGTGCCACAAGGTTTGCAACGATTTTCATAACGTTGCAAAGCATTTTGGATTCTTTGGGCTCTTTAAAACAAATGTTTGTAAGTCAAGCATGGAATGACTCCTCATATTCAAAGAAGCCCGAAGGAGAGAGAGTTGCTACAATAGTCTTCGACCCCTTATTTGCACAAAAAGCTACAGAGATCGTGAAGGTAACTTCAAAACTTTGATTTTAATTTTAAACTCAAGTTGAATATAAATATATATATTTTTTAATTTTACTTTAAGCCTTTCATTATAAATTTCTAACTTTGATCTTTTTGTATTTTTAATCTAGGTGTCGGAGCCCTTGGTAAGAGTCCTTCACTTGGTAGATGGGGATCAAAACCCCATGGGATATATTTATGAGGCCATGGATAGGGCCAAAGAGGCTATCAAAAGTTACTACATGGGGGACAACCTAAAATTTGATCCCATATGGGAAATTGTTGATAGGAGGTGGAACAATCAACTCCACCAACCCATCCATGCAGCAAGGTACTTCCTCAACCCTTCTTATCTCTTCTTAGATAGCTTCTCTGATCCTAATGGAGAGGTTATGGAGGGGCTCATGACATGCTTTCAGAGGATGGAATCCGAGGTTGCAGCGAGAGACCACATCGTCAACGAGTTGGATATGTATAGGGAAGCAACTAGTAATCTCTTTTCTTCGGAGCTGGCTGTTAGAGGAAGAAACACTCTGCCACCAGGTATAAAATTGGGAGTCTTTAACTTTTAAGTTTATTTCACATGCATCTTATAATTTGATAAAATATGTTTTGACTTTTGAGTCTTTGACTTTGTTTTCTAACTCTTCAATATTTATTTATTTTGCAGAGGTTTGGTGGAAAAATTGGGGTGGAAAAATTGGGGTGGAAAAACCCCACATCTTCAAAAAATTGCCCTTCGCATATTATGTCAACTCTGTAGTGCATCTAGTTGTGAGCGCAATTGGAGCTTGTTCGAGTCCATTCACACGAAAAAGAGGAACAAGTTAGCACAAAAGCGCTTCAATAATCTTGTCTTTGTGCAATTGAACCTTCGGTTGCGCACAAAGAGAGTAGAAGAAAAATCACTGGATACTATTGATTTAGATGAGATAGATCCTTATAGTGATTGGACAGGGCGAGATGAGCAACCTCCATTGTTTAGCAAGGACAAGATCCTTGACTTTGAGAGACAAGCAATGGAGGATGTGGGTGCATCAGGAGATGTAGGGTTGGAGGACATTCCTGAGGATATGGATGAGATTCCGCCAGAGCCACAGACATAGCCTTCCATGCCAGCCAAGGAGCCAGTAGCAATAGCAGTAGCACCGCGAGTGCGATCACTACCGCCGCCACCACGCACACGTGGGAGGACTAGAGGACCCACCCCTTCTTCCCTAGTTGCTGCTAGACTAGGGAAGAGAAAAGCCTAGCATGTTGTATTTAGTTACTATTTAGTATTTGCTTCTACTTCTAGTTCTAGTTTTATTGCTTTCATGTATCAGACTTCCAGGCTTTTAGCCATCGGGATTCCGCATAAGAATGCGATTTTGTAATCAATTTACATTTAAGTCAATCAAAATTAATAGAAAACACTTTTGTACTCATTTATGGATTCATTGGATTCATTTTGTCATTGAATTTTGCAAAAAAATGTGTTTCTAATGAAATTTATGCAATTTTTTAAGTTCTCAAGTTTTTTGCCGAGGTTTTTCCAAGTTTTAAAAACTCTCCAATTTTTGGCTTAGCGAGTTTTTGCTTGGGGCGAGTCTTCCAACTATGGTCACAACACAAACCAGCACTACACCAATTGATTAGCGTTAGCTTCAAAAAGAGAATCAACTGAAATGCACTCAACACCAAGAATGTGCACACAAGACCCGATGTGGGTGAGGTGCTAACATATGGGGAAATTGAATTATGACTTAAAGTAAATACAACTGAAATCAAAAAGAAGCGGTGAACCAGCCATAAGAAATTTCCACGCTACCACTTAATGAGTGGGGGGAAAGAACATTACAATTCTAAATTAATTCATCTGTTGCGGTAGGCATTCACTCAATAGTGGGGATTCTCCACTTAACAGTGGGTGATAAATGTAAATAAAAAGTAATTTCCTCCACACTGGTGGTAAACCGTCCAAGGGTTATAACATTTGCATTAGAATTCACAAGTAAATGCAGTAATAACAATGGCTGGATTAGTACTACTAATTCACAACTTTACAATGAAAGAAATCTGCAATTTACAAGTGTTACTATGATAGAATCGATGCAAATATATGAAGGATGAATCTTTCAAGCTTTAAACCTCTCAAATACTGAAATTGAAGCCAAAATCTGAGCTTATTGAAGTCTGATAACAAAAACCAGCATACTGAAAATGTCTAACCAGCAAACTGTAAATCAATGAAATGCTCATGACTCTTTCAAAATACCTCCAAATAACCTGAAATGAATTGCTAAAGCATTCTAGGATGTTGGTGCCCACTTTCCAACTCACAAACTGCATCCAAAGCTCATTAAACAATTATGCACAAATCCCAAGGCAACCTCAACATGGTACGGCCTCTAAGAGGGGAGATTTTCACTTTAAAAATAAGAAACTTCAAATTAAAATCTACAAACTCCTAGGATGAGTCGCCTCTAGCATAGAATCAATATGAGCAAATACCCAAAACCAAAATAAAATCATATGAAGAGCTGCAAGTAAAATCGACCTTCAGCCATGACTGCACCAACAACTCAAAATCTGAAAACATCTTCAAAATTCATTATCTGTGAAGCTCAATCTGCTAGTCTGGATGAGAAGCAGTCTTAAAACCAACTAAGTGTTATCTTTCAAACATGAAATTGGACAAATGCTGGGAGGTAAGCATTCTTTGAAGCCAAATACATGATGAAGTCATTCTGACAGCATAACATTAGCATAAACAATGGATACCAAATGCTGGAGCAAACTCACTCTTTTAAAGAACTTGAGGTGACTGTTGATTTTCCACCTTTTCTCTCCAAGGGATGCCCAAAGAATGTGAATCATTTAATTTTTAAAAGATAAATATTTCCTCCTCAACTTTGGCGTCCAAACACCAAGGCACATTTTTAACATAATAAAAATATTAATTATCTCTTCATGAGGCATCCTCCCTTCATGAACACCTTTTTAAAAACAACTTCACGTTATCATACTAGGCCAAGGGGTCAACTTAAGAATAGAACATTGATAACTTGAAATAACTCATTTCTCTCATTTTTCACCTCAATAATCAAATTCAACAATATTCAACTGCTCCAACTAGAAATGGAAAACTTACTGAAAAGTTGTCAACTAGATCATTGCCATAATTAGAATTTAGTATTTACTAAAAATAGTAAATTCTGAGAAATCCCAAAAAACCTCCAAACAAGGGAAACCCAGATTTCACCTCAACGAGCCCACGAGCTTCCGGAAAAGGCTAAAGAGCTACTGAGCTGATCACTGACTAGAAGGGGACATTACATCCTTCCTCAAACATACTAAGTTTGAATAGTGAGGCCCCAAGTTAAAGCAAGGAAACTATAGGTTAGGCCTTGAGCGATAGTGAAGCCACTTGTCAAAGGTAATTTAAGTGGCCTTAATGTGCCAATTAATTTGGTCATAGCTTCACATAATTTTATATCACTTTATTCATTCTTTCAATCAATACTCTTTGGCCAAAGTAATCAAAAATAGCCTATCATGGGCTTCAGGAGTTCATCTCTTATGTCTAAATGGATTCTATTGACGAGGGAAAGAGCACTCGAAGTATTTTCATACAATTGCAAACTTAAAAGAATAATATAAATAAATAAAAGCTCTAAAACTTATATATAAAGATTAAAATTGCAAACTCAAAGAATAATTTGAATTTTTAAATTGTAAATATACTTCAATTTTTAAATTTTTTTTAAAATGTTTAGTATTTTGTGTTAGATTTAGGATCAGAAATGAAAGCAATCAGAAAATGCAACACATAAGACAATGAACACAACAAGATACCCTGGGAAAACCCTCCTACTCGAGGGAGAAAAACCCAGCAAATATATCTCTTATATATTGAAGGAATAAGAGCAGAAATCTGCTTACAACTCAGGCCCAACACAATGCCGAATTTGATACAATGAATAATAGCACCTCTCCTACATGCAAAGATACAAATGACTATGTTTCTCCTTGAAATCGGTCTGCTGCTACAAAATGATGATCTGCTGCTACAAGATGATGATCTGCTGCTCAAGTATGAACTTTTTGTAGGAATGCGAATTATGATGAATGAACTTGATGATCAAATGAATGATCATCACCTTGTATTTATACAAAACTAGGTGACTCTTCATTTGGGTTGGCCTCTTTTAAGAAACAAGCTGACTCTTCATAAAATTATTATATATAGCAAGTCCGACTTGCCTTGGTATTATTTATCCATCATTTTTAAATTTGAGAGAAAGATATCTCCCACTGCTATAACATCAACACTCCCTCTTAGCTAGAGAGGTATCTTTCCAGATATCCACGTCGTGGAGTCTCTCAACATGACGCCCACAATGGCTCTACCCATTTGTGGAAAACTCAAAGGTTCATCATAGAGTCTCTCAACGTGATGTCGTAATGGAGTCTCTCAACATGACGTCCACCATGGCTACTCCCGTGTATGGAAAGAAACACAAGTACAAGGGTTCATCGCGGAGTCTCTCAACATGATGTCTCATCTCAATCATAGAAATGAACAAGGGCTCGCACCTCATATTTCTCCATCTCGAAGAAATATACACTACAAGGGCTTTCCCCTCATATTTCTCCGTCTAAGAGAAATATACACTACAAGGGCTTTCACCTCATATTTCTCCGTCTCAGAGAAATAGACACTACAAGGGCTTTCACCGCATATTTCTCCGTCTCAGAGAAATATACACTACAAGGGCTTTCACCTCATATTTCTCCGTCTTAGAGAAACATACACTACAAGGGTTTTCACCTCATATTTCTCCATCTCAAAGAAATATACATTACAACAAATCTTCATGATGATGTGACTCCCTTTGGAGCTCCAAGTACTTGCATCAACCTCCTCGTCCAAGATTGTTTGCAATGCTTGCCTTAGAGGAGCGGTTTCCAATGCACACATCCGGCACTATTGACTTGCTCGAGTCCAAGACTGTCCTCCTCGACCTCATCCCAAATCACCCTATTTTAAATAGGTTTGTGGAGCTACCAATGTCAAATCCAGATTAACTGTCTTGTGCAATTTTGTTCTCAACTGCTGAAGAGGTCTTCCAAGGATTTTGCACTTGGCCTTGCAACACTGCAACCTTCACTTCTTCTTAGTGAGTCACAAAACTCCCTCTTGATCCCTGCCTCAAAGATTTCAAAGAAATCCTCTGGAAGTGAACTCCCCTCCATTGACCTATCTCAAAACCTTAATCCTTTGCCTGGACAAGCTCTCAACTCACACCTTGAATTCTCTGAATTTGACTCCCTTTGAATGTCATTTCCTCCTCTTCGAAGATATTGATCGACTTTAGAATAAGAAACCTTTTGAATCAACTTTAGAGCTAGGCTCTTTCTAAGATTTCCCTATGTCAATTTTCGTAGTAGAAACATGTTGTGTAAACCTTAATTTGCAATCTCGAGCAAAGTGACCGTACTTGTCACACCTGAAACATTGAATGTGAGAGAGATCCTTCTTCTTCAATTCTAGGACAGAATCTGATTCTCTGTCTGCAATTATATCCCCAATAGCGCTCAACTGATCTCTCAAATCAGCAATCTTCATAAAGAATGAGATGACTGAATCATCTTTAGCCATTTTTACATGGTGAAGTTGTTGTCTCAAAGCAAGGGCTCTGTTGGTGTTGTTGATCTCATACAATCCTTTTAGAATATCAAACATTTCTTTAGCTGTCTTCAACTTGGAGATGATTGGTACTAGGTGATTCATCACAGATTCTATCATGATCTTTCTAGCCTTCGTGCCATTTTTCTTCCAATAGATTTTCTCAGTATCATCGGAAGGCTCGGGCATATCACTTTCCACGAAATCAAGAAGATCGTTCTCCTCTAATGCAATGACTACCCTGGGTTTCCAAGAGTTTATGTTTGAAGCTCCATCAAGCCTATCTTCTACCTTGACACCGCTCACCATCTTCTTTTTCCGCACAAATTCACCTTCAAAGATCTGCCCTTAGGTCAGAAATAATTTGAACCTTAGATCTGCGATACTTTAAGATCTGCCCTAGATGAAAAGTTGACTTGACTGCTTAAACAAATCTGATCAGATCTTTTCTTAGACCCGCTCTGATACCATGTTATATTTAGGATCAGAAATGAAAGCAATCAGAAAATGTGACACATAAAACAATGAACACAACAAGATACCCTGGGAAAACCCTCCTACTCGAGGGAGAAAAACCCAGCAAATATATCTCTTATATATTGAAGGAATAAGAGCAGAAATCTGCTTACAACTCAGGCCCAACACAATGCCAAATCTGATACAATGAATAATAGCACCTCTCCTACATGCAAAGATACAAATGACTATGTTTCTCCTTGAAATCGGTCTGCTGCTACAAAATGATGATCTGCTGCTACAAGATGATGATCTGCTGCTCAAGTATGAACTTCTTCTAGGAATGCGAATTATGATGAATGAACTTGATGATCAAATGAATGATCATCACCTTGTATTTATACAAAACTAGGTGACTCTTCATTTGGGTTGGCCTCTTTTAAGAAACAAGCTGACTCTTCATAAAATTATTATATATAGCACGTCCAACTTGCCTTGGTATTATTTATCCATCATTTTTAAATTTGAGAGAAAGATATCTCCCACTGCTATAACATCAACATTTTGTTGTATATAAAAAAATTAAAATTGTAAACTTAACAAATATCAAATTTTGAAACTAAACAATATAAATGTACAAGCTTAGAGTAATATAAAGTTTAAATTTTATATTTCCCTTGTTCAAGGGTTAAGATATCCTACAAATAAGAGGAATATTAGGATTCTTAATGGTCCTAAATTGGAAAAAGAAAAGTAGGGTGTGAGAATGCCTCCTAAGAATTTTGTAAAATTGAACTTTGATGTGGTTTTAGGGGGCAATCCAGGTAATGCAGGAGCAGGTTTTGTTCTCATAAGTACAAAAGGTAGCTTTGTGTATGGTGAATCTCTCTTTAGGAGTTAGAACAAATAGTAAAGTTGAATAGGAAGCGTTACTTGCAAGAATGGGGGCTGCAGCTTCTCAAGGAGTGGAAATTTTGATTATTGAAGGTGGCCCTCTAATTGTGATCAATATCTAAAGGGCTCTCACTCGAATTGGAGGCTAAAACGTTATATGAATGAGGCATTATTGATTGAATCTAAATTTGTGAGTGTTCAATATCAATATTGTAGCCATAAGTTGAACGTTGTTGCAGACTTTCTAGCAAACTATGGAATGGATCTAGAGCCCCTTAAAGCACTTTACACTCAGCATTCTAACTCTTAGGAAAGAATTGATCAACACCTTCAATTTATGCCACCCTAATTTTCTTTGTGAATCTCTCTTTGGTATTGCTTCACTGACAGCAAAGCTCATTTATTGTATTTTGTGCAGTATTTGTGTGATTTTTGTGCCATGTTTGGCATGTAGGGAGCAACAATTTGTCGCCTTTTTTATGCTCCTTATGGGTATGAAAGTTTTACTTGCAGCTCCTGGGAAGTTATTCTTATATCTCTTGTAAATGTGGTTGTACATTTAAGGAAGGTGATTGCAATTGAGTAGCACTAGCTCTAGGATTTTTGGTAGCACTTGGCACTATTGTTGGTAAGGATAATAAGCGCAAAAGCTTCGTGGCAGATCATAGTCTCAAATCAATTTTCTCTTGTGATAAGGCAGTTGTGCTAAGGTTTATTAAAGGTGTTTTGGGAGAGATGAGTCTAGCTTTAATGGAAGGTCATAAATCCAAGGCAGCCATTAGAAGGGATTATATCTCTAAAATGACAATGGCATTACATGATGCAGACATAAGGCTACGTCTTTTTTCCTTCTACACCATTTTGATGTATGGTGCTGGGAAAAGATGCAGCAAACGGTGGAGTTTTGGAGCCAAAAGGTACAAAGTTGCTAGAAGAAGCAAAGTCTATGAGCTTGCCTATCTGTAGGGGAGAAGATAAGCTAGTCCCTATGATGTGCAGCAATAGCTGCTTAAGGGATATTGCACAAATATTGGAAAAGTCCTAGTCGGTTTGTATGTTTCCCACAATCAAGGATACCTTGAAGTTTCTAGCAATTACCATCCCAGTTTTCTGTAGCAACTCTATTCGTGGAGCACTTCATCACAACGAGTTGTGCAAAGGTATTCGCTTCCCCTCCTTAGCTGGGGATTTTCAAGAATTGCTAGCTACGAGTGGTGCTTTGGGGAAGGAAGGCTAGGTAGAAGAAGTGGTAATTTGGATGAAGCTAGCAATGCAGGCAGAAAGCATGGGGGAGTCTATTACATATTAACCATAGGTTGGTTGTGAGTTCTCAACGTGGAGTTCTATGGTGTTTTAACTTTTGAGGCTATTAAGGGTTCATATGTTGTATAGCTGGTTGCATGGCTTTCGTTGTTTTGGGTTATGTTGTTTTTTTGTTTCAGGGTGGTTGTATGGTAGTTCCTTTGTATTGTACTTAGTTTTTATGTTTTATTTCTTTCAATCATTAAGGTTGCTTTCTGTCATGTCCCCTTCTGAGTGACATCTCTCGGAGTACAGGATTGGCCTATTACACGACCCTCGTAGGCTGATAGACTGGATAGAGGGTCACTTCGGAGCTTGGCTCAGCTTCAGTTAGCAGAGATTGATCAGTAGTCTTTCGTTTTGGCTCAATCGGAGACTTTTTGCTGAATTGCTATTTTTAGCAGTTCCGGGCAGGCAGTGTGGGACCCCTGCTATTTTTAGCAGTATGGCTTTGGCAGTATCCGGAATCACTTCTGAGTTCGTCAGCATCAGACGGATCAGTAATCAGATGAGTAACGAGGGAGATATTAATATTTAATTATATTGATTAAATATTAATTATTTAATGATTTATAATATAAAGTTATAATGTTATATTATAACTTAAGTGATTTGCCTTGAGGGGTGCGCCCATCATCAGAAGGGGCCAAAAGTGACAATTAAATTATATTGAAATATTCAGCTGTGACTATTGAAATATTAAAAGATTAAAATATGAATATTTTATTAAAACCCTATTCTTAAGGAAATCGCACTTTTCAGCATAAAGAGGGTTTTGCCTTGGGTTTTGAGTATTATGCCATTTTTATGAATTGAAATTGATCAAGTTTTGTCTGAGCAAGAAGCTTTAGGGTTTCAAGTTCGAAATTCTTTGGGGAACGAGCCATCTCCATCGAAGCAGTTTAGAGGGTGTGAAATAACATCTGATTTATTGCCAGCACAGAGGTTTCTTCATCCAGGAGAGATCACAGACTTCAGAGATTATTTATTTACAGAGTTTCAGCTTAGGTTTCATCTGGAAAACTTACTGCAATCAAGGCGCCCTTTCTTATTGATATTCTGGAGGCTTTAAAGGAAACCGTACCTATTCTATTTGTTGTTGTACCTGGCCGTACCATTCTGTACCAGGCCGTACCTCTCCACAAAGGGGCGTACCACCTTCCAGAGGCAAATCGCCTACTTCAGCTTCAGTCTGCCATTACCAGTTTGGGCGCATATCTTCCTGGCATCATTGAGGATCACCAGACGGAGGGAGAAAGGAGTGATCATTGCAGCCGTACCAGATTTCTTCATCTACAGCTCGCTGATTTTTTCCAGGTTTTCTCAATAAAAATTATTGTTTTCTTATTGCACGTTATCAGACATTTTTGTAATCATCCTGGAAGAGTAATAAATGATCTGGCATAAGTATTTGCATTACATTCAGTAGATTCTCGGAGTTAGATAATCTTATTGAATTTATTTCAATTATTTGCAAAAGTCGTACCATTCATTTATTGTTCAAAAAACTCAAAAATTGCAAAAAAACCAAAAACGTCAGAAAAACATAAAACTTCAGTCAGAATCAGTATCAGGGGGAAATAAGGGTTTCTACACTTTCCATGTTGCATTTTATGTAATGGGTTATTTTCAAGGGCAAGGGTTCCAATAGAAACCTTAATTGATTAAACTAAAAAATATATTAAATTTAAATTTAAATCATTTAAGTTATTTTTAAATTTAAATCACTTAAATTATTTTTAAAATTAAAATATGAATTATTTAGTTTTTTAGTTAGATAAAAATCAAATGGTTCATCATCACTAACCTCTCCCCACAATTCAAACTACTCAATTTTTCTTTGCATAGAGAAATCGAGTATACATTTTTACCCGTTTGACATTAGGGCCTAACAGCACTCCCCATCTCCCCCTCCTTTTTCAAGTGAGTCTTCTACCCTCATTGTTGTGTAGTCCTCTCCTTACCCTACCAAACAATCAAGAGCACGTACACATCATTTCTTTTTAATTAAAAATCAAATTTATTTTTAAAATATTCTTATTTGGGTAAAGTATACACCCACGGCATTCAATTGAAAAAGAAAAAATGTTCAATGTACTAGTTTTGTTCACTTTCCACTCTTGTTCATTCCAACCACTCCTTATGACCATTTGAGCATCATTGCTTTCTAGTGTCCTCATAATGGACTTACATCAAGATTCATTGCTATGCTTTTAATCCTATAGTGTGTATAGGATTATAAGTAGTTGGCTTGTGCCTATCTTAAGTCTTTATTAACTTATATGATCATTATTATAGTCTTATTTAGGTACCTAAGTCGACGTAGGTGGCAACCAAGACATAAGTAGGACATATATAGGAGCTAGTGGTTAGCTTATTATCATCATATTGCAAATTGTGTTCTTCTTGAATACTTTTGGAGGTTTGTCCATTTGAAGTGGCTTATTAGTCTCAAATTTTATCAAATATTTGCAACATATTCCCTATTATATTCTTCTCTTGAGCAATTTTTTTCATTACGTTAGTTCCCATGCTCAAATACCCTAAAGGCCTCATGTCATCAAACAAGTGCATTAAGCATAAAGGCCCTCCTCTCACTACCAATTGAGAACATCAACATCCGAATGGTTGAGTAGCATGTGGTATTCAACAACAAGCCCCACTTCAATTATCATCTATGATATGCTAAACAACATTTAGTAGATCAAATTCATTGCTTCACCTATGTACAAAGTATGACAAGTTGGGTCAATCTCCTCTTGGCAATGAAGGAGCTGAAATGCACTTGATAGGGCGAGAGAGAGGGCACTCACACCCAACTGATATACATGAATTTGCAAAAATCTGCAGCATCTTGGGGGTACATATATATACACCTAAAAATCACCTTACTATCATTTTTCTTTGTCAAGACTTGTAAGCACATCAACCTCCCAAGCTGAGATGAGAGTAAGCCAACTTAAGAATTTGTTGAGAAATGTTTGTGGGTTACTTTCATAGCTATAGTTTCCTTTCCCCTTGGTGCCCTCTCTTTTTCCTAACACTTGTCCCATAGATTCCCACATCTTGACCTCTAGATAGACATCATGTCACTCTGAAACTCTAAATCACACTCAACTGATATAAATGAGTTTGCAAAAATCTGCAACATTTTCACATATTTCAAAGATGAATCTTTAGGAAACATATATACACCTAAAGAAATGACCTTACTGACATTTTTCTTTGTCAATACTTGTAAGCACATCAACCTCTCATACTGAGATGAGAGCAAACCAGTTTAAATACTTGTTGAGGAATGTTTGTGGGTTGCTTCCATAGACATAGTTTCTTTCCCCTTGTGCCCTCTATTGGCATTACAATTCACACCTCTGAGTGCGTATTGGCAACGAACAGCTATGCACAGTTGAACTGCTCTTCAAATTAGGAGAGGAAGCTCCCTCTTTTACTGATATGCTTAAAAAGTAAAATATTCTAAATCCTATCTTTCTGACTCAGCTGGAAGAGGCACAAGGTTAAGAAAACCAATACATTGCAGCTAAGGTTTTTCTCTGGTTTTGTAGATCTTATAAACTATCCTATTTCCTCAAGAGAAACAGAGCATGAGGACTTAGGAGCAGGGAATATTTGATGATAAACTTTATATCAGGTTTCCCAAGGAGGAGGAACCCCTATCCGAGTTGTAGGCTGATATGAAGGTTTTTGGTAACAACATCAAGCGATAAACTTTATTTCTAAATTCCCAAGGAGGAGAAACCCCTATCCGAGGTGTAAATATGAAACAAGCTTATTGGAAACAACATTTAAATGACAATCTTTATTTCTAAATTCCCAAGGTGGAGGAACCCCTATCCGAGGTGTAGATATGAAAGAAAGACCGTTAATCACAACATCAAACAATAAACTCTACTTCTAAATTCCCAAGGAGAAAGACCGTTAATCACAACATCAAACAATAAACTCTACTTCTAAATTCCCAAGGAGGAGGAACCCCTATCCGAGGTGTAGATATGAAACAAAGCTTATTAATCACAACAAGAATAAAACTAGGACAGCAAATTGCATAATGAGACACGCACACGATGAACGATCAAACTAGCATTATATTTAACTAAGTGAACAAATATAGAATATCAATATTGCAGGGCAAGGTGGGCACAACAATTTGTTATTGCAGCAAAAGTTCTAATTACGAAGTGAACAACTACTGAATAGCAATATTGCATAGCAAGGTGGCACAGCAATTTGTTATTACGAGCAAAAGTTAAAATATAAATGAGCAAGGGTGCTCTTATTTATAGAACTTCAAGGAGTAGGGAACCCTAAAATCTCGTTGAGTTTACACTCAGTCTTGCAAGCATGCAAGATTTTATTCTCTAAGTCTAACTATATGCAGCCTAACAGTTAACTGGAAAAACAACATCAGTTAATTGAACCAATACAAAATGAAATGGACCTTGCAACACGCAAGTCCTTATTGAAATGAGAGTCAACTAATAACTAACATCAGTTAACTAGATGCTAACTGAAAGTCCGACCTCCCCCCATGTAACCAGCAATCAAAACTCAAGAATGATGTTGAGTTGACTGTTGCTTATGACTCTACCTTCAGAAACACTCCAGGAGCCAACTATCTATCTACTCTACGTCGTCATGCGCCATCATCTCCTCCAAGAATTCATTAACTGTCTCATCCTCAAGCACTCTGATGCTATCCAAAATGATGGACTTTGATCAACGCCTTCTCTCCATCCTTGATCATTCTCTGGCACTCTTTGACCTCTTCAAATACCTCGTCGAAGCTAGTTGACATCACCGAGAAGTGATTCAACTTAGACGCCACAAGATCACCATCAGGACCATCATGAACCAGATTCTAGAACTCAATCTACATAGCCTCAAGATCAGTATAGGTACTATTCTCACAAAGATAATGGCACGGAATTTGGATGATAAACCCATTGATGAGTTTGAGAGCACCGGCAACATCCTCTTTGATTGCAACCAACTTTGTAGAGATTCTTTCATACGTTTCCACTTTGAAGAGATGTTCTCTCCAAGCGAAAAGCTTTCTTTTATCTTCATCTGCTACAACGGCATCGTATGCAACTACCAACTAAGAAATGAGAATCAAGTCCTTCAGTTTGCCTTCTGCCATAGTCAATTCAAGCCACTGGATTCCCTGACGAAGATCATGTGCTTCGTACCTCAATTGATGCATCTCTGTGAGAAGGTATCTACCTGCAATAATGAAATCTTCAATCCATTTCTCCAAGAGCTTTCCATGATTGACTAACCGACCAAGCTTTTGTTGATTTGCAGGTGTCTCTCAAAGTTGTGGAGGAATAGGTGCCTTGCTTGAGGTTCCATGAAGAAGATCTGAGATGTACTATCGTAGTTGTTTATTCTCAACCTTGAGGGTTGCCTTGTCGTCTTCGTCCTTCATGACACGCTCTTCAAGATTACCTGCGAAAACCTTAAAGAGGCTCACGTCCACATGTCGAGTGCTCCTGCCAAGATTAGCTTTGACGAAGGTGAAATCATCAACTTCAACTTCATCCAGACTCTTGCCCTTCGGTGGTGTAGCAACTTCAACAATGATCTCCGCCTCAGGAGTTTGATCTATGTGCACTTGCTTCTTAACCTTCTTGTTTGACTTATCTTGTTAGGGACTGCCAAAATCAAATAGATCAAGCTGATAGGAAGGCTTTCGCCTTCTTCTTCCCAAAGTCTCCAACATGAGAGATCACTGCTATCTTCTCTAGGAAAAACTATTTCAGCTATGTTGAATTTTGGTGGATTGACTGGCACTGAAGTTTCATGAACCGGCATTTCTGGCTCTAAGTCAATATCAATCTGAATGGGAGGTGATTGAGGAGAAAACGGTGAACCAGGAGATGAAGAACTAGCGTCAACTTGTACCATTGTCTCTACTGGAACTTCTGGCGCTTTCTCTTGTTGAACTCCATTTCCTTTCCTTGTTCTTCCACTAACTCTGACACCTTCAGGCCGATTGCACCTTTGCTTCACTCTGGGTCTTGACTATGATGTAGAAGGCAGTGAAGAAAACACCACTAGCAGCTCTGTAACTGGAACTACCTTCCGCCTTCTTTTGTTGTCCAAGAAGTACATGCTAGTCTTAATAACTCCTCTCGACAGGTCCTCAACTGAAGTATTCTCCTTGGCATACCAATCTAGTTGACGAAGCAGCTGGCGAGCAACTTGATCCTTGACGAATGTGCTAAGTAACACCTCTTCGTCATCATCTGACAAACCCTCAACATCTTCTAATAGGAAATCAGCAAGCTGAAGAATAGTAAGTCTGCAGTAGTGATGTCGGCGCAATTCAAATTCATCTTCACAGTTGACCCAAAAGTCCTCGAGTGTTGGCCTGTGTGAATGACTTCGCTCCAACCATGCTGCATAGTGACCCAAAGGATCATAGGAGCGCTTCTCGCTGAGATACTTGAGATGGAGTTTTGACAACTCGTTGCTCATCAACTTGCAATCGGCTACTGTTCTGCAATGCCCAATCCACATGGGAATGTGAATGCTTGCTTGTGCCGATTGCGAAGAAAAGTATGAACTTCGTGGACCTGTCTCAGGAACTCCATGAACAAGACCTTGTCTGACGGGTATCTTGGTAGCATTAAAGGCTCACTAGTGTAACCATACACTCGAATATAGGTGAAAGTGGGGAATTGAATGAACCAATCCGCCCAACTCTCCATTGTTGATTTTGCTTATGGTGAAATTCTAATGTGCATCTCATTATCAAGGTCTTTGACTGTCTTCATCAGGAAGTGATCGTTCACTTGTTTGAAATCCTGTTCAACCTTTGAGAACTCCAATTGTGGGAAGTATTCGTGTACATGTTGAACGCCAAGAGTTCCATTGGTCTTCAAAGTTCTAAAATTGCCTTGAAATGCAATTAAGTAGACAAGCTAAGAAACCATGTGAAACTCGTGGATTTTAAAGAATCTTGTGATTTGTTGGTGAAGAACCTCACTGATCAACATAGCCCAGTCAAAGTGTTCCTTATTGTTGATAATTTGATTGATGGCATAGAACATCCACAGTCGGAAAACATGAGCTTCCTCTTGACCTGTAACCCGGTCAAGGAAAGTAATCAAGATAGCAATCTCGTCCTTGAACTCTACATGCCCAACTTTCATTGGTAAGTTGGTTTTTTGTTCTTTTAGCCACCTTTGAGCAACCTTTCTTTGAGATCTTTCCTTGTCTCCCTGCCATATCTTGTCGCATTCCTCCATGACTATGACAAAATTTTCTGAACGAGGTGGAATGGCAAAGCACTTCTCGACATACCTCAACTTGAGGCTGCAAATGACTCGCCCATCTGTTGATCGCGTTTGTTGATGTTATAAGCAGCTTAGGTCTACTTCTTCCAGCGCACCCATTCCAAGAAGAAAGCAAATTAAATGTATAGCCATTCGGCTATTTAATTTATATCAAACATTTTATTTGCTAAAGGGCCGACCCTTATAAGTTCGCCTATTCTTGTCTTAACCTTGAGCCGACTTTAAGACATGTTAATTGTTTATTATTTATTATGTAAAGGCTGACCTAAATGAAGAGGCGCCTATGTTGTATATATACAAGGTCTTTTTGGTATTGTAAGTAATTCGAACACAAGCAAGTTCGCACCTATTATTGGCAGAGCAGAAATTCGCATATTCTCATCAAGAGCGGGATTCGCACCTTAGAGCAGCAGTCAGATTTCAAGGAAAATATAGTCACTTGTATCTTGTGTAGAAGAGCGAATATATTAGCCATTGTTGGGCTATGTTGTAAGCAGAATTCTGTCTTTTGTTATACATTATATAAGAGACTATTTTGCTGGGTTTTTCTCCCTCAAGAGGAGGGTTTTCCCAGGGTATCTTTGTGTGTTCATTGTCTTATGTGTTGCAATTATTTAATTACTTGTATTGTTCAATCTGATCTAAGAAACACTAACATGGTATCAGAGCGGGTGTGAAAAAGATCGTGATCAGATTTAGTTTGCAACACTCACTTTATTCTTTTTCAGTCTATCTTCTAAATTTCTCAAGATGGTGAACGGTCTGAAAATCGAGGATAGACTCGAAGGGATTTCGAACTACACATCATGGAGGTTCAGAATCATGCTCACTTTGGAAGAGAATGATTTAGCTGAGTTCGTGAAAACAAAAGTTCCTGAACCTGAGGAGGAAGAAGAGAAGTTGCAGTGGAGGAAGAAAGATACTAGGGCAAAGAAAGTGTTGGTTGATTCCGTCAAAGATCATATTGTCCCGATTGTCTTCAAGTTGGATACTGCAAGGGAGATGTTCAAAACATTGGAAGAGATGTACGAAATCAACAACACCAGTCGTGCCCTAACCTTGAAGCAACAACTACTTCACATTAAGATGGCGGAAGAAGAGTTTGTCATCACCTACTTCATGAAGATTTCCGAATTGAGAGATCAACTCTCTACCATTGGTCATATTGTTGATGACAAGGATTTGACCATGATTGCTCTCAATGGTCTTCCGCTTTCATGGGAGTCGTTTATTCAAGGAATCAGTGCAAGATCTAAACTTCCCAAGTTTGATCGATTGAGGATTGACTGCATTCAAGAGGAGTCGAGACTAACGGCAAGGGGCATTGGTCAAAGTTCAAAGAATGAAGATTTACATGTTCTCGCCTCTCATTCATCGAAGAAAGGAAAAGTTTGGAAGAAAGGATTCTTTAAAAGGAATCGAGATAATGGGTCAGATGGTGCTCCTGCATTCAAGAAGAAATGGGACCTCTCTCGTGTTCAATGCTTTAAATGTGACAAATTTGGTCACTATGCGAAGGAATGTCCTACCAGGCCTAATCAACATGCTTCGTTTGCAGATGTGATTGAGATCTCTCCCCAAAATGATTCTAGTGAATTTCTACTCTAGTCATGGGCCTATGTTCAAGCTGTGAAGGTTGTGTACTAAGCGCAAGAGCAACATATCATACGGTGTCCACCCTTCACAATATTTAAGAGATAAGTATTCCTTGCTTTTGATTGTATTTACTATTCTAGGGTAAAATTCAATTTGTTGAGTTATGCAATTCTGACATTATTTACTTAGTATTATGTGTGACTAGTAAATAGTGATCACTGTAATAAGATTCTTTAGATTTATTCATTGCAAGTAGGATCATGCCAATTTGTGAAGTTTGTCTTTTATTTTGCTGAGATTAGCTCTTCTGTGAAATTGAAAGAAAGACATGTCATGATTAATGAATTAATTATCTATTCCTCAGGAGATTTTTTGAAATCCATGAGATAAGTATTGCATGGTTGAATAATGTTCATGAATTTTTTTTTATTTTTTTTATTTTTTTTTTCGAGATAACCTGAGCATCAAGCAATCTCGAAGTCTTACCGAATGAAGAAATGATCAAGCTTGGAGTCATAGCTTGCAATCATTGGACTACATTGATGGCTGGAGATATCTCTTGAAGACAAAGTATCTTTCAGGTCGTCATTGTGTTCAAACTGTGAAGCGTACGGATTGATCTGAGCTCAAGTACAATGTATCACACTATGTCCAGCATTTGGACCTATCAGAATAGTTACAAAGATAAGTATTCATTGGTTGCTGAATTATATCATTTATTTATTCTTTGGATCTTGTAATTAAGAGAGATAGTAGATTCTCTTGAATTGTGTTGTGTTCACCAGCATAAGATCTTTAGAAAAATTTCATTCATGATATAACTTGTTCGATTCTAATCTTTGATATTTCTTTGGATAATTATGGATTGTTAGTAATCTCTATCTAAAATGCTTCCTGGACAGGTTTAGGGGGAAGAAGATGATAAGAGATTACTTCGTGATGAAAAGCTTGAGGTATCTTGTGAAGAAGTCATGTCAACCAAAGAAATGATCAAGAGGGAGTAAACACTAGAGGGACTGAGTTGATGGCTAGAGGGAGTACATCTCCAGAAGTCTTCTTTGCAATCTTTGAAGCCAGGATCGAGAGGGAGTCTCAGTATCGGTGTTCCTTTGTTTAATGAGTTCTTCTCTGAGAGAAGTTCGAGGTGAAATCCCTTGATAATGCAATTCTCTATTGAGAGAGAGTTGAGGTGCAAGCCCTTGATAATGCAATTCTCTGTTGAGAGAGAGTTGAGGTGCAAGCCCTTGATAATGCAATTCTCTGTTGAGAGAGAGTTGAGGTGTAAGCCCTTGATAATGCAATTCTCTGTTGAGAGAGATTGAGGTGAAAGCCCTTGTTTCCACCCTCTGGGAGAGCCATGGTGGATGTCATGTGTGTGACTCCATGACAGCATCACGTGAGGGAATCCGTGATGATTTATTTGTGCTTGTGTATCACTCTCTGGGAGAGCCATGGTGAAAGTCACGTTGAGGTGACAACATCACATTAAGTGATGAGCACTTGTTCATACCATCTATGGAGGTAGCCATAATGGTTGGTATCACAATGAGGTGATATCTTATTTTGTTTTCACATTGAGATGATGTGTTTTGTGCAGGTGGAAGTATCATCCCTAGCTGAGAGGGAGTGTTGATGTTATAAGCAGCTTAGGTTTGCTTCTTCCAGCGCACCCATTCCAAGAAGAAAGCAAATTAAATGTATAGCCATTCGGCTATTTAATTTATATCAAACATTTTATTTGCTAAAGGGCCGACCCTTATAAGTTCGCCTATTCTTGTCTTAACCTTGAGCCGACTTTAAGACATGTTAATTGTTTATTATTTATTATGTAAAGGCCGACCTAAATGAAGAGGCGCCTATGTTGTATATATACAAGGTCTTTTTGGTATTGTAAGTAATTTGAACACAAGCAAGTTCGCACCTATTATTGACAGAGCAGAAATTCGCATATTCTCATCAAGAGTAGGATTCGCACCTTAGAGCAGCAGTCAGATTTCAAGGAAAATACAATCACTTGTATCTTGTGTAGAAGAGCGAATATATTAGCCATTGTTGGGCTGTGTTGTAAGCAGAATTCTGTCTTTTGTTATACATTATATAAGAGACTATTTTGCTGGGTTTTTCTCCCTCAAGAGGAGGGTTTTCCCAGGGTATCTTTGTGTGTTCATTGTCTTATGTGTTGCAATTATTTAATTACTTGTATTGTTCAATCTGATCTAAGAAACACTAACAGCGTTTGTCTTGTGGATGAGTCGTAATGCTTAATGCATGCAATGACGAACTCAAGATCAATCACTATGATGGCAATAGAGGCTGCTGCCAACAATCCGGAGTGGTCAAGATTCTTGACTGTCGTATTGTCAATGCCCTCCAACGCGCTCAATTTGATCACTAGATAAACGTGACCCAAGTCTGTGTCAGAGGTTTTCAAAAAGTCATGAACTAAGACCGATTTGGCCTTGTATTCTATTGGGTTGAATTGCATTTTGAAAATATGGACTTTTGATTGTAAAGTCGGATATGTTTGGGCAAACTTCAGAAAAAGCTAAAAATGGCTCCTTATGAGGTTAAAATAGCCAGTTGGAGGAAAAAATTTAGGAAATTTTCTGAAATGTGGGTTTTGTAAAGAATGAAATTCTAAGCAAACCCAGATTGTCAAAAACTTGAAAAAATGAGTTTTACTAAGGCATGCAAAGGCTTTTCAGATTAGAACTACAGGGGTTGTAGGGGCACTGGGGGCAATTTTTCCCGAGAAAAACTAACACATGGGTTTTGTAGGCGCTGATAAGTTGAACACACCCAAATTCTCCATTTTTCAAAAAGTTGACTTTTAGGCCCACATGCAAAAGAATCTTTAAAAAAAAAAGCACAGTGCTTCAAAAATGGAAGCAGCGAGGCAATTTTCTCGAAAAATTTTGGAACACGGGTTTTGGTGCTGACGCTATCCTAAGTGAACCCAGATGACCAAATTCTGAAAATTATGCCGTTTACTTTGACATGTGAGAGAAAACCTAAGACAAGGATAGAAGAATTTTAGAGATAGAAAATAGAAGTTATTATTCTGCCTCTGAAAATGACGCATATGCCTTGACTGAGATTTGATGAAGTCTGAAATGCATGCACTCGAACAATGAAGTCTAGAAAATAAATCCTCTAAACAATCTGGACCTGGCACTACGAAGAACACTGGAAAATATCACCCGTAGTGCCTTCAGATCTTTGCTTGCACGAGAAAATATGTGTTTGCTTCCACTTGTTATGAGAATAATGGACGCCCAAATGCCTTAATAAATAAAATTTATGAATTAAAGTGTCAACTTTGCATGCAAATCCCTAATTTGGGACACCATAATCTTATTGGACCCCATTTACAGTTAACAAGATGAAATATAAGCCCTAAATTGGGTGCCACCTTCTAGTTGGACCTCATTTAGTTAACAAAACTGAAGACTTCACATAAAGTGGGCGCCACCCAACATGCACTTTAGTCATTCGCCACATGCATGCAAAAATTAAGTCTTGTTGAAGTCGACTTGGAAGTAGAACTAGAATTTGAAAACTCCACCATTATGGAGTGACCAAGACACTTGAGTTCAAAAGTCAAACTTTGACTTTAGGCGTTCATTTGCAAACATCAACGGAGGCTATGTTCGATCACTAATTCTGATTGACTAATGTATCCAAAGGACTGGCTAACAGTTTCATTGAAGAGCAAGATCAAGACTGAAAAGAAGCTCCTTGAGGTTGCAAACCCTAATTCTGACTTCTGAGCCTTCAAAATTCTGGGCGCCCCTGGCCTCCAAGGGCGCTTTTCTCACCAGAATTAGTCAAATTTTCATGCATTTTCATCATTTTGAAGGTGATTTTGACCTCACTTCATCATGCGTTCTCCGGCACTTGACAAAACTTCAGAGTTGGCTGACAAGCTCACTACAGAGCTAGCTTAATTCTGAATATGATCTCTTGGAGAGCACTTTTCCTAAAAACATCATTTTCTAGGTGAAAAACTTGGGCATCCCTGGCCTTCAGGAGCGCTTTTCCTCCCAGACAGCCATTTTTCAAACTGGTTGATAATCCACTTAAACTCCGACTGCAGGCTGCTAACAAGTCTTCTGACCCAGTTGAGATATGCAACGGAAAGCTGGAAGCGTCACGGATAGGATGAGTATCTAAGATAATTCAAACAATTGCATTTGAAGGTCCAAAACCTTGGGCGCCCCTGGCCTCCAAGGGCGCTTTTGCTGTCGACCAACATTTTTGACCATGATAAAACCTCATGCTTGACTCTTGATTCCAACAGTTCAACAACACAGATTAACCCGTTGACGGGTTTGTTGCGACGCCTGATCAAGTGTGAGACAAACATCCTAGGTATCATTTGGTCAAAAACCTTCATCTGGTACCTCAAAAAGTTGGGCGCCCTTGGCCTCTGGGGTGCTTTCTGCTCTAATGTTAGTCAAATTTTCATCTCCCTCATTTCTCGTTCAATCTCCAATTTCAGGTGCTAGACAGATCTTCTGGGTTGGCTGGTAGGCTCATTGCAAAGCTGACAGTATTCCGGAGAAGTCTTCTTGGAAGCGACAAATCTCAAAAAGGTAATCAGGGCCTCTGAAATCTAGGGCGCCCCTGGCCTCCAGGGGCTCTTTTATTTCCAGAGTTTGAAAAGTTCTAATGATTTTCACCTCGACGAAAAATCCCCTCCAAGACAAAGCGTCATTTTGAACATATCTCGCCATAGAATCTTCATTGGAAGGTTTCAAGCTTAGATTTCAACACCTGGTATCTGGCCATCTGTCGTTAATGACCTCGAAGAACCTAACTTTTCTCCTGAAAAAGTGAAAACAACCCACCAAACTTAAATTGACTTTTTCTTGATTCCGACTTCACCACTATGATCATGAAGTGAAATAAGCCAATCAAAATAATTTTCAGCCAATTCTAACAAGATTTTATTTTTAGGGTTTTTATCCCTGAAAACAAGGATCCAAAAACCCTAATTTTTCAAATTTTCCAAATTTTACCAATATCTTCCAGACATCAAATTGATTAAAAGCCCATACTTGATTTGCCCAAAAACTAACTTTCGATGACATTTTTACAAGGTTTAGACAATTTTAAGCAAAATGTCTTAATGAAGCAAAAAAAATTGGTTTGGGTACAACACTCTCCCTCATTCCTAAAACTTGTCCCATGGATTTCTCCTTATTGCTCTTTGGATAAACATCATATCACCCTAGAACTCTAAAATCTAGCTAAATCTGAATCTCAAGAGGTCCTCCAAAAACTAAATTATTCACCATAGTTCCTAGAGGTCTAAAACCACTCTCAAACATCCTAACCGTATTCTTATAGTTAAATGTTTATCTTATAAATATACCCTTCTAGACCCCTTAGGAACCTAGACAACATATGGAAATGTTACTTTGAGGAATTATAATCATATAAATAAAATTTCCATTGCCATTTATGAAATAAAAAATCATTGATTAGCTCAGCTCGCTTCTACCTTTAGAGAGTTCAGAGGGTTGCTTAACAAAAGGAAGATCAGTAGCTATGACAAGATCTTTAAAGATTTGTGCAGATGGATTTGAAATAATAAAACTAAGGAGCATTGCATGATAGTATAGAGGTCAACCAACACCACGCATCAAACATAAATTTTTAATACTCCCAGTTTGCTCCATCCTTCAGTCCTTATAATGCATGCTCATGCCCTAGTTCAAGTTAGTAATAACAATGGCAAAAGTCAGTTCTTTAGGTCAAATATGTGAATATGGAGAATGCCGATTGCCCAAACCAATCAAACACTTATAGCAGCAACAGTTTAAAATTAGCATGAACCTTACACGACACAACTAAAATAGGGTGTATGGATTACCACTATCATTTCTGGATGGCTAAAGCATTTATGAATCACCCTCAACCGACAAGGAATTGAGAGTTTGAAGACCACTCTTGACCATGAAGAGCAGTCCGTGTCTCTCAGTCGACCTCATTGTTCAACAATTGCAAATCGCCAATAGCTATGCAGACAATAATGCAGTCCAAAAATATAAATGCATTCACCATCAATCAACATTTATGGCTCAGATTATCCCTACACTTCATAGATAACCGGTCATTTACATCTTTAAGTTAATAGAGGGTAGCATACAGGCAAGTAGAGGATAGAAACTTCAAATATTAAAACCAAAAATAAATGTCCCAAGATATGAATCATTAAATCATATTATGACATTGTTGTATTTTAACATTAATTAAGAACATGAGGCTTTCACAGTCCATACAATCGAGTGAGAACAGCTTTTAGAAATCATTATATGCTCTGTTTGCATCAACATTTCTAATTATTCTGAAAACCAAAGATCAGGGAGTGTATTGGAAACATTGATCTAAACAAAATATACACGATTATTTCCAAATTAAAAATCATAAAGATTACAAAATATGGTTTTTGATATATTGATACGAGAAAACACATACAATTATTTCCCTGAAATTTTTAACATTAATATTAAAATAAAATGATATGAGCAAAGATGATACTAAATAAATCAAATAAATAATGATGCAAATAAATAAATAAGGAAATGAGCAAAGATGATACTGACAATGTAGAGAAGTGGATGAGGAGCCTTGGCCCTAACCGCCGCGTTAACCGCATCTTCGATCCTGCGCGAGAGCTTATGTTTCTCCAGGTACTCCTGTACTGACATTCTTGTCAATTATTCGCTATTCGCCTTACAACTATCCCTTCCAAAATAGGCAAGCGAATCAGCAGCACCAACTCGCCTCTCAAACCTGATTTACTCTCGTATTGCAAATCGTTATTCCATTCTCCTCTACCCAAAATTTAAGCTTGATCTTCGAAATTCAAGCTTGTTTCCAATGTCTCATTCTAATGCTCAACTCTTTCCCTTCATATTACATTCACTTCCGTTGGCTTGTTTTAAGGGAAAAGGATCTATACTCGGGAGGAAGTGGTTCTACAGAGAGAGATTCCTTTAATAATATAATTTAAGTGGGCACTGTTGAGATTTTTTAGGATTATTTTAATGTGGGTGATTTCATGAACTTTGTATCTAGTGTAGTTAAGTTCTTGATGATAAGAAGATTTTTTTTATTTTGCACATTCTATTCAACAAAGTAAATAAATATAAAATAAAATAAAAAATTAATTAATGGAAATTTAAAAACTTCATATGATTGATAAGTGGCCAAAAAAAAGTTTTAAGTTGGTGAGACAATTTCTAGCCCCACCCCGTTTGTAGCCTACTAAAAAGTAGAGGTTGCTATTGTTGAGGAAAAGATTCTAATTAATCTTGTAGCATTTTATTTTATTTTTTGCTTTATTAGATCCTCTACTCCTTCAAAATAGATCTTGAAGCTGTTAGTGTTTCTTAGATCAGATTGAATAATGAAAACACTTAAAAGAATTGCAACACATAAGACAATGAACACACAAAGATACCCTGGGAAAACCCTCCTCTTGAGGGAGAAAAACCCAGCAATGAATCTCTTCTATAATATAGAACAATGGCAGAAGTCTGCTTACAACTCAGGCCCAGCAATGGCCAATAATGAAAGCAATGAGGTTGCACCTCTTCTAGATGCACTAGATACAAATGAATAAGTTCTTCCTTGAAATCGAACCTGCTGCTATAAAGTGCAAAATCTGCTCTTGAGGATAGATTCGAACTTGCTTGTCAAATCGAATGTCTTTACAATGATAATTGACCTTGTATTTATACATCATAAGGCGCCACTTTACTTAGCTCGGCCTCTTTAGAGAAATATGATAAATCATTAAATACAATTTACGTCGGCCAATCAATAAGAGAATTATGCGAATCAATATAGGGTCGGCCCTTTGCTTTATTTAGATATTGGGAACATGAATTAAATAGCCGAAGGCTATTCATTTGATTCATGTGTTCTTTGTACGGATGAAGTGCAGACCACAGCTGCAATAACATCAACACTCCCTCTCAGCTAGGGATGAACTTCCATCTGCACAAGACACATCATATTAGAATGAAAACAAATTAGAATATCACCTCAATGTGATATTAACCATTATGGCTACTTCCATAGATGGTATAAATAAAATCATCACGGATTCCCTCACGTGATGCTATCATGGAGTCACACACATGACATCCACTATAGCTTCTCCCAGAGGGTGGAAACAAGGGCTTTCACCTCAAATCTCTCTCAATAGAGAATTGCATTATCAAGGGCTTACACCTCAACTCTCTCTCAGCAGAGAATTGCATTATCAAGGGCTTGCACCTCAACTCTCTCTCAGCAGAGAATTGCATTATCAAGGGCTTACACCTCAACTCTCTCTCAACAGAGAATTGCATTATCAAGGGATTTCACCTCGAACTTCTCTCAAAGAAGAACTCATTAAACAAAGGAACACTGATACTGAGACTCCCTCTCGATCCTGGCTTCAGAGATTGCAAAGGAGACTTCTGGAGATGCACTCCCTCTAGCCATCAACTCAGTCCCTCTAGTGTTTACTCCCTCTTGATCATTTCTTTGGTTGACATGACTTCTTCACAAGATGCCTCAAGCTTTTCATCACTAAGTAATCTCTTATCATCTTCTTCCCCCTAAACCTGTCCAGGAAGCATTTTAGATAGAGATTACTAACAGTCCATAATTATCCAAAGAAATATCAAGATTAGAATTGTACAAGTTATATCATGAATGAAATTTTTCCAAAGATCTTATGCTAGTGAGCACAACATAATTCAAGAGAATCTACTATCTCTCTTAATTACAAGATCCAAAGAATAAATAAATAATATAACTCATCAACCAAAGAATACTTATCTTTTTAACTATTCTGATAGGTCCAAATGCTGGACATAGTGTGATACGTTGTACTTGAGCTCAGATCAGTCTGTACCCTTCGTAGTTTGAACACAATGACGACCTGAAAGGTACTTTGTCTTCGAGAGATATCTCCAGTCATCAATGTAGTCCAATGATTGCAAGCTATGACTCCAAGCTTGATCATTTCTCCATTCAGTATGACTTCGATATCCAACCTTTCCAGATGCAGGTTGCTTGATGCTTAGGTTATCTCAATGTTAGAGCATGAATTAATAACTACAAAACAATTCATGAACATTATTCAACCATGCAATACTTATCTCATGGATTTCAAAAATCTCCTGAGTAATAGATAATTAATTCATTAATCATGACATGTCTTTCTTTCAATTTCACAAAAGAGCTGATCTCAGCAAAATAAAAGACAAACTTCACAAATTGGCATGATCCTACTTGCAATGAATAAATCTAAAGAATCTTATTACATTGATCACTATTTACTAGTCACACATAATACTAAGTAAATAATGTCAGAATTGCATAACTCAACAAATTGAATTTTACCCTAGAATAGTAAATACAATCAAAAGCAAGGAATACTTATCTCTTAAATATTGTGAAGGGTGGACACCGTATGATATGTTGCTTTTGCGCTTAGTACACAACCTTCACAGCTTGAACATAGGCCCATGACTAGAGTAGAAATTCACTAGAATCATTTTGGGGAGAGATCTCAATCACATCCGCAAACGAAGCATGTTGATTAGGCCTGGTAGGACATTCCTTCGCATAGTGACCAAATTTGTCACATGTAAAGCATTGAACACGAGAGAGGTCCCATTTCTTCTTGAATGCAGGAGCACCATTTGACCCATTATCTCGATTCCTTTTAAAGAATCCTTTCTTCCAAACTTTTCCTTTCTTTGATGAATGAGAGGCAAGAACATGTAAATCTTCATTCTTTGAACTTTGACCAATGCCCCTTGCCGTTAGTCTCGACTCCTCTTGAATGCAGTCAATCCTCAATCGATCAAACTTGGGAAGTTTAGATCTTGCACTGATTCCTTGAATAAACGACTCCCATGAAAGCGGAAGACCATTGAGAGCAATCATGGTCAAATCCTTGTCATCAACAATATGACCAATGGTAGAGAGTTGATCTCTCAATTCGGAAATCTTCATGAAGTAGGTGATGACAAACTCTTCTTCCGCCATCTTAATGTGAAGTAGTTGTTGCTTCAAGGTTAGGGCACAACTGGTGTTGTTGATTTCGTACATCTCTTCCAATGTTTTGAACATCTCCCTTGCAGTATCCAACTTGAAGACAATCGGGACAATATGATCTTTGACGGAATCAACCAACACTTTCTTTGCTCTAGTATCTTTCTTCCTCCACTGCAACTTCTCTTCTTCCTCCTCAGGTTCAGGAACTTTTGTTTTCATGAACTTGGCTAAATCATTCTCTTCCAAAGTGAGCATGATTCTGAACCTCCATGATGTGTAGTTCGAAATCCCTTCGAGTCTATCCTCGATTTTCAGACCGTTCACCATCTTGAGAAATTTAGAAGATAGACTGAAAAAGAATAAAGTGAGTGTTGCAAACTAAATCTGATCACGATCTTTTTCACACCCGCTCTGATACCATGTTAGTGTTTCTTAGATCAGATTGAATAATGAAAGCACTTAAAAGAATTGCAACACATAAGACAATGAACACACAAAGATACCCTGGGAAAACCCTCCTCTTGAGGGAGAAAAACCCAGCAATGAATCTCTTCTATAATATAGAACAATGGCAGAAGTCTACTTACAACTCAGGCCCAGCAATGGCCAATAATGAAAGCAATGAGGTCACACCTCTTCTAGATGCACTAGATACAAATGAATAAGTTCTTCCTTGAAATCGGACCTGCTACTATAAAGTGCGAAATCTGCTCTTGAGGATAGATGTGAACTTGCTTGTCAAATCGAATGTCTTTACAATGATAATTGACCTTGTATTTATACATCATAAGGTGCCACTTTACTTAGGTCGTCCTCTTTAGAGAATAATGATAAATCATTAAATACAATTTAGGTCGGCCAATCAATAAGAGAATTATGCGAATCAATATAGGGTCGGCCCTTTGCTTTATTTAGATATTGGGAACATGAATTAAATAGCCGAAGGCTATTCATTTAATTCATGTGTTCTTTGTGCGGATGAAGTGCAGACCACAGCTGCAATAACATCAACAGAAGCCCCCCATGAGACCGCACCCTTAGTCTCTCTTACTAGTTGTGATGATATTAATAGATTGGAATTTCAATAATTTAGTACTATATATATATTTTGATAAAAGCAGCAAAAGGGATTTACAACAAAAGCATGAGCAGCATGATCTTAAAGATTACAATAGAGGCAGAAAGTAGCAAAAGAATGAGCAGCAAAGCACTGCCAAATAGCTGATCAAAAATAGGACAACAATAACAAGAGTTCTCAAGGAGTAATCTGCAACCAACAACCTCTATAAAGCACCCAAACATAATGCCAAACATGACCATTAATTGTGATTTTAAGGTTGTTAGTGTTGATCATTATTACAAATAACTCAATGAATTATGTTCATTTGATTTTAAAAGTAATAAATTATGTGATGTCATGTCATAATACCAACAAAATAACTTAATATACAATTATTATAATTTAATGCACAACTAGTAATGTAACCTTTTTGGAGGTTTTTTAAACACCTTAACAAAAAGCATGTTAATGTGACATCATATTTGATGATGTGAACTTGAAACCTTAGGTTTAAGGAGGGGACCTGCCATGTAAGTTGCTATAAAAATTTGGCTCCAATTTGAAATTGCCACATATGATTTTGAAAGACATTTACTTAAGGTGCTCAACTATTAGGCTTTCTCCCCTTATGTAATGGCTAATGTGCAAAATGATGTATTTATGAATATAATTTGGCAAATAATTTGATATTAACCTTCTTCTAGCTTTGTACACTTCAAAAAGTTCATCCTAATCCATTGTTTTATCCATTTTATATTTTCAATCATTTATGTGGCTGTGAAATTGAGCCGAGTCCAATTTGTTGAAGTAAAAATGTTCTTTGAACTTTTCAATTCAAATTTTAAAAATAGGCCAATGTTCTCCCTTTTTCAACTAGTCATTGTGAGTCAACTAAAGCATATAATATTTATAATTTCAGGTTAGAGTGCCATACAAATGGACAATCCCTAATTTGTTTCAAAGATTTAGGAAGCACATCCAAAAATCATTTAAGAGCTTCATTTACACATTGTATCATCACAAGATAATAACATCAACATTATGAGCACATTGCATGGTGACTTGTTATCTTCAATCATTGTTATGTATTGTTGACTCGATAACACACCTGTTTGACCAAAAGAAAACAAACCTAGCCTGATGAACTCTTAAATAATGCATATGAACACCATTCCATTCATATATAAGTTAAATATATCAAGCTAAAGTAGTCCTAACACCAAAATTAGTGAATCTTGGATCTATGTGTCAAGTTAAATTTGTGTACAAGTTTTAAACCAACAATTACAAAATTGAACCAAAGAAAACAAAAATCTTGGTCCTAAAGCACTTATCTAATAAGCCTTATTTTTTGCATACTAGCAAATAATCTGACAACATGTCACAATTTAATCAACGTCAAACCTAGAACTAAGCACTATTAATTAATTTATTTAAGTTTTGTGCATTTATTTCAATATCATGATCAATCTTAGCTCATTATTCAAGGTATATTTTCTTATCATTGTAATTTTATTTTATTCGCCTAAGATGTTTATGTTTGGGATGTTTTATTTTAAATCTAATATTTTTCTTATATACCTCTCGATTTAGGTCTAAATAGGGTTTGGCCCCATCCTTTATTTATTTTTCATTGTTAATATATTAAGTAGGATTTGGTTTTTACTACGTCTTCTTTTGATGCCACCCACCCTCCCTTATTTTTTGTATTGTTGATAGATCATACATCATGGATTCTCATGTCCCTTTGTTTATAGCTCTCATCTAGCATACATTATAGAGTTGGCATGTTCTTAACATTCATTGGATCTCATCCTTCCATCCTTGACGCAATCACATCTTTTTGTCCCATGGGTGGGGATGCATTTTCCAAAGAGGTGTTATTCCATCACGTATGTGATTTTTCCTCAATAAATTTGTTTATTACTTTTCCCTCTCTTACATGTACAATCACTTCACTTATTCATGAAATTCATTTTGGTCATACATTTCTTATGACTAAAGATAGTGATGTTCATGAGCATGGTGATGTTTTACCTTTGAGCATTTGTCCTTCACATGCTTTGATTCAAGATAATGAAGCACCTTATGAGATAGATATTGATGATGCAGCACCACCATATAATTATACATCTATCTATATTATATGATATGTGATGAGGTTTTATTCCCATGAGAGGCATAATGTATTGGTGCCTAATAATGATATTATATCTTCATCATACGATAGCTCTATGATTTAACCCTTTGATCTATCTACTCTTTTTGTGGCATCTTATAAGGATCATATGGGTAGTGATTTGTGTACTATATATTCTTTATACTGATGATGATATATTTTGTGACAATGGTTCCCTTTGCATCTCATGGTGACTATTAACAATATTGATTATTATTTAGCTTCTAATATATCATGTGACAATAGTATGCATTGATGAGCCTAGTTTTTGGTCCAAATTTGGGTAGAATCTATAGTTTATTTGTTGAAGTTGACATGGACTTTGATATTTCTATATAGTTTCCCTCAAATCATAGACATTGGGTTTAATTCCATTTTTGCCAGTTTTAATGACATTAGCCTATTATGTGAACTATCTATATTAATTTTGCATGTGGTTAATGAATGTTCTTTAAGGTGGTTATAGATGTGCAATTGTTATGCGTACTAACATTACCATGCAGACATACTTGAGGATGGTAAATTGAGAAATGCAGTCGCCAGCTAGTCATGCAGAGGAATCATTTGAATGTCAACTGAAGGACAACGACAGAGATTCCCCATGTCGGTCGCATGTAACCGCCTTGTATTGATCTTTCACGATGTTGAGCAGTTACGGGTGTTACTGCAGTGTTGAGTCCGCATTTGGACTTGCATGTCTAATCGGATTTCCTATGTATGTAACCGCCCTTCCATTCTTTTCTCTACTTTCCCTAAATGGTGTCCTCCCAGTTAGTGGGAGTTGACCTCCCTCTTTAATTGGTAGGATAAATAAGGTTCGAATTCTCCTTCTTCGGGAGTTCGAAGGTTACCAAGTTGTTGATTATTGATGTTGTACAATATGAGAGTTTACTAAGCATTTCCAGACATGCTACTCTTTTGTATATGCATTTCCCAATGAATAAGATGAAGTTTTGAGTTGAGCATTTGAGTTTACATTAGTTTTAAAGGATATTCATCCAAGGGGGGCCACTTGGTGAGTAATTTGTCCTTTAGTTTAGTTAGATTAGTTATTAGTTTTTGTTTAGCACTTAGTTCAGAATCTGGCACTGACTGTTCCTGCAGCCTCTAGAATTCCATTCTGTGACTGTTCTTGCAGCCAAAGCAGACAAAGTAGTTCCCTGTTTGTTGTTCAGATCTTCATTCCTGTCATGCATGTTCAGCTTAGTTTAATTGTTGAGTGATGTTCATAATTTACTTTGTTCCTTTCCATGCAATTTACTTTCAGTATTGAATCTTTCTTAGTTGTAGAATGAAGATGACTACTTTGAAGTTCCTAGTGCACATATTGTGCTGACCCATTTCAAGTTCATGTCCCTAGGTTGAAAATTTAAATGCACCTTCATGATGGTTAAAATGGATATTCAGGTTAGATGTCCAATCTTTAAATCACGGTTATAAAGGCTTAGTTATTAAGATCATTGTAGGAGGCTGACATTTTTGGCGCCATTGTCGGGGATGGTGTCAAACTAGGGAGTTCTTTGAAGCCATTGCTAGTTTTCTTTCTGCTGTAGTATTTTTGGAGTTTTCTCTTAGTATTTAGAAGTTATGATCCATTATTCTTTCACCAATTATTTGTGTGAGTTGGTTGATGCTGAGTGATACCGCATGCATAGAAGAAGAAGAGATGCTTATGGGAGATTCCTTCCTAATAATCCATAACCATTTCAGCTAGTAGAGCTTCCAAATCTGCCCAGAAATGAAGAAGAAGAAGAGCCACACCCCTTTACTAATACATTTCCTGACTTATAAAATTTTGAAGTTTCCCTTCAAGATCAAAAATCAGTTGAAGAACCCTTTACTTTGGAACTTCATCAAGCAGGCATGGCTGATGCAAATGGAAACAGGTCTAATAGGTAGAACCAACCAACTTTTCCTTTTCCCATTGCTCAAAAAAATGAATTAGACAACCTCAAAAACATTCCTGTCTCAATCCTTCCTAAGTTTTACGGACTTGTCATAGAAGATCCTGATACATTCTTGTTTGAGTTCAATATACTCTGCATAAGTGATGATTATACCACTGATGCCCATAGGTTAAAGCTATTCCCTACCACTTTAAAAGAAGTTGCATTGAGATGGTTTATGAGACTTGGCAGAGATACTGTGGAGGCTTCGGAGGACATGAAGACTAAGTTCCTTAAGAAATACAAAGAGTATTGCAGGGGCAGTTATATGAAAGGAGGAAACATTTTCAGAATGCACTAAAAGGAAGACGAAAGCCTACAGGATTTCATTTCAAGGTTGTTTTGTTTGCAAAAATCTCCACACCATACACTCAATGAAGACTCACAAAAGCTGCTTTTCTTGAGAGTAATTAATGAAAGTTGCATTGATGCCTTGGACCTGATGACAGGAGGAGATGTCACTCAAGTTCTTTGGGAGGATATCAAGAAGATATGCCAGAACTATTATAGGGAAACCTCAAAGAAAGGGAGAGCTTACCAATCCTCATGGGTAAGTCATCCACCAGTGGAGTTTCAAGGATGGAGATTACTCACTTATTAGCAGATTTCAAGCAGGACATCATAAACAATCTAGCTACTCAGTTGGATACACTTTAGGCCAAGAAGAGACATGAGGAGGCAGAGGCAATGCTAATAGAATATTTCCCTCATTATAGACAAAAGAAAAAGGACTACAGATGCAAGATGGTAGCTAACATTGATAGCAAGAAGATTCCACCTGAGTTCAAACCAATTTAGATTGAGGAAGATCAAGTCTACTTTTTTGCACAAAAAAGGCCATGGGCTCCAAGACAAGGTATGCAACCAGATCCACTATCTTTTGTTGGGCCATATTTTAATTCTTATCCATCTGGTAACTAGTGGCAGCCCGCATATCCATCCAACTATGGAGGATATCCACCACAGTCTTGGGGTAACCCTCCAAATGCTTGGCCCAATTATCAAAATTCTTCACCTCAGTGGTAGCAACCTCAAGGGAATTGGCAACAGTTTCAAGGACCATGGCATCCACCTCCAAAAAACTGGCAACAAACATCCCAATGGAGAGGTGGACAACATTGGCCAAACTAGACAACCAGTTACATGTAGCCACCTTCTCAACCCCAACAACCTGCTATCATGCCTCTCCCTACTAATCCCAGCCTAATTGCACCTAAACCCACTCAGTTACTAGCTCAACCCACACCTAACATAAATAATAAACCACAACAACAACCTATATACTTTGTTGATCCAAATCAATTTCCTGCATATGTTGTGAGTTTACGTAACATACATTTATGTTCAGGAACTACTTTGCCAACTCCTTCGACACCCATCATCACTGAGCTTCCCGTGGAAGAAGAACCTCTGAATGTTCCCATTCAGCCTAGTGCACCTACAAATCCTGAACCAGTTCCAGCCAAACAGAAAACACAAGAACCACCATTCCCCCAAAGATTGGAAGTTTCCAAACAAAAGGAAGACAAGGAGGACACCACTTTTGACATTCTAGACCAGCTGAAGCATATATGTGTCCAGATACCCCTATTCTAAGCCATAAAATATGTTCCTATATATGACAAAGCAATCAAAGAAGCATGTCTCAAGAAGCCAAGCAGGAAAAAGAAAGACCCAACCATACTTCATGTAGTGGGACAGTTGGCTGACATCATGCTTGGAAAAGTAACTATCCCCAAATACAATGATCCAAGTAGTCCTGTGATTGAAGTTGTTATCAATGGGATACACATAAAGAATGCTTTGATTGACTTGGGTGCAACAATGAATGTGATGACTAAAGACATCATGCAACAACTAAACATTGTAAGTATGAGATCCACTCCTACTGTCCTACAACTTGCTTATAGCTCCACTGTTAAGCCTGATGGCATAGTAGAGGACCTTGTGGTGATTCTAGATTCTTGGGAGTATGTGGTTGACTTCATGATTCTTTCTCCTAAAGCTACACTAAGCATGTATCCTATCATCCTTGGAAGGCCATGGTTAGCAACAACAGACACTTATATTGGATATCGGTCAAGTGACATGACCATTTTTTATGGCAGGAACACCAAAAAGCTTGTTCTTTATCCTCCTGCTCAGCCATCCCATGGTGAGGATAATCCTGTATGGCCACATGTAGGTGAACAGGCCGAGGAAGCTAACTCTGTGACACAACTTATGATGTTAGGTAGAATCCCTTTCCTGCAGCTTCAAGATGAACATGAAGTGTTATCTAATATAATACAAGACTATTGTGAGATAGAGGAGGTTCCACCCTCTCATGCGTCTAGTTTTATTGATCCTGTGAAGACACTTTTCTCTGCTCTACCTGATCTTCCTGTAGCCACTATTTTTGCAGATAGACTTCCTGCAACCCCTCTTCCTATAGACAAACTTCCTACAGCAATAGGTATGTTCCATACAATGTTTCTATATGAACTTAAGGTACCATGTATTAATGAAACGACTATGATAGAGCTAACTACACAAGTATAGGTGTTTGAGGGAAATATTTGAATATTAATAGCAAAGTGGGAGAAAAACAACAGTTGTCATTGGCAAATTTGTTGAAGGCCCACCAAAATGTATTTGCATGCGATTATCATGGTATGAAAGGTCTAGACCCCAAGCTTTGCACCCATAGGATATATATCAAAGATGATTGTTAACTGGTCATGCAACCACAAAAAAGAATCAACCCTGCATTGAGAGAAATTGTCAAAATAGAGTTGCAAATGTTGCTAGATGCATGCTTTATCTATCCCATTTCAAACAGCCAGTGGGTGTCCCCATTGGTGATTATGCCCAAGAAGGGAGGAAAATGACGAGTCTATATTGATTATAGGGAACTCAATACTGCTACTAAGAAAGACCATTTTTCCTTGCCTTTTGTAGATCAAGTACTGGACTCACTTGCAGGAAAGATGTACTTCTCTTTCCTAGATGAATTCAGTGGCTACAATCAGATCCAAATTGCACCTAAGGACCAGGAGAAAACAACCTTCACATGTCCATGGGGTACATATTCCTATTTAGTACTTCCCTTTGGTTTTTGCAACGCACCTGCAACCTTTCAGAGAGCAGTCATCAGCATATTTTCAGACATCTCTCTTGATTGCATGGAAATCTATATGGATGACTTTACCACTTATGGTGATGATTTTGATGAAGCATAAAAGAATCTCAAGAAAGTATTATAGAGATGTGAAGACCAAAATATCTCTTTAAATAGTGAGAAGTGTTTCATGATGATGCAAGAAGGTGTAGTTCTTGGCCACCACATTTCCCACCAAGGAATTCAGGTAGATCATGCAAAAATTTAGGTAATTATTAATCTGCCTACACCTGCAAAACAAAAGGATGTTAGGAGTTTCTTGGGACATGCGGGATATTAAAGGCAGTTCATCAAATATTTCAGTAAAATAGTTGCACCCTTGTATACTCTCTTAACCAAAGATGTTGAATTCTAGTGGACAGAAGATTGTGCCACAACATTTTCTAACTTGAAGGTAGCCTTGACTCATGCTCTTGTACTTAAGGGACCTAATTGGGAAATTCCTTTTCACATTCATACTTATGCATCAGACTATACTATAGGAGCAGTCTTAGGACAGAAAGAAGGAGCGATTAAAAATGCCATTTATTTTGTCAACAAAAACTTACAAGGAGCTTAATTCAATTATACAGTAACAAAAAAAGAAATGTTGGCAATAATCTACGCCTTGAACAAATTCAGGCACTACATAATAGGCTACCAAATCTTTGTGCACACTGATCATGCATCCATTAGATATCTCATGAATAAACCCCTAATCTCAGGAAGGTTAGCTAGATAGTTATTGCTGATGCAGGAGTTTGACATAACCATTATGGACAAACCAGGGAAAGCGAATGTTGTTGCAGATTTTCTTTCAAGACTAACCACATGAGAAGACAATCAGGCCATAGATGACTCATTTCCTGATGAGCATATATTCTCCATTAGTGCGCACACACCCTAGTATGTTGGCATAGCTAATTACCTTGTGACAGGGAGAGTTCCTCCCCACTTCTCTCCAAAAGAGAGAAGAGTACTCATTGAAAAATAATTTTATTTTACATGGATTATTGGATGCTTGTTTTATACTAGATGAGATCATGTTATGAGAAGATGCATGAGGGAAGATGAGACATATGACATTTTTCATGCATGTCATGATGAACCCTATGGAGGGCATTTTGTAGCCAAAAGAACAGCAATGAAGATTTTGAACACAGGATACTATTGGCCTACACTCCACAAGGATGCAGGAAGATATACAAGGAAATGCGATAGGTGCCAAAGAATGGGCCGACCAACCAAATCAAATGAGATGCCACTCTACCCCCAAGTAGTAGTCACCCCCTTTGACAAATGGGGATTGGATTTTGTGGGGCCATTGATCCTCCATCAAATGGTAAGTCTTATATCTTGGTATGCACTGATTATGTAACTAAATGGGTAGAAGTCAAGGCCATGAAACATGCAAGAGATAACAAGGTTGCCTATTTTCTTTATGAAGAAATTTTCACACGATATGGAGTGCCAAGAGAAATAGTAACTGATTAAGGAGCTCAGTTTACTTGAACACTTGTTACAACACTAGCCAATGAATATAACATAAGGCACAAAAATTCTACTCCTTATCACCCTTAGGCCAATGGACAAGTTGAGGTGACCAACAGAGAAATTGAAGCCATTCTAACCAAAATAATGGCTATTCACATAAAGGATTGGGAAAATAGATTATCAGAAGCAGTTTGGGCCTACAGAACCACCTGGAAAACAACTACAGGCTTCACTCCATTTGAGCTACTCTATGGGAAGACAACTATGATGCCCATTGAATTTGAGCACAAGACTCTAAGAACTGCAGTAGACTTAGGGATGAATATTTCTGAGGCATAAAAATAAAGAATCATGCAGTTGAGTGCTTTAGATGAGATGAGGAAGACAACTTTGCACCACACTGAAGTCATGCAGAATCAAAGAATCAAATGGCATGACAAATTTATCAAAGAGAAGAAATTTTAGTCAGGTGACTGGGCATTGCTTTATGACTCATGATATCAAGACAATGCAAGAAAATTGGAAACAAGGTGGTTAGGACCATATGAAGTTGTTGAGGTATTTCACAATGGAGTTGTTGAGCTCACCACCATTGATCTTGTCAGATTCAAGTTACTAGTCAATGGTCATCGTCTTAGATTGTATCACAAGCCAACTTCCAAAGAAGAGTTCCTGCAACAATTCATCCAACTTGTAGCACTCGAGCTTCCTGCAGCCAAAGGCAATGGACCTAGTGTCCCTCCTTCTGGCTAATTAAGGTATGCAATTGTCATAATAAAGACTTCTACTTTTGTAGAAGTCCATTTCTTCACCCATCTGCCTATTCGTACCACCTTTCTCTCTCTTCCATCACTTCATTCCACCTCACATCATTCCATTTCATCATTATTGACTGCTTAATTTATTTCCTAAAAAGGCGAAAGATACTTTCTCGATGATCTTTGCACCGTGTCCTCCACAAATTTAGTTATGTGCACATTAATTGCTCTCTTAATTATTTTTTTAGTGCATTCATTTAATCATTGTACAATTAGTATGGACGTTCACATAATTTTCATACCCCCTATCAAATCACTACTTCCATATCTCATGTGTGGACACATGTCCAAATTTAGGTTGGGGGGGAAGGAAAGATGCAGGTACATTACCCACATGTCACTCCATGACTTGTCTACGTCAAAAAATCTAGCTGAGTTGATTTTAAATTTTAAATGAGGGATGACCCACATCTGTGATGTGACACTAAATTGTTCCCGCCATTTATTTTCATCATAACTCATTTTTATTACCTCGTCCTTGCCATTATTGACCCGCAAAAAAAACAAAGAAGGAAAATTCAGTCAAAATTGGTGTAGGACAATTTCAGGTAACAAGTGTTGCAGAAAGGAATTACAGGAAAGGAATTTTGCAAAGTGACAGTGATTGTATAGAATGGGAGGCAGAATAATTCGAAATGAGCCTTCGACTCATTATACCTTTTTGCAAGATACATAGTGCCTACCTGAATTTAGAAATTGTGGCTGGTTGGACTACTTCCTAAAGTTGGATGGTTTTGATGAAGGCATTGCACTATAATTCACCTAGACATTTTCAGAGGGAAAAGCCATAGTAAAAGGATTGGAGGTTGTGGCAACTGAGAAAAGAATTGCAGAAGTTACAAGGTTACCTACTAACGGTGAGCATTAACCTGTTTCGGGAGACGCAAGGTCAGCAAGGGCCATAATCACACTACATGGTGACCCTCCAATCAACATAGACAAGCAGGGTGCCAAAAGAACCTCTCTATCTAAGCCATAGAAGCAAGCAGTTGTCTACATTATCAGGTACATCACTTGTGAAGGTCGATTTTCAAACCTACATTCAATACATTTCAAACTTTTGATTTGCATGAGGCACGAAAGAAGGATGAATGTGCCTAATGTCTTATACAACCTTCTCTCCATCATGGTGGCTAAAACTCAAAAAATTAGAGACAACTCTATCTCACACCATTTCCTCATTAAATTGTTGGTTGAAAAATCTTTGCATGATGTAGCACCCGAGATGACCTGGGAGGAATTTGTAAATGTTAATCAATTTAGACCTGAGCAGCTGTAATCTATGGCTTTACCTCAGACACGTAGGTCTAGCAGGAGATTAAGCACGAATGAATCCACCCTTGGTGCTTCAACCTCTGGTGCTAGTATGAATCCTCTTGTAGCAAAAGGGGCCATAGACATTAGTTCCTCTAAAATAGGGCACTTTGAAAAAGAAATTTCTTCATCAGACTCTGATGATGATGTTCCACTTTAAACCCTAGTAAGAACTAGGGCACAAAAGAAGAAGGCTGACACTATTCATCCTACAACCAAAGGAAAATGTGAGAGTCCTCTTAAGAAATCATAACTAGTTGTTGATATACCTTCATGGAAAAACCCTAACCGTGGAAGGAAATCACATAAGAGCACAGAAGCCCCAATGGGGTAGGAAAATGTCAAAAAAAAGGATGTATTCGAAGAGGCAGAAAAAATGACCCTGGTGGATCTTGCTGCCATTGCAAAGGAAGTTGAAATTTGAGAGCATGAGGAAAATCCGAAGTTCCTGCAACAAGACCAAGAATTAGATCAGGAGTTCTTGCAGCAACTACAAGAACCAAAACAAGGGACCATTTAATAAGAAGTGGGAGAAGAAATTGTACCTCCATAGCCTGAGCCAATAGGACAGTCTGAATCTATGCAAATAGTGCTATATGGGGTGCAACCATTGACAAAAACCTTGGTAGGAATTCATAACCCTCCTGATTTTTCAGTGAATACAACAATTTTGAATTTATGGAAAAAATACAAAGGCGAGAGGAAGAATGGAAAAAGGAAAAGCGAAGATTGAAAAAGGAAATTCAAGAGAGGGATGAAATTATTGAAGAAAATAATGGGGAGATTTCCTCTCTAAAAGAGAGGGTGGGAAACATTGCAACCCTAGTGCCACAAATTTTAGAATGTAGAACCCCTCCAAGAGTTTATGCTCTGCACCTGAAGGAGAAATATCTCTCTTTTCAGTTGTCAACACACATCTCAGGTTTGAATCCTCAATTGAGACTCCCATTGAATTTTTCAATGTTTATAGGATTGCCTCCCCTGAAATGAAAAATTTGTTATGTGATTTTTATTTACATAATTTTGTTGTAACTCAAGACCAAGATTGGAACCCGTTGCTATATGTTGGAGATATCCAACTAAGAGCATTCATGTCTTGGATGAAAAATGAGATTAGTTGGGGAGAGCAATACAATGCTTATAGGAAGATGGAATCTAATATCCCTTTGGCCATTAGAGCAGAATCAAGAAACCCCAAGGATATTTAGAGAGACTGGAATAGAATGCTTTTTAGGCGTAGTTATGGTAACAAAATTATGCCTTGGATTGAGACAGTTTACAGTGAATATGAGGTAAAGACAACAACAAAAGAGGACACCATGAAAAGGATATCTATCATAAAGATAGAACACTTTAACTGATGAGATGAAACAGGATGAACCTCATTCCATCCAGAACTATCATGCAACAATAAAGAGGATTGAAAGGTACATTTAGCTTGGGAGAGCAAAGGGATGAGAGTGGCTTCCTTGACTTTCCAACCACCTATCCTCTTGTGGCCTGTTCTAAATTTTAGATTCTACCGTTATGACATTGTTGAAGAAAGGCAAAGAGACTTGATAGAATGGGAGGATTCTACTAGGACCCTAACTCGCACTCAACAAACACTGATATTGGACAATTATCAGTTGCAAATTTCAGCCTTGACCAAGCAAAAAAATAGTTCCTCCCTTGTTGGAGGACCAACAAAGCATTAAGTTGGGGGGAGTGATGAGCCTAGTTTTTGGTCCAAATTTCAGTAGAATCTATAGTTTATTTTCTGAAGTTGACATGGACTTTGATATTAAATTTTTATATTTCTATTTAGTTTCCCTCAAACCATAGACATTGGACTTAATTCCATTTTTGCCAGTTTTAATGACATTAGCCTATTATGTGGACTATCTATATTAATTTTGCACGTGGTTAATGAATGTTCTTTAAGGTGGTTATAGATGTGCAATTATTATGCGTACTAACATTACCATGCAAACATACTTGAGGATGCTAGATTAAGAAATGCAACCGCCAGTTGGTCATGCAGAGGAATCATTTGAAGGTCAACTGGAGGGCGACGACGGAGATTCCCCATGTCAGCCACATGTAACCACCTTGTATTGATCTTTCATGATGTTCAACAATTACAAGCATTACTTCAGTGTTGAGTCTATGTTTGGACTTGCATGTCTGATTGGATTCCCTGCGCATGTAGCCGCCCTTCCATTATTTTCTCTGATTTCCCTAAATGGCATCCTCCCAATTAGTGGGAGTTGACTACCCTATTTAGTTGGTAGGATAAATAAGGTTTGGATTCTCCTTGTTTGGGAGTTTGAAGGTTATCGAGTTGTTGATTATTGATGTTGTACGATCTGAGAGTTTACTAAGCATTTCCAGACATGCTACTCTTTTGTATATGCATTTCTCAATGAATAAAATGAAGTCTTGAGTTGAGCATTTGAGTTTGCATTAATTTTAGAGGATATTCATCCAATGGGGCCCACTTGGTGAGTAATCTATCCTTTAGTTTAGTTAGATTAGTTATTAGTTTTAGTTTAGTACTTAATTCAAAATCTGGCATTGACTATTCCTGCAGCCACTACAATTTCATTCTTTGATTGTTCCTGCAACCAAAGCAGATAAAGTAGTTCCATGTTTGTTGTTCAGATCTGCATTCCTGTCATGCATGTTCAACTTAGTTTAATTTTTGAGTGATGTTCAACATTTACTTTGTTCCTTTCCATGCAATTTTCTTTCAGTATTGAATCTTTCTTCGCTGTAGAATGAAGATGACTACTTTGAAGTTCCTAGTGCACATACTGTGCTGACCCATTTCAAGTTCACATATTTGGGTTGATAATTTAAATTCACCTTCATGATGGTTAAAATGGCTATTCAGGTTAGATGTCCAATCTCTGAATCGTGATTGTAAAGGCTTAGTTATTAAGATCATTGTAGGAGGTCGACATGCATTATGATGATAATTCATTAGTTTATCATGTAAATATTATTAATTAATCATCTCCTCCTATATATGATTCATAAATTCTCAAATATAGTATAATTTAAGAATAAACACGTTATTTATATGCATGTTCAAGTGATAGTATTAGAGAGAGGAAATTATTGACTGCATTACAAAAAAATATACTGCAACAAAAAATGAGTTGCACAAAAAAAAGAGAGAAACTAGATTAAGGTAATAGAAAATACTTAGTCCTAAATTAATGTACAAAATTACCAAATGCAATAAGTTTCTTGGATAAAAAATTTCCAAGGTTTTTCCCTCAAAGGTAATCACTATTGTCTCAAATTATCAAAACTACTATGAACAACTGAATCTTAATTTCTTTGCTCAATACAACAATTTGAAGTCATCTTCCACTTCTATTTATAATCATTAGTAATGTTGTATTTTCTCAAGTCTAAAGAGAAACCTTTATGATGTTGCAAGTTAAAAAGTTGTATGTTTAATTCAAATTATGTTTTCCACATTAGTGTTTAATTTTATAGCATGAAATTGGTCTAGGTTAAATTTATAGTGCAAAATCAACCCTTTTCAAGTTTTTGTCTTGTTTTGCATTCTTTAAATGAGACTTTGAGTGAGAGGAAGATATCTGCACACCCTTATTTGTGGCTCAGACAATTTATTTTGTTCACTTTCCAAATAGTGTACTTGGCCACATGCTTGATCTAAGTCTCGTGGGTTGGTGGCCACTACTCTTTTTTTGATACGAGTGTGGAACCTTCCAAGTTACTTAGTAAGCATATCATGCTCTTCTAAGTCCATGCCCACTAACATGGTTTGTCTTTGGAAATCCATGGTGTAATTCTTCACATGTTTCCCATCTTCCTATTTAAGATATATCTAATTAATCTTTTGAAAAAAATTATGGCCAATGGGATAAAACTCTTTAGTCATTCCTACTTATAATAATTGGTTTTCTATTATTTTTTTGCATGACTAACTACATAATTTTTCCACCATAGAAGAGAATGGCCTTCTATTTTGATACATGCAAAATAGATTCATTGTGTCAAATTAACTTTATGCACACTAAAATACAATTCAATTTGTTCAATCTAATTCTTCATTATTTATCTAGTAGATGTGTTAAATTTTATTTTAATTTCCACTCTAGATAAGGTCAATTATTTTCCTTTATTTTCATTGTTTAGCTTTGTAATAAGACATTTCTATACATTGTTGTGTGGTTTTTTTCTTGGCCATTCATTCATTTATTTATTATGTGTTCAAGTTTCTGATGCCAAGAAGGATTTTGTGTTGCTTGAGTTTGCATGCCTACATGCCATTAATTTCATTGATCCTACACCTCATGAAGGTTCTTGACCAATTCTTGATTTGGTATCAAGGAATTATATCAACTATCCATCTCAAGATCTAATTATCAATAGAGAATCATAAGATAAATAACACTTTGCCACTTTTGGTGTTTGTCATTGGTTAATTCTAGTTAATGGTGAGGTCATACTTGGTTAAATATTTTTCCCCATAGTATAGTGATAGGACTTTCAATGTCAACATGGCATTTTGATTAGTCAACATATGCTAATGTAAGGAAAAGGAGAAATTTGTCAATAGTTTCCACCAATTATTTGATGGACCATGATTAATCTCCCAAGATTATTGCAAAGGAAAAGGGAAATTACCTAATAAAAAGTAGAATATAATGTATACATTCATTCAACTCAACTACTTGTAGTTCTACAAGATTACATGTCGAAGGGAATTAAATGTAGAGGTCAACCAAGATTAGATTTTGGTGATTGAATCCTTACCAAGGTATTCAGACCCACCTACTATGTGGTAATTTAGGATGTACTAGGATAAGACCATATTGTAAAATTAAATTATTGATGATGTAACCAATGACCCAACCTAGTTCAAGAGCATCTAGGGGTACTATCAATATTGCATCACCAAAAATAATGTTATTTTATTTTTGTTTGTTTTTAATAAGGGCTTAGGGATTAGGAGAATAAATATTTTGATTTGCAACTTTGTAATTTCCCTTGGGGTGAAATTGTAATTGTAATTTTGGTGGGAATTATGTATTTATGAATATTTTCTAAGGCAAAATTGGGAAAATACCAATTTTGGGAGTCCCGTTTCAAGGTGGGAACCACTTGGTGTGCATGTTCTTGCATTTTCAATTTCATATCTTGCATGTATTTGCATGTTTGTGCCACAAGTTGTTTTTTAAGGCAAAAGTGGCAAGCCACTAAGATGTATTAATATTAAAATATAGATATTACAAAATCCTGGTTCAAGTGAGCATACCGACAAGAAAGAACTAGGAATAAAACCCTCAGTTATAACTCGAGTAAGTACATAAGATTCCTAATTGTATTCCATGACTGAATCTTCCCTAATAATGACCTTTCTACATTGACATACAACCTACACATTTTACATTTATAAAACAAACCCCTTGATATTTTCAAAATATAGACCCATCACTATTTGAGTATCAAATCCCCTTAAGTAACCCTTTACATTTTCAAAAGACAACCCCATTACATTATCAAAATACAAACCCTTTACAATTTCTAAATCTAAAACCTTTTTCATGCGACATCCTGCAATTTCTCGCTTGAAACTCCTTAAGCTCCATTAACCTGTAATTTTTCAGAGACAACACTCTATTATGCAAATCCACTGAATTTTTGATAAGTGAAAATGAAACAAGTTGAGTTGTGTTTAAATGCGAGCTTTGTACTAATTTCATATGTCAATTCATAGCAACACAACCATTCCCTGATCAAACTTGCACATAAAAAATTTATCTTCACTCCCTCATTCGGCCTCTCTGTTACAATGCATATTACAACACACAGTTACCAAAACGACTCACTTAGAAACTTCCATTCAATTGAACCAGTGATCAATTTTTTCCTTGTAGAAAATGGGAGTTTCTCCTATTGATCAACTATCAACCAACACAATCAACGTACACCTCAACAGTCGGATAGGTCAGCGTTCTTTCCACTAAGTCATCTTCAACTGTATTACTCTATCGGTTAGACTTGGTGAAGTCTCTCTGACCAAACGCTATCGGGCTAGGAACTTTCCTCAGAGGAAGTCTCCAAAGCACCTCCAATAGTTCATGTTTTACCAGTGGGAAATCTCTTTGTTCATCTCATCGAGGAGACATACCCCGATCGTAATCCTTAGTCAGACATCTTACTTCGGAGCCACTTCGAGAAATCAACCCTATAGACCAAGTCAGACCGAAAAATTATCTTCGACAAGACTCACCCTTCCCAACCCATTGGTCAGACTGTAACCATCAAACAAAGATTTTAAGGTTGGGTTGAAGTCATATTTCATATCGACAAAGAATCATCGATAAGACTTACACCGACCATACCTCATCGGTCAAACTTCTACTGTCGATCCAAACTTCCTAGGTCTAGTTGAAGACCAAAGTTAGCTCGACAAACTGTTCATCGACCAGAGTCACACCGACGAAACTCTTCAACCAGAATTCTATCTTTGACACCATCGGCATGACCAACACTATCAGTGAGAGACTGGAAAGTCCTATCGAATTCCCAAGTCACCTCAATGTCCCAAAAGAACTATCACGACCATGAGCATCGGCAAGAGTCTCACTGATGTCAACCAAATAGCCTAGTTGATAAGACAACAAACATTAGAGATAGTCTAAAATGTTTCATCGAGGACCCATGTCATCCCGATGACCTTTAGTTCAAATGCAGTTCAAAACACCTCGTCGGTAGGAGTCACATCGATGTTCAACTAGAACATAATCATCGACAAAACAATGTGCATCGAAAGAAGTTCAAAATGTCTCATCGAAGTTTCATGTCTCCCCGATGACCCAAGCTGTATGACCTTTCCTCGGATCGGTAAGAGTCACGCCGATGATTAATAAACATTGGCAAGACCACCGAAAGTGGTATAACATTCTCAGGTCCAACCGAAGGCCAATGTTACCCCGATGCCACTGAGATCGGTAAGACTCTCCTTGACGGAACTTTTCAGCCAAAATTCTAACGTTGATGAGAGATAAAGAGCTCGCACTAATAATATAAGGTCACACTGATGACTTCCTTTAGATTTGGTTCGGCAAGACTGGTCACTTGTCACACCAATCCAATCACTCTAAACCTTTAGAAACAAAATGCTCTTTGGCAGAACAATTGACACAATTTCTTGAGAAAAAGGATTTTAAAAGGATGACACGCATGGAGAGTCTGAAAATTTTAAAACAAATTTGGCATTGTCCATTACAAACAAATCTTTAGACTTAATCCAGGCATGTCGCCCTTGTAAAATCTAATGAATGTTTCTTATTAAATGTACCCTGTCAAAGTTCACCAACTCGAAAGTGTGGAGAATGTACCTTTGTGCCACATTAAACTTGCTTTACATGATAAGACATTAATAGCACATGGAGTTTATTTAAGCATGTTTGTTGTAAATGTTCGACGTATGCATACATTATAAAACTTTACTTTTTTCCTTTCACTATGCAAATATAACTTTGAATATCTATTTATGCATCCTTAGCATCTTGCTTTATTAGTTCAAGCAATTGAGGGAAAGCATTTAAAGCACTCAAATAATTAGTTTCCCTAATCTTTGTTTTATCACTTCCTAACCCTGTTAAAAGTTTGCTACCCTGTTCCCTTCTCTATAAGTGTGCGAAATGACTGGAGATTCAAGTTTATCTAATAATTTCCATGCTTTATTTAGCACATAACTTAAACTCCAGTTGTGAACTTTCCTTTCCCTAAATGCATTGATGATTATCAACGTGTCCCCTTCTATGTGGAGCTTTGAAAACCCTAGTTGGATTGCCAATTCCAAACTCAATAACAAAGCTTGAGCTTCTAAGCAATTATTTGTTCCATTTTGTAAATGAAAAGAAGAGGTTGCCAATACTACCCCTGATGCATTTCTAATGAAAATTCCTGCTCCTCAGGAGCCTAGGTTACCTTTAGATTCCCCATTAAAATTTAATTTTACTAAATCCCTTTGAGGTGGGAGCCATTTCATTGATGCTCTATCTACCTTTGTGATGCTATTTTTGAAAAGGCTGCCATTAAAAGGTAGTTTGATGTCTTTCCAAATTTTCAAAATAGAACTATCCCAATTTGTAAAAGGTGAATTAATTAATTTCTCTTTCTGGACACATGAGTTAACCCCCTTTGATATTGCCTTTTCTATCTTCAAAAAACCAACTCTATTGGAGATTTTTTTTTCTTGAAAAATTCTCATGTTTCGTTCCCACCTGAGGTTCCATATTACAAGTGTCAGGATGATAAGCCAAATGCATGCGAAATATGAAGAGTGATACAAAACCGACCAAGCTTGGAAGAGGTCCCAAATGGAGTTTGGTAGGGGAGTGTAGAGCTATAACTTAATTTTAATAAATTTCCAACATTGATTGGCAAAAATACACTGCACAAATAAATGATCTGTTGTTTCTAATTCCACTTCACATAATGGACACTTGAAAGGATCAACAATCTTCAATTTGACAAGACGATCACTAGTTAAAATTATTTTCTATAAGGCAAGCCATGCAAAGCTTCCCGCTTTCGGAAGGACTTTATTATTCCAACAAAAGGAAAATGAACGTTGAGGTTCAATAGAATATTTAGATTGTGCTAATACTACATATCCTTCCTTCACAGAGTATGAGCCTACTTTTGATGTTGCCCATAATATCCTATCTGGTTTTGAAGATAAGTAAACTTTTCTTTCCTTCATGTTCTTACGAAAAATATCATACTGTTGAGTGCTTAATAAACTACTTGAGGGAGTTTTCCACATTACTTTACCCATCAGAGGGCTTGATGACTGAATATAATCTAGAAAATTTTCACCCCAAGCTTGAGATAAAATTGTTCTCACCTCTTGAAGATCCTGATTTGTTGATAACGGAGGCTTCCCATTCCATGAATCTACCCAAAACTTTACACTTCGCCCATCATTTACCTCCCAAGATGAATTTTTTTTTATGAGGCTTCTACTATTTGTGATGAATTTCCAAATGGCAGACCCCCAACTATAAGTATTCTTGTTGGAATTTCATTATCTAAATATTTGGCTTGCAATATTTTTATCATTTGGCATCTGGGTTGGTGTACATTTTCCATGCAAGTTTGGCCCCCAATGATGTATTTCTCCAATTGAGATTTTGAATACCTGCCCCACCTTGTGTCTTTCCTTTTGCCAGTCCTTCTAAGGAGATTAGGGGTATCTTTTTCCATTCATCAATATTTCCTTTCCAGAGAAAGGATCTTATTATCTTCTCTATTTCAGAGATAACAGAGGCAAGAGCTTTAAGGGCCGCTAAAAAGTAGTTAGGAATTGAAGATAAAACTGATTTGATTAAGATAATTCTTCCTGAGAGTGACAACCACCTAGCTTTCCAAATTTGAATTCTTGACTTAATTATATCAATAACCTTATCCCAGTAGAAATATTTATTTGACCCTTTGAATAAATGGCTCCCCAAGTAGAAACAAGGTAGTTTCGCTTCCTGAAAGCCTAATATTTTGACTATTTTCTTTTTCAAATCATTAGGAGTATTTAAGATATAAAATTTTGATTTTGCAACATTTATCTTCTACCTTGAAGCTAATGAATATTTATCAAGGACTTCTTTAACTTGCTTAGCTTCCAATAATGATGACTTGTTAAATAATAGAGTATCATCAGCAAAAAGAGAATGAGTTACTGCTATTCTTGAATTTGGTATTTGCACACCTTGTCATAGGATTTTATTATGGCTTAAAAGGATGTATCTACTTAAAGCTTCAACCATAACTATGAAAAGGAAAGGAGAAAGTGGATCACCTTGCCTAACACCTTGTGTAGAACTGAAAAAGCTTACCAGATTTCCATTTATTATTATTGAAAACTTGGCCCCAAAAAGGCAAGACATTATCCATCTACGCCATTGAGAGAAAAACCCAAATTTTGTCAAGACCTTATTAAGAAACTGCCAATTTACCTTGTCATAAGCCTTCATCATGTCTAATTTGACAATGAAAGAGGGCAGCTTTGATGTTGTCATTGTATGCAACACTTCATGTGCGACAATTGCTCCTTCATGTGTTTCCCTACTAGGGACAAAGCCTCCTTGCTCGAGAGATATAATCTTTGGAATGAGTGGTTGTAATCTCAGATAAATCGCTTTAGTGAAGATTTTGTATACTGTATTGCACAATGAGATAGGCCTAAAATCATAAAACATTTTAGGCTCTTTGACTTTGGGTAGAATTGCAATATTGGTTACATTGAATTGCCTAAATATGGTCCTAGTTCTCCTAGACTCTTCAAGTGCCCATAAAAGATCAAAGCATATGAATTCCCAACATTTTTGAAAGAATAGAGTTGTGAAACCATCTAGGCCAGGGGATTTTTCTAGGGGAAACGAAAAAACTACATATCTGAATTCCTCCAAGGTAAATGGTCTCATCAACAGATTATTATCATCATTACTAATAAGATGTGGGATTGTGTCCAATAGTTCATTTTCATTACTAATTTTATTGGCATCTTTTGACTGCAAGGCTGAAAGAAGTTCTGAGAAAAACTTAACACCTTCATTGTTAATATCCTCTTCTTTTTTTAACTAGTTTCTTGAGGCCATTTCCTGAATTGTTTGAATTGATTTAGTCGCCTTTTTAATCTATGCAGAGGCATGGAATTTTTTTGTGTTGCGGTCACCCTCTTTTAGCCAAACCTCTTGAGACTTTTGTCTCCAATATATTTCTTCCCGTGAACATAATTCTACCCACTCTTCTTGTAATCATAAAGGGCATCATCTAATCCATTTTGTATTATACTCCCATGAACTATTGTAAGCTCTTTAAACACTAACTCTTTCTGAAAACTTGCTTATTCCAAATTTTTATTTGTTGTTTGACACTATGAAAACTAAAACATCTTAGTCCCTTCCTAATATGGGGTGTTCAACCACCATTGCTTTAGAAGATCCAAGAATTGAGGATGTCTAAACCACATACTTTCAAACTTGAAGGAATATTTTTCCCTTGACACAGTAATATTTGATATGTCTAGACAAATTGCATAATGGTCTAATCTCGGATATGGCAAGATTTCTGATTTTAATTTATGTAGAGAGATGAACCAATTTGGGGACACCAAAAATCTATCTAACCTTTCTGCTATTTGCAAGAAACCTTTCCTTTTATTAGTCCAAGTGAACTTTCCAGATACTAGTTGAATATCCCTCAGAGCATTTGTGAGAATGAAATGTCTAAACTTTGACATTACCCTGAGCGGAGGACTTATTCCTCCACTTTTTTCTTTCAAAGAAGTTATTGCATTAAAATCCCGAATGATGATAATTTTCCCATTATGAATTGTACCTATTTGTCTTGAAATTTGATGCCACAAATTCTTTTTGCCTAATGTATAGGTAGGGCCATAAACATTTATTAACCAAAAATGAAGGTCAAACTTTGTTACTTCTATAAGTTGCGAGGAATTTTCATTTTTGTGAGATTTGACATTTATTGATTTTGGATTCCACAAAATTAGAAACCCTCCTGATGCCCCTTGAGCTAGTGAATGTGTGGATGCCCATCTATGCAATTTATTCATTGATGATTCAAACACTTCTATTGAATTTTTGGTTTCTTGAAGAAGAAAAATGTCTGCTCCACAAGCATTTATTAATTGCTTGATATGAGCACACTTGTCAGGGGCATTAATGCCCCTGACATTCCATGAAGAAATTATCATTGGGCCCGAGGAGAGAAACATTCTCTCATTGGCCTCTTGTTTGACATGGATTCAAAGATTGTTTTATTTTGTGCCACAAGCTTTGCATGTTGGTGCATGTTCATAGTTGAAGCAGTTGGGGCCGTTAAAGATCAATGAAGATGCTAGAATTGAAAAAATTCGATTGGCCATGGTTAAGGTGCCCAAGTAAAGGCCATGTGAGCATTGATTTATTTTATTATTTTATGATTATTTCTCCAAATGGGGTGTGGGTTTTCCAAGGAGGTATTTTTCATGTGGTTTTGGAAAACCATAGTGGTTTTTCTCATTCACAAATCTATATATTCAGGCCTTGCCATTTGGGAAGATGAATTTAGGAGATTTTGTAGGTGATATGGGGAGATGCTACCAGATTGAAGAGAGGATTCAAAGACTCCATTTTTTTAGATTTCTATTTGCATAGAAGCCCATGTTTTAGGGAGCTAGTGAGCTCCACATTTAGAGAGACAGTGAGCTAGTGAAGTCCATGTGAAGGGAGCTTGAGAGCTTTAGTAGAAAGAAGGTTGAAGGAGACCAAGAAGACATTTTTGTTGCAGGTTTGAAGGTGTAATACAATAGAAAGAAGATTGGTGATTTCATGGTTTGATTGCAATAGTGATTTCTAATGAAGATTGCAAGATGAAAGAGCTAAAATCATGTGAAAGAAGAAAGATTGAGGGAAACCATCTTGTATTTGAATTTTTTTTGTCATATCAGATATGTAATGTTTTTCATCAACCCATATGGATGCAAAACAATGCAATTTCAGAAATGCTTTGACTTGGGGGTTGAGTGTGTGTGATTTTTGTTGCAAGTGTATGTGCAACTTACAAGGGTAGCTACACAAAATATTTGTAGAGTAGAGGTTCTTGAGTGTGTAAATAGATTTTTGAAGGCGAGGTAGTTTACAAAAAAACTGGAGAGTGTTGAGGATTGGAGTTGTGTGATGTGAGGTGAGGAAATTGTAGCACTTGAGAGGATGGGATGTGTCTTGAGGAGGCCAGTAAGAATTTTATTTTGGGAACAATATTGGGAAGAAGTGGAAGATAGGGAGTACTATGAAGAATTTGAAAAGTTGAAGGCTAAAGTAGATGTATTGGAAAAGATGGTTATGAGGAATATGAGAATATGGGATGAGAGATCCAGGAACAAGAATGTTCTCATAAAAGATGACAGTGAAGAGAAGATCAAAAAGAAAAAGTATTGCAGCCCTTTGGTAGAGGTCAAAAGGATAAAACAAGAAGAGAGGAGAATTGGAGGTGATTGTAATTATCTTTCTAATGATATTTTGAATGCAAGAAAGAAAGAAGATGTAGTAGAGTGTCATGCATGTGGCATAGAAGAAGAAGAGGATGAATATGAAGAAATCGATGAGCCTAAATTTGAGGGATTTATATTAAAAGACGTGGAGGATGAAATTATAGAGGTTGCAATAGCAACAAAAGAGTTAAGTGAAATGGAGAACATTGAAGAAAATGACATTGAAGTTGAAACAATAAAAGAGGGGGTTAAACTTACATTTTGTGAGTTAATTGGTGATTCTGATTTTCTTATGAATTATGTGAATGGAATAGGTGAATATGAGGAAGTTGAAAGTTTTGTTGCAGTAGTGAAGAAGAGAGGAATAGTAGATTTTGATGAGGTTAGAACCAAATCTGATTTGTGTTTGAATGATATGATGAGTTTTAGTGAAGAAAGAATTACAACAGTGAAATTTGTAGCAGAATGCAATGAGGTAAAATCAGATTTTAATGTATGTTTTGATGAGGATAAGAATGTAGAAATGGATAAAGTTGTTGAAAAAATGAATCAATTTGAGAAGATCAAAGTTGAGAAACAAGAGGTGAAGGTAAAAGAGGAGTTTGATAAAGAGATTTGTAAGAATGACAATTTATTGCAGGATAGAAAGGATGAATATTTTGATTATGCTATTGAAATTGAAGTGGATGCAGAGGAGAAAGATGGAAAGGATGGATATCTTGATTGTGTTATTGACATTGAATTTTTAGCACTGGTTATAGGACAAGGAAGTGGTATAGTTGCATGTCTTGTAGAAGGCATGAAGGAAGAAAATAAAATTGAAGATGCAACAAGTGATAAAAAGGTAAATTCAAATTTCAATGAATTTGAGAATAATTATTTTCATGTTGAGATGGACGAGTTAGTGAATGCATATGAGATGGTTTAGTTTAATTTTTTTACAGATGATTGGTATGTAGAAAAGGATTTGTATGGTATTTTAGAGTTGAGTAGGCGCAAATTGGTGGAGGTGGATGAACTATGGTGGGTTGAATCCCACATGATTGGAGGAGGATGTGAATTACACTAGGAAGAGGTGGTTGGTTTATGGTGGAAATGATTCCACATTTAGGAGGTTGAGTATAGAGAAGAGTTGTCAGAGAAGGGAGCTTGTTCCGGTTAAGTGTTGGAAGAGGAGAAAGAAGAATCAATTGCAAGTGGTCGCGCCCATAAAAGGATATAGAAGTCGCGGTAAATCCTAACCTGGGAATTGGACATTCCAGTAGGTGACTAACATCTTCTTATGGTCGTTCATTTATTTGTCAAACCAGGGAACGTATACTTGAAATGGAGCGGCACTGTATGTTCACTAAGAACCAGTTTTAGCCATAACTTTCTAAAAGTAAATGCTCGAATTCTGATGCAGGGACATGAAGTAAAGTCTTACTAACTTAAACATCACTTGACTAAAGCAAGAATCATAATAACAATTACTGGAAACAAAAACCATGAACTGGCCTTATGCTACAAGAACAGACATAGGGATGGATTCCTTATGCTGTAGGAACAGTTTAAGACTGAGTTTGCATCAAAGCTTACGAAAATGGAATTCTAATAGATAAATAACAGAAAGCAAATAGTCAACTACAGATACTCACTAAGTGGGCCCCCTTAGCAAGCATCAACCAATTACGCAGGAATAGAACTCAAAACTTCATCAGTTTTTATTCATACTTCTGAATCTCATACATGGCTGTTGCTTGTAAGAAACTTAATGCAAAGCTTTGTTCTTCATTATAACAGTAAACAATTAGAATCTATTGTATCTCTATGCTCTAGTCTAAACTCTCTTTTGATCCACCTTGTTCACTCGCGCAGGAGGAACCTTTATTTAAAGAAAAATGACTAACTAACTAATCAACTAACAGAGGAAGCCGTGGGTATAAATGCCACCTCAGACGGAGGAACAGACTTCATAAATGTGATTCTATCCGCTCAACTGTCTCAGAGGAAATCTAGAGCTCCACTCCTTCCTAGATCGATGATTCATTTGGTTCTTTCCCAAAGACTCAGACAAAAGAATCCGTACTTTGAACGACTCCTTCGCTGGTGCGCTGAAGACGGCCTTTTCCCGTGAGTTCTGCTGTGTATTGACTTGTTCATATCAGCTCCAACAACCTGTAGAACACATGGAAACAGAGGCACAAGAATGCATGCACTCATAATAGCACAACATTCTTCATTAATCACATGCATTCAATTCATCTTACTTATTCAAACACTACATTCATCACACTAGTCAATTGGGAAGTCAAAACAAGGCTATGATTATAGATAGGCTAAGGTATTTATGCATCAAAAGTATAAGATTTATTATCATCAAATAGTACCCATAAACATTAAAAGTTTGTAACCATAGAGTTTAAACATTCATAAAAGGAGAACAAGAGTTTCTAAATTTGAAATCATGACATCCAAATTATAGCCATATTATGGGCTCATCATTTGCCCCCTACTTTATCCAATGCTGGTCCTCCAGCATTAGTCTTCCTGGTTGTATCTCGGAAATCCGTAGGAGTTACATGGCCTTGTAATGCAATCCCAAATCTAAAGTAAAAACCCCTGTAGTTCTGCCATCTTTCATATCTTCTAGCCTCTGTGTATTCATTGAGCTCTGTGGCATGATAAGGATATAATGACCAAAGTAAAGTAGGAGGTCTAAATGTTAGTGGCATCCATAATTCAAATCTTTTCTGGAGGCCAATCTGCAAGTATCTTTTGGACCCTCTGAGAGCTGCTGTCAAATGCAGGTGACTATGAGGCTCGGACTTCTTCAAACCAACTGTTGACTTTTCCCATCTGGTTTTGCTCTTGGAAGCTGCAAGCTTCTAGAACGAATATGGTTGGTGCTTGAACTCGTCATAGACTTGTTTCCTCAAATCAAATATCCTCATCCTGGCTGTAGGACCATAAAAACCATACGCCATAGAAAACCAGGCCCTCAGAAATTCTTTGGGATCTGTGCTTTCTGATCTCAAAGGAAGAGGTTCTTTTCATTCAGTCTCCTCATAGTCTTCAGATTTCCTTCCATAATTAGCTTCATTCGCTGCCCAGGACATTAGTGATCTTAAATGGATGTCACCAATAAACAAGAGTGGATTCCACTCAGTTTCATCAGGAATTAATAAACCATGCAAATAGAAATCACACATGGAATTCCTCAGCCAATCAGGTGCCATTTGATATGCATCATAAAATTCTCTAATAGTGGTAGGAACAGGGTCAAGGTCTTTAGAAATCCTCATCCACTGAAACCACAGAAACTGCTCTTTGAGGCACATTGCATAAACTCTAGGTGGTGGCCTACATTCCATAATCTGACCTGCTACCTTCATCATTTTATTCATCTTTTCCTTTACTTCCTGGATTTCCTGTTTTTGTCTTTCAGTTCCTTTCTTCAGCTTCTTCTTCTCTTCCTTCCACAGACTCTACTGCATTTGAGTTTCAGCCAGAAGGCAGAAACTCAAAGTCTAAAGTGTCATAGGATTCCAGGTTTCCTGAAGGTGCTCTAAGCATTGGGTTAGCAGTGGTTTCTTATATCTAACTAATTTCTAGCATGTTTCAGAAGATGATAGGGTTGCATTGGATGTCCTAGGTTGCTCTGGTTGCTCCTGCTCTTGCTGCAGGACAGACTCTTGTTGTTGGTCAACAGGGGATTCTGATTCCCTACAAATTTTGTCAGCTACCTCAACCAAGTCATCAAGGCTTGGCATTTTCCCCCCATCAGTACGGCCTTGCTGTTATTTCTCAACTTCCCCTGTATCTTGTTGCATTTCAACAAGAATTTCTGAGGTGTCAGGTGGGAAATTCTCAGATGTACTCTGAGAATTTTCAGGAATGAATTCCTCGGACTCCTCAGAAATGACAATTATTTTCGGCTGGGTAGAAGAGGGTGGGGTAGCCTGACTTTGTTTTCTTGCAGAAGTTCTTCTTGGTAATGCAGTTGAGGCAGGAGATTCATGGGCCATTTTTCATTTTCCAGCTTGCTTGGGGGTTTGAGAATTGGAAGGGGAGGATGATGAAACCGTGGTGGCATTGGGCGTTGCTGCAGGAGAAAGCCGAGTAGCTTGTTTTTGCTTCTTGGTTTGAGGGTTTTCTCCAAGGGTATGCCTAGGGGTAGATGGTTTGGCTACCTTGGTTTTCCCTTTTTCACTTCTTGTTGTAGACTTGGTTTTAACACGGGTAGAGGGCTCAGGTCTAACGGTTGTAGGACTAGGTGCTGCAGAAGAAGCAGGGGAATCGTGTTCAGCTTCTCTACTTGAAGACTTTACTCGTTTTCTCTTTTTCTTGGGTCTTGCAGGCAATGTTCTTGGAGGCTCAGGAGGCGGCAACCCTTTCTGGGCAACAAATTCTTTCCAGGAAAGGGGGGAAACGTCCCTCAAGGAACGCTCAGTCAATTTTTTAATGAGGGCATGGTGAGAGACTGAATTGTCTTTCCCTTTCTGAGTTTCACTAGCACTGTGTTATAAAATTTTTAACAAATAATTCGGGACATTTATAGCTAATCCATGCCTTATGTGGCTTAACAGCTTAAAATGATAGGAGTGCAAAAAGGAAAAGCGTCCTTTGCAAGTTAAGTACCTGATTATCTAGGAGGCATACTCAGAATAGGGGTAAGGTAGAGACACTCTTCTGCACCCTTGCTTTGAAATTTCCAAAGGTCCATCACCTGGCATTGTGAATTCTGCCCTGGAAGAGATGGCATCCCTTCCTGTAGGAAAGTCTCCACCAGCTATAGGAAGACCTGTTATTTCTGCAATCCTTTCCTCAGTAACTGCTACTGCCAAGCCCTAAACTGTGGCTTCTCCCTCGGAAAGAGTTCTTAAGAACTCGCAAGCAACCTCGTTATCGAAGGAATCGATGCTCAAGAAGTAATTTAACCATCCGCATATGCTAAATGCTTGCACAATCTAAGGGTCTTGTGTCAAGGATTCATGAGCCGCAAGTTCACGATGTACAAGCTGACCACCCATTTTCTCAACTGTTTCAGCTATAAACCCTGAATCTCAAGTCTTCTGAATATTCAAAAACTCTTTTCTTTGCTCTACTTCTCCCTGTTCTGCTTCTTTTTCTTCTTGCTTTACTAGAAATAATGTAAAAACAATTGCATGCAATGATTTCGAGGAACTACTTAACTAGCAGTTAATTTATTGATCTAGATAACACATGCATTCATTTGGCGGCATGTACGATAAAAATTGTTTTTATTGAACGTGGCCATAGCAAAAAGGAAAGAATTGTTTCAAATTATCCCCGCCCCCTACTTAAAATGTGACATGTGTCCACACATGTGGGAATTATAGGTGAGGCATGGAGAGTAATAACAGAATTGACTGATAGACGTAATGCAATAAAGGAACAAATAAAATTAATGATTGATATGACAAATAGAAAGAATATCGCGTACCTTTTAATAAATGCTCGCGGATGTTGGTAGATTTCACAGCATAATCGAAAATGACATTTTGGAAAGAAACCATAAATGATCTTGGTACGAGAGATGGATGACGTGGATGGGTGACATAGAAAAAAAGGATGGAATGAGTGATTGATGGCGGTGGATAATGATGAAGAAGTTGGCTTTCGTACAGAAAACCTTTATTATGGATGTTTTATCATAAGTCAAAGAGACGCTATAGGAAGAGGACCGAAGCCCTTTGTTGCATGAAGATCACTAGCCATAGGAGAAACAAACTGTTGCATGAATTCCTCTTTTGAAGCCAGTTTATGGTACAACCGAAGACGGTGCCCATTAACCAACAGTTTGAAGCGGACAGGATCGATTGTCACCAGCTGCACCGAACCGTTATCAAATACATTCTCAATTTCATATGGACCGAGCCACCTTCTTGTAAGCTTACCCTAATTTTTCTTATAGCTGGAGTCGTAGAGTAAGGCCCAATCACCAGCTGAAAATCGCTTTGTCTTGATACGGTGATCGTGCCACTTCGCCCTTTGTTGTTGCACTGCTTCAGTGTGCTGCAGGGCAGCTTTCCGCATCTCATCCAATGCATTCAGCTGGAGGAGGAATTCTTTTTGCACTTCAGAGAGATCAATTTGTAGCTGAAGAGCAGTCCTTAAAGTTTTATGTTCAAATTCAATTGGCAACATAGCAATCTTACCATAAAGTAGCTCAAAAGGTGTGAATCCTGTAGTAGTTTTTCAGGTTGTCCTGTAGGCCCAGACTGCTTCTGGTAGACGGCTGCTCCAATCCTTCTTATGTAGCTTCATTGTTTTGGTGAGAATTGCTTCCAATTCCCTACTAGTAACCTCCACCTGGCCATTTTCTTGAGGATGATATGGGCTTGATTTCTTGTGTCTGATTTTATAATCATTCATCAATGTTGTGATCAGTGCTGATGTGAATTGAGCTCCCTGATCAGTGACAAGTTCCCTGGGAACTCCAAATCATGTGAAGATTTGTTCATACAGAAATTCAACAACTTTGTTGTCCCTGGCATGTGCCATTGCCTTTTCCTCCACCCATTTGGTTACGTAGTCAGTGCACACGAAAATATAGGATTTTCCATTGGATGGTGGGTCTATAGGACCAACAAAATCCATACCCCACTTGTCAAAGGGGGTTACTACCACTTGAGGCTGCAGAGGCATTTCATCAGTCTTTGTTGGTCACCCCATTCTTTGACATTTATCACATTTCCTTGTATATGCTACAACATCTTTGTGTAAAGTGGGCCAATAATACCCTGTATTCAGTACCTTCATTGTTGTTATTTTAGAGGCAAAATGGCCACCACATGGCTCGTCATGACAAGCATGCAGTATGTCATATGTCTCGTCTTCCCTCACACACCTACGCATGACTTGATCTGGTCCAGTATATAACAAACAGTCGGCTCTCCAGGAAAAGTTGAAACTCTTCTCAATCAGCAACTTTCTCTCTTTTGGGGAGAAGTGAGCTGAAATTCTGTTGGCTGCCAAGTAGTTTGCAATATCTATATACCATGGGGTACGAGCAGCAATATAGAATAGATGTTCATCAGGAAAAGTATCATCTATTACCTCAGATGTGGTAGGTGTAGCTGTTTGAAGTCTTGACAGGAAATCAGCGACCACATTTGCTTTGCTTGGCTTGTCAATGACTGTGATATCAAACTCCTGCAACAATAGTAGCCACCTTGCTAACCTTCCAAAAATGGCAGGTTTATTCATAAGGTACCGTATTGTTGCATGATCAGTGTGAACAAATACTTGGTAGCTAGTTACATAATGCCTAAACTTATTCAATGCATACACTACTGCTAGCAACTCCTTCTCTATGACAGTGTAATTCAATTCTGGCCCTTGTAGATTCTTGCTGATCAAATAGATGGCACGCTCAATGGAATTCTCCTTCTGTCCTAACACAACCCCTATGGCATGATCAGATGCATTTGTTTATATGTGAAAGGGCAGAATCCACTTTGGTCCTTGAAGAATAGGTGCTTTAGTAAGTAGGTCCTTCAGGTGTAGGAAAGACTTGTCACAGGCCTCAGTCCAATGAAATTCAGAGTCCTTAGTTAATAAGGCATACTATGGACTGGCTATTTTGCTGAAATATTTTATAAATCTCCTATAATATCCAGCATGGCCTAGAAAGCTCCTTACCTCTTTCTATTTGGTAGGATAGGGTAGATTAGAGATGACCTCAATCTTAGCAGGATCAACCTGTATTCCTGCAGCAGAAATATAGTGACCAAGCACTATTCCCTCTTGCATCATCATGAAGCACTTTTGACTGTTTAGTGATAGGTTGTGATCTTCACATCTCTGGAGTACTTGCTTCAAGTTTGCTTGAGCTTCCTCAAATGTTGTACCATAAGCAGTAAAGTCATCCATATATATTTTCATGAAATCATGTGATATGTCTGAGAAGATGCTTATGATTGCCCTTTGGAAAGTTGCAAGAGCATTGCAGAGACCAAAAGGCAAGATTGAGTAGGAAAAAGTCCCCCAAGGGCATGTAAAAGTAGTCTTTTCTTGATCCTCAAAAGCAATTTTGATTTGATTGTAGCCACTAAAGCCATCTAAGAATGAGAAATACTTTTTCCTAGCTAAATTATCTAGAACTTGATCAATGAATGCAAGAGGAAAATAATCTTTCTTTGTTGCCAAGTTGAGTTCTCTGTAGTCTACACATACCCTCCACCTTCCTCCTTTCTTTGGAACAATAACCAATGGGGAAACCCACTGGCTATTTGAGATTGGGTAGATAAAACCAGCATTCAGCATTTTCTGCAACTCCTCTTTAACAATCTCTCTCAAGGCTGGATTTATTCTTCTTTGAGGCTACCTGATAGGTCTGAACTCACTGTTAATGTATATGCGATGTGTACAGAATTTGGGGTCTAAACCCTTTATGTCACCATATTCCCAAGCAAAAGCGGACTTATGACTGGTAAGCATTTTAACCATGGATTCTTGTTGCTCACTGGTGAGGTTTTTATTGATGCTCACAGTTTTTCCTGCTACTACCTCAATTTGGGAGGTTAAATCAACCATAGATATTGCAGGCAGAAATGACATTTCTACCTCATGGAGTAGCAAGGTGTGTAAGCAGTCAGTTGCTACAGGATAATGAGCTGATGTAGGTGAAGGAAGAATGGTTTGTAAGGAACATGGGTTCTTTTCACAATCAAAGTATTCGGTACCATAGTTATTCAGCAAGATATTGGACAGTATATCCTCTTCTTCTTATTGTGCGATGAAGGCTCTCTAGTAATCATCATTAATTTGGCCACGGAGTTCACCTCCTCTTCTTCTCCCAAATCTGGCCAAACAGCTTCTCCGGACTTAGGCTGGGGTTGGGCTGAAGAATAGAGGGTAAGCTTCTTTTTGTTATACCCATCAGCTATTGTCATGTTACCCAATCTACAACCAATGTAAGTGTTAGGAGTAGCCAACCAAGGCCTTCCTAGTATGATAGGATATCCCCCTAATGATGCCTTAGAGATAAGACCATAAAGTCAGCAGGGTACTCCCAAGAATCCAAGGTGACTACAAGGTCTTCAACTACCCCATCAGGTTTGACAGTTGAGCTATCAGCAAGCTGCAATATTGTAGGTGTAGCCCTTAGGTCTGAAATACTAAGTTGTACAACCAGGTCCTTTGTCATGACATTGATAGCTGCCCCAAGATCCACTAAAGCATTCTTAATTTGCACCCCATTAATATTGATCTCCACAACAGGGCTTCCTGGATCAGAATATTTTGGGATGGTAAGCTTCCCTAGCATTAAGTCAGAGAGTTGGCCTATGACATGGACAGTTTGAGGGTCTTTCTTTTTCCTCCCCAGTTTCTTCAGACATGCCTCCTTAATGACTTTTCTATAGATAGCGTATCTATATCCTCCCACTTTAAGACGCCTTAGAATAGTAGGGGGGTTGGTCCAACCCCGGGGACCAACCCCATAGTTAGTTGCATGCCTTCGGCAGCCGACCCCCCTACTATTCTAAGGGGCCAACTAACTAGAATCGGGGGGGGGCCTCCCACTTCTATAATATACCTCTAAGCAGGGGGGGCCCTGCCGAAGGCATGCCTTGGGAGGCCAACTAACTAGAATCTATCAGGGCCACCCACCCGCCCTAAGTACCTCTTTGATTGCTTGGAACAAGGGAATTTTCACACATATATGCTTTAGTTGGTCAAGGATGTCAAAGATAGGTTCTTCTTATTTTTTAACATTTTCACTTTCCAACCTTTGTGGGAAAGGAGGGGACACTTCATTAGATGCCTTAGGTAATGATGGAATCTGAACTAGCTCATTTGGTTGGGAAAGGTCATTTGTATCCTCTTCTTGGTCAGCTTCCTCAGATGGCAATTCTGAGATTATGGGAGGAGATGGTGCGGGTAACACAGTTCTTGAACGTAAATTGATATTATTCAAGTTGAGAGCATAGGCAGGCTAATGACTAGGATCAACAAAATAGACTTGTTGTTGCTGTTGCTGTGGCTGTTGGTTATTTGGATTGGGTGCAGCCTGAGCCGGTAATTGGGTTGGCTTTGGATTGGGACCTTGATTAGGTGCAGGAGGTGGCATAATGGATTGCTGCCGGGGTTCCTGCAGGAAACTAGTGGATGGATTTGACCATTGCTGGCCTCCTCTCCATTGGTTAGACTGTTGCCAATTTCCTTGCGGAGGCTGCCACTGATTTTGCTGTGGTGTTTGCCAATTCCCTTGTGGGGATTACCAATGGTTTTGTTGGGAATTTGGCCAAGGATTATTCCACTGTTGTTGAGAATATGGACCATAACTTGGGGGGTATTGGTTCTGCCATTGATTATTATATGAACCAAAATTTTGCAAGGGGTCCTAAGGCATACCTTTTCTTGGGGCCCATGGCCTGTGCTGAGCAACAAAGAACACCTTTTCCTCTCCTTCAATAATTTTGAACTCGATAGGAAGATGGTGCACTTCCAAATTGGCCATCGATTTGCATCTACAATCCTTCTTCCTCTGTCTGCAGTGAGGGCAATATTCAGCCAGCATCACATCAGCTTCTTCCTTCTTCCTTCTAGCTTGCATTGTGTCTAGCTGAGTAGCTACATCATTGATGATGTCTTGCTTGAGGTCAGACAACAGATTAGAGAGTTCTCCTTTTGATACGCTTGAGCGACTTCCTTTGGCAATAGAGGGTCTGATTCCCCTGCCTTTCTTGACACTTGCCCTAGAGTAATTGAGACATATTGTCTTGATGTCATCCCAATTACTTTGAGTAATATCTCCTCCGGCCATGAGGTTTAGTGCTTCCATGTAGGTATCATTGACTCCCCTTAGAAAGAGAAGTTTTTTAGACTCTTCATTTAGCTCATGCTGAGTATTTTTCTGCACACTGAACATAAACTCGGAGACATAGTCCTCCAAGGTTTCATCCTCCTTTTGTGCCATCTTGAAGAGGTCGTCTCCTCTCATATCATTTCCCCTACAATATTCCATATACTTTCCTAAGAACAATTCTTTCAATTCATTCCAAGTGGCTGCTGCATTGCCTCCTAATCCCATGAACCATCTTAAGGCTGACTCCTTTAAGGTAGAAGGAAACAATTTCATGTTATGGGCATCACTAGTATAATCATAACTCCTACATAGGATGTCAAATTCGAACAAGAAGGTATGAGGGTCTTCTGTAATCAGGCCATAGAACTTTGAGAGCAATGAAGCAGGGATATTTTTGAGATTATTATTGTCATGGAACTCAAGGAGTGGAAAGGGAAAAGTAGGCACTGCCATCCTTGGTGGTGGTGGTCTTGGGTTAGCTCCTGGCTGGTAGACAGCAACGGCTAGTGGATTGTTATGGGTATGCAGGTTATTCAGCCATGATGCGAGTAAGTCAATATTATCAGGTATATCAAACAGGTTCAAACTGGCCTCCGAGGAAGAAGAAAATGAAGTGACAAGGTCCTGTCCGACATCCAAATATGGTTCTTTTGGGACAATTTCTGGGTCAGTCTCTTGGTGATTTTCTTGGATATATAATTTTTTAGGAAGGAATCTTCCAAATTGGTCTCTTCTTCTATGCATGTAATGGACTTAACTAAATGAAGAATTTCTAAAATTTTGAACACTAAAACTATTGCTAAAAATGGTTAGGACGGGTTCTCAGCTTGATACCATCCCCGACAACGGCGCCAAAAATGGTCGCGCCCATAAAAGGATATAGAAGTCGTGGTAAATCCTAACCTAGAAATTGGACATTCCAGCAGGTGACTAACATCTTCTTATGGTCGTTCATTTATTTGTCAAACCAGGGAACGTATACTTGAAATGGAGCAGCACTGTATGTGCAGTAAGAACCGATTTTAGCCATAACTTTCTAAAAGTAAATGCTCGAAAGGAATTCTAATTCTGATGTAGGGACATGAAGTAAAGTCTTCCTAACTTAAACATCACTTAACTAAAGCAGGAATCATAATAACAATTACTAGAAACAAAAACCATGAACTGGCCTTATGTTGCAGGAACAGACACAGGGATGGATTCCTTATGCTGCAGGAATAGTTTAAGACTGAGTTTGCATCAAAGCTTACGAAAATGGAATTCTAACAGATAAATAACAAAAAGCAAATAGTTAACTATAGATACTCACTAAGTGGGCCCCCTTAGCAAGCATCAACCAATTACGCAGGAATAAAACTCAAAACTTCATTAGTTTTTATTCATACTTCTGAATCTCATACATGGCTGTTGCTTGTAAGAAACTTAATGCAAAGCTTTGTTCTTCATTATAATAGTAAACAATTAGAATCTATTGTATCTCTATGCTCTAGTCTAAACTCTCTTTTGATCCACCTTATTCACTCGCGTAGGAGGAACCTTTATTTAAAGAAAAATGACTAACTAACTAATCAACTAACAGAGGAAGTCGCGGGTATAAATGCCACCTGAGATGGAGGAACAGACTTCATAAATGCAAGTCTATCCGCTCAACTATCTTAGAGGAAATATAGAGCTCCACTCCTTCCTAGATCAATGATTCATTTGGTTCTTTCTCAAAGACTCGGACAAAAGATTCCGTGCTTTGAACGACTCCTTCGCTGGTGCGCTGAAGACGGCCTTTTCCCGTGAGTTCTGTTGTGTATTGACTTGTTCATATCAGCTCCAACAACCTGTAGAACACATGGCAACAGAGGCACAAGAATGCATGCACTCATAATAGCACGACATTCTTCATTAATCACATGCATTCAATTCATCTTACTTATTCAAACACTACATTCATCACACCAGTCAATTGGGAAGTCAAAACAGGGCTATGATTATAGATAGGCTAAGGTATTTATGCATCAAAAGTATACGATTTCTTATCATCAAATACTACCCATAAAGATTAAAAGTTTGTAACCATAGAGTTTAAACATTCATAAAAAAAAAACAAGAGTTTCTAAATTTGAAATCATGACATCCAAATTATAGCCATATTATGGGCTCATCAGCAAGTACCAAATTCAATGATGGAGTTTGTTGAGGATTGATTGCAATATGAAATAGTGGTACTACTACTCAACTCCATTTTGTGAATCTATATTCACAAAAAAAATTCTACCTTGGGTGTCTAATGCAGGAGCATCTAGGGGTACTAGCAATCTTGCATCACTAAAAATGATGTTATTTTATTTTAGTTTATTTTTGATAAGGTCTTAGGGGTTAGGAGAATAAATATTATTATTTGCAACTTTGCAATTTCCCTTGGGGTGAAATTGTAATTGTAGTTTTGGTGGGAATTATGTATATATGAATATTTTCTAAGGAAAAAATGAGAAAATACCCCTTGTGGGCTTCCCATTTCAAGGTGGGGAGCACTTGGGGTGCATGTGCTTGCATGTTCAATTTCATGCCTTGCATGTATTTTCATGTTTGTGGTACAAGCTTTGCATGTTGGTGCATGTTCAAATTTGGAGTCACCAGGGCCGCCAGAGATCAATGAGGATGCTAGAATTGACAAAAATTGATTGGCCATGGTTAAGGTGCCCAAGTGAAGGCCATGTGAGCATTGATTAATTTTATTATTTTATGATTATTTCTCCAAATGGCGTGTGGTTTTTCCAACGAGCTGTTTTTCTTGTGATTTTGGAAAACCATAGTAGTTTTTCTCGTTCACATATCTACATATTCAGGCCTTGCCATTTGGGAATATGGATTTGGGAGTTTTTGTAGGTGAGATGGGGAGATGATTTCATATTGAAGAGAGGATTTGAAGAATCCATTGTTTCATATTTCTATTTGCATAGAAGCCCATGTGTTTAGGGAGCTAGTGAGCTCCAAATTTTGAGAGACAATGAGCTAGTGAAGTCCATGTGAAGGGAGCTTGAAAGATTTAGTGGAAAGAAAGTTAAAGGAAAAAATAATAAATTTTTGTTGTAGGTTTGAAGGTGCATTATAGCAGCAAGAATATTGGTGATTTCATGGTTTGATTGTAACAGTGATTTCTAATGAAGATTGCAAGTTGAACGAGCTAAATATGTAATGTTTTTCATCAGCCCATATGGCTACAAAACAATGAAATTTCAAAATTTCTTTGTTGTTATGTAATTGAAGGAGATTTTTAATGAACAAAGAAAGAATACTTCTTGTACATTTTTTGTGTTATTTCAAGCCATTTATAAGTTGCATTTTTAGATGGTTGTGTGTATGTGAATGAGGGTTGGATTTCCCTTCATCACAACCACTCTTCTTAAAATATTGGTACATGCAACCATTTCTCCATATAAGTTGAGTACACCTAGTCACTCTAGTGATTTCAAAAAAAGTATGTGGTGGTGTGTACATAATCAAGAATAAATAATGTTGTAAAATGTGACATTCAATCTACCAAGATTCACAAGAAGGAAATTTGGTGCATTGACAAGGCATCCAATTATGTCATCTCTCTATATTCCCTCATCTCCCTTTCTCTCTCTCTTTTATTGATATAAATAAGAGCTTCTTACTTAGGTCCCATAATGGAATTTTATTGATTCATGCTTTTGATTAAGCTATGTTTGTGTTATCATTTAATTCAGAGATTTTAATGTGACAGAAATGAAATAGTATGTACAGTAAATTATTCTTAAAATTATGAGTGGAAGCTCCCTTTAAACTAGAATATAAAGATTTTTTAGGCATGCAATACAAAAATATATAAATAAAAATATATTCTTGTTTTCTCAATCTAGAGCATAAAGTATTTTCAACTCATCTATACTAAATAAGAAGTTTTTATTCAAATTTGTTTATTGAAAAAATAATCTTAACATGGCTAAAAAATACTTATGTTTTACACTTAAATGCACTGATTGAAAACTAAAAATTGAACAAGGTAGGATTTAGTGAATGAACACATAGACACAAACATATATTATGAAATAATTATGAAGGATTGTATGTAAAGCCACAATACTTCATATAGTAGCTTTATTTTTATCGATGCATGCTTTTGACTAGACCTATGAACCAATGAGGCCACAAATGGGGGACCTCATCCTTGACACGAACGTAACAAAAAGAAACTCTTGTGAGCATGATAGCCCAGTGAGGGCACAAGGCCCATGAGCACACCGACCCAATGAAGGAATGACAACCACTCCCACAAAAACAATGGGGACAAGTTTGGAGACTTCAACCCTGGTGGCCCCACGGGTACAACACCATGAATTAACCATCACACTATGGGATCAACCCCACTTCATATAGTAGCTTTGATAGTACAAAACTTGTTCAATTTATTAAAAACACTCAACTCACAATGTAAGCAATAACAAGGATAATAATTTTTTGTATTTCAAAAACAAGGTGGATTGAAAATCACCACTAGCAATTTAAGTGCAAAATGACACTTGTTTATACCATTTTACAAAGCTATTTGCATGAAAATAATTAAAAGGATAACTACTACATAGATGAAATGTATTAAAAACTATGACCTACTCATATCTCTTGTATGGAAAGAGATCTAGAGGTAGTTGGTATAAAAATAATTGATCATAGGCTATTAATAGCAACTACTAAAAACAAGATAGGCTCCTTATGCTAAAAATAACATATCCTAGAATATGCTCCTCTTTAAAAATGGCTAAAAATAGAAAGCTCATAGGATAAAAATAAATTTTTCAATAGATGACTCTAAATGAATTATTATTTTATAGTTTTTTTCTCTTATTATAGCTAACGCTTTGAAAACCTTGAAAAATCCACTTTAAACTTTTGAATCCATTTAATAGACACACACTCATGCTTTAAACGTGCACCAATACACTATAAAACAAACTTTAAACTTGCACTTTTGATTTACTTTGTATATATGTGCACTTCATAACCAAGTACATACTTGATAGTTTATTTTTTGCAATTTGAAAAATCCCTTTAGTGAGGTGTACATGATTAAACCTCATGTGCACTTCTACATTAGTTTTAGATCTTTGCATTTAAATTTGGATTTTCCTTTAATGAAGTGTGCCCTTGCCTCTAGGCACACACTTCATAATTGGAATTTTTAAACTTTGAAATTTTTCTTTATTGAGGTGTGTCCCTACCCCCAAGTGTACACTTTTACATTAATCGTTGAGTTTTCTAAATTAAATTACCTACTTCATGAGGTCTGCCCTCAAAATTAAATGCATTCCTAATAATTGATGACAAAATTTGACAAAAAATACTCTTTACATAGGCATGCACTTGCCTCCAAGTGTACAATTGAAAATAGGTTTTTTCAAACCAATAATTTTTTACTTTATGAGGCACACCCTTGATGACATACATGCATACATTAGTTTAATATCATTAATCCTTTCTATAGAACTATTCTTATCATGAGGCATGTACCTGAATATTGGAATATAATTGCACCTTGGTTTGATTCCTTAAGATAGATGTGTCAAGATTCTTACACATACATTTGAACATTGAGTTGGACATCATCAAAAGCTTGAAAAAACATGAATATTGCATTCTAGGATGTGCGCTTGCATTTCTTCACATGTCTAAAAATTGACCAATTTGTACAAGCATGTCTATATTCCTTGACGTGCACCTATAATTAAGTGTATTATGGCGCATGTTGTTGTTGAGGTGCACTCTTATGTGTTGATGTCAAAAATAATAGAAAATATTTTTTAGGACTCTATTTCCATGAGCCTATTTATACATTCATCCTTTATATATGCATGCTCTTGATTGAGTTTCACACTCGACATTGGTTTCAATTGTTTTATTTTTTTTCAACTTTCATTATGGCACACTTCTAATCCTTAATGCACACTTTGTAATAAAGTCAAAAAAATTGAGACTTGAAATTTTTCTTTTGTATAGGAATGCCTCCACCTCCATGTACATTCCTAAATACTACCTTTTTTTCATTTAAACTTAATTTTGTATTTAAGTATATGCTACTCTTTATCAAACACATCTTTATACTGACTTAGTTTCTTCCTTGTATATGTGCATGTTTCTCTCTTGGGCACACACGTCTATGAAATTATTCAAATTTTAACTTGGATTGTTCATTGATGATTTGTATCATGGTTTCCAAACTACACATCTATCATTTTTTCTTATTTTAACCCTAATTCTTAGGTACATTTATTTCTCCAAATGTGCCCTCTATCCAAGGTTCTATTTGAAAAGTTATTCATGTAACATAGATAAAATAGTGTTGCATAGTAAGATGGTTAAATCTAATCTAAACATGCAAAAATCTAAATCAAACAACAAAGAACGAATCAAATGAATTAAAAAGAAAATAACGTAAAACATAAAACAATCTCACCGAATATCAATCCATTTCCTCGAATTATCTTGATTGTCCTTCTCCATTTTGTCGTGTTGGTATTCTTGCCCTCAGATTTTCAGTATGTATGCAAGCCTAGCCTTGATGTATGTTTAAGAAAAATATCGAACATTAAGTTCTTCCAAAAAGTGTATTGATTTTAGGAGGAGGAATACTGGCAGAGGTCAGCCAATTTATAGAAAGTTGGTTTTCAAATGATCGGCTCAGATTCAAAAGAGAGATCAATGATTGAGATTATTGAATGTCATGTGATTGAGATTTGTCTAAGTTAGAACGTGAGTTGGGAAATTCTGCAAGATAAAGATTAAATTAGAATAATAATTGAACCCAGTGTTAAGACTGTTAGAAAATAAACTGAATAAGAGATCAAGATTAAATAAATGATTTAATCTTCAGTTGAAAGTCTTCGAAAATAGAAGAATTAGACTTTGAATGAAACGGATAAAGTTAGAACCTAGAAAATGATCTGTTTGAATGTACACATGAATTAATTAATTAAATAAAGATATTTAATTAATAAATATGTTCATGCATATGAGTTAGAACTAGTTAATTGACTGGTTGTGACAGAGAGTCCTTTTCACAAGGATGATCAAATATTGAATCCAAAGATAATTGATGGATTTAAATAGATCTCGAGTCAGATGGTGAGTGAAACATTAGTTAACTGGATGATAGTAGAATGTGACAAAAACAATTATTTATGAATTAAATGTTAATTTAATTCAACATTCAAAAATTGAAATGATTTAATTAAATAAATAATGATTTATTTAATTGACTGTCGAAAAGGTTAATTGAATAATTAAATAATTCGAAATGAATATTTAATTATAGTCAAAATATGAAAAGGGATAAATTGAATAATAAATTATTTAATTCAGAAAGAGAACTAATTAATTAGCGACGTAATTAAATAAATAAGATTTATTTAATTAACCAGAGTTGAATAAGGGTCATAATGAGTTAATCAAATAATTAAAAGGTTATTTAATTAATAGAAGAAAGATGTGTTTAGGAAATAATTAAATAATTAACATTATTCAATCATGACCATCGACATTAGAAAATTACGTTGAAAGTGGTACTCGTAGGCTTAGACCAATTTTCAGTGTCTACAGTTTGCCCCTCTTTGATACAATGTTTTTTATCGTATTGTGTCAAAGAAATCGAAAAAAAGATATGCTCCAGTGATAGTAGGGTGAGGAAGGATGACAAGGAGGTATTGGTATTCCCCCTTGAGAGAATGAGTGAGTTAAAATAACACAAGTGTGCTCTTGACATGGATGAGAGAACTAGAAGATGAAGGAGAAAAGGGTAGAGGAACATAGATAAGGGTGGTGAAGATGCCAAAAATAAGAAATGTTAGAGTGATAAGAAATATGTTAGTATGAAACAAGAATGGTTATTTGAAGCACATATAATCTTTGATATTTTTCCATATATACTAAGATTTGCATTTTATCATCATTGGGCGGGACTGACACAAATGGATAGTACACACCATGATATGAGATAGACCATAGTGTACAAATTCATCCACTTGCTAAAACATAAAGTCACAGATAAGGAATGTCTTAACTCATACTAAGGACAAGATTGCCCTAGTCTTTTTGTCCAGACAAACCACATACAACAAACAAAATAAAAGACGGGTCATGAGATGCCATTTCTCCTCTAAATCCTTCATAGGACATCCTTGAGGAAATTAGTAACATGACTCAAAATCTAAAGTTAAAAAGACAATTGACAGATAGTAGTCAAAGAAAAAGATTCCTGAGACATCCTTGCTTCTCTAAATCTTTCAAGGGACATCCTTGAGAAAGCTAGTAACCGGACTCATGCACAAATCAATAAAAAGATAAGACAAAATACGATGTAAAGTCAAAAATCCAAATAAAGTATTTGCTAAAACTTGATCTTGTGTAATTGTTTGATGTTCAACATAGCCCGATGTGAGGGATGACACATACCGTATAAGACGTTGAGTCTGGTTTTGACTTTGTGACTATTCGTGTAAGGCATGACAAAGCCTGGTTTCAGAAAGACAAGTTTCGTATAAGAGGTTGAGCCTGATGTCGTTGATGTGACAAGCTACATGAGGCTATGACAATTGATGATGTCCATTGACAAGAAAGACACATCTTGCTAAGACATAAATTGATCACTTTGACAATGTGTTTGATTTTGTCTTGATGACAATTTTGGCATATTTGCCTTGTTGATGCATGACTTGTTTTGATTCCCTGACTATTATAAGTGTGTGCATGTTGACTTATTGTAGATGTGAGATGATATACCCTAAAGGACTAACCTAATGTGGCCTCGTGGGCTCATCAATTGATAGCCTTGCTTAGGTTGTACACACAAAGACCTCGTAGTTCGACTTGACTTTGACTGACATGAATGTTTGACACATGCAAACTTAACTTGATATTTAGATGACGTGTGTGATACTGAGTGTGATAAACCCTAATGGATTGACCTAGTGCGCCCTCAGGGGCTCATAAATTGATAGCCTTGCCTACATTGTACACGTAGAGACCTCGTAGTTTGACACAACCAATGGCTTTGACATGTACAAAGAGTCATGATTTTATGTGTGTGAGATGTGAGACACCTAGACAGACAGACCTAATGCCTCAGGGGCACATCAACTGATGGGCTTGCCTACGTCCAGTCGCAGAGGCAACGTAGTTTGACTATGTCTATGACTGACTTGACATAACTGACTCTAACTCTATTTTTGGGATTTTTGACATGTTTTCAATTTTTTTGTATTTTTGGAGTAATCTGATGATTTTGGATTTTTTCAAGACATTTTCTAATGTTTTTGGATTTTTTCAAGACATTTTATGATTGTGACAGATGCATGTAAATGATGCCTACACACAAGAATCCAAGGACAACCATGATCTTGCTCCTAGTCAAGCTGAAAACCAATTACCAGGTGATGATGATGATGATGTTGTTTGACATGGGAAGGACACATCTCAAAACAACGTGAGGATGATGATAATGTGATTTAAGGATCAAGGTTTGTAGCAAGTTGAGAAACAAAGCCAAGGAATGTTTTGGATGATGTGTTAAAATGCCTAGAAAGATTGTATGGATTGGGCTTGTTGTATTTGGAATGACTTGGATAGGACTAGATGGGATGATGGGATGATGGAAGGATGTTGGATTAAAATCCTTAGATAGTTGACAAGGGAAAACCAAGGCATGTGATAGGTATAAAAGGATAATGGATTGATTTTTGGTAAAAGATAGGAGACATGAGGATTATTGCCTGGGAGAATTATCATTTGGTCTCCAAGGATAATGTCACATAGGGATAATGAAGCTATGAAGGTAATGACATGATGTTTCATGGATAGTGTATGACCAAAGGATAGTCATGTAAAGGGTTTTCCAAAAGAATGATTTAGTTTGTACCCTAGTTCTTATCAAGATCAAGGTAGGTGGAAAAATGGATGGAAATGATATGGGTTAAAATGGATATATGGAAATGTCATTCAAAGGGTATGGGAGATGAAACAACCTGCCCCAAAGTGTTATGGTCCACATAGATAATTTATTTTACGCATGACACCTATTTTTCAGGTTTTCATCTTGGTACTTATCCAAAGCACCATAAAAATGGTTTTCACTATTGGACAAAAATTTTCTCTTCTTTTTTCTTGGTGTCACCAAGACGCCTGTTTGCCAGGTTTTCATCAAGGTAACAATTTTTTTGTTATTTAATTTTTATTTTATTTTGTATTTTTCTGATTTTTTGATATTTCCAGATGGCCTTGATGCTTTAGATGATCACTGGTTGTGTTGAATCCATTGATGGGGTTGATGTAGAGGTTGGAGCCATGATATGCCAATAATGACCTTTATGAATTAGTTGCCTTGTTAGGAGCATAGCGCTTGCATACAACTGATTGATGTCATTGTGATCCTTGTTGATACTAGAGTTGGCCTTATCAGAATATGCACATCGCAATAGAGTGCCATCAGAGTCCTTATGATAAAGAGTTGCTCCCAAGATTGGATGGATTTGTGACATGGGATTTTTGGACTTTAGAAGAGATGTTGGATTATGATGGATGATGGTAGATGTGGGAGGATTGTTTAGAAGTTCAGATGAATCACTTTTTATTTTCCAAACTTGGGATGTTGGATGACGATAGGTATAGCGTTTGGAACCAACACTTTTATCTGTCTTGTTTGATGACCATTTTAAAGGAGTTGGACATTTATTATATGTGGGAGACCTCTTTTCTTGTGGCTCCACATTTTTATTGAATTTTGGATTTGAAATATTTTCTTTGCTTGATCCATTTTTCTTTGGGATCCATTTTAACTTTATTTGTCCACTCAGATTTTTGAATGATTTGATGGCCTTTGACATTTGATTTTGAACTTTGAATTTGTAATAACTTTCTTTTTGTTTTATTCCAAATAGAAGGTTTATTCATGTTGGAATGACGGTTTATGGTGTGGATGGAAGGAGTGTTGGCAACAATCTCGTGGTAATAACTAATCATGGCCCCCATTTTGATGTTTGTATCAGATAAAGTTGCCCCCAATATCGAGGATGTATCACTAACATCATTTGATTTTCTAATCGAAGAATAACCAAGATCCTGATGTCTAAAATTTGCTGGACACTATACTGGTTCTAGAATTCCTTGCTCATGTAGGCCTAGTCTTTCCATGATACTGCATGTTCTGACAGATTCTGTTTGCAATGGGGTATTTTTTGTTTTGAAAACAATATGCTAGCCCATCATTGTGTATGTAGACACTGTTACTTTGGAATCTTCTCTTCTGCGATAAATCCTGCTCTAAAAAAGATAGATAATCCTAGCTGATAAGATGTTGTAGCTTTGTTTACATGTTGGATATATTTTTGATTAACATCTTTGGAATGATTTTGTGAAACATTATATTCTAACGATGTTTCAAAAGATATTGATGCTTCCAAGTCAATGTAGAAACCTTCCTTATGGTCATTATCATGGAGTCCAGTGAATTCACTTATAGCTTGATCATTTGAAAATATGTCTAGTGTAGAAGACTCTCGTTCTAGAGGAAGATCATCTATGTTTCCAAAGGAGGCAAGTGTCTCATTTTGGGAAATGGTGGTGTTCAAATTTTGGGTACGATCAACCTCAAATGTTTGATCATGAATGGTATAAAGGTCGATGAGCGGATCATTTTGGATTTCTTGATCAAGGGTAATGTCTTGGTCAAAGATAGGTTTTTCTTGGATGACTTGATTGGGAATGGGATCTCGATCAAGGATAAATGTTTCTTGGATTCCATGATTATCTAGAAGAACTTCTTGGATAGACCTGAAGATAGGGTCATGGGATGGACTACTTTGATCTTGACATGAAGGTGAAGCCATGATGTCATGCTTTGGACTTTCCATTTGACATGTATCCTCAAGTTTAGTAGATGTGAGTTGACTTTGGAGACCATGACTAAATGCATTTTCATGACTAAATGTAGGTTGGGATAGAGTGGGTAGGAATAGATTAGTGGATGATGGACTAGGATGGGATGTGGAGGCTTGGAATGGGTTGAGAGATGATGGACTAGGATAGGATGTGGAGGCTTGGAATAGAATAGTGGGAGGTTGGTTTTCCTTGTCAAGGTTAAGGTAAGGGTGATTAATTTATGTTTGTTGTGGATTAATGGCATGGATTGTGCTAAGGGACTCTTGATAATGAGAGTAGATGGTTGGAAGACTAGAGTTTTTGGGTTGTTGATAAGAGGGATATGTGGGTAGTTGACCATGGGTTGAGGTTGATTGGCATTTGGATTGGATAAATTTTATTTTGAAGTCTATGGCTTGTTGGTATTGACCCATGCGAAGTAATTGGTATTCAACTTGACTAGCAAGCATATCAAGGTGAACGAAAGACATGGTGGTGGACGGTAATGCAAATTATATGGAATTATGTCTATAAATGATATGATTTCTAGTCTATGTTTTTTGGATTTTTTGGATATAAAAAATGAATGCTAATGCAACCTTCTTTTTTTTGGTATTTTTCTAGAAAATAAGGAATGTCTAAAATGATTGTTATGCTAGGATGGTGTCTAATTATGCAAAATTCGAAGAAAACTTCTCTGGTAATCAATGTTGAATGACTCTAGAAAGAGGTTACCTACCACCTTTAGTTTAACCAAGGCTACAATTTTACTTTGTTAAGGAACCTGTGTAGGACTAGGACCAAAAGATAAGGTGAACTCCCAAACTAGACTAATGAGCTGGAAGGATTCACGTGTAGGACAAAAGATATGTTCACAAGTGACTAGGTTCAACGACAATGTTCATTGAAGCAAGGGTTTTCCCAAAACATGGAAAGTTCACCTTCCTAAGATATGCAAATTTCTTAACCAAGTTTCATAACTAGATGCCTATCGCTAAAACTAAATGACACCTAAAGGATGTAATTATGCAAAGTATGATAAAATGTTTCGGTTTCTATCCAAGGTTGATTGTGAAAAATAGAGACTGAGATGACAGTTTGGTTTCGGACTTGGGACTACAAATTTTAGATTTTTTTTGATAGGAATATGCGGTTTAGTTTTCAAATGCGGTTCAGAAATTGACAGATACGTTGCAGATTTCAAATGTGACTCTTTGGTAAAAACTAGTCTTGGTTTGTGACATGCAGATGCAACTTACGCAAACAGATGCAATTTAACTTATAACATATGCAAATCACTATTCAGATGTGACTTAGAATCTAATCTTTGTGAAGACTAACTTTGTTGATAGACACATGCGGTTTTACTATTTGATAGTTGTGACTCGTAATGACACATGCAGTTCAGAATATGATAGTTGCAACTTAGTTTACAGTTGCTATTTTTTTATGACAATGTTACGACTAACTCAATTTTATGATCAAGTTTTGACGAATAAATAAAATAAAATCACATAATACAAAGTGTTTGCAGTTTGACATGTATGAATCTGTTAAAATTAGAAGAGAAGTACAACCTAGGTTGTGTTGGACAATATTTACTGAGTTCTCAATTGGATTTCTCCAGTTACGCATATTCAAGGTGGATGACTAGTAGCTTGACCCCACTGGCTCCCCTCCACGACATTCACTTATATGGGGCAGCCAAGCTACTATACCCATGAAACTCCCATGGCATACATTTTATCTCTACACATGAACCGTAAGAATTTGAGACGGCTTCATAGGTTCGACCTGCTGCACTAGTAAATAGACAAGATTTTGGCAAACTACAAGTTGGATTTTTTATTCGAGCACCCATTTAGAAGAGCCATGCAAGAGGCAATATCATCCTAGTCTGCAGAGGTTAGGCTCTATAGGTTTTGACGCACCTCAAGGGTATTGGGGAATCAATAGCTTGTCCGCTGGGATCCTCATAATACTGAGCTTTCCTCGAGTATTAAAATTTTTATACCGGTTGGGAGTGGCTCGACGAAAAAGCCTATCACTAGTTTTGAGTCGTGTTGTTTACTCTTAACCACCAACGCATACCCAAATTTCTAGAGTCAGTAACTAGTTCTCTTACACCCAAGATCGTACGAATGCACAAGGGGAGAGGATACTACGGTATACTGAATTGGGGTTCTAAACTAAATACAAATAGACACGAAAAACACTGGTTCTTTTTAATCCCAAATAACGATTTTCTAACTATCAAACAAAAAAGTTAATTTTAATATTTAAAGCATTCGACAATTAGGTCCTGCATGCAATTTGTTAGTAGTTTCATGGTTATCTTTGTCATTCGTTCTTCACAAAAAATGGGGTTTTGGTTTCAAAGTCTTCTACGCTTCGTCTTGCCAAAACTCCGTTATCCACCTAAGTCACACATTGTAAACCACACAATTAGTTGTAAAAAGATAAAAATTAAAAACCAAAAAATGAAACTTCGAAAAAATATGTACCAGTCAAATGTGTCGCACAAAGACAAATGCATCATAGGAAGTCAGATGCATAAATTAAGAATTTCGGTAATCAGAAAATTATTTTTTTACTAGTCAAATGCATCGCGGGAAGCTATAGATGTGTCACAAAAAGTCAGATGCATCACAAAAAGCTACAAATATGTCATTCTGGCTTGCAAATGCGCCACTTCAACTTGCAGTCGCGAAAATTCATGTTTTTCTTGTAAAAAATGCTACCCTTAACCAAAATATGCAGTATAATATATAAAAATTTGTCTCTTGACCCTTCCGGACGCAACCATGTTATCTATTTGACCTCAAAAGGCTCCCAAAAAGTGTGATTTGCAATATTATTCAAAAGTACCTACACCCTTCAAGACAAAAAATGCCAAAAACTTCCAAACAAAGAATGTCAATCAAGAGGGTTAGTAGTTCACGTCGGGTTCACCAAATGTAACATAGATAAAATAGTGTTGCATAGTAAGATGGTTAAATCTAATCTAAACATGCATAAATCTAAATCAAACAACAAAGAATAAATCAAATGAATTAAAAAACTAATAACGTGAAACATAGAACAGTCTCACCAAATATCAATCCATTTCCTTGAATTATCTTGATTCTCCTTCTCCATTTTGTCGTGTTGGTATTCTTGACCTCATATTTTCAATATGTATGCAATCTTAGCCTTGATGTATGTTTAAGAAAAATATCGAACATTAAGTTCTTCCAAAAAGTGTATTGATTTCGGGAGGAGGAATACTAGCAAAGGTCAACCAATTTATAGAAAGTTGGTTTTTGAACGATCGAATCAGATTCGAAAGAGAGATCAATGATAAAGATTATTGAATGTCATGCGATTGAGATTTCTCTCAATTAGAACATGAGTTGGGAAATTCTACAGGATAAAGATTAAATTAGAATAATAATTTTATCTGGTGTTAAAACTGTTTGAAAATAAACTGAATAAGAGATCAAGATTAAATAAATGATTTAATCTTCAATTGAAAGTCCTTGAAAATAGAAGAATTAGACTTTGAATGAAATGGATAAAGTTAGAACTTGGAGAATGATCTATTCAAATGCACACATGAATTAATTAATTAAATAAAGATATTTAATTAATAAATATGTTCAAGCCTATGAGTTAGAACTAGTTAATTGACTGTTTGTGATAGAGAGTCCTTTTCACAAAGACGATTAGATATTGAATCCAGAGATAATTGATGGATTTAAATAGATCTCGAGTCAGATGGTGAGTGAATAATTAGTTAATTGGACGATAGAAGAATGTGACAGAAACAATTATTTATGAGTTAATTTAATTCAATATTCGAAAATTGAAATGATTTATTTAGTTGACTTTCCAAAAGGTTAATTGAATAATTAAATAATTCGAAATGAATATTTAATTATAGTCAAAATATGAAAAGGGATAAATTAAATAATAAATTATTTAATTCAGAAAGAGAACTAATTAATTAGCGACGTAATTAAATAAATAAGATTTATTTAATTAACCAGAGTTGAATAAGGGTCATAATGAGTTAATCAAATAATTAAAAGGTTATTTAATTAATAGAAGAAAGATGTGTTTAGGAAATAATTAAATAATTAACATTATTCAATCATGACCATCGACATTAGAAAATTACGTTGAAAGTGGTACTCGTAGGCTTAGACCAATTTTCAGTGCCTACAATTCTTTTTTCCAAAAAGCTCAATTATATGACCCTATGAAGATTATTAAAGGATAAAGGGTGATAACGGACAACAAATAAGATGAATCATGATGCCTTTACACTTAAGACAACTAAAATTTTTGATACAATACAAAAAAATGTAGGTGTATTAACAATTGGATCTATTTGGGGACCATGTCATATACTTGTGACATAGGAAAAATAAAAAATCTCTAGTTTTATAATGTAAACTAGCAATTTATTAGTTGTAAAATACAATCATGCTATTCCTAGATCACCTAAATATAAATATTCTTAAATCACCTAAATGATGACAAAATATGATGTCAAACTACTTGTAGACACCTAAAAAATTCCTAAGCATATCACACATCTTTATTTCACTCACTAACATCATTTTCCTCATTATCACCTAATTCCTCCATTTAATTAAATAATTTCCAATTATTTAGTTAATTCACTTTATTCCCCTATCAATTCAAATAATTAAGGTTATCTAACTAATTCATCATTTTCATAACAATAATCCCATTTGATTAAATAATTCTCAATTATTTAATTAAAAATCTTAATTCCCTCATCCTCGTAATTAAAAAATTTCATAATTGTTTAATTGACTAATTTTCCTCCAACTCGCTAACTTGTACAAAGAATATTCCTAGAGAATATTCCCTTTTCAAATTCAAATTATTCCCTCCAATTCAAAATACCGCCAACCTATTTTCATGAAATTAGGGATATTTTGGGCTCTCAAGCATCCTCAACCATTGATCCTCACCCATCTCCTTGATTTCCTCTCATCCATTGATCCTCAAATCGAATCTTGACCATTGATCAAAATTTCCAAAATCTATAAAATAAGCCTTTTTAAACATGAAAATAATTCACAATCCTCATAATCATAGGCACTCTCTAGAATTCTTAAGTAATTTCTTGAGCATTAGAGCACCTATTTTGGAAATCACACCTCTCATATCAAGATTTTGCAACATGGATTATGCACAATTTGAGCAATCCACATTACAAATATGCATCAATCCACAATGGGATTAAAGGTTTACACTTTCAGTTTGGTTAATTGCTTCAATTTGAGTTCAAATTATTTATATTAAACCATTTGGATGCTTTGTAAGTGATTTTTATTGAGTATGGGTTTTATGATCTAAATTGTGTGAATTCTTAGTGTTTTAGTCTCTAATTACTTCATTCATGCTTACTTACTTCTCCTGTGATATTTTGGAACACTCTATGGGACTCATGTCCTTGATTTAACCATTCTTGTGAAGTTTTTGTTGGCCTTGAAGGTTACAAAGATGGTGTGACGCTTTTTTTTTGACAATGCGACACCTTTTTTAAAATATCAACACATTTGCAGTTCAAAGTTCAACACCTTTGTTTAATGTTTGACGCATTTGACTAGTTCATCTTTTGTTTGTTTGAAGGATGGTGTAGTGCCTTTGCTTAAAGGTTGACACCTTTTCAAACTATCAGTTCAATTTCTTTGTTCGAAATCCCAATGCCTTTGCAAATTGATAGTTTAGCACCTTTGTTCCAAAGCCTAGCACCTTTGTCAGGTAAACAACACCTTTATTTTGTCAAGATTTATAGTTTGATTTGAATTATTTATTTCGACTAACCTTTAACAATCTTTTGTTTTCTTGATTTTAACTAACAGTTTGAAGCATGTGGCAATCGATGGAGAAAGATTAGAATTTGAAACTACTAGTTTTTGTGTTGTAGGGTTTTGAGTTAATATAGAAATTTTATTTTCCCTTGGTACTCTTAAAATTCAATCTCACATTTCAATTGGTGCATTTAAAAACAAACATAAATCTCATTTTCCCTTGGTGCACCTAAAATACATTTTCACACTTCATTTGGTGCATGTTAAATGAATAATACAAATTCCATTTTCCCTTGGTGTACTTAAAATAAACAATACAACTTTCACACTTAGTTTTGGGTTTAAAATAAAACATACAAATCTCATTTTATTTTGGTGCACCTAAAATTGAACAAGACAAATCTCACATTTTCTTTTAGTGCACTTAAAATGAATTATTTGATGTGTTTGGTAGGTTAGTGCATACGTATGCTCTTTCCTTGTGCCTAGTGTGATTTTGGAAATCTAAAATACCATTAACTTGCATTTTATTTGTACGCCTTGAGGTATAGTATTGTGTATGCTCTCCCCTCGTGACTCCTAAGAATGATCTTGGGGATCAAAATCAACATCATTTTTTTTAATTTCAAGTAGGATGCTTGCTTGGGGGGCTCATAACCCCGAGTTTTGATCTCAAGCACATTTCTTGGTGAGATATATAAAGGGGGGAGAATGAAAGTTATAACCCAAGGAGTGGCTCACGTCCTTCAAGCCAAGCCCCATGACCCTCAGTCCACCGAGACAAGAAGGTGATGAGTAGAGAGGAGACCCCTCTCAACTCTGGCATATTGTATGAGCTCTCTATTCACGATAGACCCCTACTATGAACTTGTAAAATCTAGAAGCCTAAGAGTCATTTGTAAAGTGTCAGCTTAAAGTGGTGCAATGTACAAGTATCAATGTGTGAAGTTACTTGCTATGCACTAACCTTTGTTGAGGTAATTTCTATTACTTGTTAGGATCTTTTCCTTTCAAGGTGAGAGGTGTCAAGGTGGTACATGACTTTAGAATACTCTAGTCACCCATTCATTTGACAATATTTTATTAGTCGACTTACTTTAAGCTAATAATCCCAATCTACCACTAAAATAGGATGTGTATCTATGGTGTGTCTTTATTGTAAATCTACTTGGGATACCAATTAGTGTGGTCTTATTAAAAAGGCACGTGGAAATATTCCAAACATCTAATTGAGTCAGTCCTACATGTTGTTTTGTTATTTTCTATCACTTCCCAAATCAATTAAACATAAATCAGACTTGAAAATTTCAAACCCCTAGGTCAAACTTGCAAAAATTCAACCTCTAAGAAAAAGTGATGCCTTTGACTATCATAGTGTGACGCCTTTGTTTACACATTAATGCTTCTATTTTTATCAAAACAACACCTTTGTTTGCATCTTGGCACTTGTGCACATCTTGGTGCCTTTGTCTCAAAGTAAATTAGCAAAAATACATCTTGATGCCTTTGATTCAATAGTGTGATGCTTATTTTGTATCTCAACACCTTTCAATGCATTTTGACTCCTTTGTAAAAAAGTCTAGTGCCTTTGACTATATCTTGGCACTTTTGACTGTCAAAAAAATAAAGAACCCTAAATTTTTCCAGATCTTGAATTTTGACCAATAAACATTGTAAAACCTGAGATTCATGCATAATAGACCTATGGTTATCCTAATCATTCAAAACAACAACAAACATACACTTTCCTATCTCAATCTCATATCTATAGCTTCACTTTAGACTTATCTAAAACACCTTTAGTCATCATTGGATCAATTCAAGCCCATCATAAATAACAAACCAATCCATTCAAAACAAACAACCTAGAAATTAACATAGCTCACTTTTGGTTCAAATCTCTACCATCATCTCCTAGTCTAACTCTTTACTTGAAAAGTCATCTTCTTTCAAGTACTTGGTTGAATTAGTGTCAAAACATGGTGAGTTAACTTGCTTTGGAGTCATTAGGCTACTCCCAAATTTTATGAATCTCATTACCATCCTCTTTAGCTTGGACACATTTGTCTAGTACAAGTAAGGATCATCCCCAAAACATAACTTAAAAAATAAACTTGATCAAAACAAACTTTATCCAAATTTAAGGTTTCACTTTGTTGGCGTTTCAATTCGCACCTCTGGTATGTGAATTACAAATGGAGAGCTATGCACAGATTAACTACTCTTTGAATTAGGAGGGGAAGCTCCCTGTTTGTTGATATTGATTGAAGGAAATAAACTAAAACTAATTGCCAATATTTTTGTTCAGCTAAGAGCACAAGGTTATAAAACTCTAGCGTCATATCTAATATTTTCCCTTTTTAAAATTCAACTACAACTAAGCCTACTCTAATGATGCTTTTCACAACTCAAGTAAACTCAGAGATTGAGAGTTAAAAGTAAACAAGGAATGATTATTTGACACAAAACTCACATAAAATCACTCCCAACACACACCTTAAGACTCATTGTACTTTAGATGCAAGCTGAAATAAAGATTATATAAGTGAAACACATAAAATAGAAACCTATGATAGTAGATCAAAGCAACAAAGCATGCATAAGATTTCCTTTTCTCAAATTTTAAATAATAAATATTACACTTTTGGGACAACGAGATTGTAACAATAAAAGGCTTATAGTTTAGTGATCAACTAGAATACATTGACACAAGTAACACATGGACTAAACAATATCTTGCAGCAAAAGGCAAGCATGCAAGCTTGCTCTTACACAAAATAACAACTTGCAGGAACAATTAGGCTCAACAATTTTCTATCACAATAATCGTTAAAGAAAAGTGGGAAAGGCTACCCTTATTTATAAACAAGAAGAGGAGTAGGGAACCCTAAAATCTCCTTGATTTTACAACAAGACTTGCCAATATGCAAGCTTTATTTCTAAAACTAAAACAAGTTAACTATCTAACAATCTAGGAAATCAAAAAACGCAGAAAGTGCCAACTATTACAACTTGATTCTTCTCTTTCACAAAGAGTAGATAAGAACAAGGCAAGAATAGAAAGAAAGCTTTGAGTTACTACTACTTTTGAGTTCTATTCTCAAAAAAAAATTCTTCCCCAAAGAGGTGACTCATTTAGGAACTCAATCCGCCAAAAAGCTAATTTGTTCTTGATTTCAAGTGGAGAGTGTTGCATGCTGAAAATCTTGATTTTTGACTATAAACTCGACTAGGTTTGGAAATTTTTTACACAGACTGCCAAAAATAGAATGTTGATTTTCATTGAAAAAGCTTGGACTTGGGTTTTATAGAGAATTTTGTTCTAGAAAAACCCATTTGATCAAATTTTGAAAAAGTTGAAGATTTCCCAAAAAAGTGTGGAAAAAGAAAATTCTTGAAAACTTAAAATTTTCCAAAGTTGAAGAGAATCAAGAACTGAGTAGACCCAGATGAATGAATTTTGAAAAATATGACCTCCTTTTTCTGAAAAGTGATGCCTTGGAAAAATAAAGCATGAAAAATTCGAGCCTCTGTGCATACTGATCAAGAAAATATGAAGAACTTTGAAAAAGCACCACGTTTTGACCTTCATATCTTGATGAGAAGAAAAAGATACTTTTCTTCCTTCAAATGCCAACCTAAAAAAAGTGAATAATGAATGCCAAATCCATCTTAAATAGGTTTTGAGGATAAATAAAACACTTTATTCTCCTTCTTTAAATCTTTTGAAGCCAATCTTGAGCAGATTCGTCGAATGTGGACATTGTTTGAATGATGCATGATGAAATTCAAAAAATTGACTAAGGCATGGATTCTTGGGTGCCTTTGTTGGTTTGGGGCGCTATTACTCGGCAGATAGCCATATTTTCACCATTTTCAACTTTTTGCTTGATTTTGACCTCATTTTGATCTTCGATTTGATATGCCCGATGAATCCTATGAACTGACTGGTTGCTCCATTGCATAGTTTGAATGAATCTAGGATGATTTTTCTGAAGGCAATATCTGGTAAAAACTAATTCTGAGGCCTTAAAATCTTGGGCGCTCCTAGCTACTTAGGGCGCCCATGATCACCAAAGATAACCATTTTTTGAAATTCTTCAATTTACTAATGTTTTGTGATCTTTTGGTGAATTCTCAATTTTGACAGTTTGAATGGCCTGAAGAACTAGTTGTGAGATGCGTTGGATAGCTCAAAGAATTTCAAGGAAGGTCTTCTAGAGATGACTTGCCAAGAAAATTGAATTTGAGGGGTCAAAAGCTTTGGTGCCCTTGGCTAGCTAGGGCGCCCAACTCCTCTAGAGTTCGAATATTTTCTGAGATTTTCAACTTTTCTTTTAACTTTTCTCATTTTTCAAGATTCTTTTCCTCCATTCAATCTAACATAATTGGTGCTTGAGAAATTTGATGAGCTCATTGTTGACTTCTTTGAAGAGATGGACTAAATCTAAAGAAAAGTTGTGAATACTACAAACCCTAAATCCACCTTCAGTGCCCTCAAAATCTTGGGCACCCCTAGCTACCTAGGGTGCCCATTCTTACCAGGCTTAATCATTTTTTAGGCATTTTCATTTTCTCAACTTTGACCTTCCAATCTTTGTCCTCTGTTTTATCTACAACTGTTGGTGACAAACAAATCTTATGATTGAGTTGAGACATCCACTAGATAGCTAGAAAAATTCCAAAGACAATGATCATATTTGCAAACCCTAATCTTTGAATTAGGTCCTCCAAAACCCTAGGCGCCCCTAACTAGCTAGGATGCCCAAAGTTTCCAGAGATAGATTTTTTCTTGATAATTTCCAATTTGCTCCTTGATGAAACTTCTTTGTTCAATTTGAGATTCTAGCCGATAGATTGATCCAATGGACCTGCTGTTGGATTCACTGTAGAGCCAAAAGGATTATGAATAAATCATCTTTGCGGTATGACCCCTAACTCCATCATTTGTCACCTTGAAAAGATGGGTGCACCTAGCAACCAAGGATGCCTAAACTTGCTAGATATAGTTTTTTATTCTCAGTTTTCAACTTTCCTTCATTCCTCGCATTCTCCACTTTGTGCTTGGCAGCCAAGGTTGAAAAATATTCTAAGGCATGAATGGCTAGGTTCCTTGATTGGGCAGGGGCGCCTAGCATCTCCAGACTTAGTCAAATTTTTACCATTTTCAAGATTCTTCAACTTCCTTCCTTCGTTCTTCATTCTTGAACATCTTTATCCATTTCTCAATCTCTGCAATGTTTGAGACTTCAAATCTTGCACTTGGAAGTTGAGCAATCTCCGTTAATGGCCTCAGAGCTTCTGATTTAGCTTCTAAAAAAGCAGAATAGACCCACTAGGGAAAAACTGATCTTTTGACGATTTTAACTGAACCAACTTGATGAGGAAGTATTTTAAGCCAATCAAAATCATTTTAAACCCCTAGAGTCAAACTTTCTATTTTTAGGAATTTTCCATTTTTAGAAAAATTTGCCACTATCCATTTGAGAAGGAACCTAGAAAAAGTCTATTTTTAGAATTTTTTCTAAAATTTAGGGCCAAAAAATTAAGATCTAGGTTTTGAAAACAAGGTCACTCTGAGCAGACCTAGACCCTTAGATTTTAAATTTTTTGAGTTTTTGACCAACATGCATGACATGCAAAATCCATTTTTTGACCTTTTTTTACAATTTTTAACAAGACTTTTGACCACTTCTTTAAAATGCCTAAGTGCAGATTTTTTTTTAATTTGGGGTACAACACACTCCATCCATTCATCCAAACAACATTCATCATTGGTCCAAAGAGACTTAGGTTGTGTTTACTAGCAAAATTTGAAGCAACACAAACACCTCCACAAACATATCTTCATACACCCTCAACATTCATGTATTCTAAGGATACTACAAGCTTTGTGGTCACAAAACAATCTCAATAGAAGAAAAATGTAGAAAAATCCTAGTGGCACAACTCCCCCAACTCCACAAGTACCACTATCGCAAGTGCTAGTGATCAAGTGTATGGAATGCCTAAAACCAATCTTAAAGGGTATGAAGTTCCTTTGGCAACAAAAATGCAACCCAACCTCGTTGAAGTTGAAACCGTCCATATAATAGATGACACTAACAAATCCTTTGACTTCACACCTAAAAAAATATTAGAGATGAAACAAGACCCATCTCTTGTTAAAGCAGTGGATGTTATGTAAGTTTAGATACAAACATGTACATGTTGATAATTGCACAACAAGGTGCTAAATTTCCCCTATATTTTGATGTCAATCAACTTAGGGAACAACCAAAATTTCAATTTTTGGAGCAAGGAATCATCCACAAGGAAGGGACCCCTTAGTAAAACATATCATTGAACAAATACCTAATTCTTCTTCAACAACTATCCCAAGTAAACACATGGTCACTTTACGAGGAGCGGATCAAACAATATTTTTGAACCAATATAATAATCCGCTATATAATACTCAAGGTCTAGGGACTCCAACCAACCTAGGCTTAAAAAATACAAACAATCCACCCACTTACACCAACATACCAAATTTGAATTTGATGAAGTATGGGAGCAATCATTTTACCACACCACCCTCACAAAACATACATGTTCATCAACAACCCCCTCAACAACCACTTCAAAAACCACCTCAATATTAACCTCAACAACCTCAATATCCACAACCACCTCAACATAACATCCTTCCACAACACCACCAACAACTTCCTCAACACAACATCATACCACCAAATCAATACATTAATCCTCAAATAAATCCTACCCCACAACACCAATAAAACATTGCATACCAACAACTCTAAGCACAACAATAGCTTCAAAAACAACAACTACTTTCCCAACAACAGTTACAAGCACAACAAAAATTACACGCTCAACAACAATTGCAAGCTCAACAATAATTACTTGCACAACAACAACAAGCCATGCAAAATAAATCCCCAAACAAACATCATACCCCAACACCAATATGGACCTTACAATGCACCTCCTCCACCCCAACCTAATCCAAAATATCAAATGGGCCCTCAACCTTCATGCAATCCAATTGACACAAACCCACCAACATATCAGACAAATCAATATAACACTTACAATCCGCTACCAAACATTCCACCTACTGATATGTCCTCACAAATTCAAACATTGACACAAAATATTTGGGATATACAACTGAGAAAGATTAAAAAAAGTATACATTGTTCAAGACTTATGTCCATACCAATTTGACAGAAGCATAATAATGTTACCTTTTCCCCCAAACTTTGAAATGCCAAAGTTTTATAAATACAAAGGACATGATGACCCTAAAGAGAAAATAAGATAATTATATGTAGCTTGCATGGAGGTATCATATAATTATTCCTATCTTATGTGCCTCATTTCATGTAGTTTGGGTGGGAAAGCTATTGAGTGGTTCCCACATCTACCACTCAACATAAAAACATTTCAAGATATTATAGATCAATTTATAGCTCATTTCTCCTACAACATTGATGTCAAAATCACCTTAGAGGAACTATACACTCTCAAACAAAACAAAACAAAGGAGAAGCCTTTTCCTCTTTCCTACAAACATGGATACACAAAGCGAGCAAGTACAAATGTTTAATGCTCAAAAAACAAGTAGAGATCATTGCAAGTAAGCTAAACATAGTTCTCGCCTTCCAATTATGAATGCAATGTGTAACAACCTTTGAAGAACTTATCTCAAAAGGGCTTAACATTTAGAGAGAACTCATTGCTAAGGGAGTGATGCAAATCTATAAGGACAATCACTAACCATCTAGCTCAAGTGACAAACCCTGTATATGGGTAAAAAACAAGAATGTAACTAACGATGGTGTGGTAGATGCAAAATTTGTGATAAATTCCCCATCTCAATCAAAAATACAACAACATAATCAACAAAATCTCCAAAAAACTAACCCACCAAGGGCACCACCCTCACTAAGGAAAAATAATTATCCACTAAGACGTAAATACTCTCCATTGGGAGACCCTATTGAAATGATCTCGTGTAAGTTGATCCAAACTAAATAAAACTTCTCGAATTCAAACATTATGAAGAACCCCAATTGAAACCTTTGTGGTATAACAATGGTGAATACTTTGAATATAATCACACCAAAGATCATAAGAATTCAAACTGTATGAATCTCAAAAACATTATCCCAGACCTTATCGATCATGGGGAAGTGAACATCGACCAACGACCTAGAAATTTTGGAAATAATGATAGGAATATACAAGAATCCTATGCTAGACCATGGAAAAGTAAATGATGTAGAAGAGGATAATACCTATAATAACATTAATCTCAACTATGACAATGTTGTAGGTAATATACAATGTGATGACAATCATATATCTATTGTCAATATACAAGAACTAAATCCTGAGTGTGGAGTCACCACATGAAGAGGGAAAGTTACCATTCAAGGAGCCCCTACAACAACAAGAAGTCCATCAAAATCCAATCCTATGGATTATAGCTTAATCAAACATCTCAAGAAGACACCAACCCAAATCTCCATTCTAGAGCTCTTGAGAATTTCACCCGTAAATAAAGAGATTTTGGATAAAGCTCTTTTCTCATCATCTGTACCTAATGATATAGACACCGAACAATTCCAAGTCATGGTGGGGCATATTGTATCCACTCACCGCTTGGTATTCACATAGAAATATCTTCCATCCCAATCATTTCACAATTGAGCATTACATCATGTAGATATGTTCACAAACACAAGGTGAAAAGAGTCTTGAGAGATGGAGGTGCGGGCTTGAACATTTGTACCCTTTAGTTGGTTAAACAATTGGGTTACTCTAAGGAAGTAATTGAAATAGAAAAAGGTATCACCATTAAGGCCTATGATGATAATGAATGGGATTCAAAAGGAACAATCAAGCTTCCAATACAAGTGAGTCCCATAATAACAGAGACAACATACCGAGTCTTGGACCTTGACTTGCTATATAAAATCCTTTTGGGTCACCCATGGATCCATGCCATGTAGGTTGTAGCATCTACTTATCATCATTGCATAAAGTTTCCATACATAGAGAAAGAAGTTACCATCCATGGTGACCCTGAACCCTTTTACTATTGTAAAAGTATGGAAGAAAAATATCACAGATTTCTACAATCCCTAAATAATGATGTAGTTCCACTTTCATCCCCCTATTTTGATCCAACAACACTCGCTTCTACATTGAAGACTTGTCAAACAATCCTTGATATCACAGTGCAAATAAAGGATAATGGTTGTGGTGACTACAACCTCAAGGAAACCTTCTATGTGGTAAAATTATCACTTTCTCCCAAATCATATGGTAAATCCCACCATATTGACAAAGTGACTAAATCCTCAAATTTAAGCCATCTTCACAAGATGGGGAGAGTTGAATGCAAAAAAAATAGACGAAGGGGATCTTTCTAAATGGGTATACTGAGAGGAACAAGAGGAACCTCCTCTTCTTATTGATACAAATATCAAAGGTTATCCATTGATCAAAAACATGGGATATACAGGTATTGGTGGGCTTGGCTTAAAGCAACAAGGTATGCGTGAATCCATCATCTTAGAGAAGTGACCAAAGAACAAAGGTCTTGGACACAACTTGAAAAAAAATGTGATCCCTCTCATTGAGGATATCTTAAATGAGGAAGTTGAAGCTTCTTCTTGGTCTAACCCATATGATGATGAAAATATCAAAGAATTACCCATGTATATAACAGATTTATTCAAAACTGCCTCAATATATACTATCACCGCTACATCCCTCACATCTCCCATCCAAGACAATGAAATTGAACTTATCTATCTTCAGCTCATAGACTAGGACCAACAACAGGTGCCAATTCTTGATTCATTTGAAAATGATGAGGCTATCACAAAATTCATGGGGCTTAGAGATGACATTCCTTTTGTAGATCACAAAGTAGGTTTTGAAATTGAACTTGATACCCAAGCATATTTTGAGGACATGATTAAATTCTTCAATTGAAAAATGATAAATTTAAAAAGTAAAATAAGATCTCAAAGACAAAACCACAACGTGGTGCTTTCAGATCAAGAAAAAGTAAAAACAAAGGATGCATCTAAAGGTGAAAACCTCCTTAAGGCACCTAAGGATGAAGTATTCAATATCCCTAAAGTCACGATGGATCAAGAAAAATCAACAATTCTTATGGAAGAGACACAACTAATGAATGTCAGGACTGTCGAGCAACCTCAGGTCACATTCTATGCTACATCCCTTGATGACGAAGAACAACATAATCTAGCAGATTTCTTAAGAGAAAGGAAAGTAAAATTTGCTTGGTCCTATGAAAACATGCCAAAATTAGATACCTCATTAGTAGCGCATCACTTGATAGTGCATCTGAATGTGAAACTTGTGAAACAAAAGCTAAGAAAAATGCATTCACAAATAGCGCTACTAGTCAAAGTTGAATTACAAAAGCTGCTCGATGTTGGTTTCATAAGACCTATTGATTATCTAGAGCGGGTTTCAAACCTGGTACTAGTATCAAAACCCACCGAGGGCATCCAAATATGCACAAACTTCATGGACTTGAATAAAGCATGTCTTAAAGGTGATTTTCCATTGCCAAACATAGACATTATCCTGGATCTTACAGTTGGACATGAGATGTTGTCCCTCATGGATGGATTCTTAGGATACAACCAAATAATGATAGGCAAGGGATACCAGCATAAAACTAAGTTCACATGTCCATGGGGAACCTATTGCTAGAATGTCATGCCATTTGGTCTAAAAATAATTGGAGCTACATATTAGAGAGTGATGACAGTTATCTTCCATGATATGTTTCACAAGATTTTGGAAGATTATGTGGATGAAATACTTGCAAAATCCATCACAAGGAAAGGAAATCTTGAGGTATTAGCTCAAATATTTGACAGGCTTGAGAAATATTAGGTGAGATTAAATCCAAAGAAATGTGTCTTTGGAGTCACTTCAGGAAAGATTTTGGGATACATTATTTCATGAAGGGTAATTGAAGTGGACCTTGCCAAATTTAAAGCCATCGTTGAGATGCAGCCACCTAAAACACTCAAACAACTCCATAGTCTACAATGGAAGCTTCAGTCTATTAGGAGATTCATTGCACAACTGGCTGACAAATTCCATTCCTTCACACACATTCTTCACAAAGGTATTAATTTCAAATGGGATCATCATTTTCAATAGGGTTTCTAGTGGTTGAAGGACTACCTCACATCACCACCAATCTTGATGCCACCCATTGTAGATAAATGCTCGATACTATATTTCTCAGTGATATTAGAAACATTAGGAGCTCTTTAAGTGCAACATGATGAATCAGGAAAGGAAAGAGCTATATATTACATCAACGGGACCTTAGTGGGATCTGAGCTTAATTACACTCCCATTGAAATATGTTGTCTAGTAGTAGTGTTTGCTTCTCATAAGCTATGCCACTATATTTTGTCATTAAATCAAGCTTATCTGCAAGGTTGATCCATTGAAATGTTTGTTATCAAAGGTAAATCTCATAGGCTATATGGCTAAATGGGTAATGATCCTAAGCAAGTTTTATATTGAGTATATGGACTGAAATGTTATCAAATGATAAGTCATAGAAGATCAATTAGTTGAGACTCCCTTATATGCTAAAAACCTGATAATGTCTGAATTTATAGATGAAGCAGTATTCACATTCAAGTCAACAAACCATCGGAAGCTATTCTTTAATGGTTCCCATACACAACATGGATCAAGATAAGGAATCCTATTCATCACCCCTTAAGGTGATTCCATTCTAGTCATACATGCTAGCTTTTCCATTCATGAATAACATAGCAGAATATGAAGCTCTCACCACAAGGCTAAGAATGGAAATTCAATGGAAAATCGAGGAACTCCAAGTCTATGGTGATTCCCAACCGATGCTTAGACAAGTCAATTGCGATTACCAAACTAAGGATACTAAGTTGATTCCATACAAAAGAATGGTGGATAGCTTTAAAGAATACTTTATAGATATCACCTTTGAGAAAATTTTAAGAGTCAACAACAAAACAACAAATGCTATGGAAACCATTGGATCTTTACTGGTGACATGTCACATAATATCCTAAAATATGAATTCTTCATGGAGCAGCTTCTCATACTAGCTTTTGACATCCCTAAATTAGAATTCATGTGCAAAATTGTTGGTCTTGGTTCCCCTTGGTACCATATCATCTACATATACATTCACAATGGTATCCTTCCATCTGACCTTACTAAGGGACTCTTACATACTACCATGCTTCACCAAAATCAGGACCATGTTCATACATTTCTTTCATCAAGTTAAATCCTATAACATTAATTTGCAATTTATTCAAATAGAGACATCTCCTACTTAAAGCATTCGCTACCCGATTCGATTTACCATTTCTATGCTTAACAACAAATGAATAACTTTGTAAAAACTCCACCCATTTCACATGTCTTTGATTAAGCTTACCTTGGCTATTAATCTATTGCAAGGCATGGTGATTAGTGTAAAGAACAAACTCCTTGGGCAGAAAATAGTGTCTCCATTTCTTGAGTGCTTGCACAATAGCATAAAACTCTTGATCATACATAAAGTACTTCCTCTTGGACTCATTTAATTTCTCACTTAAATAAACTATAGGTCTGACCTCTTGACTAAAAACCCCTCCTATTGTTGTCCCATTTGCATCACAATGAACTTGGAACACTTTGTTGAAATCCGATAAAGCTCGAATGGTTTGTTCGGCCACCTTCTTCTTAAAAATGTTGAAACTTCGTTACACTGAAATTGTCCAATTGAACTCCTTTATTTCCCCTTTCATTGTATCCATGATTGGTGCACATATGCTACTGAAATTTCTATAAAAGCTAGCTAAACCATGGAAAATCCTTGCCTCAAACATGCTCCTAGGTGATGGCCATTCTAGGATCACTTTGACCTTTTTTGGATCTATCTGTAGACCTTATTTGGAGATGAACATCCCAAATATACTATTTCCTCTTTCAAAAATACACATTTCTTGAGATTGACCAACAACCTTTCTTCCCTTAATCTTTGCAAAATAGCCCTCACATGTGCTAGATGTTCATTTCTTTCCTTGCTATAAACCAAAATGTCATCTAAATATACAATAAAAAACATACCAAAAAATGGTTTGAGCACTTCATTCATCAACCTCATAAATGTGCTAGGGGCATTCATGAGGCCAAATGGCATAAAAAACCACTCATATAATCCCTCCTTGGTTTTGAATACGGTCTTCCACTCATCTCCTTCTCTAATCTTGATTTGGTTATATCCACTCTTCAAATCAATTTTGGTGAAATAGCATGCTCCACTCAAACAATCCATCAAGTCATCCATGCATGGTAATGAAAACCTATACTTAATGGTGATCTTGTTAATAGACCCAGAATCTATGCACATTCACCATTCTCCATCTTTCTTGCTGCCAAAACCATTGGTATTGCACATGGGCTCAAGCTTTCTCTTATCAAACCCTTGTTTAAAAATCCTTGCACCTATTTATTGATCTCTTCATTCTCTTTGGGACTCATCTTGTAGGCTACATTGTTTGGTAAGCTTGCTCCCGGTATCAAATCCATACAATGGCGAACACTTCTTATTGGTGGTAATCCATCTGGAAGATCCTTCATCAAAATATCACTATATTATTACAAGATTTCCTTGATCTCTTCGGGTACTTCTTTCTCTTCCATTGTTTCCTATCTTCCTACAACTTAGAAACCAAAGCATAGCATAGTTCCTCCTCTTGTATCTCTTTTCAAAATTGCTTTCCTGTGATCATGCATACCTTGGTATCGTTGTCCACTTCTTTTGTCTTCTCCTTTAATGGGTTCATGACATATTTATTCTTTTCTTTTGTGATTGTGTAGGTATTAGCTTCTCCATAATGTATTTCCTTGAGGTCATATTGTCATGGTCTTCCCAAAAGTATGTGAAAGGAATCCATGGGCATCACATCACACACAATTTCATCTTTATAAATACCAATTTTAAAACTCACCAAACACTATTCACTTACTAAAAGTTGGTGTCCTTTTTGTAGCCATGTGACTTGATATGGATTTGGATGCTTTGTCTTTTCCAGCTTCATATTTTCCACCATCTCTTGTGACACTAAATTATCAGTACTTTCACTATCCACAATGATAGTGCAATATTTTCCTTGTGCCTTGCAAATGCTTTTGAATAAAATTCTCCTCTGTAATGGTTTGGGCTACTCCTTCTCGAGTTTCAAAATCACTCTTCTCAACATTAGCACCTCTCCATCTTCTAGATGAACAATTCAGTTTCATGCTTAGCTTTTGCTGCATATGCCTTACCAATGTTTGTGTTTCCCAATTCTTGTGTTTGAGTGCATTCAAAGGCCTCGTGGCCTATCTCCCCACAATTAAAACAAAATACTAAGAATCCTCTTCCTCTTCCATACTTTCCTCTTCCCCTATAAGTTTCACCTCTTCCTCTTGAATAGTCTCCCTTCCTCTTGGATTTGTCCCATGAGATTGTCGTGACCAACTTGTTTCTTCTTCCTTCATCTGCTACCCTCTCCCAGTATTTGTTTGTCCTCTACCTTGTAAAGGTTTTCCCCTTCCTCTAAAGCCTCCTTGCTACCTCCTTACTAGTTTTTCCTTCTATCTTTAATGCATACTTGTAGGATTCTTCTATTGTCCTTATTAGAACCATGCTAAGTTCATCTTGTATATTAATTCTTAGTCCATTCACATACCAAACTACTTGTTCATCATCATCCTCAACATGTCCAACACGAATTCTCAATATATAACTCTTATGTGTATTCCATGACACTAAGATCCTTTTTTTTAAGGTTTTGCAACTTTTTAATTATGCTAATGTGATAATCCACAAGCAAAAAATTTCTCTTCAACTTTGTTACCATCTTGTCCCATGATTTAATTTTATCCTTTCCCTTTCTTTTTCTGTCAATCTACACTTGATCCCACCATAGGGAGGCATGTCCCTTCAGTCTGGTGCTAGCATATTTCACTTTCTTCTTTTCGTCAATGGACTCTAAATCAAAAGACTTATCCATTTCTGCAATCTAGTCAATGAGTTCCTTAGGCTTCATACTCCTACTATAGCTTGATGGATCCATTCTTGGCTTACTCCCAAGATTTGACAACACCTGTAAAAATATTTCTTCATTAGGGTCTCCTTGTTCAACTGCAACCTCCAGAGCTTCTTCCTCATCTTCATTGACATCTTCAACAGGAACCCCTCTCCTTTGAGAGGTTTCTATGGCTTCTAACCTCGTTGTAATCCCTCGCAGCATCTCCATGAGTGCGAGATTTTCTTCTCCTCATGGGGTTCTTCCTCTACCCCATTCTCTATGTGCCATATCTTCTTCAACCTTTTACAATACCTCGCTCTAATACCAAATGATGCAACCAATAATCGAGAGCCTAAGAAGACCATTGATTGTTGCAACCCGGATCTACACTCTTAAGCTATTTAGATATATGAAACAAAAATATTTTTTAGCAAAAATAACATGTTCTTTTATTTCATATGTGCAAAGGAACAAGATACATGTGCATTTCATCTAATAATCTACAATCAATACAAACAACACTAGCAAAAATACATTTTGTTATTAAAATTTCTTCTCTTATAGGCTAGCCAATGACCACACTATCTGAAAATCACCATGAACAGCTCTAGACAATCCAATGCAGCTCCAAATATTCTCATCCTTTCTCTTGGACACTTAGGATTGGTATGTTCTTCCTTTCTCTCCTCCTTTCTTCCTCTCTTTTTCTTTTCTTACATTCTCTGGTCTCTCCTTCAACTTGGGTGTGGGAATCCCATTCCTATGTAGCAAAAAATCAGAATAAAAAGAAAAAAGAAAAGTGTAGCCTGGCCTGGGCCTTCCAATTCCCCACTCTTTGTAGAAAATTAATGCATTTTTCCAAATATTGTCTGTCTAACACACCTGAATCTCTTCCATTATCTAGGCAGCCAAATGAGGGAGGTGCAAATTTTAAATTTGGGAGTTACAAAGACTCCAAAAATGGATTCAAACCACTTGGGCATGGCCTTTTGGCTTCCAATAAAACTGAAAACCAACTTCTCATTTCACACATTAAATCTTGCATAAATAAAACCCATAGTTGTTGGACCAAAAAACTTCAAATGTTTCAACTTGTAGAGGATAAATTTTCTCAATTAAAATGTTGCCTGCAAGCAAAACTCAAGCCAAAACAACATTTAAAATAACCAAAATAAACATAGGAAAAGGAGTTCTTTTTGGGTGTGCAGGATAGCCTTGCTTTCCCGGATGCTCCTGCATCAACTATTGACATGGTGTATCAACATTATAACCAAGAACTAGAGGTGAAAAACACCCTCAAGAATATGAAATAGTTTTTTGTCTATTTAGTTTCTTTTAATTTAGTTGCTTTCCATTAGTTTCTTTTTTGTTGTGGTTTGGTTGCTGGATGGTTGTGTTTTTATCTGGTATTATAGTGTTTTGTAATTTGGGGTTTTGGGTCCCTTAAAAAACCTTATTTTCTTGGTAATAAAAAAGAAGATCATTTACAACCAAATAGTGTGGTAAATTTAAAATTGTGACAAATGAACCACTAGAGGTCTATGCAAATGGAGCTTGATTAAAGCCTTACTATAAATGAGATTAAAACATGAATTTTAAAATCTTTAAAATATATTTTATGTTATGTATCATAGTACTTAGCATGTAAAGTAAGTTATCTAGAAAAAAGAAAAATAAGATAGTCAAAGAGTCAAATGATGATGACCTAAACAATGATTCCAAAAAGACAACCATAAAAACTATAAGAGGAAAATGGTAGTGCAAACTCACAAAACAAAAAAATCAAGTGCATAACTAGTTAATAAGAGATAAGTAGCAAGATTGATAGATGAAGGCTAGGGTTTTACAAGAACATAGTTTGGATAATTCAAGCTATGCCAATAAAATTTGTTCCACAAATAATTGATACCAAAGACATCAAATTACTAATGTATAAACCAATCCCATGGAAGTTCATGGAGTATGACATAGAAGGGGTATTCTTAAACATTCTCATTAGAGTTCTCTACACATTGAAATTCATAAAGGAATCCATGTCAAGTTAACAAAGTTTGAACAAAAAAGTTTTAGAAAATAAAGTGAAATCATTTGAAATATTATGTGAAGGTGAATTCTTGGAAAACAATATAAATATTGGGAAGCTAAAACTTGGAATTTTGGAAAATTTTATAAATTTTAGCAATGATAAGAAAATGGATTCAATTGGTGTTGAGTCACGTCTATGGGGAATTTATATACATGGGTAAGTTTGTACTCATAACTAAGGAAGTAATAAAAAGGGTGACAAGGTTATGGGACAAAAGAGAAAATCCCAAGGTGGATGACAAATATATTTATTGATAAAAATAGCATTTAACTGGTGATTCCTCGGTGTTAACAAAATCTAAGACCTTGGAGTGATGTATGTGACAAAATATATTACATATAAAAATTAATATTAGAAGGATGACTTGGATCCATCCACCTACATCTATTCCATGTATGGGATGGTGAAAATGTAAGAAATATGACCTCTACAAAACACTAATGAAATAACTTAGGGATAATTAAAAGGAGATAAATAAAACTAATCATTGTTAGAACACACAGATATATTGAAGGGGAGTGAATTATTATATCCCATAAATTAATTCAATTCATCTTATCAATCAAAAAATTATAACTACCTTAATTGGATAAAACATTCCAAGAAAGAGAATAGAACCACAACACTAGATTTATGTGGAAAACCCAACAAGGGAAAACCACAGTGAGAAAGTTGCTTGGAGCTACTATCCAAATCTAGACTCACAAAATAAAATAACAGTTACAACAGTTTTAAGGTCTTTAACCTAAGAAAGTTTATAACTCCCTACTCAAAACTTATAGAATGAGGATGTAACCTCAAAATATAACACTTTGATGAAGCGGATGATCAATCACAACTATAACACTTTCACTACCTTTAGCTCATTGCCTTCAACACTTATACACCTCTGCATTTGGTTCACTACCTCCAACATTCACACTTGCACTTTTTCCTTTGGCTCATTTCCTCCAACAATCACTTACATGCCTTGTTCATATCACTACCTTCCACACATTGTATATTCTTATGCTTTTGGCTCACTGCCTCTAGCAAACATCGAACACTTCTCTACAAATTCACACACATTCCTCTACCTTGAACATACTCCTTTTAAAAAATTACATTGATCACACATTAAAATATTTTACACCTTGATCACACACTTGATCTTACATTTATACCTTTCGCAAGCTTCAAAAATTTTCTCCTTGTTGGTCAAAACAAAAATGTATGAATATGAAACTTGCAATGGCCATATTGAGTCAACTCAAAAACATCTGTTAGAAAGGGAAATTCAATTTAGTCCAAGCCAGGAGATAAGCAAGACCTACATTAATTCTACACACACTCCCATGTTAGCGCACACCATAAAAAATTAGCACAAATAACTCAAAGCATTAAGTCGGCCCAACAAACACTCACCCTCATAATATTAACTCTAGACCAAAAGCGATACTGGAGAGATGAGATAGAATTATGTGTATTACATCACAAAAATGAAATGATATTCAAGAATATTTCTATGCCCTTCTTTTACAACTTCACACATCATTATGCTAGCACAAGTGAACTGACATAGAGCTAGTATCTATTGCAAACCTAGAAAACACAGTCTTGAGATATAACTTTGACAACTTGACTTGTAGTATAGTTCAACAACTAAGACTTGAAGAGAGACAACATATAGACATGAGAAACAAATCCTCCAAATCATAAGATCACAACAACAACTATGGAGAAATGCATAACATTTCTCTAAACATTCTATGATTGCAACAACATAGTCATCACACTACTTACTTAGGAAATTTTTGTGGTAACTTCTATGATCTAAAAATTGGAACACACATGCTTCATACTTGACTCTATTTATCCTTCAAATTGTAGGACCATATCTTAAAATGCAGAGGAACACAAAGCATTGTTTGGAGCTTTTCATAGCACCTTTCTAATCCCCTAATTGTAAGAGGTTCTTTTATTCAAATTACATGAATAGACAGTGAATACAACATTCATAGAATCATACACTTATCCATGAACAAAAAGAAGAAAATATTGTAGCAACTCATGACATCCAACCACATACATTATACTTAACATCTTGATTTCAGCATAACAACCATCACACACTACCACTTTGCTGAAAATATAGACAAAAAATTCAACAAACTCCATACCATTGACATCAATGAACACACCTACAACATAATTACAACAATTTCCTCTTTTTTTTATTGATGGCAACACAAACAAGAGAAACACCAAAAAGATATGCAATATCTCCCCCTTTCTCTATCTCTCCCCCTTTGACACCAAGGACAAAGGACTAATGGTCTTCAACTGAGCTTGCCACAACATATAAGCTCCCCTATCTACATAAAACTCAACATAATTATGTTTTCTCCCCCTGAGAGGTAGCCCTCGTCAATCCAAGGATAAAAATGTCTTTAAATTCTCCCCTAGACAGATGCACCTATGCATCTAGTGATAAGGAGGGGCAATAACCCCTATATTTTGTCTGAAATACTCAAATGTATCCTTTGAAAGTTTCTTTATGAAAATGGCGACAATTTTTTCCTTTATAGGCACATACTCCAATCTTACTTCTTGATATGTAACTCTCTCTCTCTCTCTCTTAAGAAGTGATATATGATAAATATACACTTGGTTCTTGCATGCATCACTATATTCTTTAAAATTTTGATGGTTCTTGTATTATCACATAGAATTGGAATAGGCTCATCATACATAACCTTGATGTCCTTCAAAGTTTGATTCATCCAAAACACTTCGGTGCAACAAGATGTTGTAGCAATATACTCTGCTTCTGTTGTTGATAAGGACACTGAGTCTTGCTTCTTACTAAACCAAGAGACCAATTTTTCTCCCAAAAATAAAGCTCCATCGTCGATACTCCTTTTGTCATCAACACTACTAGCCCAATCAACATCAATATATGCAATCAAAGAAAAGTCACTACCTTTTTGATACATCCATAGTCTGGAGTGCTATTCAAATATGTAAAAATCCTTTTGACAACTTTTACATGAGTTTCTTTTGGATCAACTTGAAACCTTGCAACCAAGAAAACTACTTGCATAATATTAGGCCTTGAAGTAGTTGAGTAAAGTAGACCCTCAATCATAGATCTATACAAAGTTTGATCCACCTTAGGTGACACATCATCCTTACACAAATGGTAACCAGTTACCATTGGAGTACTTACTGGTTTATAGTATTCCATACCAAACTTCTTTAGCATTTACTTAACATACTTTGTTTGAGAGATAAATATACCATTATCTGGTTATGCAATTTGAAGTCCAAGAAAGAATGATGATTCACCTAACATAGACATTTCAAATTCTTTATGCATTTCTTCAGCAAACTTCTTACACATTTCATCATTACCTCCAAAAACTATATCATCAACATACACTACAACAATTAGAATATTTTTATCTTCTACTTTGATGTATAAATTACTGTCTATGGTACCTTTCTTGAAACCTTTCTGGAAAAGGTACTTATCCAACCTTGCATACCAAGCCCTAGGGGATTTTTTGAGACCATACAGTGCCTTCTTAAGTTTGTATACCATTTCTGGATCTACTAATAGTTGAAATCCATGATGTTGTTCTATGTATACTTCTTCTAATTCACCATTCAGGAAGGTAGATTTCACATCCATCTAATAGACTTTGAATTTCTTGTGAACAAAAATGCAAGAAACATTTTGATAGCCTCCATTCTTACCACCAGAGAAAATGTTTCCTCAAATTCAATTCCTTCCACTTGTGAATATCCTTTGCATACTAGTCTTGCTTTATTTGTTACAACCTCTTCATCTTCATTTAGTTTTTTTCTGAATACCCATTTTCTTCCTATTACATTCTTATATGTAGGCCTTGGAACCAATTATCATCTGATTCTTCTCAATCTGATTTATCTCTTCTTCCATTGCTTATATCTACCCTTCATCTTTGCTAATCAATGAAAGTGTTTGGTTCTATTTTTGATAGCAAAGAGAAGTTCACCTACTCATTTTTTTTTGCAAATCTTCTTCTTGTTTTCACTCCTTCATTCTTATCTCCAATAATCTAATCTTTTGAGTGATTCCTTTAAACATACTTGGCATGAGTCTCGGGGAATTTCTCCTGAGCTTCCTCTTTTTCTACAATCTCTTCTTCCTCTTCCTTTATGCAGGTAAATTCATCAAACCAACACTATTCTTGTTCATGTGTTCTTTAATGTGATTCTTCATCTACTTTGACATTTTCACTTTCAATAAACTTCCTCATTATTTTATTGTATTATTTATAGGATTTTCTCCTAGTTGAATACCCAAGAAAGATTGCTTCATCTGATCTTGAATCAAACTTTCCCAAACCTTCTTCATCTCTCTTGATAAAGCATATACTTCCAAAAAAATTGAAGTATTTGATGGTAGTTGGTCTCCCATACCAAAGATCATAGAGATTTTTGGTGCTATCCACCCTTAGTTGACATCTATTTAGGATATAGATAGTAGTATGGATTTCTTCCTTCCAATACACATCAGGAAATTCGGCTTCATTTAGCATTGTTCTTGCTACCTCTTGAACAGTTCTCTTCTTTCTTTCCACTACACCATTTCGTTGAGGATTTCTAGTAGTAGAATAATGTCTCTATATCCCATGCTCTTCAAAAAATTCTTGAAACTCACTTGATATGAACCCACCACCTCTATTTGATCTTAGACACTTGATCTTAGTATTCATTCAATTCTCAACTATTGACTTGAAGATCTTAAATCTACTAAAAGCTTTTGATTTTTCTTTTAAGAATGTAACCCTTGTCATTCTAGAGAAATTATCAGTAATTAACATGAAATATCTTTCACCTCGAAGACTCTTAGTCCTAGTTGGTCAACAAATATCAGTATGAATTAGTTCCAAAGGTCTTGTCGAAGAATACTCTTTAGTATTAAGCCTTATCCTTGTCTACTTCCCAATCTAACATTCTCTGTACATGGTACTTGCAGGCTTGGAAATCCTTGGCATGCCTCTTACTGCTTACATAAAAATAATATTCACAAGGTTTTCAAAGTTGATGTGTCCTATTCTCATGTGCCACAACCAACATTCATTTATCTATCCTAGAAGACAAATTCTTCCATCCACACCCTTAAGATTGTATAAATTTCCTTCAGTACTTGAACCTTCTACCGCCAATTTTATAGACTTTTCTTTTTTGATTTCACATCCTTTCTCATTAAATAAGAGGTTGTATCCTTTTGTTGCACATCCGACTTACACTGAGAAGATTGTTCTTGAGACCTTCAACATAGAGAACATCTTCAATCTTATATTTTTCATCAATGCTTACAATGCCCTTTCCATAGAATTTTGTTGATGAATTATATCCAAACTTTAGTAATTCATCATTCCACTTAGCTAGCTTGATGAAATTTCTTTTGTCACCAGTCATGTGACTTGAGCACCCACTGTCTATTATCCAGATATTTGTTTGTAGTTGAGCATGAAATATTTTTTGGACAACCATTGAATTTTTGTTTCATGTTTCCTTGACATGCTCAACATCATCTACCTTTTGAATTTCTAATTTTGCAAAATCACTTTTGCAAAAATTTTCTATATGCCCATTGTTGTAGAACTGATAGTCACATTGACATCCACCAAAGAAGCAAGAGAATTTCTACTTACAAACTTTCTTCCATTAATTTTATATTTACACTCTATATCTTTATGTCAATACTTATTACAAATGCAACAATAACCTAAAAATGCATGATTGAACTTGTTTGGGGATGATCTTTTTGCATGATGAGATCTTTCTTTAGGTCTGATATCAACTTTCTGACTTTCAAAAATAGCTTTCTCCAGCTCCCTTTTGAGTAATAGGATCTCCTTCTCAAGCTTTTTACATTCACTTATTTTGGCTTCAATTAGGGCCTTTTTTCCTTTTGTTCTCTTTCATTGCACATTCTAGATTCTCAAGAGCAGAAACAACTTCACCTTCAAAGAAAACTTCACCTTCTTCTTCATCCATATATTTTCTTGAACTTTCAAATATCACAATGGCCATAAATAGGGATTCATCTCCATCATCACTTGATGTACAATGATCTCCTTCATCTGAGGAGTAGTATTCTTCTCTGTAGAGAAGGTTCTTCTTGAAATTGTTTCTCTTGAAATCCTTGTCACTACTTTCATTTTTGTTAAAAGGAAATTTAGAAGCATAGTGACAAATTCTACCACACTTAAAAAATTTGAATGGTATTTTAGCTTTGTATTTTCCTAACCCTTTCTTCAAATTTCTCACAAAGTTTGCTTCTTCTTCCTCAAAATCACTAGGTGTTCTAGAAGATTCTTCTTTCTTCACAAATTTGAATGCAACTTCTCTTTTTGTGTGTACTTTGAACTTCATTCCTCATTTCATAGGCTATGAGGGATCCAAACAACTCTTATACGGTAAGTTTTGTCAGATCCTTGGTTCTTCAATTGCAATTTTTTTTGAGTCAAACCATGAGGGAGAGTTCTAAAAATTTCTTCACCACAATAGAGCCAATTATGTCTTCTCCAAGACCTTTAATTTAATTCACAACTTCATCTACTTGGAGCAGATAGTTGGCTATGCTCTCCTCTTCTTTCATTTTTAGATTCTCAAACAATGTCCAGTAAGATTGCAGCTTTGCTTGCTTCACACTACCATTTCCTTCATAGAGATTCTTGAGCTTATCCTAGATCTTCTTTGTGATCTTACATTGCACTGCCTTGACAAATTGAAATTTTTTAACTCACTTAGAATATAATTATTTTCTTTAGCATTATTCTCATGAGCCCTTTTTTCATTTGGATTAGTGATATGATGAGAAAGTTCAATATAATCATCTTTGGTAGCTCTCCAAACATCATAAAATAGAGATGAGAGATAGGAATCCATCCTCACACTCCAAAAGGCATAGTTATTTCTATCAAACTATGGTGCCTTAGAAGAGGACTCCTTCTGAGCCATGTGTTCTAAATTAAGGTATACCTTTAGCTATTAGGTTACACTGAGGAAATCAACTTTGATACCAATTATTAGAACACATATATATTAAGATAAGGGGTGAATCAATATATCCCACAAATTAATTCAATTCATCTTATCAATCAAAAACTTATAATTGCCTTAATCAAATAAAACATTCCAAGAAAGAGCATAGAACTACAACACCAGATTTATGTGGAAAACCCAACAAGGGAAAAATCACGATGAGAAAGCTACTTGAGGATACTATCCAAATCCATCCTCACAAAATGAAACAACAGTTGCAAAAATTTTAAGGTCTTTAACCTAAGGAAGTTTATAAATTTTTTCTCAACACTTACAAAATGAGGCTGTAGCCTTAGAATACAACACTTTGATGAACTAGATGATCAATCACAACCATAACACTTTTTATTCCTCTGACTCACTATCTTTAATACTTATACACCTCTACATTTGGCTCACTACGTCCAACATTCACACTTGCACTTATACCTTTGGATCACTACCTCTAGCACTAACTTACACACCTTGTTCAGCTCACTACTTTCCACACATCACATATACTCTTCTACTTTCAGATCACTGCCTCTAGCATACATCAAACACTTCTCTACAAATTCACTCACATTCCTTTACCTTCAGCGTACTACTTTCAAAAAATTACAGTGATCGCACATTAAACTCTTGTACACCTTGATCATGCACTTGAGATTACATTTATACCTTCTGTAAGCTTCAAAACATTTCTCCTTGTTGGCCAAAATTGAAACGTATAAACATTAAATGTGCAATGACCATATTGAGTCAGCTCAAAAAATATGTGGGAAAGGGAAATTCAATATGATCTAAGACAAGAGATAAGCAGGACCTAAATTAATTTTGCACGCACTCACATGCTGACACATGCCACAAAAACATGGCACAAACAAATTAAAGTATTAAGTCAGCCCAACAAACACTCAATCCTCATTATATTAACTCCAAACTTCAAGCGATACCAAAGAGACAAGATAGCATTACACAAATTACATCATAAGAATCAAATGATATTCGAGAATATTTCCATGCCCTTCTTTCACAACTTCACGCATCATTATGCTAGCACAAGTGAACATACATAGAAGCACTATCTATTGCAAAACCAAACAACATAATCTTGATATATAACTTTGACAGCTCGACTTGTGATACACTTTAGTAACTGACTCAAAGAGAGACAATAGATAGACATGATAAATATATCCTCTAAACCACAATAGCAATTGCAGAGAAATGTGAAGCATTTCTCTGAACCTTCCATGACTGCAACAACACAGTCATCACACTACTTACTCAAGAAACTTCTATGGTAACTTCTATGATCTAAAAAATGGAACACACATGCTTCATACTTGAATTTTTCTATCCTTCAAACCGTAGGACTATATCTTAAAATGTGGAGGAATGTGGAGCATTCTTTGGAGCTTTTCAAAGCACCTTCCCAAGCCCTTGATTGTAAGAGGTTCATTTATATAAATTACATGAGTGGACAATGAATACAACATTCATAGAATCATACACTTATTCATGAGAAACAAGAAACAACTATTGTAGCAAATCATAACATCCAACCACATACATTATACTTAACATCTTGATTGCAGCATATGCAACCATCACACATTGCCACATTCCTGACAATAGAGACAACATCATCAACAAACTCCATACTATTGACATCAATGACAACACCTGCAACAATACTTGCAAAACTCATGAATTCAAGTATAAATCATTGATAATTTAATTATTCATATTTTATAAGAGAATTACCTAGGATAATTAAATGTACATGGAGGTTATATACCTCCATCATAAATAAAATTAAGGAGAATATATATGGGTTTCCAAAAATAACTATTTTTGGATATAACTATGAATCACTTTTCTCCATATTCCAAGATAGGATACAAGAAAGAGAAATATTGAGCCATATAATTTCACAATAATTGGAGAATGAGGTAGCCTTCATGGTAGATAAGGATTATATCCATTTGGAAGCCACAAAATAGTGCAAGTTTTCTTAGTACCACCACTACCATACAAAGTAACTAACTAGTTACTAAAATGTATGGCACAAATTCTTTGCCCTCATCCTAGAGATCCACCATAAAAAAGGTTTTAAACCTAATAGGAGGACATTGACAAAAATGCTAAAAATGAGGCTTAAGAGAAGATCAACAAAAATAAGGGTAAGGGTACAAAATGATCAAATATAAAGCAATATTACCCCCTCTAAATACTGAGGATGTTAATAAATTAAAAAGAACACAACTAGAAAGAGAACATGGTAAATAGATATTCAAACACCTAGGTTCAACTAGTGGAAGACCCCATCACAAAAAGGGAAAGTGACAAAAATCACAAAATAATAACCATAAAAGGAAACATCATAACATGAAAGAGAGGGAACTAAAAGAAAAAATCAGACCCTTTTGAAATAGAATAAAATTATTCACCAATTAAGTCTCTAGTAGAGGAAGAGGAAATTGCATAAAATATTATACAAATAACCTCGTAAAAAAAGGTCTCAAGAGAGAAATAAAGAAATCCAAAAATATTAAATCAAAAATCGCTTAAAAATCTAGTATACTATGACAAAAACTTAGAGGATGAAGAGGACACTCCAAAAGAAACTATACCATTAAAAATAAAAAAAGATACTAAATAGCACAAGAGAAATCACAACAATCAACACTATATGAAAAAATTTAACTCAAGTCTTTGTCTATAGACATAAGATCATTTCAAGATACCAAGTCCTATATTTTGGCCACCAAAACCAATGATAAACTTATAGTACAAAAAATGATGAGCTCCATATCTACTAGCCCATATTGTAAATAAAAAATCACTAAAGGATTCTTAACAATATTATAGAAAATTCTACAAAAATAGGTGGTCACACTAAAGGAAGAATTAAGCTAGACATGTCATTGGAAAAAAGGTAATAGAAAAGGTAGTTAAGTATTAAATAAAAAATTAAGTACAAGCTCTCAAATACTAAGAGCTAAGAACAAAACACAAGGTAGATACCAACAATGAATCTCTAAAATGAGAAATTGAAAAAATGTGTATGAGAAAGTTATTTTAGTAGCACAATCCACTTGTAACATAATGGTATCAATAAAAAACAATAGGAAAATAGTAATGAAACCACCTTAACCTCATCTATATTGCATGCATAAGATACACATCAACAACCAATACAAGAAAAAATATGAGGTACCAATATAAAGTTAAGATATGTAGGAAAAAGAGGAAAAAATAGAAAAAAACTAACCAATTTCTAGGAATGTTCGAAATAAATACTTAGGATAATCTCCAAAAAAAAAAAAAAGGGAGAAAAATTAGAAAAAATAGAAAAGGAAGAATACGTGGAAACAAAGAAAGAAATTGAAGAAAATTCAACACAATGATCACTTCAAAAAGATATCTAGTAAGTGACCTTATAATTAAAGTTAAGGAGAATATGAATCAATATAAATAAGAATATTTAGTTGTTACAATGAGCCTACATATATTTATAGGTACCCCTATAGGGACACAAATTGATTTTACTTAGATTTCACCACCTCATAAGTTGAAGCTAAGTGAAGCACTTAGCAATAGTGCAAAATAGGATCTAATATAGAAATATGTCACATTGGAAGAGGGCATGGAAAAATGATCAAATTGATACAACAATAACAACTACAAGTTCAAGTGGATTCCTTTGTACACACAATAATTCAATTTGAAGGACTAGTACAAAGTTTATTAGATCATATTAGTGATTAGGAACATTAAAATAAATATAAAATAACCATTGATTATGAAAATTAAAAGTTAAGCCATATGTAGTAGAGATGGAGAAATAACTACATAGATTTAGAACAACAAATAAGTTAGGAGATACTTGCAATAATTTATCTACACTATATCAACATTACATAAAATATAGAAATCACAATGACACAAAATACCCAAATAGATAACACAAAGTCTCAATTCTATAACTATTAAGAAGTTATAGTATTATGACTGACTTATGTGTCACAAAGACAATAATTTTTGATTCCTCCAATCACAACACAATTAGTTGAATGAACAAATAATGAAGCTAATAACAAAGATGAAGGAATTGGAGTTAGAAGTAAATATTCATTTGTTACTACTATCAACACTTCTCCAAGATATTAAGCAACTAATTCCTACATTGATAGAGCCAATTACTTTGATCTTTGTAGAGGGAGCATATATTGATATTTTAGAATAGATACAAAAAATTCAACATATGATATTAACTTGGGAAATTCATATAGACATATCAAGACCACTTATAAACTTTTGTTACCTTAGGTAATGATCTCAAATAGAATTCCCAAATTTTGAGGAATATTTTGTAGAAAACCCAACATTAGAAAATATTATAAGACAATAGAAATTTTTATTGGTGGTAATATGCCTTGAGGACAAGACAATAGATTAGCTCCCAAGAGGATGTTGATAATCAAGGAATTGGGGGCAGAACAAGCCAAGTTACAATCATTGTAAGGCCATTATGGTAATTTATGATGATGTGTGGTACCATTTTAAGGATAATAAGTCATAAATATATAGAGAGGAAGACATCTCTATAGATCTATAGGCTATATGAATAATCAAATATATCGTAATTCAAGGAGATCTTAGAGGAAAGTATAGGAAGAACTAGATAAATATATACAATGAATGTAATATTGGAAAAAATCCTATTAAAGCATATGTGATATATAAATCTATGCTTGCGATATAAAATATCTATTGTATAACAAATATATGATATAAATAATATGAGCATATTGATCTTATGGTGTGTATAAATATGTAAAAATGTTTAAAATCTTTACGTTATGTACATGTTATCTATTGCAATTTTATTGTTTCCTTCTTATTGCATCAACCTAGGCTTTAATTTATAACATAAATAATTTAGACCTTGGGTATATCTTTTGTTGTTAATAGTACTACCCATAATCATGAAGTTTCTTGATGAACATAACTATTATATAGGTATGTCAAGTGTGATGTATATTTTGAAGGAACTAACTTATATGATAAATCATGTATTCTCTTTGGCTTTATGTTCATTTTATTTAATATCCTCATTCATAACCTTGAGATATTGTGTATTATGATCATCAAAAAAATATACTCATCATCACTAACATTAGAAGAATCCTCCAAATCCATATGATTAGCCTCATTAAATGAAGTTTTTATTTGATTGTGAATATTCTCAAATTTTATCATCTATTCATTTATAAGACCTTGAATTTTATATTTAAATGTAATGCATCTATGTGTATAATTTATATATGTTACCATAGTTTTTTTCATCCTTCAAAAATTGGTTTTCTACCCAAATTTTGGCTAGGCCTCGTGTTGGTGATATTTCGATCAGTTATCATAACCATAGCAGTCTCCACCTGAGTTGTTAAAACCTCTTCATTCTCCACCACAACAATTTTCTTTAAGTGTTGTCCTATCTTTCATGAGGCAGTGTTTGTCAAAGTTATGTGAACTTTTGTAAGCCACTTTAGTCATTGCCCAAGTTATTTTATCATTTCTCAGAGCCTATGCAACTCTGGCAGTATTTCACCAAGTTATCCAAAATATTTCTTTTGTTTCCATGAAGATGATGGAGGTTTCAAATATTTCTTAAAGCAGCTATAAAAGTATGGGCAGTATTTCCCATTGGTTATAGAACTCATGGTAGTGTTTTCCAGAGTAATGTGAATTGTCTTTTTCACCGATAAGATATCCTTTTCCCTTTAATTTTTTTAAAGGTAGCTATAATGAGGTGATGATATGAAAGGTTACACATGCCAACATGACAAGGGGAAACCATTTAATGAATATATACTTATGAATTTATTGCAGAGAAATAAAAGGAAACCAGAGCTAGGAAAGAAGAGCATAATTCAACTACGATACTGAGGAATACGAACGAAGGAGAGCGTGTTGATGCAAACATTGATTCTTGGATTCCACTATTGTTTGAGGTATTTCTTTCCCTGCTTGGTTCAATAGCTATTTCTAATTGCAATTCGAATTTAAGGATTTTCAACATTATCATCTATTACAGTGCAATTAGATGTAAACCCTAGTGTCCCAGCTACAATGAGGTACAAATTTTAGGGTTATGAATACATTTCTAGGTTAATCTACACCATGCTTGAAATAGGGGATATTAAACTAGGGAAGGTGAATTTGAATGAATTTAGGGAAAATTTTAGTAAACTGAATCCACCGCCCATCACATGACAAGTTGTCAATAGTGGATTAATTAAGGCAGCCACATTCCCCATAGCAATTCAGTGCCAATAATTAGTCCTTAAATGTATCAAACATTATGATTCTCAGGACCGTGAAATTAGAACAGAGGATAATAAATTGGTGGTTAAAATCCAAAGAACCACCTTTGCCTCATGTTTGAAAATCCTTGAAAGGGAGAATTTTTCAGCCCTAGATTTTACCAACTCGTAGATTGAGTTCTCAACTAAGAAGGGCTTCTACCGTAATGAGATGGAAAAGTATTAGCTAGCAAAACCCAAGAGAGGAAAATCTTAGTTACCAAGGAATTTACATAGGAATCACTTCGATGAGGAAATACCAGATATCGTTATGTTAATGCACAATTTGAGAGGAAATGAAGACGTCATGGTTTCCAAGATTAGATGTATTTATTCATCCATATTGTACTCAAGGGAAACTAGTTTTTGGACTGGGCGTAGCTTATTAGTGATAGGCCGCATAACTTACTTGTCTTCTTCACAATCAATAGACCTTTCCATATGTCTTCATATTTAATCTATGCCATTGTTAGTACTAGACCTTGGCCAAGTTTGAGGTCAAGTGACCTTCCCCATGATGATGTCCCAATCTTCAGATATTATGACAAGTTGTAATTGAGTAAGAGTTTACTTCACCATAGAAGGATATTTGACACCTTCACCATGAGGATGACCTGAGAATTACAGGGGAAAATTGAAATGAGACTCACTCCAAAAGCCATGCATTTTTTGGTTTATATGGGAGTTATTTTATTCAATTTCAAAGGTTCTCTTACATATGAATTGGTAGTTTCAGTGGCTTTCCTCTAAAGATCCCTAGGAACCTAGAGGACAAGTTTGTAATGATTGAAGTCTGCAAATAGCTTGCTGATGTGAATAAGAGATGCCAAGAGTGCAAAAGGGTGATTGTTCAATTTATTGCGGGTTTCGGCCCTTTCACCTACAGTTCCATGTCAAATGCTTTGAACATTGAAAGGGAAATATGTAAATATACTTTGAAATTTTATGATGAATGCTTTCCCTTTGATATTAAAGATTGTGTGAAAAACAACTTGAATTTATGACCCATTTTTTTTCATCTTCTCGACCTAGAAGATTATTGAGTTGATTGTTTTGATGAATTTGAAGTGAGAAAGAGAAGCTGGATGAGGTTGTTTCTATGAAAAATAATAAATTTTGGTTTAGACTAGGATGTATAGGTAATTGAAGATGATGGATCAAATTTATTGGATCCAATATTTACAAGGAAATAAAAAAAATTGTAGAGAGAACTACAAATGTCTTACAAAAGACACAAGAATGGGTTGCTAAAAAGAAAATAGAACAATCTTGCCCTCAGACCAGGTCACAGGATATTCAACCTACAGGAGGAAGCAATCAACCCCCTATAATTTTGGGGACTTTTGGGTCATCTTCACACCAAATTCCTTCCAAAGCTCAAGGTGACGGCGATGATGAGCCTCCTGAGAAGAATTTATTCCAGCATACTTGTGGAGAATATATCCTTGATCTACCCCACTTGGATAGAGGTCGATGAAGGAGAAGAAGATTTAGGAAACATTGAAATCAATACTTCTTCCTTATCTTGTCGTTCATCACCTATCAAAGAAGTAAATGAGTCTCTAAGACCTAGGTCTTCCCCACCTTCATCACAAGATGTACAAATTGACACTCCTCCAACAAGAGAACATTATTTGATTCTTCCAGTTCTAAGGCTGCCACTATTCCTACCAATCTAGTTTGACTAGAAGATACATTATCAAAGAAGAGGAAATAAATATAGTTAGATCTCCCAAAACAAGATATGGTGGGTCAAATACTTCAAAGGGCTCCTAATCCCAAAAGATTGAAGACTGCTACCAAGCTAATGGATGATGACAGTTTAGGGGATCTTTGTCTCGAATTTGCTTGCCCTACTGCATAGAAAGAGGTCATTCAAGCAACAAGTGACTTTGATATTGTTAGAATGAACTTAGGACCCTCTACAATAGATGGAGATGTGCACAAATTCCAAGTATCAACATCAAGGTTGGTTCAACGATCTAATAAAGACAAAAAGAACAAAGATGAGTTAAAGAATTGAGTTAAGGTTTTAATTGAATGCTTAAAATCATCTTTGATCTTCCCCCTCAACCAATCTCTCAAGATGAATAATCCTTTGACCCAACGCCAGGGATGGGAAGGGAGGCGGAAGCAAGATGAAAAGTTTCAAGCTATTTGGAAGGACCATAGAATATTGGAGCAATGACATAATAAACAAAGGGAATCAAATTATTTTGGACTCATTGATGATCCACCAGAAAGAATATACCCTAAAAACTAACATGTAGAAATATATTGTTGCCATTGAGAAAGAAGAAGTATTATGGGCTCAGTATCTAAATTAAATCAAAGGAATGTTGAATATGGGGATGGAGAGATTGGCTAATGAGCAAATAATTCCTAATTTTGCTAACAGACGTTGTACAATTTAGAACAAGAGTGTGGAATGGAAATTGAAAGTTATCAAATAGGGCTTGCAAGAATTTAATAAGATGTTAATTGAAAGCAACACAACCATAGGGGAGGTCCATAAGAATCTTATTGCACTCGATTTACAACCTAGTTTGTAGGGAGGTAGTAGTAATGAATATGTTAGGGTCCTAAAGGAAAGCTTCAAAAAGATGATCGATGGGATCTTTATCTCCTAGTATTTTGATGTCGAGAGTTTGAGAAAGTTCAGTGGAGTAGACTTAGTCTTGTTTCAAACAACTGGATTGGCAAGGACATATGATCAAAGAATTGAAATCGCTCGTGATAACCATTTGGCTTGGAAGTTACAGATGGGGAACATTATTATTCCTCAACATAAGGAGTTGACAATTATCAAAAAAAAATTTTAAGCTTTGCAAAAAAGACTCACCTCATCCACAAAATTTGGAAGCGAAGCACCACTACCTTGATGTTTTAGTTTCTTTCTTGTTTCTTTATCGCATTTTGATTTTTTTTTTACATTTTTGGTTAGTTATGGGTGAAAAGAAGTGATTACCCACCTACTTATTTATATTTGTATTTGGAATGAAAAACTCTCTCTAGATAATTTTTAAGAACCTGATATTATATGCTCTGAATATAATTTTGCATTTTTTGCTAATTGAAATCACTAGTCTATGTGCATCTAGTTTATGGGGATAGTTTGAAAATCTTAAATCTGTTTGTTTAAGATTTTCTCTCTTGTTTATGCTTGTTCCTATGTGAATGCATGTGTGCTTATCTCTAAAATTAATTTCATTTTCCAAATAATATTGGGTTAATATTCCACAATTAGATCATCCTATGTGAGTTGGATTTGTGCTAGTGTTTATATCATCCTTTCATTGCATCTAATATTGGAAACCTTTCTAATGTCGGGTTTAGCCTTTATTGCTTTTTGGTTAAAAGCACACACAGTTTTATTTTTCAGTTCATCTTAATTCATTGAATATCATAAGATGGAGTTGTACCTCTTAAATTTAGAGGATGATTTATTTCTCAAAGAGAGTAGTTATCTAAAGTTGTTGGAAGCAGCAACACCTTTCATGCAAAGAGTCGATATCCTTAATTAAAGCCCCAAGGTGCCCAATTTGTTTGCCAACAAATTTTTAGTGACTCAACTGGGGACATGAATAAAAATTGTAATTGGGTTGCTTTATCTGGGTTATATATATTGAATATTTTAAGCCCATCCCAGATTCTCGAAGGTTTATCAGGGGAGAAAGAAGTAGGGGTATTTTGGACCCAATCTTTGAATCTTTGCAAAGGAGTAAAGTTTCCTATATTATCCCTTCTAGAAGAAGAGTTGGAGCTAGAAGTAGATGTTACAAAAATATCATCAAAATAAATGAAAAAATGCTTCTTTATTAATGCACAACACCCAAATATTGGTCTACTCCTCAAAAGGGGGCTTGTGAATACTTTAGAGGCTGCACAAACATTGGCCATAGAGCTAGAAGACAATTTTATTATATTTGGTAAATGGAAAAGAGAAATGCATTTGAAAAAACCACAAACATCTAATTTTTTAGATCCCATGATCTAGAGGTTGGAAAATGATAATATCACCCTCAAGAGATAGTTTCCTAAAAGTACCCAGCCTTATCAAGATATCTCATGGAAGACAAAATTTCAACTTGGTAATAAGACTCTTCCCTATAATAGAAGTCCCTTCTAGAGACAATAAGAAAAATGTGTGCCTTTCACTTTACCTCTGATCACGATGGGTCAAAATTCCCTAAAATGAATAGATTAATGTAGATGAATACTATGAAAGAAGTCATTGTGGATGTTACTAAAGAAAGTAATTATTCTAATCAATATGGTGACTCTACAAATAGGTACCTTGAATATGAACCTAATGATGATAGAGGAGGAGACATCTACATCACTTTGGATGATCCTACGTGTGCTATTGTTACATGAGGTCAGCAAAACACTAATAAAAAAGGTACTCAAAATTCCACAAAAAAATTTCTTACTAGAGCTAATTCTACTTATAAAGGTGAAAATGTATCACACACAATTACAAAAGAATCTCGCAAATCTTTGAATGTTTTTTTCTACTGAAAATTCTTCAAGATCTTTTGATATTGTTGGATTTTGTAAAAACTAAATTGCAAATTTGACATGTAGAATATCTACGAATGAATCCTAAGAAGTTGGATAGACTAATCGAGAATGTTAGGCTAGGCCACTCTAAGTCCCATGTGGGCTTAGATGAGAAAATGATGAGTTTACAAGATTCAACTACTAATGCAACATCCAGTAGTAGAACATCCTCATCATGCCCCATAGAGGACAAACTAAATCCTTTCTATGTTTCATTATTTGTGAACGGGTTCAAGCTGAATAATTGTATTATTGATTTTGGTGCCTCAGATAATGTTATGTTTGCACAAACTGCTTGAGCCTTGGCACTAAATTTGATTAAGATTTTTGGTAAATTTTACTCAATGGAATCTAAACAAGTTCCCTTGATTGGAAAAATCAAGGATGCTCAAGTTGCCCTTGCAGCTCAATTGAATAAGAGACTCAAACTTACAATCTTGGTGCCCAACATTCTTGCTAGCTATGGTATGCTCTTGAGTAGAAGTCACTACAAATATTTGGGAGGTGAAATCCATTTGGATTGGTCTTATGCTACGATACCCATTGGAAGTAAGAAAGTGCACCTAGAACCTGAACTTAAAGCCAAAATCACGGGGGTGAAATCAGAAAACCCCAAGGCACAAATCTTGTTTGAAGAATTTGAATTTGGAAATTACGTGTTTTTTATGGAGATAAAGATGCTAACACCATTGGTCTAGACTCAATATCAGAACTCTGGATGATGGAATTCAATGGAAGTTGTTCCAATTTTGGGTCAAGAGTGGGTGTAGTGCACATATCTCCTTTAGGTGAAATTTTATCTTTTTTAATAAATTAGATTTTACGAACACTAACAATATGACAGAGTATGAAGCTCTATTATTGGGACTATTTAAAGCAAGAAATATGGTTATTAAGATGCTCAAAGTCTTGGGAGATGCAAAAATTATTGTCAAGTAGGTAAGTAAAGTCTTCACTGTGAAAAATGAAAGGCTAAGATACTATAGGAGTAAAGTATGGGATTCTATTAAGTATTTTGATACCATTTTGATTGAAGCAGTTCCCAGAGAACTAAATTCTAGGGCTGACTCATTAGGAGTATATGCTTCCTTATTACTCCCACATCCAAATTTCAAGAAAAAATCTTATAGAGTTGAGATGATTTACTCACCTAGTGTTCTTGACAATATTAACCATTGCAAGTGTTTGAAAATGATAAACAGATCCAGGTTTTTTTAGATACTGTTGAAATATTTTCTCAAACCTTTTTTGAAGGGAGTACCAATGAATGTAAAGATTTTTTCCCAAATGATATTCGTGATAAGCTTCCTAAGGGACTGGTTTCCCTAGAGGACCTATTTGATCAACATGACCAAGCTATCAAAAGGAAAATAAGTGAATCCATCAATAGCTCAAGGGAATTTGAAGTAGTAAACATTGGAGATTCTAACTCCCCTAAGTTGGTTTATATTGGAAAGCGTTGTTCTCCTAAATAAAATGAAAAATTGATAGCTTTACTAATCAAATACAAAGAGGTCTTCGCCTGGTGTTATGATGATCGTAAAAAGTTCATGGGTGGAAAATTTTAGCATCACATACCCTTGAAGGAAGGAATGGCTACTTTCTAGCATAAACAAAGGAAATACAATCCTAAGGTCACCGATGATTTTTTTAGGGAGATTGACAAGATGCTTAAGGCCAGAATAACATACCTATTGTTGAAAAAAAAAAGGATAGACAACTGAGAGGGGGGGGGGGTGAATCAATTGTCATAGATTATTCAAACTTATTAAACCTTACTCAACTTATTCTCAGATCTGATGAAAGAACATTAAGCATAAACAATCACCACATCAAAAACACAAAGAACACCAAGATTTTATACATGGAAACCCTGTTAGGGGAAAAACCATGGTGGATGTCTGTCCACAATATTATACCCTATTAAAATTATAGAGATGAATAATGAGAATGCACATGCATTCAGGCACACTACCTAGAGCTCACTGCTCAAAGAAGACACACTGTCTTTAGAAAGATTCAGATTAAAACCATCTAAAGGATTTGAACTGAGGAATTAGCTTCTTCAAAAGCCTGATTACAGTTTTGATTAGGTATAGAAACACTTCTTCACACTTCGCTCAATATTCTTCACACTCTACTTTGCATCGAATGATATGATCTTTATTCACACATAACACTTGCATACTTTGCATTACATACACATCATGCATCTCAAATGAAGAAGGAAAACACTCTTATATATCCGCTACATGGAATTACATCAACAACTTTGTCGGCCAAAAATAAAATCATAAATGAATACAAACTGTCAACCCAATTCATGATCAAATATTAATGCACACCAACTGAAGTCGGCACAAAATAATGAAGAACTAAAACAACATCCTCGAACATGCCAAACATTCAAAAATTAATCCACAACGATCCACAAAATGCTACAATCACCATGTCGGCCAAGAACATGAAAACCTAAATATGCAAAGGAAAAATCTTTGATCACGAGCACACCGATCAATGTGGGCATGCAACAAAGATAGAGCATGATCTAGAAACATAAATGAAATCACATGAGCATACACAACAACTCAATTACCAAAGCCATATTCTCTTCTTCCAAAAACACCAGCTACAGTAACAAAATAACTGTAGGAACACAAAAACTCACAACTTGCTCAAATCTTGATGTGCACCTCTGAAACTTTTGATAGATACACTAGATAGACTTAGCAACAAACCCTTTAATCTGCAACTTTTGAATACCAACATGTTGAACTTTCCAATATGCTGAACTTCACAGCTTCACATACAACCTTCAACATATTTATTATAATTTTCTCAATATCCTCAACATATACAGCCTTCAAGACACCAATGCTAATAGTGTTGACATCAATGGCAACCACATATTAGAAACTCAACCACAACATCCAACAATCTCCCCCTTTTGCATTGATGGCAACACATGATGTGAAAAATATACCATCAATGCAACTAACTATTCTTCCAACAATCTCCCCTTTACACATTGCTCTTCTCATACTGTTCTTCTCCCCCTTACTTTTAGCTCTTCCATAGATTTTCACATTACTCTTCTCCCCCTTTGACATGAATGGAAAATTTACAAATGCTCTAAATCATATATCTGAATCATCTGACTACTCCCCCTGAGTAGAAACCACCATAACATCAATCTGGATTAGGATATGACTATGAATGCATAGACTGATGCAAAGACTATGCATCTTAGTTATGATTAGGAGGGGTAATCACCCCTAACTTCCCTTTGAGATACTCAAAAGTATCTTTAGGCAAAGGCTTAGTAAAGATGTCTGCAATTTTTTCCTTAGTAGACATATACTCCAGTCTGATTTCTTTGTCACTCACTTTGTCTCTCAAAAAGTGATATTTGATAGATATATGCTTTGTCTTTGAATGCAACACCAGATTCTTAGAAATGTTTATTGCACTTGAATTATCACAAAATATAGCAATAGGCTCATCATACTCAATTCTGATATCTCTCAGCATCTGCTTCATCCATACTACTTGATTACAATTATTTGCAGCGACAATATATTCTACCTCAGTAGTAGATAAGGAAATGGAATTCTACTTTTTACGTAACCAAGACACCAACTTCTTCCCCAAGAAGAAGGCACCACCACTAGTAATTTTCCTATCATCCACATCACCTGCCCAATATACATCAGTAAAGGAACTCAAAGTAAGATCATCTTGAGGATACCAAAGGCCAAAATCAACTATCCCTTTCAAGTATCTGAAAATTCTCTTTACTGCAATCACATGGGATTCCTTCAGATCAACTTGATATCTAGAAACCATACATACAACATTCATGATGTCAGGTCAGGTCTAAGTCAAATAAAGCAATCCATCGATCATTGACCTGTATCTTGTCTTATTTGCTTTAGGAGAATCATCATTTTGTGTTAACTTGCATTCAGTTACCATGGGTGTACCAACATGCTTTAAGTCTTCCATGCCAAAAACTTTCAGTAGCTCTCTTACATATTTGGATTGAGATATAAAAATTCCATTATCTAACTGAGTGATTTGTAATCCCAAAAATAACTTCATCTCTCTGATCATAGACATTTCAAATTCACTCTTCATTTCATCAACAAACTTCATACACAAATCATCATCACCTCCAAAAATGATGTCATCAACAAAGACTTCAATAATCAATTTTTTATCATGATCCATCTTAAAATACAAATTACTATCAATAGTACCTTTATTAAATCCAAGCTTCAACAAGTATTTATCCAGTCTGACATACTAGGCTCTGGGGGCTTACTTGAGTCCATACAATGCTTTCTTCAATCAATAAACCATATCTCCCTTATCAGTTAGTTGAAATCCATCTGGTTGCTCAACATATACTTCTTCTTCTAGCTCGCCATTCAAAAATGCCAACTTTACATCCGTTTGATAGACTTTGTAGTTCTTAAAAGAAACATTCTTACAACTTCAATTCTAACAATAGGGGCAAAGGTTTCTTCAAAATCAATACCTTCCATCTGTGAGTACCCTTTACATACCAGTCTTTCTTTATTCTTGACCACTTCACCTTGTTCATTTAGCTTATTCCGAAAGACCCATTTAGTTCAAATCACATTTTTGTCTTGAGGTCTAGGAACAAGAATCCATGTATCATTTTTCTCTATCTGCATCAGTTCTTTCTTCATTGCTTCCATCCAATGTTCATCTTTACATGCTTCATTTACATTGTTGGGCTCAGTCTTGGAAATCAACAATACTCTTCTACAATTCTTCTTCTAGTCTGCACACCTTTGTTCTTATCTCCTATAATATGATATTCAGAATGATTTAGCTTTACATACCTTAGAACTAGGATTCTCTTGAACTTTTGGTTCTTTTGTTCTCTCTTTTGCACTTCCATTGGCCTCTCCTTCTTGATTCTCTTGATTCACCAGAACAATTTGGACTTGATTATTTGTCTAAGAATTTTTTCTTTTATCAGTACTATCAGGTTGGCCATTTGAATCATATCCACAGTATCTAGATGATCTAGTAGTGTCTTCATCAATTCTGACATTTGCACTTTCAACCATTTTCCTCAATCTTCTATTATAGCACTGGCAGGCCTTGATTTTAGTAGAATAACCTAGAAAGATTCCTTCATCACTTCTAGTATCAAACTTGCATATATTTTCATCTCTCTTGATGTAACATCTTTTTCCAAAGATTTTGAAACATTTAATAGTAGAATTATAACCAAACCATATCTCAAAAGGAGCCTTACCAGAAATACAATTGACATTTACCCAGTTAACAATATACACAACAATGCTTACAACTTCTCTCCAATAGATATGAGGTACATTACCTTCCAACATCATAGTTCTAGCAGCATCTAGAATTATTTGTTCTTTCTCTCTACAAATTTGTTTTGTTGAGGATTCTGGGGAGCAGATAACTATATTTTGATTCCATGCTCTTCACATAAAGAATTGAACTCCCGGGAAGTGAACTCACCACCTCTGTCTAACCTTAAGCATTTAATCTTCAAACCTGTCTCATTCTCAGCCATAGATTTGAAACTTTTGAACTTCTCTTATGCTTCATGTTTTTCTCTCAAGAAAGCAACCCATATCATCCTAGAGTAATCATCAATAAGCAACATAAAGTACCTTTCTCCTTGTAAACTTTTGATTTTGGAGGGACCACATAGATCAGTATGCACTAGCTCTAGTACTCCATTAGAATGATGTTTTTTTCTTCGAAAAGAAACTCTAGTCTGCTTTCCCATCTGACATTCCTTGCATATGGTGTTAGTAGGCTTCACTAGCTTAGGAAGATCTCTTAATGCTTGAGTGGAGCTTATCTTGTCAATGTTATCAAAATTCACATGACACAACCTTCTATGCCATAACCACATTTCATCAACTTGAGCAATTAAACAAATTTCACTAGCAACACTTAGGTGAAAAATATTACCTCTTGTCTTTGTACCTAAAGCAATTACATTTCCAGAACTTCCTAGTATCCTGCACTTTCCATCTTTGAACTAAAGATTGTATCCTTTGTCAACCATCTGTCCAACACTCAACATATTATGCTTCAAGCCTTCTACATAAAGGAAATCATCAATATTATGTTTACCACCAAGAGAAATAGTGCCTCTGCCACAAATCACACCAACATTGGTATCTCCAAATCTTACAACACCATCATCATACTTCTCCAAGCTTACAAACTTGTTTTTGTCACCAGTCATATGATGTGAGCATTCACTGTCAATCACCCACTCATCCTTTTCTTCAATTATGGCTGTAAGAGCTTTCTCAACATTCTTATTACTGGCAGATTCAGTGGACACTAGACCAATTTCCTTGATAGCAATGAATACCCATCCATCCTCATTTCCATTTTCTTTATTAGATTCTTCATCAATAACACCTTATTAAGCATAATAACATTTCTTTTGAAATTTAGGCTTGTCTGGTTTGAACCTAGGGACTCTTTCAGGACATCTTGATGCAAAATGACCTATCTTATTGCAAGAGAGACATTTAATAGACAACTTTACTTTGTACTTACCTTGTCCTCTATCTTCTCTTTTTACAATCAGTGCTTCCAACTCTTCTACCTCTCTTTCTTCATCTTCAATCTGTTTCATCTCATCTTCATAGTTGAATGTCTTTATAGAACTTTCTCCCAGATCATATCTCTGTTTGTTTCTTTCAGATACAATAGCTTTAAATGTAGATTTTGTCTTAGGGATAAAGTCGCCAAATTCACTCAACTCAAAGGTAGCAAGCTTAGCAATCAACATATCTCTTGTCACATTTGTTACAGTCCTGAGCTCTTCAATAACATGAGATTTCAATTTGTAAGAAGTAGGCAATGATCTGAGCACTTTAGCTACAATCTCTTGTTCATCCAAGATTCCATCGACACATCTAATACCCATCACTAGTTCATTTACATTTTGCATGAAAGAAATAATGTTTTCATCTTCGCCCATTTTCAAGTTTTCCCACTTGCCTTTCAAACTTTGTAGCTTAGCAACTTTCACTTGTGCATCTCCTTCATACAATGTTTCTAGCTTCTTCCAGATCTCATGTGTTGTTTTCAGATCCATCACATTTGTCATCTCTAAATCTGTTAGAGCACTCAACAATGCTTATATAGCCCTAATATTTGTTTCAACTTCTTTGATCTCATCAAGAGTAGAGGGACTATTCTGAGGAATAACATATCTGTTGTTTGTAATCTTCTAGAAGGGTTCACCAATGCATTTCAAATGAAACTCCATTCTAGCTTTCCACAAAGAGTAGTTTTTTCCATTGAATCTAGTACTATCCTTCTTGTATGATTCCATCTCGGATCACCTCAAGCTATTAAACTTCTTTAGAGGAGCTTGCTCTGATACCAAGTGTTGGAAAAACAAGGATAGACAACTGAGAGGGGGGGTGAATCATTTGTCATAGATTATTCAAACTTATTAAACCTTACTCAACTTATTCTCAGATCTAATGAAAGAACATTAAGCATAAAGAATCACCACATCAAAAACATAAAGAACACCAAGATTTTATAAGTGGAAACCTTGTTAGGGGAAAAACCACGGTGGATGTCAGTCCACAATATTATAGCATGCTAAAAGTATATAGATGAATAATGAGAATGCACATGCATTCAGGCACACTGCTTAGAGATCAGTGCTCAAATAAGACACATTGTCTTACAAAAAGATTCAGATTAAAACCATCTAAAGGATTTGAACTAAGGAATTAGCTTCTTTGAAAGCCTGATTATAGTTTCGATTAGGTATAGAAACACTTCTTCACACTTCGCTCAATCTTCTTCACACTTTGCTCTACAATCGAATGATCTGATCTTTATTCGCACATAAAGCTTGCATACTTCGCATTACACACACATCATGCATCTCAAATGAAAAGACAATCGCTCTTATATATCCACTACATGGAATTGCATCAACAACTTTGTCAGCCAAAAATAAAATGATAAATGAATACAAACTATCGACCCAATTCATGAACATATCTCAGTGCGCACCAACCGAAGTTGGTCACAACATAATGAAGACCCAAAACAACATCCTTGAATGCGCCAAACATTCAAAAATTAATCCAGAAGGATCCACAACATGCTACAATCACCATGTCGGCCAAGAACATGAAAACCTGAACATACAAAGGAAAAATCTCCAATCACGAGCACACCGATCAATGCGGACGAGCAACAAAGATAAAGAACAATCTAGAAACATCAATGAACATAACATGAGCATACACAACAACTCAAATTACCAAATTCACATTCTCTTCTTCCAAAAATACCAACTACAGTAATAGAATAACTGTAGGAACACAAAAAATCACAACTTGCTCAAATCTTGATGTGCACCTCTGAAACTTTTGGTAGATACACTAGATAGGCTCAACAAAAAACCCTTTAATCCACAACTTCTGAATACCAACATGACAAACTTTCCAATACATTGAAATTCACAGCTTCACAGACAACCTTCAACATATTTATTACAATTTTATCAATATCCTTGACATATACAACCTTCAAGACACCAATGCTAATAGTATTGGCATCAATGACAACCACATATCAACAACTCAACCACAACATCCAACAATACCTAATTCATCTTTCTACCTAGGTAGCTAATATTGCCTTGGTTCATAAGAATGGTGAGATATAAATATTTGTGGACTTTAGGAATCTTAATCAAGTGTCCTTGAAGGATAATTGCCTGCTTCCTGTTATGGATCATATTCTTCAGCGAGTAGTTGGCTCAAAGATGATGTCCATGTTGGATAGTTTTTCCGACTATGATTAGATTAGCATGGTAGGAGAAGATCAATATAAAACAACATTTACCACACCTTGGGGAACCTTCACCTATAATAGGATTCCATTTGGACTAATTAATACTGGGGAAACTTTCCAAAGGGCCATGGACCTATCTTTTGGGGATCTTAGGAATAAAATTATTGTTATCTATCTTGTTGTTTTTCTGCATTTTCTAAAAGGAGGGAAAATCATCTGAGAGATTTGGAACATGTGCTTCAAAGGTGTCAAGAACATGGTATTTCCTTAAACCCCAAGAAGTCGGTGTAGGAGTCACTAAAGGTAAGTTACTCGGTCACATAGTATCCAAGGAGGGAATCATAATAGACCCCGAGAGAGTTAAAGCTATCCTTCAGTTGAGTCTTCCTTCTAGCAGAACTAGAGTTAAATCCTTTTTTCGGTCAAGTTAATTTTCTAAGGAAATTTATCTTAGATTTCTCAAAAATTACTAAAAATATAGGTGAAGATGATGAAGGAGAAACAGGTTTTCAAATGGAGTGAAATCAGTAAACAAGCTTTCAAGGATATCAAGAAAGCTATTGCTCAGGCCCCTATTCTAGTCTACCCAAATATCAAAAAGGATTTCATCATCTATTGTTACACCTTATAGCACACTGTGTCTTCTATCTTACTCCAGGCTAATGAGTAGAATGTACAAGTGCCTATCGCCTTCATGAGTGAACCATTGAAGAAGCATGAGGTCAATTATTCCAAAGCTGAGAAGCATGTGTTTGCAGTTGTTAAAGTTAAACAATTTTTCTTCTATATTTTACACTCACATTCAATTGTGTTCATGCCAGATCCTACTACCAAGAGCATCCTTAATAGGATATTTGTTGTAATAGGAGAGGAGGATAGATTGCAAAGGTACAAGAATATGATCTAGATTTTAAACCTAAAAAATTGGTCCAGGGTAGAGGACTTTGTAAGCTGATGGTAAAAGATCAAGATAAGCAAGAAGATGAAGAAGATATCCCTCTGGTATTAATAGTTAGCCTTCAAGATGAATGGTTCTCTGACATAGCTTATTATCTCACCTAAAGAGACTCTCCAAAGCACATGTTGGGAAAGTGGAGGAGAGATCTTAAATTGAAGGTAGCTAAATATGTCATCTAAGAGGACACTTTATACAAAAGAGGTTTGGATGATGCATTTTTTAAATGTGTGGACAAAAGCCAACAAGAAAGGTTGTTGAGAATATTTCATAATGAGGTGTGTGGAGGATAGTTATCCTCCACTGTAACTACATTCAAGATCCTAATAAATGGTTACTATTGGCCAAGCATGTTCAAAGATGCATACTATTAGGTAGAAAGATGTGAGAAGTGTAAATTGTTTGCGAGCAAGCCTCAATTAGCAAAATTTTCACTTAGTCTTGTGGTAATTGATGGACCTTTCCAATAATGGGGTTTGGATTTCATAGGGCCTATCAGGACTTCCTCAATTGAGTGATGGGCACACTCATATCCTTACTGTAACAAATTACTTTACTAAATGGGTTGAGGTGATTCTTATGAAAAGAACAACTTTAGAAGTGGTCTACGACTTTATCAAGGAAAAAATCTTAGTAAGGTTTGGGGTACCTCATAAGATAGTGACTGATAATGCTACCAGTTTCTCCTCTAATGAGATCTCCCTTTTTTGTTATGATTATGGAGTTTTTTTTCTCACTCAGCTAATTATTATCCTTAAGGAAATGGTCATGCCAAATCCAGTAATAAGAACCTAGTTAGGATCATCAAGAAATTAGTGGATGAGAATCAAAAAGATTGGCACAAGAAGCTTTATGAGGCATTATGGGCAGAAAGAACGTCCTAGAAGAAGACCATGTGAATGAATCCTTTCAATTTATAGTATGGAGTAGGAATTTTCTTACCTCTCCCACTGGAACTTTTAGTGTGTAAGCAACAGATTGCACTAGAGGATCAAGAGTTCTAAGATGCTGTGGAAAAGAGGATTTTGTACCTACTGAAGATTGAAGAACAATGAATGAAACGGTGAATAATATTACTATGCATCAAGCTAAGGTCAAGAATATTTTTGATAAGAAGGAGAGGTCAAGAAATTTTATGATTGGATACTTGGGTATTACTATGGGATAAACGTAGGGAGCCGAAAGGCGCACGTAAATTTTTTGTTGCTCTCTGGATGAGTCCATTCAAAGTTACTCAAGAATGTGGTCCTAACACTTTTTACTTGGCCTACCTTGATAATACCTCCTTGCCTAATCCATATAATGGGCAGGATCTCAAACTCTACCTGATGTGAATGTCCTTCGAGGTTTTCTTTATATATAGTTAGTTTAGGTGGCAGTTTTAGTTTTGGTGTGTTTCTTTTTGGTATCTGAGAGTTCTTTGTCTAAATAATGTTATGAATCTATCGCCCAATGGATAAAACACTGATCATGTAAAGTTAGCTTCTGGGTTCCTTGCTTCATCCTTACAAGTCTTCGTCCCTAGTTAGAGCCAATTGTTACCATTGTTTTGTTATCCCTCAAAAACTGGTTTTCTACCCGCATTTTGGCTAAGTCTCATGTTGGTGTCATTTCGATAAGTTATTATAACCATAGTGATCTTCACCCGAGTTGTTAAAACCTTTTCATTCTCTACCCTAGTGGTCTTCTTAAAGAATTGTCCTATTGTTTGCCTTCTACAATGATTTAACAACTACGCCCTTACAACTGTGATTCAAATATTGGACATCTAATCTTAATAGCTATTTAAATCATCATGAAAGTGCATTTAACTTGTCAACCCAAGGACGTGAACTTGAAATGGGTCACCATAGTATGTGGACTAGGAATCCAAATTAGCCATATTCATCCTACAACTAAGAAAGACACAATGTTGAAAGTAAATTTCTTGGAAGGAAATAACATAAGTGTTGAGCAGCAATCAATAACAAAACTAAGCTGAAATGCATGATAGAAATAAAAAATTTAAGCGAACAAATAGGAAACTACTTTGTCTACTTTGGCTACAGGAACAATCACAGAATGGAATTCTAGTGGCTGCAGAAACAAACAGTGCCAGATTCTGAACTAATTACTGAACAAAAAATAACTAACTAACCTAAGGGATGAAATAATCACCAAGTGGGGCCCCTTGGATGACTATCCTCTAAAAAAAATATAAACTTAGATGCACGAACTTATAACTACATTTCATTTATTGAAAAATATGAGTACAATCGGGCAACATGACTGTATTATTGAAAATCTAAGAATGCAAGTACATAATCAGATTAAGCAAACTTTTGAGAAAGAGAATCCAAGTCTTATTTATAGAAGCTACTAAATAAGCACCTAGCAAGGCGGTCAAATCCATCAGAACAAGAGGACGCCACATTAGGGAAAGCATAAAAAGTAGAGGCAGTTACACATGCGCAGAATCTGGTCAAGTTGCATGTTTTCCTCAATGCAAATCTAGCACAACAGTAATGCCTATATTCACTCAACAGGAAATTAAGATCATTAAAAGGTGGTTACAACTTCGATTTGAATGAGGAATCTTTTTGCCATCAATATTCTTCCCTCATTGAATGACCACCTTGTTGACCGATATGGTGGATGACCAGCTGGTGGAATCTCCCTTAATTGTAGGCCTCTAATTATATCTACATGACAATATTAGTACGCATAACAACTGCATATTTATAACTATCTCAAAGTGATATTCATTAATCACATGTCAAATTAACATAGAAAGTTCATATAGCATGTCAATGTCATTTAAAAGTTATGAAAATAAGTTCATGTTGAAAGTCTATGGCTTTAAGGAAATATCATAAAAGGGTCAACATCCAAGCATAAAAGTCTATGACAACTATAGCAAATGGACAACAAACTCTATCAATAATTGGACCATAAACTAGACTCATCACTCCCCCCAACCTAAGGTCTTGTTGGTCCTCCAATAGAGAAAGAGTTGTTCTTTTTCTTGGTCAATACCCTGAAATTTGCAACTGCTAGCTATCTGACATCAGTTTATGTTGTGTCTAAATTAGGATCTCAATAGAAACCTTGTTGTCTGTCCAAATTGCTCCATATTTGTCTCTTTGTAGCTATGTCTTAACGGTAGTACCTAAAGTTTGGCACAAGCCACAATAGGATAGGTGGTTGAAAAGTCAGTGGAAGCCAAAATTGTCCCTTTGTCCTTCCAAACTGTATATATCTATCAACTCTCTTAAGTTTTGCAGCATAGTTTTGCGTGGAATGAGGCTCAGCTTGTTTCAAGTCATCAGTTAGGCTATTCCACCTTTGTGACAGGTATCCCATTACAAATTCCCCTGCGGTTTTTGCTATCTCCTCATATTCTTTATAAACTGTCTTTCTCTTAGGCAGGATCTTATTGCCATAGCCTGGTCAGTAAAGAATTTTGTGCCAATCCTTGAAAATGTCCCCTGGATTTTTAGATTCATCCCTGATGGGCAAGGGAGTGATGGATTCAATTTTCCCATAAGTCCTGAGCTGATTTCCCCAACTAACTTTGTTTTGTATCCAGGACATAAATGCCCTTAATTGGACATCTCCAACATACAAAATTGGATTCCAATCATGGTCTTTGGTCACAACATAATTATGTAAATAGAATTCACACAATAAATTTTTCATTTCAGGAGGAGCAATCCAATAAGCATTGAAGAATTCAAGAGGGGTCTCAATGGAAGGATTCAAACCTGAAACAATCCTTGCTAGTTTAAAAGAAATATGCTTCTACTTCAAATACATAGCATAGAACCTCGAAGGAGTCCTGCATTCTAATATTTGAGGTACTAAGGTTACCATATTATACACCTTTTTCTTTAAAGCAACAATTTCTTCATTCTTATCCTCAATCTCTTCATGTCTCTTTTGAATTTCCTTCTTTAACCTGTGTTTCTTTGCTTTTCATTCTGCTTCCCTCCTTTGTACTTCTTTCCATAAGTTCATGGCTACTATGTGCATTGAAGAATCAAAGGGCCTGCATATTCCTACCAAAACACTTTTGTTTGCTCTTCATAGAGTACTAGTTGTAGGGCTTCTGTTTGTTCAACCAATTCCGGCTACAGGGGTGCTGACTGTTCTCCCAGTTCTAGCTGTATGGCCTCAAGTTCTTGTTCTTGTTGCGGGACCTCAAGTTCATGTTCTTGTTGTAGGACCTCTTACTTTTGCTCTTGTTGTAGGAGCTCCTAATTTTTCTCATGCACTTGGCTTTCAACTTGTTCTGCAATGTCAACAAGATCTGCCAACATTATGTTTATTGCTTCCTCAAATATGCCCTTTTCCTCAATATTCACCTACCCCATTGGAGCTTCAGTATCCTCCCGTGATATTTCTCTAGGTTTAGGGCTTCCCCTTGGGAGATACACCAAAGGCTGGCTCAACTAGTCTTGATTTTATAGGGGGTTTCTACGCTTTTCTTTTGCTGTATAGGAAGAACAGTGTCAACTTTCCATTTTTTAGAGCTTGTCACTTCTTTTTATGCCATTTGTTTTTTAGCTTTTCCCTTTCTTATTTTTTCCTTCTTCTTTTGTGCCCTAGTTCTCATTAGGATTCCAAGAGGGACATCATCATTAGAATCTAGAGAGGAACTTTCTTTGTCTGAACGTTCAGCCTCAGAAGAACTAATCTCTATGGTTTGCTTGGTTGTAGGAGGGTTTACACTAGGGATCGTCTTCGAAGTTGAGGTTCCATGAGTGGCCCAAATATTTCTCATTCTCCTACTAACCCTATGAGGTTGAGGTAAAACCCTAGGTCGCAAATGCTCTAGTCTATTTTGATCAATATTCAAGAATTCTTCCCAAGTTATATCAGACACATCTTGTAGAGACTTCTCAACTAATAATTTGATCAAACAATGGTGGGAAATGGAATTATCCCTACCTTTCTGGGTCTCGACCGCCATGATTGAAATAAGGTGGTAAAGCATGTTTGGAACATTCATTCTTCTCTCGTGCCTCATGTGGTTTGGGAGTTTGAAATGCACAAATGTAGATTCGACTGACAACCTTCGTAGGTAATATACTTCACCACATAAACTACTACTTGCTTCCATGGCTCGGGCAGAGAAATTCTCTTCGTACCTTGTTTGTCCACATTCAATGGAGGGTCACCAAGTTCTATAAATTCGGCCCTAGCTGACCTAACATCTCTAGTAGCAGGGTAATGTTCACCATCAACAAGCAACCCTATAACTTCTACAATCCTCACTTCAGTGGCTATGACCTCCAACCCTTTTACCATGGCTTTTCCTCTTCAGACAATGTCTGGGTAAATTCCAATGCAACGTCTTCATCAAAACCATTCAGCTTCAAGAAATAATCTATCCATCCACAATTTCTAAACTCGTCCAGGCAAGGTGCATCCTATAGTAATACATCATGAACCATGGGTTCATTTCAAATTAACCCACCTCCCCATTGTTTAGTTATCTATAATCAAACAATCGATCTACAAAGCTTTCCTTCCTACAATCTTCATCTGAAAGCCAAACTTCTCCTTCCTGTAATGCTGCCAAATTTCCAACACCAATATTGTCTGAATTTTACCTTTTGGTTGAAGATTATGATAGGAGAAATAAAGGCAGTAAAGGAGTAATAAATGAAGGCTATGATAAAGGAAAATGGTGGTGGTTGATATCATTTCACACATGTGAGTCATCATCTCACTTAGAATTCAAATCGGCTCAATAACTTAAACTTTGCTAACGTGAACCAGTACGGACAGACACACAGACATGGTATTCACACTTTCCCCCCAACCTAAATTTGCACATGTGTCCTCACATGTGAGGTGGAATGACGATTTGATAGGGGAAGGGAATAATTACATGCTATGGCAAATGCCCATATTAATTTACAATAATTAAGATATAACAATTGATGCACACGTACTTGAATTCGTGGAAGATTTATTGCAAAGATTATGGAGAGAGTACATGTCACTTTTCAAGAAATCAGTTGAGCAATTAATGAAAGTGGAGCAGAATGAGTTGGAATGGAATGAAGTGAAATGATGGCGGCATGATGGAAGAAAGAGAAAGGTGGAATGGATGGGTGAAGAAGTGGACCCCCACAAAAGTGGAAGTCTTTATTATGACAAGTTACATACCTTAGTTAGCCAGAAGAAGGGACACTAGGTCCATTTCCTTCGGCTACAAGAAGTTTGGGTACTGCACATTGAGTGAATTGCTGCAGGAACTCCTCCTTGGAATTTGGCTTGTGATACAACCTAAGGCGATGACTGTTGACAAACAACTTAAAACTTTAGCAACCTCATACGATCCTAGCCACCTTGTCTACAATTTTTCTACATTGTCTTGATACCTTGAGTAAAAGAGCAGTGCCCAGTCAGGTAGCTGGAATTTCTTATCTTTGATGAATTTGTCATGCCACCTTATTCTCTGATTTTGCACTACCTCCGTGTGATGCAACACTTCCTTCCTCATCTCATCCAAAGCATTAAGTTGCATGACTCTATCCCTTTGGGCCTCAAATATATCCATCCCCAAGTCTAATAAAGTCCTAAGAGTCTTATGCTCAAATTCAATGGGTATAATAGTTGTCTTTCCATACAATAGCTCAAGTGGAGTGAATCCTGTAGTTGTTTTCCAAGTAGTTCTGTAGGCCCAAATAACTTTTGGTAATCTACTTTCCCAATCCTTTCTATGGATAGCCACTGTTTTGGTCAGAATGGCTTCAATTTCTTTGTTGGTCACCTCAACTTAGCCATTGGCCTAAGGGTGATAAGGAGTAGAATTCTTGTGCCTAATGGTTGAAGTGAATTGAGCCCCTTGATCAGTCACTATCTCTCTTGGAACCCCATACCATGTGAAAATTTCCTCATAAAGAAATTATGCAAACTTATTGTCTCATGCATGCTTCATGGCCTTAACTTCTACCCACTTGGTTACATAATTGGTGCATACCAAGATATAGGATTTACAATTTGATGGAGGATCAATGGGTCCTGCAAATTCCAATCCTCGCTTATCAAATGGAGTGATTACTACCTAGGGGTAAAGTGGCTTCTCATTAGATTTGGTTGGCCGACCCATCCTCTGGCATCTATCACACTTACTTGTATATCTCCCTGCATCCTTGTGGAGTGTGGGCTAGTAATATCCTATTTTCAAAATCTTCATTGTTGTCCTCTTGGCTGCAAAATTCCCTCCACATGGTTCATTGTGACATGCATTAAAAATTTCATATGTTTCATCTTCTCCCACACATCTCCTCATAACATGGTCTGGTCTAGTGTAAAACAAACATCCAACAATCATGAGAAAGGAAAAGATTTTTCTATAAGCACCCTCCTCTCTTTTGGAGAGAAGTGAGAAGGAACTCTCCCTATGACGAGATAATTAACTATGTCAGCATACTAGGGTGTCTGCACACTGATGGAAAATAGATGCTCATCAAGAAAAGAGTCATCTACTACTTGATTATCCTCTGATGTAATCGACCTTGAAAGAAAATAGCATTGGCCTTCCCTGGTTTATCCATAATGATTATGTCAAACTCCTGCATCAACAATAACCATCTTGCTAGCCTACTTGAGATCAGGGGTTTATTCATGAGGTGTTTAATGGTTGCATGATCGATGTGCACAAATATTTGGTTGCCTATTATTTAGTGCCTGAATTTGTTTAGGGCATAGATCGCTGCCAACATTTCTTTTTTTGTCACTATATAGTTAAATTCAGCTCCCTACAGATTTTTGCTAACAAAATAGATAACATTTTCAATAGCTCCCTCTTTCTATCCTAAGACTGCTCCTATAGCATAGTTTGATGCATCTGTATGGATGTGAAAAGGAAGCTCCCAATTAGGACCCTCGAGTATAGGAGCATGAGTCAAAGCTGCTTTCAAGTCAGAAAATGCCTTGTCATAGTCTTTTGTCCATTGAAATTAAACATCTTTAATTAGGATATTATACAATGGTGTTGACATTTTTCTGAAGTCTTTGATGAACCTCCTATAATACCCTGCATCTCCTAAGAAGCTCCTGACATCTTTTTATTTTGCAGGGATAGGTAGATTGGTGATCACCTCAATCTTTGCAGGATCTACTTGAATTCCTTTGCAAGAGATGTAGTGGCCAAGAACTACACCTTCTTGCATCATCATGAAGCACTTTTCACTATTTAAAGATAGATTTTGGTCTTCACATCTCTGTAGGACTCTGCTGAGATTTTTTGATGCTTCATTGTAATCAACACCATAAGTAGTGAAGTCATCCATATAGATTTCTATGCAATCAAGAGAGATGTCTGAAAATATGCTAATGAGTGCCCTCTAAAAAGTTGTAGGTGCATTGCATAAGCCAAATGGAACTGCTGAGTAGGCATAGGTCCTCCATGGACAGGTAAAGGTGGTCTTCTTCTGGTCCTATGGTGCAATTTGGCTCTGGTTATAGCCGTTGAATCCATCTAGGAAAGAAAAGTATTGCTTTCTTGCAAGTGAGTCCAAAACTTGATCTATGAAAGGTAAGGGAAAATGGTCCTTTTTGGTAGTAGCATTAAGTTCCCTGTAATCAACACAAACTTTCCACTTCCACCCTTTTTTGGGCACAATCACCAATGGGGACACCAATTAGCTATCTGAAATGGGGTAGATAAATCTTACATCTAGCAATTTTTGCAGTTCCCCTTTTACAATTTCTCTCAATGCAGGGTTAATTCTTCTTTATGGCTGCCTCACTAGTGTACAGTCATTTCTTATGTGTATTCTATGAGTGTAAAGCTTAGGTTCCAATCACTTCATATCATGATAATCCCATGCAAATACACACTAGTGGGCCCTTAGTAAGTTTGTCAATGACAACTGTTGTTCTTCACTCAGTTTGTTGTTAATATTTAGATATTTTCCTTCAAACACCTGCACTTGTGTAGTTAACTCTACAATAGTTGCTTCACTAATGATTGGTACCTTGAGTTCATGTGGCAGCAATGTATGAGACATACCTATTACTGCATGAAATTTGGCTGCAAGAAGAATGACTGCAGGAAGAGCAGTTGCAGGAAGAGCGGTTGCAGGAAGAGTTGTTGCAGGAAGAGCGGTTGCAGGAAGAGCGGTTGTAGGAAGAGTGGGGATGAGTGTCTTCATTGTATTAGCAAAATCAGATGCATGAGAGGATGATGCTTCCTCTACCCTATAATGGTTTTGAATTATGTTAGACAATACTTCATTGTCTTGAAGCTACGTGAAAGAAATTATGCTTAACATCATAAGTTGTGCCACAAAATTGACTTCCTCGACCTCTTTACCAACATGTGGCCACATCAGATCATTCCTATCATGGGAGGGCTGAGAATGAGAGTAGAGAACAAGTTTTTTGGTGCTCTTTCCATTAGAAATGGTCATGTCTCTTATCTGACATCCAATATAGGCATCTGTTTTTGCTAACCATGGCCTTCCAAGAATCATGGGGTACCTGCCTAGTGTGGCCTTAGGAGAAAGAATCATAAAATCTGTTGGGTACTCCCAAGAGTCTAGAGTTACCACAAGATCCTCTACTATCCCATTAGGCTTAATAGTAGAACTATCAACAAGTTACAGGACAATAGGAGTAGGTTTCATGTTTGCAACATTTAGTTGTTGCAGGATGTCCATAGTCATTACATTTATTGCTGCTCCCAAATCAATCAGAGCATTCTTTATCTGGATCCCATTTATAAAAAATCCTACCATAGGACTCTGTGGGACATTATATTGGGAATAGTCACTTTCCCAAGCATGATGTCAGCCAACTGACCCACCACATGAATCGTAGTGGGGTCTTTCTTCTTCCTGCCTAACTTCTTAAGGCATGCTTCTTTGATTGCTTTTTCATATATGGGAACATCTTTTATGGCCTGAAATAGAGGTATTTGGACGCATATATGCTTCAATTGATCTAAACTGTCAAAATTTGTGTCCTCCTTCTCTTCCTTTTGTTTCACAGTTTCCAACCTCTAGGGAAATGGTGGTTCTGGTTCAATTTGCTTGACTAGGATTGGTTCAGGATGTTTAGGTGGACTTGGTTGAATGGGGACATTTAGAGGCTCATCTTCTTCCATAGGAAGCTCAGTGATAATGGGTGTGGAAGGAGCTGGAAAAGTAGTTCCTGAATGCAAGCGAATGTTACTTACACTCACAACATATGCAGGGAATTAATTTGGATCAACAGAGTATACCGACTACTGTTGTGGTTTATTATTTGGGTTAGGAGTGGGTTGGGCTAGCATCTAAGTACGTTTAGGTGCATTTGAATTTGAACTAGAAGGAGGAGGCATTATAGAAGATTGTTGGAGATGAGAAGGTGGCTGCATGTAATTGGTTTTTTGGTTTGGCCATTGTTGTCCTCCCCTCCATTGAGATGTTTGCTGCTAGTTTCGTGGAGTTGGCTGCCAATTTCCTTGAAACTGTTGCCAATTCCCCTGAGGTTGTTGCCACTGGGGTGGAGATTTTTGGTGGTTGGGCCAGATATTTGGAGGTTTATTCCAAGGTTGTGGTGGATATCCTCCATAATTGGATGGATTGGGGGTTGCCATTGGTTACCAGATGAATAAGAATTGAAATATGGCCCAACAAAAGATAGTGGATCTGGTGGCATGCCTTGTCTAGGAGCCCATGGCCTCCTTTGTGTAACATAGTAGACTTGATCTTCTTCAACCTGGATTGGCTTGAACTCAGGTGCCATCTGCTTGTTGTCAATATTAGCTATCATCTTGCATCTGCAGTCCTTCTTCTTTTGTTTGCAATGAGGGCAATATTTTGCCAACATTGTCTCTGCCTCCTCTTGTTTCTTCTTGGCCTGAAGTGTATCCAGCTAAGTAGCTAGATTGTTTATGATGTCTTGCTTGAATTTTTCCAGTAAGTGAGTAATCTTCATCCTTGAAACTCCACTGGTAGATGACTTACCCATGGAAGATTGGTATGCTCTCCCCTTCTTTGAAATTTCCCTAGAATAGTTCTAACATATCTTCTTGATGTTCTCCCAAGGAACTTGGGTAATATCTCCTCCTCCCATCAAGTCCAAGGCATCTGTACAACTTTCATTAATTCCTCTTAAGAAAATTAGCTTATGTGATTCTTCATTGAGTGTATGGTGTGCAGATTTCTGTAGGAAAAATATAAAACTTGAAATATAATCTTCTAGGTTCTCATCTTCCTTTCGCTGCATTCTAAAAATGTCACCTCCTCTCATGTCACTGCCCCTGCAATACTCCTTGTATTTCTCAAGGAACTTCATCTTCATGTCCTCCCAAGTCTCCACAGTATCTCTACCTAGGCTCATAAACCCTCTTAATGCAACTTCTTTCAAGGTGGCAGGGAATAGCTTAAGCCTATGGGCATCAGTGGTATAGTCATAACTCCTACAAAGTATATCAAACTCGAACAAGAGTGTATCAGGATCTTCTGTGACAAGTCCATAGAACTTAGGAAGGACTGAAGCAGGGATATTTTTGAGGTTGTCTACTTCATTCTTATGAGCAACGGGGAAAGGAAAAGCTGGTTGGTTAGGTCTGTTCCCATTTGCATCACCCATGCCTTCCTGATGAAGTTCCAAAGCAAGGGGGTTCTCAATCAGATTTTGATCTTCAAAGGAAACTTCAGAATTGGTCAGATCTGGAAATGTATCAGCAAAGAGGTGTGTCTTCTTATTTTTCATTTCTTGGCAGGTTCTGATACTCAATTATCTAGAATAGATCAGGATTGTTAGGAAGGAATCTCCCACGAGCATCTCTTCTCCTTTCTCTATGCATACAGTATCAACTGACTATCAACCAACTCACACAAAGAATTGGAAAAATAATAGGGGAGTCATTACTTTCCTAAATGAGGGGTACACTAAGAACAACTTCTAGAAATACTACAACAAGGAAAACTATCAATGACTCCAAAGAACTCCCTAGTTTGACACCATCCCCGACAACGACACCAAAAATGTTGGCCTCCTACAATGATTTAAAAACTAAGCCCTTATAGCTGTGATTCAGAGATTGGACATCTAACCAGGATAGCTATTTCAATCATCATGAAGGTGCATTTAACTTGTCAACCCAGGGACATGAACTTGAAATGGGTCAGCACGGTATGTGCACTAGGAATCCAAAGTAGCCATATTCATCCTACAAGTAAGAAAGACACAATGCTGAAAGTAAATTGCTTGGAAAGAAATAACATAAGTGTTGAGCATCAATCAATAACTAGAAAATAAGCTCAAATGCATGACATAAATGAAAATATGAGCGAACAAACATGAAACTACTTTGTCTGCTTTGGTTGTAGGACAATCACATAATGGAATTCTAGTGGATGCAGGAACAGACAGTGCCAAATTCTTAACTAATTACTGAACATAAAATAACTAACTAACCTAAGGGAGGAAATACTCACCAGGTGGGCCCCCTTGGATGAGTATCGCCTAAAACAAATATAAACTTAGATGCACGAACTTATAAATTCATTTCATTCATTGAAAAACATGAGTATAACCAGGCAACATGATTGTCTTACTGAAAAACTAAGAGTGTGAGTACATCATTAGATTAAGCAACCTTTCGATAAGGAGCATCCAAGTCTTATTTATAGAAGCTACTAACTAAGCACCTAGCAAGGCAATCAACTCTATCAGAATAGGAGGATGCCACATTAGGGAAAGCATAAAAAGTGGAGAGGCAGTTACGCATGCGTAAAATCTGGTCAAGCATGTTTGCCTCAACGCAAATCTAGCACAATAGTAATGCCTATATTCGTTCAACAGGCAATTAAGACCATTACAAGGCAGTTACAACTTTGATTTGAATGAGGAATTTTTCCACCGTCAAGAGTCTTCCCTCATTGAATAACCACCTTGTTGATAGGTATGGCGGATGACTAGCTAGCGGAATCTCCCTTAATTGCAGGCCTCTAATTATATCTGCATGACAATATTAGTACGCACAACAACTACATATTTGTAACTATCTCAAAGTGATATTCATTAATCACATGTAAAATTAACATAGAAATTTCATATAGCACGTCAATGCCATTTAAAAGTTATGAAAATAAGTTCATGTCCAAAGTTTATGGCTTTAAGGAAATATAATAAAAAGGTCAACATCCAAGCATCAAAGTCTATGAAAACTACAACAAATGGACAAAAAACTCTATCAATAATTGGACCATAAACTAGACTCATCACCTATATTGCATGAGGCAATGTTTTTCAAAGTTATGTGAACTTTTGTAAGTTCCACTTTAGTCATCTCCCAAGTTATTTCAGCATTTCTTAGAGCTTATTCAATTTTGGCGGTATTTAACCAAGTTATCCAAACTCTTTCTAGAGGTTTTGAAGATGGCTTAAAGCAATTATAAAAGTATGGGTTGTATTTTCCCATTGGTTATAGAACTCTTGGAAGTGTTCACCAGTTATGTGAACTGCCTTTCTCGTCGCTAAGATAGCCATTTCCCTTCAAATTTTTAAAAGGTAGTCATAACGAGGTGATGATGTGAAAGGTTACATGGGCCAACATTACAAGGGGTACCGTTAAATGGATATCTACTTATGCATTTATTGTAGAGAGATAAAAGGAAACTAGAGCTAGGAAAGAAGAGCATAATTCAGCTACGATACTAAGGAATATGAAAGGAGAGTGTGTTGATGCAGACATTGATTATTGGATTCCATAGTTGCTTGAGGTGTTTCTTTCCTTGCCTGGTTCAGTAGCTATTTCTAATTGTAGTTTGAATTCAAATGTTTTAAATATTATCATCTTTTCTAGTACAATTATATACAAACCCTAGTGTGCTAGCTACAATGAGGTACAAATTCTAGGGTTATGAATATATTTTTGGGTTAACCTGCACCATGCGTACAATAGGGGATACTAAACTAGGGCAAGTGAATTTGGATGAATTTAGGGAAAATTTAGTAAACTGAATCCACCACACATCACACAACAAGTTACTAATAGTGGATTAATTGAGGTGGCCACATTCCCCATAGCAATTCAGTTCCTAGAATTGGTCCTTGAATGTATCAAGCATTATTATTCTCAGGCCTGTGAAATTAGAATGGAGGATAATAAATTGGTTGTTAATATCCAAAGAACCACCTTTGCCTCATGTTTGAAAATCCTTGAAAGGGAGAAATTTTCAGCCTTAGATTTCACAAACTCATAGATTGAGTTCTTAGCTAAGAAGGGATTCTACCTTAATGAGATGGCAAAGAATTGGTTAGCAAAACCTAGGAGAGGAAAATATCAATTACCAAGGAATTTACATAGGAATCACTTCATCGAGGAAATATCAAATATTGTTATGTTGTTGCATAGGCTGAGAGGAAATGAAGACGTGCATGATTTCCAAGATTGGATGTATTTCTTCATCCAGATTGTACTTGAGGGAAACTAGTTTTTGGACTGTGTGCAACTTATCAATGACAGGTTGCATAAATTACTTGTCTTCTTCACAATCAACAAAATTTTCCATATGTCTTCATATTTAATCTATACCATTACCAATACTATACCCTAGCCAAGTTTGAGGTTAAGTGACCTTCCCCGTGATGAAGTCCCAATCTTTAGATATTATGATAAGTTGTAGTTGAGTAAGAGTTTCCTCCACCATAGAAGGATATCTGACACCTTCACCATGAGGATGACCTGAGAATTACATGGGAAAATTGAAATGAGACTCACTCCAGAAGCCATGCATTTTGTTGGTTTATAGGGAGTCATTTTATTCAATTTCAAAGGTTCTCTTACATACGAATTGGTGGTTTCAGTGGCTCTCCTCTAAAGCTCCCTAGGTACCTAGAGGACAAGTTTGTAATTATTGAATTCTATAGACAACTTGTTGATGTGAATAAGAGATTCCAAGAGTGCAAAAGGTTTACCATTTAATTTCCTATGGGTTTTGACCCTTTCACCTACAATTCCATGTCGAATACTTTGAACATTGAAATGGAAATGTCTAAATATACTTTGCAATTTTATGATGAATGCTTTCCCTTTGATATTAAAGATTATGTGAAAAAAAACTTGAAGTTAGGACCTAGTTTATTTCATTTTCTCGACCTATAAGATTATTGGGCTAATTGCTTTGATGAATTTGAAGTGAGAAAGAGAAATTGGATGAGGTTGTCTTTGAGATAAATAATCACTTTTGGTTTAGACTGTGATGTACAAGGCATTGAAGATGATGGATCAAATTTATTGGATCTAATCTTTACAAAGCTTATATCTCATTGACCCATTACTACTATGGATTGGAGTAACAAGGAAATTAAAACAATTGTAGTGAGAACTGGAAATGTCTTATGGAGGTCACAAGAATGGGTTGCTAAAAAGAAAATAGAGCAATCTCGCCCTCAAACCAAGTCACAGGATACTCAAACTGTAGGAGGAAGCAACCAACCCCCTATAATTTCAGGGACTTTTGGGTTAGCTTCACACCAAATTCCATCCAAAACTCAAGGTGATGGCGATGATGAACCTTTTGAGAAGATTTTTTCTAGCAAACTTGTGGAGAAGAAATCCTTGATCTACCCCACTTGGATAAGGATAAAGAGGTCGATGAAGGAGAATAATATTTAGGAAACATTGAGATCAATAGTTCTTCCTCATCTTGTCGTTCATCACCTATCAGATAAGTAAATGAGTTTCTAAGACCTAGGTCTTCCCCACCTTCATTACAAGATGTACACATTGACACTCCAATAAAGAGAATATTATTTGATTCTTCCAGTTCTAAGGCTACCACTATTCCTTCTACTCCAATTTGGTTGGAAGATAAATTATCAAAGAAGAGGAAAGCAATATAGTTAGATCTCTCGAAACAAGATATGTTGGGTCAACTACTTCAAAGGACTCTTAAACCCAAAAGATTGAAGACTACTACCAAGCTAATGGATGATGGTAGTTTAGGGAATTTGTGTCTAGAAGTTGCTCATCCTACTGCACATAAAGAGGTCACTCAAGCAATTTCAAGTGACTTTGATATTGCTAGAATAAACTTAGTACCCTCTACAAGAGATGGAGATGTGTAAAACTTCCAAGTATCAACAACAAGGTTGGTTTAGTGATCTAATAAAGATAAAAAGAGAAAAGATGGGTTAAAGAATAAAGTTAAGGTTTTAACTAAATGCTTAAAATAAGTCTTTGATCTTCCCCCTCAACCAATCTCTCAAGATAAATCATCCTTTGACCCAATGTTAGTGATGGAAAGGGAGGTGGTAAGAAAGATGAAAAGTTTAAATGTATTTGGAAAGGCATAGAAGATTGGAGCAATGGCATAATAAACAAAGGCAATGAAATTATTTTGGACTTGTTGAAGATCCACCAGAAAGCATATGCCCTAAAAATTAACATGGAGAAAGATATTGTTGTTGGTGAGAAAGAAGAAGTATTATGGCCTTAGTATCTAAATGAAATCAAAGGAATGTTGAATATGGGGATGGAGAGATTGGCTAATGAGAAAATTATTCCTAATGCTATTGACAAGCATTGTACAATTTGGAACAAGAGTGTGGAATAGAAACTGCTAGTTATCAAACATGGCTTGTAAGAATTTAATAAGATGTTAACTAAAATCAAGACAATCATAGGGGAGGTCCATAAGAATCTTAATGCACTCAGTTTACATCCTGGTTTCCAGGGAGGTGGTAGTAATGAAGATGCTAGGGTCCTAAAGGAAAGCTTCAAGAAGATGATCGATGGGATCTTTAGCTCCTAGTCTTTTGATACTGAGAGTTTAAGAAAGTTTAGTGTAGTAGACTTAGTCTTGTTTCAAACAACTGGATTGGAAGGCACATATGATCAAAGAATTGAAATCACTCGTGATAACCATCTGGTTTGGAAGTTACGGATGGGGAACATTACTATTCCTCAACATAAGGATTTTCCACTTGTCACAAAATCTTTCCAAGCTTTATGAAAAAGACTTGCCTCATCCATAGAATCTGGAAGTGAAGCACCACTACCTTGAATTTTCAGTTGCTTTATTATTTCTATATAGTATTTTGAAAATACTTTACATTTTTGGCTAGTTATGGTTGAAAGGAAGCGGTTACTCACTCGCTTATTTATATCTGTATTTGGAACGAAAAAACTCTCTCTAGCTAGTTTTTAAGAACCTGATATTATGGTGCAGAAGCACACAGGTGGACATGCGATCAACAACAACCAAAAATATTGTTGGTTTGCCTTTTCTTCTAGTTTTGGTTTGTTTTGATTTTGTTTAAATCTTCTCTTAGCATTGGCAACACATGGTTTTCATCAGTTGTTGGTTTTTAGCCTCATCGGTAAAATGGCATATTGCAAAGTTTGGCATAACCCACATAATTACTTCTTTCAATGATACATTTTTTCAAGCATAGAATGATGTGATCTTACACCAACATCACATTGATGACATACATGGAATAATGCTAAAAGGAAACTTTAATGTAGACGTGGTTTGATCGGAGCTCACAGCTTGAGGAATTCATAGTTTGATTTACACATTATTATTGAAATTTGTATATTTCTATACAATGTAACCATGTTATTATTTATGCTATTATTCAACAAGATATTTAAAAGGGAAAAAAACAAACCCATCGATTAAATGGGGCAACAAGGGAGGTGTAAAGGAGAAGTCACTCTTGTTTTTAAAAGAAATTACATGTGAAATGGAACGGTGGAAGCTAAAAAGAATAGCTAAGCGGATAATGGTAGTGGTAAGGAAAGGAGCCCACTAAAAGTTGTAGATGGAAATAATATATGCATTGAATAAAACCCACACAACCATGAAATTCGATGCAATGTGAAGTGAAAAGGCCACGTCACTCCATAGGAATATTTTAAAAATTTAAAATACAAATAGGAGAAGTTGAAGGGGTAGATATGGACAAGAAAAATAAGAATGGATTTGGTTGGGTTGAAAAAAAATAGGGGAGGCATGGAGAAAGAGGAGAAGTCGTGTGGAAGTAGAGGAAGAATATAATACATTGCCCACGTAACATATTGAAGAGGAAGCCCACGATCTATAATTTTTTTGTCTTGAAATAAAGCCCCTTTACAATAGTGCGTGCAACTAGAGGAGGTCAAATTGTTTGGACAGAGGAATGTTGATTCCTCAACTTGCAGATGCTATATGTATTGGGGTGCGTTGAAAAGAAGAGCATCACGATAGGAGGAAATCGATTTTCCAAGAAGATTGGCTAGAAACACAGAAGAAGAGCCTGCGAAGATAGGAGAGTAAATACCCAAAGAGCATGCATGTCTTGGCTAGAGTAGAAAATTTAAAAAAAAAAAAAACCTAGATGTCGAACTAATGAAATGAGAATACTTTGATAAAATCTAAGCAATTTTAGAATCATATTCAAGTTTCGAATTGGAAGGTTGTGTGGTCTTGCCCATTGTTTTAATAAATTTTGTTCAAGATTTTAAACACATTTAATTTGATCAATTTTGAGATGTTCATTAGGAGTTTGTAGTTGTGGTATTATGAAATTTTGTGATCAATAAATTTGAATGTGAGAGGATTTGTTACTGTCAATGATTTGGGTGAAGTTTTGTTTGTTGATTATTATGGAAAGCGAGAGAAGAATTGTCTCTTGTATCAATTGGTATCAGAGCCAGAGGCTTTGAGTAATAGACAAAAGGCCAAATGTGAGACAGCCTATGCCAAGACCTATGAGTGGTGAATGAAGAGCAGTGGAGAAGAGCTCATGTGAGAATTGTTGCAGGTTTGTGAAGTCTTGAACAGTTGAGAGCTAAAGAGCCACAAGTAATCATAGATTGCAAAGAGTGTAGTGTGGATTGCAGAAGATTGTAGCAAGTGAGATGGGGATATTTTGTGAGAAAGAATCCCATCATATGGGATGGATGGAGGTAGTACCAAAAGACGAAGATCTCCTTGATGATGGTTGATATAAATGAGAATCGATAGATTGGAAGCAAGATAACGAGAAGAATTGGTCAAGCATGATGAAGATAAGCATGAGGTTGCAGTGAAGACATTCCATGAGGAAAGCATGGAGAAAAATGGTGAAAATGAAGAGGTGAGTAGCGAAGAAGTGGAATTGGATATAGCAATGATTGAAGAAGAAAAGAATGAAGTGAGCAACAAAGAGGTTGCAGCGAATGGCGAAGGTGAAGAAGATTTGTTGGCACAAATTTCAGTGATAGATAGTGAGTGGTTTGAGAAGATTGCAACAAATAAAGGAGAGAAATATGTTGCAATAGTTGAAGACAACATTGTAGAGGAAGATGTCACAACAACAAAGAAGGATGAGGTATTTTTTGAAATTTGTGAATTTAGTCATATTTTTGTTTACCTTCATTTATGAGAGGAGAAATTGAAGAGTATGATTAGGGGAAAATAGAACAGGATATGGAAATCTTTAATTTCCATAAATTTGATCATATCGACTTGTGTGTGGATGAGTGGGCAGGAAGATTTTGGTGGAGGTGGTCAGTCTATGGTGGGATTGATCCCACAGACGAGGAGCCAAGAGAAGGAATAATTTGGCAGAGGAGGATGGTACATGGCGGATATAAGTCCATGAGAGGAGAGAAGGGTGGTGAATGGAGTTGTGGAAGGAGGATGGTGTTTGTGTCGATGAAGTGTTGGAAAAAGAGAAAAAAGAAATAACTATGTGCACATTTCATAGTGATGGAGTTCATTGTAGATTGCTTGCAATTTAAAAGAATGGTTCTACCATTCAACTCTGCTATTGTGAGCCTATGCTCACAATATTTCTTACCTGACATGTATGGTGCAAGAGTACACGAGTGGATAGGCGATCAACACCAACCAAAAATATTGTTGGTTCTTTTTCTTCTAGTTTTGGTTCATTTTTATTTTGTTTGGATCTTCTCTTAGCATTGGCAACACATGGTTTTCATCAGTTGTTGGTTTTCGGCCTCATCGATAAAATGGCGTATTGCATAGTTTGGTATAGCCCACATAATTACTTCTTTCAATGATAAATTTGTCAAGCATAGAATGATGTGATCTTACACCAACATCACATTGATGACATACATGAAATAATGTTAAAAGAAAACTTTAATGTAGATGTGGTCTGATCGAAGCTCATAGCTTGAGGAAGTCATGGTTTGATTTACACATATTATTATTGAAATTTGCATATTTATACAAAATGTAACCATGTTCTTATTTATGCCATTATTCAACAATATATTTAAAGGGGGAAAAGAAAAAACAAACCCATCAATTAAATGGGGCAACAATGTAAGGAAATAAAGAGATGTGAGGGAGAAGTTAGTGTTATTTTTAAAATAAATTACATGTGCAATGGAACAACGAAAGCTACAAAGATTAGCTAAGTAGATAATGGCATTGGTAAGGAAAGGAGCCCACTAAAAATTGCATATGGAAATAATATATGCATTGAATAAAACCCACACAACCATGAAATTCTATACAATGTGAAGTGGAAAGGCCACACCACTCCATAGGAGTATTTTTAAAACTTAAAATACAAATTGGAGAAGTTGAAGGGGTAGACATGGACAAGAAAAATAAGAATGAATTTGGTTGGGTTAAAAAAAATAGGGGAGGCATGGAGACAAAGGAGAAGTCACGTGGAAGTAAAGGAAGAATAGAAGACACTGCCCACACAACATGCTAAAGAGGAAACCCACGATCTGCAATTTTTTTGTCTAGAAATAGAGCCCCTTTACAATAGTGCGTGTAGTTGGAGGAGGTCAAATTGTTTGGACAGAGGAATGTTGATTCTTCAACTTGCAGATGCTATTTGTCTTGGGGTGCATTGAAAATAAGAGCAACACGATAGGAGGAAATTGATTTGCCAAGAAGACTAGCTGGAAACACAGAAGAAGAGCCTGAGAATATAGGAGAGTAAACACCCAAAGAGCATGCGTGTCTTGGCTAGAGAAAAAAATTTAAAAAATAAATAATACCTAGATGTTGACCTAATGAAATGAGAAGACTTTGATAAAATCTAAGAAATTTTAGAATTATAATCAAGATTCCAATTGGAAGGTTGTGTGGCAGAAATCTTGCCCATTGTTTTAATAAATTTTGTTCAAGATTTTAAACACATTTAATTTGATCAATTTTGAGATGTCTAGTTGGAGTTTGTAATTGTGGTACTGTGAAATTTTGTGATCAATAAAATTGAATGTGAGAGGATTTGTTATTGTTAGTGATTTGGGTGAAGTTTTGTTTATTGATTATTGTGGAAAGCGAGAGAAGAATTGTCTCTTGCATCATATTATATGCTCTGAATATAATTTTGCATTTTTTGCTAATTGAAATCACTAGCTGTCTATGTGCATCTAGTTTATGGGGATAACTTGAACATCTTAAATATGTGTGTTTAATCTTTTATTTCATGTTTATGCTTGTTCTTGTGTGAATGTATATGCACTTATCTCTATAATTGATTTCATTTTCCAGCTAATATTGGGTTAATATTCCATAATTAGATCATCTTATGTGAGTTGGTCTTTGTGCCAACGTTTATATCATCATCCTTTCAGTGCATTTGATATTGGAAACCCTTCTAATATCGAATTTAGCCTTTACCGCTTTCTAGTTAAAATCACATATAGTTTTATTTTCAATTCATCTTAATTCATTGGATATCATACGAGGGAGTTGTACCTCTTCAATTCAGAGGGTGATTGCTTTCTCAAAGAGAGCAGTTATCCAGAGCTATTGGAAGCATTGACACCTTTCAAGCAAAGAGTCAATATCCTTAATTGAAACCTCAAGGTGCTCAATTTGTTAGCCAACAATATATAAGCAATGATAAAAAAACTAGCCTTGTGTGGTGCAATTATTGTTATATCTATTTTCTTAACAAGAGGCAAAATAGTAAGTTTCAATTCCAAATGTTGTTATGATATAACAAGTGGATGATCCTCCAATCTAGTGTAATCTCTAAATCTATTTGGTTTGATGTGAATATGGTGTTCCTCACTATGATCAATATTAGATGCATCATCGTTGCCCCCATCTTCCAAATGCGACATCAATTTTAATTCTTAGAAATGGGGAGATGTACTAGAAATATTGTGATGCAAAAATTCATTTTCCAATAATCACTCTTACATTTGCATACACTATCACGTGAATATGGAAATGAATGATATGATTTATAAAAAAAACTATTCCCTTGGTAAGGAAATAAAACCATTGATATATAAAATTTGAATCTCATAGTAATAAATGTAATTTGAAATCACAACACGTAATTATTATTTTTCTCAATCTTCTTGATTGTATTGTATAAGTTGAGTAATTTTTTTTTGTCTTAGGCTCTATATTATAGTAAGAAATTTAGATTAAATAATTTTATAAATCCATAAAAGAAGTGATAGAAGCATGAAGCAATGAATAAATCCATTTGACTACTTGAACACTTGAGACCCATGGAAATAATCTAATAAACAAATTATATTCATCAAACTAGTAAAACTATGTAGTTTTGAAAGATCTTAGATGAAGAAAAAAATTTCCTCTCCAATTATACTTCATAAAATAAAATGCAATAAATCCATTTGGTGAAGGATAAACCAAAATGTCATATAATGTCAAAGGATTGTATGTATCTCATTAGTGTAATCTTTATTTCTAGATTAATGCTCAAAATTATTAATAAAACTTTTAAAATGGTTAAATATTTTCATGATGGTGTGAAATAAATGCAAAATATCATGATTAATATACCCATTATATTGATCTATATGTAAATCATGTGTAATAATGGATGATAATGTAAGAGATAAATTATTATATAATTACCATTATCTTCACATATGTAAAATGAAAATCTTAAAAGGTCCTCATGTTCCTCTTCTTCGTCTTGCATGTGTAAGTCATATGTGTGTTCGATATGAGATGTATAAGAGGACATGCCATAGGAAAGCACAAAAGGATTCATAGGATAATCCACATAAACATCCATAATGATTATATCATCCTGATGCATGAAATAATCCACATGATCTCCTAAGGAAAATTCATTAGAAGATGGAGGATGAGAACCATGAAAAATATGTGCACTAGAGAAAAAAGTAAAGTAATAAATTCAAGCACATGAGAACACATAAAATGGTGTATATTAATCATGACATGATCCAAACAAATAGTTTCCTCTATCAAGAAACATATCACCAAATGCATGTATTAGTATATCATCATGTATGTGAGATCATGAGGAAGATAAAAATCATCTAAACATAACATTACATCTTAATTTCCATTGGATAAATCTATCATTATTTTTTTGAAAAAAATCATCACAAATAAAATCATTGTGAAACAAGGAGTCATCAACCTTGTCATGAGGAGATGAAAAACTAGCAATTTTCTCCTCACTAAATATATCATCCATGGACCATGAACTATAATATGTAGAGGAAGGAATAATAACCTCATATGGAGGTGAAATATATGTATCTACTGTAGTGTCAAAAAATGTACTCCTTTACATTTTCACACTATGTTTGCATTCCCTTAATTAATTGGACTTAATTAAGCCTCTAATTGACCCAATTATGCATTTAAAAGCCTAATTAATTTTGTTTTCCGAAAGTGGAACCTACATTAAACAATTGCAAACATAAAATTACACATCTTGGAAAATGTGTGTCCTAGGTTCGGGGCCTAGGACCCATTTTCCCAAGGGCGAATGGGTCCTCCTTAAGTTTAGGACCCCATTTTTTAATATGTTTTTGGTGGTATTTTCATGATACAAATTGAAATTGCAATTATTGACCTTTGATGTTTAATTGTCAGGAAATTAGAAAATTACCTATAAATACAGGGTCTTTTTATCAATTCAAGTCTAAGTGGCATAATTCAAATTTCACAAGAGCAAAAATTATAGTCAAGAGAATTCAACAATAGATTTTTTAGTCAATTATTGCAGCAATCAAGATCAAGATCATCATGTCAAAGCTATTTGCATTCATCCATATTTTTGGAGCTAACATTGTGATGTAGGTTTCAAGTTTTCAAAAATCAAAGCAAGTGTCAAATCAAACATCCAATCAAGAAATTTAATGCAAGATATAATTGTTGGAGAGATTTGTTAGAATTCAATCCTCCAAGGGAATCCATTAAAGGGTTTGGTTAGTTGCAACAAGCTAGTGTTCATTCATCATTCCTTTCATTTATGGTTTCATTTAATTTCAAGTTTTAATTACAAAACTAGGGTTTGACCAAGGAAAACCCTTATACACCCAAAACAAACAATTTTTCTCCTCTTTGTGTGTTTGTAGATTTTTAGGTGAAGGAGGAGTGAAATCGGATCAAAAGTGTAATTTTGTAAAGTTATCAAAGTTGTCAAGCCATAAAATCTTACTTGCAAAATTCATTTCTGACTTTTAGACAATGAGATCTGGAGAAATCAAGAGTGTGGATCTAGGAGAAGAGGAATATTAAATTAGATTTTGGACCCCTATAGTAGGACCCATTCGCCCTAGGGAAAATCTATCCCAAGAGGACACTCAACAAATTTTGGTGATTGGTACACATCAACTTACCCTTCTTAGATCTCCTAGAAGTCTATTGTTTCTAATTATGTTATGCTTTAAATTGATGATTCAAGTTTCACATTACATAATTGAGTTCAATAAGTATTTTTGGTTTTTCTCCCAAAAGTGCATTTCAAGCATATTTACCCCATCTTTTCATAAGGAAAAACAACAAAGATCTCCAATATGGTTGACTCACCTAAGGGTTGAAAGTCAATCCTACCTTCGAGGATCTCTTTTTCCTAATGAAACAAGGAAGATGGGTGCATCATTTATCTAGTCATCTCATTTTGTCAAAGCCCTATTTTCTCTCATTTCAGCTGCATATTAGGCTCATGAAGGAATATACAGTTAGAGAAGCACATGGAGGAGAATCTATAGATGTAAGAGAAAACATATCATGATATGTAGAAGGAGTATTGTTGCTAGTAATAACATCATGTGAATCATAACTACTAGATGTTTTGAATTAATATAGGATAAAGTAGGAGCAAAGTCATTGTCATAGGGCACACAAGATGTATCCTCACTATACATGGTTACATATGAAGCAATATTGATTATGAAGGAGGAAAATACATCTATAATAAACACATAACAATTAAATGTTAAGGGATGGTGGATGTATAAGGATTATAGAGGTAGAAAATAATGAAAGCCCAAACCATCATCAATATGAAGCAATGAAGTGTAAGTAAGTGTCGATCCAAAACCTAATTAAATATTATATTATAGATGTAAGTGAACATAGATGTGAGATCAAAAAAAATAGATATAAATAATTAGAGCACTCTTATATTCACTAAATATATCACATATAGACCATGAACCAAAAATATAGAGGAAGGACTAGCAACCTCATGTGAAGGTGGAATGTGTGTATCTCCATGATTTATCTCTTCAAGAAAATATGAAGTAAGAGAAATATAGAGAATCCACATGTAGAGAAATATGGAGAATCCACATGTATATAAAATAAAACCTATCATGATACAGAAAGGGAATTTTCTTTCTAGGCACATCTTATTAATCAAGACTCTTGGATGTATCAAATGAACATAGGGTTGAAGTAGGAGCCAGGTCACCACCATAGGCCACAAAAGTGGTATCATAGTAAGAAATGGGCACATAGGAAGCGATAATTGTGATGGAGGGGGATAATATTAAGAGAGGTGTCTCGAGTTTGCATCCTAATGTTATGAACAAGAAAAAAATCAAGATTCTAGAGGTCAAATTTGACCCAAAAAATATTAACATGAGCCTTAACTAGAGAAATCCAATTACAAAAAATGTATTTGTTTGAGATTTTAAATTTAAAATATAACTTAATCCACTTCCCAAATCAAAATTTATGACCTCCTACATCATAAATGTAAGAGCATATATTACACATGAGAGAGTTGTAACATGGATTTACACTTGTTGAGAAACTTGTGATGCATGTCATGATAAATACTAAGGCATATTTGAAGACATAATGGAGCCAAATAGAGCCCCCAAGCTGGTGAGTGGATTATGATAATCTTATGGTAGATGTAATGAATATTATTTTTGAGCCAATGGACTCATTTTGGGATTTGGGCATTAGATTATAGGCGGTTTTAGCTCATGATTTATTAATTACCATTTGATGGTTCTTTTAATTGATTATCCTATTTATTGTGCTTGAGATGGAGGTTTTATATTGAGTTCTATATGTACTACTATGCTACCATAATTGCTTCATACCCTTTATTTCTTACACTCTTATAAAATCTTAGGCTTTGAAAGTTAGTTGTAATAATCAATTACTAAACAATACATTAAATTTCTTCAAAGAGAGGTTTTTCTCTTGAAAGGGTTCTCCCTATGTAGTCATTGTGATATGGTATATTACTTGTGTGTTTTATTTACTCGTAACTTTTTGGTCAATTTTATTTTTGCACATACCTCCTCTCATATATTTGTGTAGCAAGAATTTATGCACCTTTACTTCCTGTCATTTGCTATTAGATCTTGATCATCTTGGGTCCTAGGTATGTCGGACAAGGTTTTTTGTACTAATAATATATACATATATAGAGAGAGTGGGAGTTTACAGAAAACTAAAATTTATTGTATAGAAATGACAAACTGAAAGATACCCTCTCAATTTTTTTCTTGATTTTTAAGATCCAATACAATGCAACCATGCACCCGTTAAGGTTACCTCCAAACCAAAATGATGTTGAATAGTAACTCTAACCAAGAATGTTCCCTAAGACCCGATGAGGGAGGAGGGGTGGGAATATGGTCAGAGAATCCCTAAGATCTAATTAACTCAATAACTGAAATGATTACAATTGAAAGAGAGGAATTAAACTCAACACCAAGAATGCTCACTAAGATCCTTGGAAGGCGAGGTGATAACATATGGCAGAGTACTTATTACAAAACTGAAATGTACTTAGGCAGATAACCAACCATGAGAGATTTTCCACACTTCCACTAAAATAGTGGGGGGAATGAAATTACAAATAAAAAATTCATCCGCTGCGGCAGACATCCATTCAGGAGTGGGGATTCACCACTTGACAGTGGGTACAAGAGAGCTTAAACAATTCCTTTCTCCACACTAGTGGTATACCATCCAGGGGTGCTTAATGTGAAATTAAAGAAATAAATGCAGCAATAATAGACTGGAACAATACTACTATTTACAGTCTTACAATATGAAAAAGAGCTACAAATTACACGAATATTACAATAACTTTCAAGCACAAAGATACTGGATGATTCCATATTAGATATCTACTAAACTTGATGAAGAAAAGACTAGAAATTCAAACTGAAACAAGTTTGATATAAAATTTGTAATTTTAGAAATGAATTACCATCAACTGCAAACTCACTTAAATGCTCATAACTTCACCAAATTACCTCCGAATTGATTGAAATCTTTTGTAAAGGCTCTCTAGGAGTATGGCACCCAAGAAAAAATCAGAAAATAGCATAAAATCCTCCTCATTTATTTGGCATGAATCCCAATGTGCTCTAAGAGGGTACGACCTGGCTGGAAGGGTGATTTTTCTCTTAAAAATCATGTTCTTTGAAATTAAATCTCAACTTTCATGGAAAGGGTCACCCATGGTCAACAATCACATAACACAAATGCTTAGAATAAAATAAAATTTATTCACGAAGCTGCTAACAAACTTTGATTTCAGTTGTATGTGAACCAACAACATTAAAACTAGAAATTCTCACCAATATCTTCACTTTGATGCACAATATGCACTTCTGGATGAAGCACATTCTCAAACAACCATCTAGGGTACCATAGTTTTAGGCCCGAAGAATGGAGTAAACTTTCTAAGCTTTCCCTTAGCCGGATTTTGAAATTAATTCAGCAGCATAACTTTACAACATTTTTTCCAAGATAATAAATGAGAGAGCAAAGGCCTTCTTTTATAAGTTTTGAGGTGACCCTTCAACTTCTCCATAAAAAAATCCATTTCTTGCTCTTGAAAATATTTTAATTTTAAAAATATTTCTTCCCTCTTACTTTGGCGTCCAAAATTTAGGGAGATAATAAACTTTTAATAAAATAATAACCATCTCCAAAGTGGCGTCCCATCCTTAAAATAATTAACTGACTTTAGAAATATTAAATATTTCTTTCATGAGACGTCCTCCCTTTTATAACCACTTTTAAAAACAACATGAAGTTATTATGCTAGGCCAAGGTCATAAAATATTAAAATCATTAAATGATTTAAATAAATCATTTATTCACAAACGCACCTCTGAAAGCCAAATTAGGGAAAACTCAACTGCTTCACTCAAAATGAAAAGCTTACTGTGCTGCTGCCAACTGGAGTCCTACTAAAAATAGAACTTACTAAAAATAGTAAGTTATGAAAAGTTGCTTTGCTCACTTTGCATGTCATACCATTGCGAAGTTCTCAGAAAACCCAGAAAGAATCCGCACTCCAAATCTCGAAACTCCAATGTGCTGGCTAAAAATAACAAGTTTTGAAAAAGGTTGTCTGATCGAGATGCATGTCACACCATTTTGAAGCTCTTCGAAAACCCAAAAAACATCACCGGACATGCATCAGAAACTCATACATGTAAACCTTCAAAACTGCTCCAGAATCCCAATAGTATAGGAAACCCTAATTTTACCTCTGACAAGCCTACGGGCTTCCAGAAATAGGCTATCAGGCATTGAAGGGTGAATGAAAAAAATGGGGACATTACAGTCCGCTGTTCCCAAAATTGCTTGTCCTCAAGCAACTCAATTGGCATTCCAAAATCACTATGCCAAACTGACTGAAACTAAACATGATCCCAGAGTCCCAAATAAACCTAGGAGATCAATAGCACCAATTGATGTAAGCACTGCACTGCTAGATGCCAAGATAAGAGACCACCAAATGAAAACTAAACTACCATGGGAAAAAACTCCATAAAGCCAACATTGGCTTCCCCATCCTCAGTTGCTAAATTGTAAACCCAAGCGATTCCAGGATTCCAAATCATTCTCAGGAACACTGCTCCTCTAATCCGTTGCGCTACTCTGATTAAAACATCAAGATGGAGTAACATAACTCAATCCACAAAAGATGATGCACCAAACATGTCAGTGCCAGGGTCCAATATCAATCTGTAGGACCTCCAAACCTTGATGTCATAAATTTGATCAACAACAAAAATATTTTCAAACAAGTCACCAAACCAATGCTAAAGAGCGAACCGTTCTCCATACTCAATCTCAATCCAAAGGAATATACATTCACTAGAAAGACTCCAAGAAATCTTCACATTTTTCACTTCATGAGCCTTAATTTGACAAATCAAGTCAACTAATAACTCACTGCCCCAAACAATAATGTATGAGATGTTATTATGAATTTCACTGTTTATTATCAAAGAACAACCCATATCTGAATATTGACTATATTGAATCATTCCCTTGCTTAGTTGAGGAAAACCTTCAGTCCAAATAAGAGATGGAGAGACCTGAAATTGAACTAACCAACTGTCAAATAGGTTTGAAATAATCATCTTGAGATCTGATTTTTGAGAAATCAGCATCCAAGAGGGTAGACAACAGCTGCAACAAAAGAATTTCTCATCAAATTTGACATAGCTACTCATGAACAAGGCTGGTGGAACTTTCAACAAGGGTCCCCATGCCACCACAAACCAAATTTTGATCATATTTCCTTTTCAGAACACCAATTTATGATCAGAAATAAAGAACCAATGACCAAGAAAGAAGTAGGCAACAAACATAAAACTAATTTGACACTTATCACTCCATCCAACCTTCTTTTTATGCATACCATTCTTCATAAGAATATTCTTGAGATCCCAAATACTAATTTTCAATTGAAGACTTTTCCCAACACAAAATCCAATAATCACAACTACATTCAGAAGACAATGTGTTGTTTTAACCCCTTTAAAATTTTCAATATTACCTTGCCCAATAATGCTAGGATCCCAAACCATCAACAATGATGAACCATTTCTCAGATGGAGAACTGTTCTCACATGAATCCTCTGATTTTCCCATTCCATCTGAATAAAAACTTCTTGAAACTTCAGGAAGTAATCAACAAACCTAAGTTCATTGAAAAAATTGAATCTTAAATCTTATTTCATAAATTACCGAAAAGATTCAATAAATCCTTCATTAAATATAATTATGGAAATAGATATTCTAAGAGAAGATGGAGACATAGTGAAATCTGACAAGAACCTTACAAGCATCCTCATCAAATAATAAATAAAGTCCTCATCAGTACGCCAATCAACTCTTTGTTGTTGAATCAAAAGAACATCTTCATTTCTTAATGTTCCTTTATTTACCATTCCTTGCTGAATGGATGTACTAAAAGCAACAGTAGATTCCTCTTCATGTAGCTCTCGAACCACCTCTCCACTACTGAAAGACCAATTGAAATTTCATCTTTCTTCGATATTACTTGAATAAATTCCTTGTTTATTTTGAAAAAGAGGATTTTCATAAATCATGCTAGCATATTCTTCATACAAGATATTGTCAAATGCCTGAAAAACTTGTCGATGAGAATTTGAATGCTTCAATTTCTCGGGACAACATTCCAAATCATATGTTTCTTGTATGAGATCAAGCTCATCAAGAATTACTTGAAGCTCCTCTACTCTTCTTTTTTTTTCTTTCTCCCATGAATATTGAACAACAAAAATCTTATTCTCTGCTTCAATTAGAGTCTCATGCACTTCTTGTAACTTGGCTTTGGTGAGCTCGTTACAGTCCAATGCCTTGTCGAGAATTTTGGCCACTATGTCTTTAACACAAATGACGTGCAAAAGACCTGATTTGATTTCCTCCAAGGAAAACTTAATGAACTTCATATCAGCAATGGAAATGCAACATACATCTTCTCCTCTAGGCACAACATAAGTCAAATTTTCAACACGCCGATGCAATTCATCAAGCTTTGACAAAACTTGAATTCCATTTTTAGCAGTTTGTGAGCTTGAACTGTAATCTTCATATGCTGGTTGAGATGATGTAGAACAAATTTGAAGGACAAAGATTTCAAAAATTGTTTGAGCTGCACTCCCCAACTTGTCTCGCATGTGATGGACACTCTTCATCATTCCATCCATAGTGCCTTCCAATTCCTTAGCTTTTTGCCTTAGCTTGTTTTCAAGTGAAGAGAAATGTGCTTTATGACTACTAGAAACATCTCTCTCCACTTTATTTTCTACACATGATTCAAAGGAGTCGGTCAAATCAACTATGTAGTGGGAAGGGACTTTAGCTTCCTCTTCCTCTTAGCTTCCAAACCAACATTCTCCCGAATTGTGAAAAGGTAATATGCTGGTTGAACACATATCTTCTACCAACCGAATTTCTCCTCCATTTGGATATGCACTTATGATCTCATCATGAAACTCTATGTCAACTCTTGTTTCTAGAAGTTCTTCTCTTGGATTTCCAACTTGAGGCTCCTTAATACCTGTTGACTCATTGTTCTCTATTTTTGGATAAATGGAAACTCCTTGAACATTTGCTATGAATTCGAAGGCATTTCAACTTTCATCCTCCGCTTTAGCTTCAAAAATCTCCTCTTTGTCCTCAACAGTCTTCTTCGAAAATGGCTTCAATTTTTCTTCACAATGATTGAAAATTTCTTTGACTAACAAATCAACAGTTGGAGAAATTTTCTCTTCTCGTTCAAAGGCATTCTTGAGAAGGACTTGGACATTTTCAAGAAGAGTATCAACTTCTTTGGTGGTGTCAATTAGAACATTTTTAACAACTGCAAACACCCCCTCCTCCTGCTCACTCCAAGTCGAGGTGAAGAGATAATTAAATAAATGATAAATCTGATTCTCCATCTTCAATTCTATCAATAAGATGAAAGCATTAACTTCAAAAAATGTCTTTAAAAAATTTACTCTTCTTGGAAACAAACTATTGTCATTTTCATCCAAATCTTGAAAGCTTTCCACTATCATTTTTAATATGATCTTCATGGTTTCATCATCATAGGGCAACTGGGGAATTACAATTCTTATTATCTCCATGAAACAAGAAGAAATCAACAACTTGGTTTCTTCATGAGGATGCCCCATCCAATAGGGCCGATTCAAAAAATTCACTGCAAGAGTTAAAACCAATTGCATTTCCTCCAAAGGTGATGGCCTCACTTGTCTTAGACATTGTTCTAACAAATGAAGAATATTCTCTTCATTTCCTCTTGACTGAAATTCTTTGCCAAGTCTCTTTCCAACCAAAAAGAGAGTCTTTGCCAACTTTCTCTTGACTGAAATTCTTTGCCAAGTCTCTTTTCAACCAAAAAGAGAGTCTATGCCAACTTCCTCTCTTCTTCATTATCCATACCTTATTCTAACAAGACAAGGTTTCACAAACCTCTGAAAAAGTGTCAATTTCAAAAACTTCTGAAACTGAAACTGAATTCTTTTGCTCTTTGATGTAGTATTGGTCTTCTCTGACTCTCATCTGATAACTGAAGTGTTGAAACTCATAGGATGGTAGGAAAATAGGCTTTGATACCAGTGAAACACACCCTCTCAATTTTTTCTCAAATTTTAAGATCCAATACAATGCAACCATGCACTTGTTAAGGTTATCTCCAAACCAAAACGATGTTGAATAGTAACTCTAACCAAGAATGCACCCTAAAACTCGATGGGGGAGGAGGGGTAGGCATATGGTTAGAGGATCCCTAGGATCTAATTAACTCAATAACTGAAATGATTACAATTGAAAGAGAGGAATTAAACTCAATGCCAAGAATGTTCACCAAGATCCTTGGAAGGTGAGGTGATAGCATATGGAAGAGTACTTATTACAAAACTGAAATGAACTTAGGCAGATAACCAACCATGAGATATTTTCCACACTTCCACTAAAACAGTGAGGGGAATGAAATTACAAATAAACAATTCATCTGCTACAGCAGGCATCCACTCAGGAGTGGGGATTCACCACTTGACAATGGGTACAAGAGAGCTTAAATAATTCGTTTCTCTACACTTGCAGTATACCATCCAGGGGTGCTTAATGTGAAATTAAAGAAATAAATGCAACAATAATAGACTGGAACAATACTACTCTTTACAGTCTTACAATATGAAAAAGAGTTGCAAATTACATGAATATTACAATAACTTTCAAGCACAAAGATACTGGACGATTCCACATTAGATATTTACTAAATTTGATGAAAAGACTTGAAATTCAAACTGAAACAAGGCTGATATAAAATCTGCAATTCTGGAAATGAATTACCAGCAACTGCAAACTCACTTAAATGCTCATAACCTCACCAAATTACCTCTGAATTGATTGAAATCTTTTGCAAAGGCTCTCTAGGAGTATGGCGCCCAAGAACAAATAAGAAAACAACATCAAATCCTAATGTGCTCTAAGAGGGTACGACCTGGTTGGAAGGGCGATTTTACTCTTAAAAATCAGGTTCTTTGAAATTAAATCTTAGCTTTCATGGAAAGAGTCACCCATGGTCAACAACCACATAGCACAAATGCCCAAAATGAAATAAAAATTATTCACAAAGCTGCTAACAAAATTCAATTTCAGCTATATGTGAACTAGCAACATTAAAACTAGAAATTCTCATCAATATCTTCACTTTGATGCACAATATGCACTTATGGATGAAGCACATTCACAAACAACCATCTAGGGTACCATAGTTTCAAGCCCAAAGAATGGAGTAAACTTGCTAAGATTTCCCTTAATCGGATTCTGAAATTAATTCAGCAGCATAACTTTACAACATTTTTTCCAAGATAATAAATGAGAGAGCAAAGGCCTTCTTTTATAAGTTTTGAGGTGACCCTTCAACTTCTCCATAAAAAACTCCCTTTCTTGCTCTTGAAAATAATTTAATTTTAAAAATATTTCTTCCTTTTTATTTTGGCGTCCAAACTTTAGGGAGATAATAAACTTTTAATAAAATAATAACCATCTCCAAAGTGGCATCCCATCCTTAAAATAATTAACCGACTTTAGAAATATTAAATATTTCTTTCATGAGACACCCTCCCTTTTATGATCACTTTTAAAAACAACGTGAATCTATTATGCTAGGCCAAGGTCATAAAATATTAAAATCATTAAATGATTTAAATAAATAATTTATTCACAAATGCACCTCTGAAAGCCAAATTAGGGAAAACTCAACTGCTCCGCTCCAAGTGAAAAGCTTACTATGCTATTGCCGACTGGAGTCCTACTAAAAATAGAACTTACTAAAAATAGGAAATTATAAAAAGTTGCTCCGCTCATTTTGCATGTCATACCATTGCGAAGCTCTCAGAAAACCCAGAACGAATCCGCACTCCAAATCTCAAAACTCCAATGTCCTGGCTAAAAATAGCAAGTTCTGAAAAAGGTTGTCTGATGGAGATGCATGTCACACCATTTCAAAGCTCTCCAAAAACCCATAAAACATCACCAGACATGCGTCAAAAACTCATACATGCAAACCCTCAAAAATGCTCTAGAATCCCAATAGCATAGGAAACCCTAATTTTACCTCTAACAAGCCTATGGGCTTCCGGAAATAGGCTATCAGGCATTGAAGGGTGAATGGAAAAAATGGGGACATTACACAAACACATTAGGAACAATGATGGATAATTTATAGGCATTAACTTTGAGCTTTGGAAGCTTAGGATGGAGTATATACTCATAGATAAATATTTATGGGTTGTTGCATCCAGATCAAAATCCACTGCAATGTCACAAGTTGATTAGAAACTATTGGGAAGAAAGATAAGGAGCCTCGTTAGGCTTTACTTAGTGGATTATGTTTTGTTGAATATACATAAAAAAGAGACTACACAAATTCTTTGGAAGAAGTTATGAGACTTATACCATGCTAAATCATTCGTTAAAAAACATTACTTGAGAAGGAAGTTGCAAACTAAGATACTAGATGATGGCGGTTTTATGGCCAATCATTTGAATGCTTTCAATATAATTGTGATATAGTTGCACTTTGTTAGAGTAAAAATAGAAGAGGATGATTATTGCATAACACTTATATGTTATTTTTTAAACTTGTGGGATCACTTGGTAATGGAAATTGAGAGAAGTACTTTGAAACTCAAAGTGGATGAGGTATTGGTTGCATTACTCTTAAAATAAATTTGGTATAAAACTTTTAAATCTACTACGAAGGTCCTAGTTTTTTAGGAAGACCAAAGGAGAGAGTCAAGAAGAATAAATTGGAGAAAGAAAAGTTCGGATCCAAATCATGTGGAAGAACCAAATCTCTTGGAAAGTTCATCTTGGAACTATGACATTCTTGAACACTATTGTTCCATTAGAAGATGCATGGTTGATAGAATATGGACCTTCCATCCATATGCGTTCCCATTAGGATTGGTTTTTGAAGCATGAAGAAAATTATGACAACAAAGTGTACCCTGGTGACAACTATCACACGAGCATAGTTGACTATAATAGAGTTTTTATTTGATTCCTAGATGGACTAACTGCATGTTGCACATCCCTAGTTTAGAACAAAACCTATAATTAGTCAAGAAGGTCAATGATATAGGTGTTTAGTTTATTTTCTTTAGTGGAGGTTGTAATATGGTGTTTTCTATGGCTATTCATGTGGGCACTTTTTTTAGCTGTATGCATGTATTGTTCAATATAATAGTTCTTCTATGCATATAATGAAGACATCTATAAAATCTACACCTTCACCATCTAGACAAGCAATAAAGAGAAGTATCGTTGATGCTTCAAATGATCATGATTTATTGGTACCTAAGTGAACTCTTTCTTTAGATAGAAAGTTATCTATATAGAATACAATGTTATGATTCCAAAGAATGAGCCATATAAGCGAGAAGGGTTTAAGGACCTTGAAAAATAAAAATCTTGTTGAGGGGTTGAATGATTATATACTATTGAATTTGATTTCTTTGTACATCATGTGTATGGAAAATATAATTTCATTTAATGCTATTTAGCACTAATGGATTGTGGTGTTGGATTTGATTCATTTAGATTTATTTGGTCCTATTCACATTCCTTTAGTTTCTGAGAATTTGTACTATGTATCTTTCATAGATGATTTTTGAGAAAGATATATGAGTCCATTTACTTAAAAGTAAATCTAAAGTATTCAAATGGTTTAAGGAGTTTGAGGCTCTTGTAGAAAATTATACTAGAGGAAGATTAAGATTTTGAGAACTAACAATGGCAATAAGTTTTGTTCTATAAAATTTGACATATTTTGTAAAACTCATAGGATTGAGAGATATAAGATAATTCCATATAACCCTCACAAGAATGGATTTGTAGAGAAAATAAATAATATTTTGATGAAAGGGATAGGAGTATGCTTAGTGGAGTTGAATTTGAATATGTTTTGGGTGAAAGTAGTTGCTATGGATTATTACTTGATTACCAAGTCTCTTGCCTCATCTCTTAATGACGAGACACTTATGGAGGTAAAGATGGGGGAAATTCCTTTATTACAACATACTGGAGTTTTTGGTTGTGAGGTAAATGTAAATGCATTTAGGGAGAAGCAATAAAATATGGAGAACAAGGTAGTGAAGTTTACCTTCATTAGCTATGGTGTTAGTGTGAAAAGGCACAAGATCTGGCACCTTATGGTTTAAAACATTCTATAGACTAGATGTGTTATAATTAGAGAGATTGAACCTTCTACCATGATGTTTCAACTAGAAGAGGATGGGAAAAAGTGATTCGACCACCCCTAAAGATCAAGAATGTTGAACAAGAATCTTCTCAAGGATCTAAAGAAGAGAGCTCAAATAGTTCAGATAATTCCAAAGAGGAGGTAGAACCTCCACCTTAGGTTTAGAGAAGGTCCAATCAATAAAGATTACAAGATATTTATACTCATCCTAATTGAAGATGCATTTTTATTTTGATTACTAATATTGATGAGCCAACTACTATGAAGGACATGATGGAAATGGGCGATTCTAAATCCTAGAGAGTGGCTATGGGTGAGGAGATGGATGTGTTCAAGAAGAATGGCATGTGGGACTTAGTACCATTGGATATAAGTGGGTATTCAAAAATAAGATTGGTTCAAATGGTAATATAGAAAATGACAAGGCAATATTGGTTATAAAAATATATTCTTTTGTTGGGGGGATAAAATTTGGTGATATTTTTCATAATTGCTAATATGTTATTGTAGACACTTGAAAATTGACTAATATTTCTCAACACCATATCATACTAATTATTCTTCAAATGTTAATTAAATAATATTATTATTTATTTAATTTAATATAATCTCCTATAGTTAAATAATTAATTATTAAATTATTATTTAATATTGTTTTAGATGGTTGTTGATGAAAAAGTTAACTCTTGGTCTGGTCCTTGCTCTGTTTGGTTTGTAATTGTGCAGAAGATACATTTTTTTTAAATATCAATATGCCTCTATGTTTTGGTCAATGTTTATGGGGAATGTTCTAGGTTGGGATTATAGAGAGGATGTTTGTTGGTTTGAAATTATATCTAGGCATGTAAAAGGTCTTAATGATGAGTCCAATTTGTTTTGGTTAGTTTTGTATATTAAAGTTCTATTGTTTCTATGGAAAAGAAGGAATGAACACTTATACTAGGGAAAATAAGGGTTCTTACTAATTCTATTATAGACTCACATATCTTTTGATTGTTGAATAGGTAACCTTAACACTAAAAATACCTTTTGACGGGTTCATAAAGATCTTGGAGGATGGAGCAGCCCAAATTTTCTATTGGAGTTGATAGTGAACCCCATAGTTCCTAGTAATCACCTACAACCAAAATTCCTATCATAAAGAAGAGATCAAAGCAACTATTTTTCTATAAAACCAAGAGAGAAAAGATTGAATCCTCACAAGTATCTGATATTGAGATTAACCTACAATTATTAATAAATTGACTAGATTTAATGATTATAATGAATTTGAATACTTATAAAAGCATAAAAAAGTAAACCCTAAATGAGGATTAGATTAGATTATGACAAGTGCCTTAATCTGATGCAATGAGATAACTTAACCTATATTTAGTTCTATCTAATAATAAAAAATCACTACTGAGTTTAGCTTAAGTGAATAAAATAATAAGGGACCTAATAATTAATTAATGATTAATTAATTATCAAGTGAAGTCCTAATTATTCCAACACCCCCCTTAAGATCAACTTAGGGAGAAGCTAAAAATATTGATGAAGAATGCAACAATGGATGCATGGATGAGTCCCAGATACAAGTCTTGATGAGGTACCCATATACAAATAAATGAATCTCTCATAACCAAAGAAAAGGAGAAAACCACATGGGAAAAAATCCTCTCCAAAAGACAAAAACAAATGTTTGGACTAGTGAAAGAATGAAAAAAGGAGGATTCAATGTGAACCCCCAAAGAATGCTTTTGTCACCCAAGTACAATAGATGTTCCCTTGATAGGAGAGAGAAAATGAGGATATGAGTCTCCCCATAATGAAGTAGATTTTGTGCTAATGATGAATGTCTGAAAATAAAATATGTTCCACTGTCTACAAACAACATTTATCCCCTTAAGAAGAAATAGATCCATTGGTGATTAGAGAAGCCAATCCAAAAATATGGGCGAATTAGGAATCGAAATCCAATGATGCATGCCTCTAAAAAGTACTCAAGTGTCCACTTGTTAGAAAGAGATGATGTCAATCTAGAAACTAGTGAGGACTAATATAAAACAATCTACAAAATGATGAAGATGGTGGGTGAACAATGATGATGTGGTTTTCAACAAAGAGGAGATGAATGTCCTTAAAGTAATTCTCTAGATCTATAATCTAATACTCTACAAACAAGGATGATATGTTTGAAAGATACAAATCCTAAGCAACTGTGTTTGGAAGTGTCTAGAAGATGATAAATGTCCTACTACACTGAACTAATAGGGTCCAAGGATGTGGTGATGTCAAGTTGACCTAGAATGACAAAATATGATGATGTAGTATCGTTTTGAAGAGTGTATATAGGAAGACAAGTATTTGAACCATAAAAACATGTATCCTACATGAAGCTCCTTTAAATTATCATCATCAAAGGGTATAGAATATGCATTTGCAAGAGGAATGAGATAATCTACAGTAGGATCCTTTGGGTGTGGAGAGATATGAGGGTCTCCATGGATCTCACAAAGTTGAGTCCAAAGCGTGTGGGGACAATCAATGTCTGATATAACACATATAACCCCTACAAAATGATCACTGATAATACCCCATGTTAAATAAATCCTTAGTGTCTTTGGGGTAGGTATGAGTCCATATAGATAAGATAAAAGATCAAGCCACCTAAGATGTGTTAGGATGTCATTTTGCCAATACCCATAGTTATCCTTTGTCAAGATGATCACAAAAGCATGAATATAAAAAACCATGATACTTCCTCAAATGATAAAATTAGAGACTAATAACCTCAATGCATATAAAGTAGATCAAATTAAGTCATCTCACTCCAAAAAATCCTTTCCAAGTGTCAAGACATCCAAGTAATTGATAGAAATGTGAAATCACAAAAAAAGGTACTTGAGGCATATTCTAGATAAAGTGCATGAATAGATCTAGAGAGCTCTAAAATACCTTTCCAACACCGCTAGAATCACACAAATTGGAGATTTTGGTGAAAAGTTATGAGCTTAGATACGAAAAATGAATATTTGACTTTGGCTGAGTAAAATAAACCATAAAAAAAATCTAATTATGATATATACACCACTAAAAAATAGACGGAACCAATTTTTTGATAATATTTTTTTGCCTAATTTTGACATAGTATGCTAAACTTACAACCAATTTATGAAAATAGGTCAAAAAAGACCTTGGTTGGTGGCTAGTGGATGGTGACCTAGCAGTGTTTCTTGTAGAGGTGGTGACCTAGAAATGACTTGGTGGTGCCAAAAAATGACATAATCACACCAAAAAATCTACACAGGTCACTAGGAAATCTAGTCTCGCTAGAAAACTTCCACATCATTGGAAAAATGTGCAAAATCCTAAGATTTATAGAAATAGTGTATAGATTGGTACGACTTTATGGATCTGCATAATTGCATGGATTTTTATACCTAAAAAATGTGCAATCAAAAAAACACCTAATTTTTTTGCTCGAATTTTGGCAAAAAAACAATCGATCTTTGCTCTAGATAAAATGTTGAGGTTTATTTTGCTCTAGGATGCACCAAAAATTATCTCAAAGCTAGATATCTCAAATTTTGAATAGGAAACTATAGATCTAGAGCTTTGATACCATGTTGGAGTTGATAGTGAACCCCACTATTCCCAGTAATCACCTACAACCAAAACACTTATCACAAAGAAGAGATCAAAGCAACTAATTTTCTATTCAACCAAGAGGGAAAAGATTGAATCCACACAAGTATCATGCATAAGCATATGATATTGGATTAACCAACAATTATAATTGAATTGAATGGAATTAATGATTACAATGAATGTGAATGCTTATAAAAGCATAAAAGTGTAAACCCTAGATAAGGATTTGATTAGATTGTGACGTCTTAATCCCATGCAATGAGACAACTTAACCTATATTTAGCCCAATATAATAATAAAAAAATAATCCTAAGTTTAGCTTAAGTGAATAAAGTAGTAAGGGACCTAATAATTAGTTAATGATTAATTAATTATCAAGTGATGTCCAAATTACTCCAACATGTTCAAAGAAGATATATAATAGCTTGATTATTGACCTCAAGATTTGAGGCAATTTGATCCTAAGTTTCAAAAGGAGTACATTGATTTTCAGAATAGGTATTCCAAACTTCATCAACATTAGATCCAAAGAGATGCAACAATAAGGGATCTATAAGTCACCCATTAGAATTACGACACTTCTAGATGGGAGCACATCTCACTATCAATTTCAGATTTTCTTGGGTTTAATTCATTCAAACTGAGTAAAAATGTCCCTAGTAGTAAAGATAAATGATATAATGTAATGTAACCATGATACTATATGACTGTTACAGTTTTGATTTGTGATATTCTATGTACCTAATGCTTGGTAGCTTGTTGGACTGATGTAGTAAATGTGAGTATCTTGGTCACATTCATATTGTAAACTAGAAACTTTTATTTTGGTAATCAAATATCAATTTAATTTTTTTTTGGTGTATGTTATGATTTGTACAATAGTAAAAATTTCCCAAATAGTGAGATTCCTTAGCCAATTTATAGTTAATCCTAGATGAGATCATTGGGATTTATCTAACAGGGTCTTCAAATAGTTGTGGGCTATCTCTAAGTACTATATTTATTATTATGGTGATTCTGCAGGGGACTAACAATTAGTTGATATTTTTAGATTCATGGATTTATATTGGGAGATGTTAATAACAAAATATCTACTAGGGGATGTGTTCAATTTATTTGATGGTGTGATTGGTTGGATAACTAAGTGATAGGTTGTGATTAATTTATTAAATATAGAGGTTGAGTACATGGTATATATTCATTCCTATAAGGAGGTCATCTAGCTTAATAGATTATGTTTCAATGTGGGGTTGAGTTAGGGATCTATCAAATTTCTTTGTGATAGCGAGGGTAGCAAGTATCTAACAAAGAACCTGAACTTTCATGGGAGGATGAAGAATATAGATGTCTAGTAAAATTTTATTTGTGACATGGTAGATGATGGAAAGATGATGCTAAATAAAGTTGACATTTTGTAGAATGTCATAGATGTATTGATAGAGCTAGTAAGCACAAAGAAATTTAGGTAGTGTAGCAAGTCTACATGCCTCTCAACCCCTACTAGATAGCCGACAGAGTTGGTACTATTTTTTCTCTTGCAAGTTGTTTGACAAGTGGGAGAATGTTCGGAAAGGTGTCTTAATCTTGCATCCCAATGTTTGAATAAAAATACAAATTTTGGGTTATAAAACACAAAAATATAATTTTTAGGGATCTAGAGGTCGATGTTGACCTCAAAAAATGTCAAAATGGGCCTTAATAGAGCAAGTAGGTTATAAAAGGCATGGATATTTTTGAGATATTCAATTTAAAAAAGGTAGTCTCAAATGACTTCCTAAATGAAAAGTTATCGCCTCTAAAATTTGAGCCTCCCACATCATAAATATAAGAACATCTATGACACATAGAAGACTTATAATTTAGGGAGTTACGTTTGTTGACCAACTTATGATGCATGTTAAGAGATATCATAAGGCATCTTTGAAAGGAGATAATAGAGTGTCCAAGTTAGTGAGTGGATTATGATGATCTTATGACATGGGTAAGTAATATAATATTTTAGCCTATGTACTCATATTAGGATTTGGACATTGGATTTTGACAAAGAATCCAGGTTCTACATTTTAGGTGGTTTTAGCTCATGGTTTCCTAATTACCACTTTATTTTTTCATGTACTTCTCCCTTTTTTTGATTAAAGGTAGATAAAGAGGTTTTTGAGAGGGGATCCACCATGTTACAAGTTAAATCAACATAAACAACATAGCAATAGTCCAAAAGTAGCTAAGTTGCAGCAAAGAAATAACCCCAAAGCTAAAGGGAGATCAAGAGAACAACCAAAAGGCTAACACAAAATAATTCCAAAAGGAGGTTTCCTGAGATGAAGGTTTCACAAGGTAAACCAACATAGAAAACCATATATTACTTCTCTTATTTATTGGGTGCTTTAGATGGAGTTTCATAGTGATTTTGTCTATTATTGTTATGTTGCCAAAATTGTTCAAGATTTCTCATTGTTCATATTCTTGTAAAAGATTAAAAACTATAAGTATATTGTATCTATTGATTACTGAATAATACATTAAGCTGATTTGAATTTTGGACTTCTCTCGAAATAGTTTTCCCCACTTAAATCACTATGTTATGGTATATTGCCTTATGTTTCTTTCTTTGTAATTGTATGATCATTTTAATTTTTGCACATACCTCCTTTCATAAATTAGTGTACAAAGCATATTCTACATCTTGCTTCCTTTCAAAAAACACATCCTTGACAAAGATCTATTTAATGACAACACATGAGGGTGGATGCATAAGGATTGTAGGGGTAGCAAACAATAAAATCCCGAATAATCACCAATGTGAATTAAGTTAAATACAAGTGATGGTGGATCAAAACTCTAATTAAATATAAAATTATAGAGAAAAGTAATTATAAATATTAAATAAAAACATAATAGATATAAAGGAGGTCAAAAATCCTAGAGAAAAATTCTATAGTGATTTGAATGTTGGGCTCATTTTATGTAAGGAAATAAAACATTTTCTATATGAATATCTAGGGTAAATAAATGCAATAAAGTAGTAATAATCAAATCGCCTTAGATAACTTAGGTACCGAGGAAAATGCATGTACTTGATTAGATTTGAATCTTGACATAGGAATATAATAAAACGATAAATCTATACCTTGGAAGTAAAGATGAGAAAGACTAAGAGAGATAACTATTACCCAATTTGGATGAAGGAAAAACAATAAGATGATTACACTCTATATGTTTTGAAGCTACACATGAATTTGGGTTAATTTGATACCTATGGTCTTGACCATTGTACAAGTCTATTTTGACCTTTTTGGTGTGGTTCTCATCTTTTGCTATAGATTTGACCTTATTGTCTTCAAAATTTAAGTACATACAAACATTTTCGAATGCATCTATAACCTTTAATAAAAAAACTAATGGTATTGAGTTACATTGTTGGAACTTACCACACTAGGTGCCAGAGATAACTTACTCTCTTCCCTTTGCCTAAGTCAAGCCTTATTGATTGATTTAATGATATTGATAAAGTTGGAAGATAACAAGCAACAATTACAATTGATGCGGCTATGATAATGCTAAGAATTTAGACTTTAATGTAATAATGTGTAATGCATAATAGATGTTGGATGATCTACTGAAAGAACTAGGATTTTGTCATGTGTTGATACACAAGTTACGTGGAAGGTTGAATAGTGACCTTTTTGATAGATAGGTGCAAAGAGATTGTTGTAATGGTGGATTTTTTAGATGTATTTTTTCATGAGATGACTAAGGGTTGATATCCTTTTATATTTGTCCTAACCATACAATTTGAGAGTTTTTGTGTAGGAAACAATAAATGATGGCTAGTTGGAGGTGTCTAACTAGAAGTTCAATTCCATTCAAAAAGTTGATTGGAAATTAAGATTAGTAGGAATTGTAAATAGGTCAAAATTTATGTGTTCAAACAAGATACTTAAAATACCCATACAAAATAATGTAAAAAAATATATAAAATATATACACTTTTCATCTTTACAAATATAAATTTTTATTATTATTAAAATATTAGAAATTATCTATAAATTATTCTAAAATCAATCAAATTTATTTTTATTCTCATATAAAAATTAAAAATAAAATATATTTTATAAAAAAAAAAATAGATTAAATCGAAATAAATATTAAAACTATTGTTCTCCATGTAGTTTTTACAAAAATTAGAAAATATCTGAAATAATATTAAAATAAAAACACAGGCAAAGATCCTGCTATTTGATAGGGAGAGGAGCACTGCAACGGAGGAAAGGGCAAAAGGAAAAAGGAAAATGTTTGATTCGACTGTCCGTCTGGTTTGTATCCCTTCTTTCTTCTTTCTTACATTTTTATTTTTATGGTAACACTTGCAACAGAGAGTTTCAGAATTTCAAATTCTAACAATATCTATTTTCTCAATTCCTTTATTCACATGCAAATGGCGTAGTCATTATTTTAAAACGTACACAGGGAAGGGAAATTTGTATAGTACTAGACTCTCGTCCACACCCAAACGAAATAGTTGGCACATTGATTGTTATTCAAAATATTGTTTCCAATAACGAATAACAACGTGAAGGCTTTTTAAGCTTTAGCTGAGATTATATTGGACGAGGAATGGAAGGAGAGGCCTTGTGTATGATATTGATGTACCTGGGATATTGTAAACAAACATGTATTTCATCACACTTAGGCTGCGATGGAGGGGGCATTTTAGAATATTTTAGTGGATGTTGCTGAGAAATTTTAGGAGTTTTTATAAGTGAATGGTTCTATGGATTTTGTAATAATGGACAAGCTTAAAATTTCAGAAAACTGATGGTCTCATAATTATTTTTTTTAGCAACAAGGAATATTAAATCTTTTGTTAACTTTACAACTATATAGTTAAATTTTATGTTCCACCAAGTTTCCGGTACGGGGGGACGGCGGAATGGCGGGACGAGTTTCAGGGACAACATTTTTTTGAGGGGATTTTTGGGGACAGGGGGATGGATATATATATATATATATTTAAAAATATAAGAAAATTTCAGATATTCATATGAGTAATGATAATCATAACAATGAACATTCATAAAGTTGCAAATGTAATAACCAATTATATTGACATATGCATCATAGAGTCGAACAAATTAATACTACAACTACCTAATTGCTTCCATGGACCATAATTCATGTCAGACAGTCAATGTGCATATGATATAAAATAATAAAATGCCCAAAGGCTACAAGTTTGCACTACAGATGTCAAAATGACAAAGTCACAAGAGTCCAAAACATAGTAATAGAAAGTATGATGGCTGCCTCTACTCGGCATCTGCCAACATTGCATCAAAATCAGACTCAGAGTCTGAGTCACTGCCACTATGAGTATGAGAGGTTGGCTCATCTAATGGAACTCAAACCAATCCCTACTGTCTCTCCTCCTCATCAATTTGTGCGACGTCCTCTGGATCAACATCCCACCGTAACGCTGGAGTTTGTATATACTTAGGAGTCTGACAATCCTGGAGTCATAGAGCACTATGCATAGCCACTAATTTCTCTGCCCATCTAGAGATCAGCCTATTCCTCTTGATAGAGTGAATAAAGCTGTATGTTGACCAATTCCTCTCTGCAACAGAGGAACTAGCAACCTGTGAGAGGAGACAAAAACAAAATAGTAATTTACTAATTAGGACATTCAATTTAAATCATGTTTATATAAATGTTCAAGACTAATCTAAATCAAATTATGTTAATCTAATGTATTACTTGTGAAAGGAGGCGAATAGCAAGTGTCCTCAATTGTGGTGCATCCTTCCCATGCCATGATCACCATCCAATAGGATCCCTTTGAGCTATTGTAGTTCTATCAACCTTGGCCTCTGGTTTGTCGAATGTTGGACCACGAAGATTATCAAAGTCAGTGAATTGTGTATGAACTAGATTCGCCTCCTCAACTGAATACATTTTTGCAAGGTCCCTCATAAACCCTTCTTTCACCTCATCGTCATCACAAGGAGGCATCCTACCAGGTCTTGGTACATACCATTTGGGATTAAGAGCAAAGGCTGCCATATGAAGCGGGGTGTTCATAGTGTTACATCGTCGCGTCACAATGGGCTTAATTTTTTGCTCATATAACCCCATGTTAGGATCCCTATTAGAAATCGCTTTCTTCATTTTTCCAAGCATGGAGTCAAATTTTTCATAAATCTCTCCAAGACTGAGAGAGCATGTATCAACATATCTAATGACATCCGCAGCTGGTGAAATGATGGAGCAAATATATCTGCAAACGAAAATTTGAAAAAAGACAAGTTAGAACTTAGAAAATAAAAAAAAAATAATATTAATAATAAAATCATATTAACAAATTATAAAATAAGCAAGCAATAACAAATTAACAATTTTTTTACGTTACATTAGACCACCAAGTATCATCAAGAATTTTTTGTTTGATGCTTCTCCCTTCTGCAGTGCTTGCCATAGACCATCTATTCCACTCTGAATTAACCATCATCAACTATAGAGCCTCCTGCACCTCAAGTGTAATGTCCTTTACCCGACTTTGCCCTAGAATTCACTTGTTGATCAGGTTTAGGGTTTCTTCTTTTTCAAATGAATGTTCTCTTTGACTAAGTAATCTTGGATTGATTACTGCATTTAATATTTCCACATGTACATATATCTATTAGCATTAATATCTAGATATCCAAATATAAATATAATCACAAATCAATAATAAAGACATATGAGGAGTGGCATGGGTAGAGCCGCCCAAAGCTATCCATCTAAGCCCAAGAGCACAAGCGTCCTATCAGGACAACCCACCCCTTGGCCCCGAGTGATATGAACGTCTCGGAGTGGTGTGCTTAGAGGAAACACTTGTACCTTCTTTTCTCTACTTGTGCCATCACCTCGAAAGACACTCAACCTACTGGGGGAAGCCAGTGGAGCTTATAAGGGGTTTCGGGCCTACCACCCCTCCATGGCCGTAGCGGATTGTTAAGTGGGACCCCCACCCCTCCATGGCCGCAGCGGATTGTTAAGTGGGGTTTTTAGGCACCACCTGTCTCAGGCCCTTCCACCCTAGTAGGCTTACAAACACAGAGAAGACAATCTTTTAGCAATCAAATACATTTGCATTTAAATTCTTTAAGTTAATATTAGCATCATTATCATCATGATAATACTAAAGAAAGAATTACACCAATAATCAGACTAGCTATATTTATTTCTTATATTCAAAATATGCTAAATATTATTGCTAAATGAGTACATCACTTGAATTGCTATATCTCTCCATGTTTCCTTACTCGCCTCCTTCAACCTTATATTGAATTGATCATAGGATGAGAACAATTCATAAATATACATAATCTACTTATGTTTATATTAAAGAGTCATCATTACTTATAAATATCATTATTGCATAATCGTGTATATATATATATGTATATATATATATATACTTCATATACATATATCTATAATTATTCTTTTACTTATATCCATTAATATATATATATATATATATATATGTTTATATAATCATTCTTTCTTAATTTATATATATTCTTTATTCATTGCATATTATTCATTATAAAATTTATCTATATCTATGCATATATACTTGTATGTCTATTAAATAATATATATATATATATTAAATGGCTCTATATTCCAATGCATAACAATCATTGTTGGTGCTGTTTTGTTTCTCCCTTCCTTATTTTCCTTCCTTCTATTTATACCATTCAAGGTAGGTGACTCATGGGGGGAATGTATTGTTTGGTGAAAGAGGTGACTTTTCATAAAATACATCCCTTTGTTAAATTTAATTGCTGCCTTTATTATCACAATAATATCTATTTTTAAAATAATATATTATGACTATAATTATGATATTTCATATTTTTATTTATTTTATTTTTTATTTTGATATTTTATTGAACATATTTTAACATTAAAGTATAATAATAAAACAATTTGCTAATATCTTATTATTATTTTATTTAATGTATTACAATCTTTGATGTGTAATGATTATAATATTTATTTATTATTATTTTTGATACTAAGTTATTTAATACTAGAATGTACTAACAATAATTTGCCTATATATTATTATTATATTTGTTATTTCATATTTATATATTTTTATATTGATATGATACACATTTATTTTATATTTAATATTAATATTGCTATTTATTTTATTTATTAATTGATTTGTATTTTAACACTTGGTCTTTATGGTTTTGTTATTTCGGGGACATGACAGTCCTCCCCATCCAAGATTGCTTGCCCTCAAGCAATCATGATCTAAGATGTGTGATTTTAAGATGTTTCACATCATGATCTAAGATGTGTGATTTTAAGATGTTTCTTGTGGTGATGCTATTATCTTTGATAGGAGTTGGAAGTTCTAACGCAAGCGATGGTTACTTTGGTTATGAGGACAATGTATTGATTAATATTCTTAAGTTCTACTATTTCTCCATAACTCCCAAAAGCAACAAGTTAGAGTTTGTGACTCAGTACCAATTAAAACCACATGAATAAAAAATTAAAGCAAACATCCGAGTAGCTCAACTAAGCAAACAAGTAGCTCAACTAGGCAAACAAGTATCTTAAGTAAGCAAGCAACTAGCTGAAGCACATATAGTAGTTGGACCACACAATTAAGTAGCTTAAGCAAGCAAACAACTAGCTCAAGTAACTAAGCAACTAGCTCAAGCAGACAAGTAGGTAGCTCAAACATTCAAATAAGTAGCTCAAGTACACAATTAGCTAGCTCAAAAAGGTAGGTAACTAGCTCAAGAAAATAGGCAACTAGCTCAACTAGCTCAAGTAGGCAAGTAGGTAGCTCAAACACGCAAGCAAATAGCTCAAGCAAGTAGGCAACCAACTCAAACAAGTACACAACTAGCTCAAGTAGGCAAGCAAGTAGCTCAAGCATGCAAACAACCAGCTCGAGAAAGTAGACAAGTAGTTTAAGTAGACAAGAAAGTAGCTCAAGTATACAAGCAACCAGCTCAAGCAAGTAGGCAACCAGCTCAAGCATGTAAGAAAGTAGCTCAAGCAAGCAAGCAAGTAGCTCAAGGAAGTAGGCAACCAACTCAAGCAAGTAGGCAAGTAGCTGAAGCAAACAAGCAACTAGCTCAAACAAGTAGCCAACCAGCTCAAGCATCACAGGATGGCAAGAAAGATGCTCTGATACCATTGTAATGTCCTTTACCTGACTTTGCTCTAGAATTCACTTGTTGATCAGGTTTAGGGTTTCTTCTTTTTCAAATGAATGTACTCTTTGACTAAGTAATCTTGGATTGAAGTCTGCATTTAATATTTCCACATGTACATATATCTATTAGCATTAATATCTAGATATCCAAATATAAATATAATCACAAATCAATAATAAAGACATATGAGGAGTGGCATGGGTAGAGCCGCCCAAAGCTATCCATCTAAGCCCAAGAGCAAAAGCGTCCTATCAGGACAACCCACCCCTTGGCCCCGAACGATATGAACGTCTCGGAGTGGCGTGCTTAGAGGAAACACTTGTACCTTCTTTTCTCTACCTTTGCCATCACCTCGAAAGACACTCAACCTACTGGGGGAAGCCAACGGAGCTTATAAGGGGTTTCAGGCCTACCACCCCTCCATGGCCGCAGTGGATTGTTAAGTGGGACCCCCACCCCTCCATGGCCGCAGCGGATTGTTATGTGGGGTTTTTAGGCACCACCTGTCTCAGGCCCTTCCACCTTAGTAGGCTTACAAACACAGAGAAGACAATCTTTTAGCAATCAAATACATTTGCATTTAAATTCTTTAAGTTAATATTAGCATTATTATCATCATGATAATACTAAAGAAAGAATTACACCAATAATCAGACTAGCTATATTTATTTCTTATATTCAAAATATGCTAAATATTATTGCTAAGTGAGTACATCACCTGAGTTGCTATATCTCTCCATGTTTCCTTACTCGCCTCCTTCAACCTTATACTGAATTGATCATAGGATGAGAACAATTCATAAATATACATAATCTACTTATGTTTATATTAAAGAGTCATCATTACTTATAAATATCATTATTGCATAATCGTGTATGTATATATATATATATATTCATATACATATATCTATAATTATTCTTTTACTTATATCCATTAATATATATATATATATATATATGTTTATATAATCATTCTTTCCTTATTCATATATATTCTTTATTCATTGCATATTATTCATTATAAAATTTATCTATATCTATGCATATATACTTGTATGTCTATTAAATAATATATATATATTAAATGGCTCTATATTCCAATGCATAACAATCATTGTTGCTGCTGTTTTGTTTCTCCCTTCCTTATTTTCCTTCCTTCTATTTATACCATTCAAGGTAGGTGACTCATGGGGGGAATGTATTGTTTGGTGAAAGAGGTGACTTTTCATAAAATACATCCCTTTGTTAGATTTAATTGCTGCCTTTATTATCACAATAATATCTATTTTTAAAATAATATATTATGACTATAATTATGATATTTCAGATTTCTATTTATTTTATTATTTTATTTTGATATTTTATTGAACATATTTTAACATTAAAGTATAATAATAAAACAATTTGCTAATATCTTATTATTATTTTATTCTAATGTATTACAATCTTTGATGTGTAATGATTATAATATTTATTTATTATTATTTTTGATACTAAGTTATTTAATACTAGAATGTAATAACAATAATTTGCCTATATATTATTATTATATTTGTTATTTCATATTTATATATTTTTATATTGATATGATACACATTTATTATATATTTAATATTAATATTGCTATTTATTTTATTTATTAATTGATTTGTATTTTAACACTTGGTCTTTATGGTTTTGTTATTTCGGGGACATGACATCAAGCATCCTCTCTAACAAAATAAAGTAGGTGGCATACCTTGTCACTATAGGCTTGAGAAATTCCTTTCTCGAAAATGTCCTAAAGAGGGAAAGTGAGGTGTGATGGTTGCAAATAAACATCTGAATCTCTCTAGCCTTTACAACCACCTGTTGCACCCAATCTATCTTCCCTACATCTTTCAATGCATTGTTCAACGTATGAACACAACAAGGGGTCCAAAAGATGTGCTTGTAAGCACTCTCAACCATCAAACCTGCTAATTTGCACACACTTGTTGAATCAATAACCACCTGCACAACATTGGCTGCCCCAACCTCCTCTATAGCCTCTTTCAAAATATTAAATTGGAATTTTGTATCCTTGCGCTTTCCAGAACAATGAATGGCTCTAAGGAAATATGAACCAACTGAACATGTGACTATGATGTTTATAAGTGGCCGCTATCTAATATTGGTCCACCCATCCATGATAATAGAGCAACCTGTCTTAATCCAACACTGTCTCATGTCCTCCATCACCACACTCACCTTAGATTATTCTTTGTCAAGGAGTGTGATGTCCCCATTCCACTGGATCGAAGAAAAGAGAAGAGAAAGGCTAAAACGCTGGAGGAGGAGATATCATCAAGGCTAAAACGCTGGAGGAGGAGATATCATCGGGAGACAGAGAAACGGAAGTCTTCAAGAGGTCAACGTCATACCAGATCAAGAGAGACCACCAGAATCAGCTATATATTTGTTTAATCGAATCCAGGCACTCATCAAGAGCCGTAGTAAAGTGAACAAAGGACGTGTGAGGAACTCATCATTTCCCAGAATCGACAGTTGCTCCATTCACAGCAAATAGAAGACAAATATCTCACTGAACAGAGGCGTACTCCTAACTCACAAAAATCAAAGTTCTATGGCCAATAAACTAGTCGAATGGGAATCATGTTTTAGAGGCCTATCTCAGAGGGAGCAACATCAACTAATATCCAGGCCTTGCTACCACTATGTCACAGTCTGCAGACGTTGGTTATTGAAGTTGCCAGAAGGGACTCCATTCATCAAACACAACTCCTCTAAATACATTCCCTTAACCGAGTCTACTCATTGGAACTCTAATTTTGAAATTTACCTATGATTCAAGAATTGAGGGATTTAAGTAAAATTATTTTGATTAATAAGAGAGCATCTCAGGCATGAACTGAGATTGATACTACTTATAGAGTCATAGACACAATTGCAGAAATTTATAAACATCTAGCCACCAAATCAAGTAAGGCTTATCACAGTGGTATCAGAGCATCGATCTTGCCAACCTATAGAAGTGAATGCGAACCTATGAAAGAAAAGGAACTATGGCAGACAAATTGGCTCAAGAATTGAAAAACTTTATGAAACAAACCAATGAGAAATTCGAGAAGACAAATCAGCTAATTCTCCAAGCTCTCCAAAATATAAATAGCCACCACACTCAAGAAAGAACCAATCCAAGGAAAGACATGCAATCAAACCACTCCAAAAATGAACATTCAACCCAAAGTTCGTCTCTAAGGCCGACCATGCCCCCTTTTCTCCCAAACGAAAATATCATAGAAGAAATAGAAGAACAAAATTCATATAGTGCAGAAGATATTGCACTCATGTACGCTGAGTTAGACCCTGCAATTCAAAAACTCGTACCATTCAAAGAATATTATGAAGTCAAAACACAAGCCAACTCAAGCAAAAGGAGGAATCAAACCAAAAAAGACCTCAAATCTCGAGTTAACAGATGACATTACCTTCGTTTGAGGGTTCCGGGAAGAACACTGCACAATCATGGGTTCAAAAGCTTGATACTTATCTCTCCCTCAGCCCCATGACTGAAGAGGATGCCATCAAGTTTGCTGTCCTACATTTCTCAGGAATAGGTCATGATTGGTGGCACCACGGGCTCATCACACAGGGACACCAAAATATAACCACCTATAGCGAGTTCACCCAAAAACTCATTAATAGATTTGATCAAAGGCATCCCGAGTGGTATTTCAAGGAACTCACCCAACTTAAGCAACAACGAACGGTGGAGGAGTATGCGAATGACTTCCAAAAAATAGCTGTCATGGTCCCCGACCTATCTCAAAGAAGGCTCACCTATCTATTCATTGAAGGACTCAAGGAACCCATCAAGAACATAGTCAACCCATTTGAAATATACTCTCTCAATTTTTTTGATTTTTAAAAGAACATTTACAATGTAACCAAGCACCCGTTAAGGTTAGCATAACCCAAAACGTGTATGAAAGAACTCTAACCAATAATGCACCCTAAAACCACTTAAGGAGGAGGGGCGGGCATATGGTCAGAGGATCCCTAGGATCTACTGAATCAAATAATAGAATGATTACACTGAAAGAGAGACTAAACTCGACACCAAGAATGTGCATTCAAGATCCTTTGACGGGTGAGGTGCTAACATATGGTGCAGTACTAATGCTGAAATTGAATGTAACAAAGGCGGATAACCAGCCAAAAGAACTTTCCACTCTACCACCAAATAGTGGGGGGAAAAGATTACAATTAAAGACTTTTTCTGCTGCGGCAGGCATCCACTGAAGAGTGGGGATTCGCCACTTGAAAGTGGGTATGAAAGAGATTACAATTCAATTTATCCTCACTGGCGGTAGACCATCCAGGGGTGCTTAGTGTGAAATTAATTAAATAATGCAGCAATGTTGAAAACTGAAACAGTACTACTGTTAACAGTTTGTACAAATAAGAAGGCTGCAAATTACAATATTTTTCACCAATTTTCAAGCACCAAGTTATACATTGTTTCCATGTCAGAACATAATGAGAAAAGAAGAAGAAAGATGGAAACAACAAATGATTTAATTCTGTTTCAGCAAACTGTAATTTTGGAAATGTCAAATCAGCAACTACAAAAAATTATCAAATGCTCATAACTCAATCGAATTACCTCCGAATTGCATGATTCCAAGTGCAATGATCAACTAGAAGATAGGTGCCCCTGCTGAGATGAAGAAACAACCTCAAAACACCACTATTTATTTATGGCACAACTCCCAATGCAAACTGAAATGTACGGCCTCCTTGCAAGGGCGATTTTAGTAAATAAAATCATAAACTTCAAATTTAAATCTGCAACTCTCCAAGAAAGGTCGCCCCTGGTCTAGGAATGGAAAAAGCAAATACCCATAACAAAATAGAAATCACTCTCAAAGCTGTAAATAGAAATGTCCTTCAGCCACGAAAGGACTAGCAACACAATTTCTGGAAATAACCTCAATTTCTCCAACACTGAAGCTCAATATGTACTTCTGAATGAAGCACACTCTCAATCCATCATCTAGGGAACCATAGTTTCAGGCTCGAAGAGTGGAATAGAATTGCTAAGCTTTCCCTTAGCCGGATTCTGGATTTGAAACCAACAGCTTAACTTTGCTTTCCAAAACATAACATAATCAACTCTCCACAATGCAACAATATATAAGTTTCAATGGGCAAATGAAACACTTTGAATTCAAAGAAGTTGAATCACTTCAATTTCCCAAGGGACGCCACCTTCAACCATTCACTTTATTGTGAAATAATAAAACATTATTTCCCTTCCCTTTAGGTGTCCATTTCTATTTGCAACAATAAAGCATTTAGTAAATCATTAAATGCTCAACATGACCCCTTAATGTCCCCTCTTTAAAACAACATGAAGTCATCACTCCTAGGCATGGGGGAACAACTTGAAAACATGAAATTAACTAAGTATAACACTTAGTCCAAGGAGATAACCAAAACCAAAGCTAGTATTGAAACTGATGGATTACCACAAATAGCATGATGACCTAAGCTGAATTGCAGATGATGATACTGCCAAGATTAGATTTACTAAAAATAGCCACTGCCAAAAATAGTAAGTTCACTTCAACTCAACAGAAAGCCAAACTGATCAGAACTGCAAAAGATTGAGTTGCTGCTAGAGTGATACTGCTGTAAATATACTTACCAACAATAGCATATTGCTATAAATAGTAAGTTTGCCAAAACCACATCTGTATGCCAACTGAGCAGTATCATGACTTACTATAAATAGTAAGTGTTTCCAAATATCTTTTAAGCACAAATCGGACAACCATCATGACTTACTATAAATAGTAAGTGCCCGAAAAGGATGTCAGATTTAGATGCAAGTTACCCCATCCCGAAGCTCTTCAAAAACCCAGAAAACTCCACTAGACATGCGTCGGAAAAACACACATGCAAGCCCTCAAAACTACATTTGAAGCCTCCTATAAAATAGGAAACCCTAATTTCCCATTCTACTTAGCCTACAAGTTTCTGGAAATAGGCTAAAACCAATTGTAGAGAGTAGGGCTAAATTAGGGACATTTCACCATTGGAGCCTCAAACCATGGGGGAAGCCATTCAAAGGGCCATGAAAGTGGAGTCTAGTCATCCCAAGGAAAAAACTAAGAATTCTTCATTCAAATCACAGCCCAAACATGACCTACCAAGGGGAGATAATAGAAAGAAAACATGCCACTTTTGCAAAGAACCATGGATCGCGGGCCACAGATGCCAGGACAGGGAAGCAATCAAACAAAGAAGAGAATTAATGGAGAGAGGATTATGTTTCAAGTGTAAGGAACCTTGGGGGCAAGACCACAAATGCCAGAGGGGGCAAATACACAAGATAGAGGAAGCATCAGATGAAGAAACAAGAGAAATTCCTACCAAAAAAGCAAGATGGAACCCAAACAAACAAGGAACTTTGGCAGTCATCTCTCAAGCAAGTGAGCATAGACCCTTTCGGATCAAAGGTACACTAAAGGGGCAAAAGATTGTTGCCTTAGTGGATAGTGGGGCTTCCCACAATTTTATCAGCAAAGGTCTAGTGTCAAAACAAAAATTGGAAGCTAAAAACTTCAAGGGATTCAGGGTTGCACTTGCAAATGGAGCCACAAATCAATGCTCAAAAATCATCCCTCAGCTTGAGATCACCTTGGACGGACACACCATAAGAGGGGACTTCTATGTGGTGAACTTACAAAATGATGTGATTCTAGGGATGCCTTGGATAAATTCCCTAGGGTGTTTTACAATGGATAATCCGAACTTAGAAATCTGCTTCAAGCACAAAGGGCAAGAAGTTACCCTTAAAGGGCTACCGAATGGGTCTCCCAAAGTAGTATCATGCAAAAGGATGGAGAGGATTGTAAGACATGGCCAAGGAGAGTGGATAACACAATGCATGGTGCTAGATAAAACACCCTCTCATGAGCAAGCAATTCACATTGACATCCAACCGATCCTAAGGGGACACAAGAAGATCTTTGTAGGCATTCCCCTTGGCCTACTTCCAAAACGGGGATTTGAGCACGCCATAGAACTGGAAGGAGCAAAACCAGTGATAACCGCCCCCTATAGGCACCCACGGAAGTTCAAAGAAGAGATTGAGAAAACTATTAAAGAATTGCTGGAGATGGGACACATTCAGCCAAGCAATAGTCCCTTTGCATCATCCGTCGTGTTGGTCAAGAAAAAAGACGACACTATGCGAGTGTGTATTGACTACAAGGCCCTAAACCAAAAAACTATCAAGAATAGGTATCCAATTCCAAGGATAGACGAATTATTGGATGAACTACATGGAGCAAGATATTTTTCCAAAATTGATTTATGCTCGGGATATCACCAAATTCGAATGAGGAAGGTAGATGTGCCGAAGACAGCATTTCGATGTCATTATGGACATTTTGAATTTCTAGTCTTACCCTTCGGCCTCACCAACGCTCCATTTTGAATTTCTAGTCTTACCCTTCGGCCTCACCAACGCTCCAGCCACTTTCCAATCATGCATGAACCATATTTTCCGCCAACAACTAAGGAAGTTCTTACTAATCTTCTTTGATGATATCCTGATCTATAGCAAAACATGGGAGGAGCATCTCTGCCATATTGAAGAAGTTTTAAGTATTTTGGAATCAGAATCCCTTTATGCAAATATGTTAAAATGTGAATTTGGGCTAGAGGAAATACTTTACTTGGGACACAAGATCAATGCAAAAGGGGTAAGCGTAGATGAGGAAAAAGTTAAGGCCATCAAAGAATGGCCCAAGCCAAGAACCCTGCCTGCAGTGATCGCCAACAGAAGTGGGTAAGCCGAGTACAAGCCTATGATTTCGGCATAGAGTATGTAAAAGGAACCAGCAATGAAGTAGCATATGCTTTATCCAGGTGCCCCCACCTCAACACCATCACAAGCATCTCAAAGGATTGGAAAAATGACATTATCACCGAGTATGCCAAAAACACACAAGCTTCTGAAATCTTGGAAGGAAGGATGCCAAATGAAGAATACAAGATATGGGATGATCTCATCTTATATAAGGGAAGGATATTTCTTGTTCCGAGCTCAAAAATGAAGAACAAAATATTAAGGAATTTCACGATAGCCCTTTGGCGGGCCACCAAGGATACTACAAAACATATAAACAAATTAGAGAGAAGTATTCTTGGAAGGGATTAAAAAGTGATGTGCTCAAACATGTACAAGAATGTCTAACTTGTCAACGAAATAAAGTAGAACAAAGCCCTCCTCTAGGATTGCTCAAAAATGAAGAACAAAATATTAAGGAATTTCACGATAGCCCTTTGGCGGGCCACCAAGGATACTACAAAACATATAAACAAATTAGAGATAAGTATTCTTGGAAGGGATTAAAAAGTGATGTGCTCAAACATGTACAAGAATGTCTAAATTATCAACGAAATAAAGTAGAACAAAGCCCTCTTGTAGGACTACTACAGCCACTACCCATTCCCAACCAAAAATGGGAAAGCATTTCGATGGATTTCATAACCTGATTACCCAAAACACATGGAAAGGACAACATTTATGTGGTAGTGGATAGAAATACTAAGTATGCCCACTTTTTTGCAATTTCATCGGAATACAAAGCATCTCAGGTAGCAGAATTATTCTTTAAAAAAGTCTTTCGTCTCCATGGGATGCCTAAAACAATCATCAGTGATCGGGATAGTAAATTTCTTAGCCAATTTTGGTAAGAAGTTTTCCAACTAGCAGGGACACACCTAACTCCAAGTACAAGTTACCACTCGCAAATGGATGAGAAAATAGAGATAGTTAACAAATGGATAGAGGGTTACTTAAAGAATTATGTAACCGGTCAACAAACCGCATGGATAAGATGGCTGCACTTGGGTGAGTATTGTTATAATACCACCCACCATATGTCAATTGGAATGAGCCCCTTCATAGCCCTATATGGATATGAAGGCCCTTCCTTTGGACATTTGGTCACCCAAGAGAGCAAGGTACAAAGTGCGCAAGACTTCATATGGAAAAGCATTGACCTCATGAAGACCCTTAAGGAAAATCTGCAACAAGTCCAAAACCAACAGAAAATCTATGCTGATCGACATCGCACAGACAAAATATTTGAAGTTGGGGATCTAGTTTTTTTGCGGCTACAACCGTACAAACAAACGTCGATCAAAAAGAGGGGCTGAAAAGCTAAAACCATGTTTTTATGGTCCTTATAAAGTTATAAGGCGAATAGGCGAAGTCGCCTACAAGATAGAATTACCAGAGCACAACAAGATCCATAATGTCTTCCATGTATCCCGGCTTAGAAAGGTCCTTGGGTAGCAAGTCCTTCCTTGCACCGAATTACCCCCATTGGATGAGGAAGGGCAGCTTACTTTAGAACCATAATTTATCATGGACACTAGAGAAAGGAAGTTAAGAAACAGGAGCATTATCGAGTGTCTAATCAAATGGAGGGGACTTCCCGAAGATGATGCTACATGGGAAAGAGAAGACATTCCCTTATGCAATTGAGACATTCTATATGTTGTGGGGTTTGTGACTATTTTCAACCCCAATGTCAGCACCATTTTCATGGGTAAGTTGTTTATGTTGTCTCCATCAATGATCAACTTGCAACACTTTCCTCCTAACTTGTTAATAGTTCAAAAGAGGCTCTTCCTCAACCACAAGCTCATCATTCTTGTGTGTGTATTATCAAAACCTTGTGCATTGTTAGGTTCTTTCCAACCTTGGGGTTAGCTCTTTTGCTTCTTTACCTAATGAGCTTTCCTCATTAGCTTGCACAACATGCACATGTTTCTTTGATTTCATTTGTTGTTTGGATACAAGGATGTGTGGTGAACTACTTTCCCACATCTGAAGTAAGTTCCATTAGAGATTTTTCTTTAACTTTGTTGTCTATCTTCACCTTAGTTGGAGATATGCTTGTGCTTCATCTTGACATGACCCCTCTAGCTTTTGTGCTATCCTTGCATGCAAAGATATGATTTCTTGAACTTTGCTTTCTAATTGCATCCTTACCCTTACCACTACTACATGCGCTTTGTTGTCTACAAGACAATTCCTCTTCCACCTTTAGCATGAATTGGTAGGCCTCCTCAACAAATTGAATACTAAGCAAGCACATATCATCCTACATGTAGATGCACAATCCATTCATATACCTTGACATCTTAGTGTCATCTTCTATATGACTAGTGTGAATGCATAGTCTGTAGAACTCTTTCATGTACTCCATGGATGTTTTCTCATTGGTGTAGGTTTTGAAGCATTTTGTGCAAATCCAACACATAGTTGGTTAGCATGAACTTCCTCTTGAGTTTGGCCAACATGCAATTCCATGGAAAGATCTTGTGCTTCTCCTCCTGCACATGACTCATCTAGATCAAGTCCCACCACATGGTAGCATGCCCTTTCAACTTCATGATGGTGTGTTTGATTCTCTTCAAGTCCTCAATTTCTTCAAACTCAGAGAATCTCCCTAGCTTATTGATCTAGTTGATCAACTCTTTTGAATTTAAGCTTCCTAACTAGCTTGGGCGATCATACCTCTTTTTTCTTTTGAACCTCAACAAGGTGAGTGAATTTTTCCTTTGCTGTGATGTTGAAATATCCCACCCCTGATAGGATATTGCGGACTTCACATTTTCCATGCCACTTTCCATATGGCGGACTTTATCATGCCTTAGCCACTTCCTATCTTGCTGGGCGGACTTGGAGACCTTCATGCCATTTGACTTTCTTGGGCGGACTTGGCTTCTCCTTTGCCATGGGCGGACTTTAGCCTTGGCTCGCCATTCGTCTCTTCCAAACATCTTGGGCGGACTTCATGCTCTTCATGCCAAGGGCGGACTTGGCATCCTTCATGCCTATGGGCGGACTTTGCTCTCTTTGTGCCATGGCGGACTTTGGGCCTAGCTTGCCAGTGCCTACCTTTGGCATGCCAAAGGTAGGGCGGACTTCCTATACTTCATGCCACTTCTTCCTTGAGGGCGCCATCTTCATACATAGCCATTTTTCAAATTTTTTTGCTATTTTACCTTGATTCTATTGACATCTGGAGGTGTGCTGATTTCTTGCCTGATGGAATCCAAAAATAGAAACTTTCTAAAAATAGAAAAAGCAAAAAGCATCCCTAAAAAATAGGAACTCCAGAATGGCCTAAAAATGCCGAAAATCAAAAAGCAAAAAAGCAAAATCCCTAAAAAATAGGAAGTGTTAGAATTGACCGAAAGCAATGGCGTTCCTCGTCTACTGGGTCTTCTGAGCGTTTCCATGACGTTTAAGCATTCAAATGGGTTCAAAATCACAACTTAGCCAGACTGACTCTCAAGAAGTTATTCAAATTCAGGACTCTCAAAGACGTTGCGAAGAGGACAGAACCAAACTTGGGGGTCCCCATTTGCAATGGGGCGATGTGTGAAATAGGTCACAATAGGTACCATCCTTCTTCTTCACAAGAACCACTGCTGAAGCAAAGGGGCTCTTGCTTGGGCGAATGAAACCCATCTCCAAGAGTTCCTGAATATTTTTCTCAATATCATCCTTCTGCTTCTTAGGGTACCGATATGGAGTTGTAATAACTGGTTTAGCTCCTTCCTTGAGCTCTATGATATGCTCCGAACCTCGTTCAGGTGGTGGTCCAGGAGGTAAATCAGCAAATACCTTGCTCTTCTTTGTGAGTAAAGACTGCACATCAAGAGGATAGTCTCTCTTAGTGTCAACCGGACTAGCAGGAAGGATCATACATTCTGCAACCCACTCAACTTGATCATGACGAACCAGCCTTGCCATTCTCTTGAATGACACAACCCGAGGACCTGTTGACGTGCTTTTTATGGCAACGCCAACACAAAATAAAAATGCCCAACGGTCATTCTATTCTCTCTTGATCAAAGTATTCCGCATGCTAAGATTGCGTGAAAGTTCATGCGTTCAACTCCAAGGTTCCTTTTATCGCGAAGAGACTCAGTTGGTTGATGTGTATATGCTGGTTATTTCAAGGGGACTTACGTAGTTGTTCAATCATAGTGAAACAATGAATGATTTTGACGATATTGCTCTGATGTTCGAATCGATCGGGAAATACTGAATTAAAGGGAAAGGGATAGGAATCCTACAATCTATTTCTAAGGATGGAAGGCAAAACTAGCTTTAACAATCTCCAAACCAAACTTTGTATCGTCTCCCCCTCGGACAACTCTGACAAAACTGATGCAATCTTCAAAGGATAGGTAGATATTCAGATCGAGATTCAACATGCACACCCCTTCACCACGAAGCAAGTGGACACAAAAATCGCAACCGAAGTTAAGTGCTGAAATTCCAGTTGACCACGCAGGGCAGACTTACCGTCAGCAAGCCTGCTAGTGGTATGGATATAGGGAGATATGCTCAAACCAATGTTGCATTCCACAATTAACGCTACTTGCATGGAAACAAAATCTATTCTACTTTACTCTATTCGAATTGGAAAGACGAAAAGACCTCGTCAACTACCCACAACACAAAATGAAGTCACCAATCAATGAAGTCTTTATATCATGAGAGTCTTACACAACAATCTTTTGCAAAAACTTTCAAAGGGAAAGTCTTTCTTTCCTTTCCAACTAAGCTAACTCCTAGCTCTACTTTATCAATCTCTATCTCAGTCTAGTTCTGATCGATCTCTGATTCTAATTCTATCTAATGAATTACAAATGAGGGGGGATACCCCTTTTATAATAAACCCAGTCCAATGGACGGTTCAGATCTGATTACAATAAAGGGCTCGGATTGAGCCACCCATGCCATAATTAGGGTTTATGCCCTAAAAACCACCACTGAGAGGAGTGGGGCAATGAATGTGCAGAATATTCTCCACTCCTCTGCAGGCCCACTACCTGCAATCAATGCACATCGTCCTCCTGCAGCAGATCGTCATCCAAAAGAGCGTTTCCTTTCTCCTTCTCGCTGGCTGCAAATCTGGTGAATCTGGCCAATACTTCCTCAACTTCCTGATCTAAGATAGGAGGAATGTGATCCAACTGAAACTCTAAAACTGCAACTGTTTGCCCATGCCGGACACATGATTTCTTCCAGGCAACAAGGGCATCCTGGGTGTTCTGTATGATACTAGAGAACATGGCAGTGTTCTCGAAATCATCCTGAGTGAAGGTTTTCACCTCAGAGAAGAATGGCGTCAATCTGTCCTTTAGTCCATCTGCAGTTATCTCTTCAGAAGTCAACCTCCTGACAAAGATTGCCTCCAATGTGTTGAGAACTCCATCCAAGATGTTTGTCATGGCCCTTCTGACCCTGACAGAATCTGCTTGTGAGGCATCATAGAATCCCCGGCCTGTGACTACTGAAGAATACCATCTAGCGAAGTCGTATCTATCTCCCTGCTGGATAACACCTCCCTCAACCAAAGTGTGTTGAGGTATGCTCATCAAAGCTCCTAGACGAAGAACAACTCTCGTCTGATAGATGCGAGCCTCACCCCAAGCATGGTTAACTGCCTCCACTCTAGCCATAATATCGGAAGCTTGCCCATAGACATGTGCAAGATCTTCCATAAACTTTCTTGTCTCTGTACGCACACTGGCAACCCACGTGTCTGCCTGCTGTGCCATTCTCCTTAAATCTTCTAATCCACTGATTGACTCCCTGGAAAACTCAGCTGGGAGCTCGATTGCAGGATTTTCTTGCCCACAAGGACGGGACAAGTGCTGCCGGTTCTCCTCTTGATTATCCTCCTGGGGCACGTTGATGCTCTGGCCCACGGACTCCCTACGAAGTGGTTGGCTCTCTATTTGTACTGCTTGTTCTTCCTGCAACCTCTCCCTCTGATCAGCAAATAGGGACACTTCCTGTATGCTCGGAGAATGTGTTCGAACCGGCATGTGCAAGGATTCCTCAACTATCACAGGCTCCGGTCGAGCTGGCTCTTTTCCCCTAGGCTCTGGAGCTGGATTACTCCATCTCCTCGGATTAGCCGATGGTAACCTGCTGTCTCCCATCAAATTGTAGGTAAGGGGAATAGACCTTCCCTTTAGTTGGCTGACATGTCTCTCTATCCAACTCCGTGTAAATGTCAGGACTGGGATACAAAGTGTATCCAAGTCGGTGATCTCTGACTCTGACCAATCTGGGAGTGGCAAGGGCGTGTTTCTTACTGTGTCGTAATCAACCTGCACAACGTTTATGTCCTCCTCAATCTGATCTGGTATAGGAATAATCTCGCACTCTCTGATCATTGCCAATGGTATCCGGGAAAACATCCTCTTTCTGACTTCGACCTCATCTACTGCACTTGCCCAAAAGTCTTCTATTTGTGCCTTGTGCCTAAACTCCTCTGTCCATACCCACCTGATATTTCTATGAGGATCGTAGTAGTGTCTGCTGGAATGGTAAGAAAGCTGAAAGAACTGGAGCTCCGCCTCTGCCTCCCTTGCTGCCTGTAGTGATGGGCACACTTCGTCTGAATTTCCCATAGCAATCGGGAACCCAAGTCCGCCCTTCTTCTTCTTCTTTTGAATCTTATCGTAGGCAATTAGTTGCCTAGAAACTTCCAGCATCACTACCCTGTTCGTGGGATATCGGGGCAACCTGTATGGGTAGGAAGAGAATCCCTGCAGCCTTATGTAAGTGAATTTTGGGAATTGGATAAACCAACATCCAAATTTCTCAATCATTTCTTGTGCCTCCCTCGATATTCTGTGATGGGTCCTTTGCTGCAAGGTCCTCGTGATGTGCATAGTAAAGGCATCGTTGACTCTTTTGTAATTAGTAGTGCTTGTCAAATGCAACTGCGGACAAGCCTCGAATATTTTGAATTGCTGAGAACCGCAACCAATTGGTTCTTTGTAAGAGATCCCCCTATATCTTGTCATGCGAGCCAGCATATAGACGAGGTAAGAGCCCATATAAAATGTTTTGGTCCTCCTCACATTGCGGAGCTGCTCATGTAGACCATCACTGATTAACAGTGCCCAATCCATGAAATCCTTGCCCTCCAGCACCAAGTTGATAAAGTAAAACATCCAAGGTTCGAAGACGAACGCTTGGGGACACCCTCCAACTCTACTCAACATCATAATCAGGTCGCCAAACTCTTGCTTCAAGTCTTCGGAAATTATCTGTTTGGGCAACTTCGTACGAGTTGGTTTGGGCTTGATCATCCACCTAGTGTTTATCACATCAGCACACCGGTCCGTTGTAGATGAATACATTCTGTCAGCCCTGTCCTTCGTTTTGTAAATCATTTTCTCGTGGGCGGGGATCCCGAATGCCTCTCCGATTGCTTGTGGTGTCAGGTTAGCCAGCACCTTGCCATCTGGCGCAACGATCGTCCTCTTCTCTGAATCGTAGTGGTGAGAGCATTCCATAATGAGCTCCGGGCACCGGATGGCTGGTGGAAAATTTGCAGCTGCATATAACCCACTTCTGACAATGCTATGTGAAGTCACTGATGGGCGATGGCCTCCAGTCCCCATTATCCTTCTTTTGAACGCCTCCAGGTTAAACGAGCCCAAGTTTGTGTCTGCCAGCCTGCCCAACTTTGATGTGAATTTTGATTCTGGCAGGAAAGACTTGCTTAATTTCTTGATTACTGCCTGTCTGGACTCAGCGTGGATGTTCTTGCCTGTAGCTCTTCTGCTTGACTCGGCCATTCTGCAAAAAGGGGTAAGATAGTCAGCAAACAAGATTTTTAAAATAAAATAAAATAATAACCATGATTGAGGGTGTAAGCAGATTTTTCTTTTAAATGACAAAGGCTGCAACACTTCTTGATGTTTTCAACTGCAAACCTCAACTGTTGCCTGTTTACTTCAATGTTCTCAGAAATTTCCTTTGGGTTGCAGCAACACAATGCCCAATACTTGGAAATGTTTGCCTGCAACAATTTAACTTTAACAAATTTGAAACCTCCTCTTTGAAGTTCGCACATTTCTTTCTAACTTAGCAATTTTCAGCAACTTAAAATTTTCTTCTCAAGTCGCACTTAGGCACTCAGCAACTTCGCTTTGGTAAATTCGAACCTCCTCACAATTGCAGCAATTTAGAAACTCACTTCTCAGCAACTTGAAATCTTGACAAGGTAGGTCGCACTTCTCCAGCAAGTTTGTGACTTCAGCAATTCGTACTTCAGCAACTTCACTCTTTTCAATAAATTTGCACTTTAGCAACTCCAGCTCTTCAGAGATTTGCACTTTTCAGCAACTTTCAGCTCTCAAAAAAAATTGAAATCCTCAACCTCTAGCTCTTCTCACAAATTCGAACTTCTCACTTTCAGCTCTTCAGCAACTTGTGAGAGAAAAAAATGAAGAGGACTTCAAAACTTATAGCTTGGTTGAATTCCTGCAGAGGCTAAACCTAGTAAATATTTTGAATTCATTTTCCCTCTCTTTTCCAGTCGTAACACTTGTTGTCTGAAGCATCGGAATCTCAGACTTCTAGAATTATGAATTCATCACCTCTGCACAGGCCTGCCTCGTTGCGTTTGATTTCTTAAAATATTAAATCGTTTACTTCTTTGAACAATTTCAAAAAGTTTGGCTAAGGCATTTTGGCAAAATTATCAAGTTCAAACTCCTTAGCGAAATTTCTCATCCATTTTATTCGTTTGCCTTAGAGAAATTTCTCAATTTTGCCTTAGGAATTTTATAAAAATAGGTACTAGGCAAAATATCCATCGAAACGACGTGAGTGAGGCGTGGAGTAACTCTGAATCACTTCCAAATTGCAAACGTTTAATACCCAGAAGAAAAATCTTCCCGGAATCCATTGTTTTCATGTGTATCCGGACGAAGGGGTACGTTTAATTTTTATTATTTAAAATAATAAAAAAGGCTAATGTTTATTTTTCCCCTTCCGGATGTCATCTACTCCTGCAATTTCAATCTTCTCGGCCTTGGCAAATTATCTTGATTTTCCATGAAGAATTTTCCTCTGAAGATTTTTTTGTAACTCTGGCAACTGGCATCATCCTCTAGGCGTATTCATTATTTTTTTTTCTCTAAAAAAATACTTTAGGAAATTTTGAAAATTAAAATTTTATCTCTAGAGGGCGCACTTGAACATGTCATGAGTTTCATTTTATTCCTTAGGCCACTTTTTTGCTTTAGGAAAAATTCCTAGAAAATTTATTTAAAATCACCCATGAGGGGCGTACCTCATCTTATGCATCAACTTTTGCTTTCACCCCTTAGGCATTTTCACGCCTAGAGGCTAACACCTTATCCCTTGCGAATTTTCATGTGTTATATTCCACCTTAGGGCACATTTGCCATGGGTAGGAGGAATTTTCATACTTAGAAATATTTTCCAAAATCACGCCCTCCTTGTCTTTACCTTAGGCGCATGTAGCATGTGGAGGAGGAATTTTCCACACCAAGTTTTATCTTGCCTTAACAAATTTCCATGGGCGCATTTCATGTGGTGACCTTTCACCTTCCCTTGGCGCATTCAGCCTAGAGGACTTCCATTTCCTTTGAGCGCATTTTATAGTGTGAGAGGGAATTCCCACGCCTAGCTAGTGGCTCTTCATCTCCTCTTGGCACATATGGGCTAGTAGACTTCCTTGTTATCCTTGAGCGCTTTTCCTTCACCACCCCACGCCTAAGACATGACCCTTCACCTCCTTCTAGCGCATTTCATAGTGTGAGAGGGAATTCCCACGCCTAGCTAGTGGCTCTTCAGCTTCCTTGGGCGCATTTAGGCCATGGAACTTCCATTCTAGGCGCATTTGACCTTGTGAGGAGGAATTCTATACCTTAGGAATTTTTTCATGTCTTCTTGGGTGACCTTTCATCTTCCCTAGGCGCATTTAGCCTTGTGAGGAGGAATTCCTTCTTTATCTTAGGCGCATATTGGCTAGTGAGGAGGAAAATGCTATGCCTTAGTGAATTTTTTACATTTTTGGTGACCTTTCACCTTCCCTAGGTGCATATAGGGGTATGAAGAGGAAAATCTCTTCGCCTTGGAAATTTTATCATGCTTTTGAAGGGTGCGTTTCATTCTTGCTCAGGGAAATCCTCACACTTAGAGAATTTTTGAATCTTTCCTTCCTCCTGGGCGCATATGAGAGTGTTTACCTGTCAGTTATGTTTGTAAAATTTCCAACGCCCTTTATGCCCTAGCTTTCTATTTTTAGTAAATTCGGAGAAGTTAGGGTTTCATTGATTTTCACCCTGTTCTGAATTGGAACTAGCGTGGTTGTGCCTCCATCGGGTGCTGTCATCCTATTCACATCTTATCTGGCACAATACATGCTATTTTTAGCCATTTGCTATTTTTAGCAAACCCTAGAATTGACCAATTTTGTATCTCTGTTTGCTTTGAAATTTGTTCCACTTGTACTTGATGCTGAAAGAGACTCATTCACACATTTTCCCTGACGAGGACATGCTATTTTTAGCCATAAGGTGACTTGCTAAAAATAGTAAGTATTCAGATCGTGTTCAAATTTTACCAGTAGGTAGCCTGAAGGATGCTGATTCCGGTGGCGTGCTTCGTTCTGTCATTTCTGCATTTTGCTTCATCTATTTTTAGACGTGGCAGGGGAAACCCTAATCTGACCTGCATGTGTTCTGATTTGTTCCTGACTGTCTCTGATCGTGCCTGATTGCACCTAATTGCTGGACTGAAGTGGTGGGTAGCTGCTGGGATGATACTGCTATTTATAGTAAGTGCCTGGGAAGTGGTCACCCGGATGTCGGACGAGCTTGCATGTCACAGTGCCCGTGGGATCTCAAAAAACCTAGAAAAACCTAGAAAACTGGTCAAAGTTTTGGCACTGGCTAAAAATAGTAAGTCCTTGAAAACTGACCCGATCCATATGCATGTCATATCATTGCGAAGGCCTCGCAAAACCCACATGGAATATCTGGACATGCACTGAAAATTCTTGCATGCAGACCCTAAAAATAGCCTCGGGAGGCTGAACTTTGAAAGTCACCATCTCGCCTTGCATGCTACATCATTGCGAAGGTCTTCAAAAACCCAGATCAATTCGCCTGTCACTCATTGGAGAATTGCTCGTTTAAATCCTGAAAATAGCCTCTGAAGGCTTAACTGCTAAAAATAGCCAGTTGTCAGAATCCATTCAAATTTCGCGCGTAGGCATTCTGAAGCTGCCTGACTGTGGTGGAACTGACAGAATTCCAAAATCTCGATAAAATAGTCCCAAATTGAATACTTACTAAAAATAGTAAGTTGTCGGAATATAGTGAAAATTTAGTGGGACCTTGCTGGAAGTCTTCTGACTGCTGTACTAAGCTCGAATTTCAACTTTACAACTCAGTTTGACCTTTAATAAGCCTGACTAATGAAAACCCTAATTTCACAGACTTGAACAATACTTCAACCCAGGTCAAACGACGGGACATCCCCAGAAGGACCAGAGATAGAGAGAGAGAGACGCACTAACCAAAGCCAAAAGACCAGACTGGAGCAAAAATTAGGGGGTCCCCATCTGAATGGGGTGATGTGTGGAAAAGGTCACAACAAGACCCCCATTGGACATTCCTCTTAGTACTACCCTCTTCCCATCAGATTGAAACTTAAGCTCCATAGTCTGCAGATTTAAGGAGATCTCTCCCAGTGAACGCAGCCATTGAATGCCTAAAACGACATCTGTATCTCCAATGTTAACCACATAGAAGTCGTCCTTGACTTCATAGTTTCCCAATTGTATAGTCATGTTTGAGATCTTCTTGGTGCATGAGATGTGGAATCTATCAGCAACCATGACCTTGAAGCCTTCAAACTCTTCTATTTGCAGCCCCTTCTTTGCCACCACAACTTCATCAATGAAGTTATGTGTTGCCCCGATGTCAATCAAAGCAACTATTCGCTGCCCCTTAATCATCCCTCGAACCTTGAAGGATTCATTTCTTTGAAAGCTCGAAAGTTGAGCCAAAATAACTCCACTTTTTTTTTCATCTTCAGACTCTTCTGGAACTCTTTCCATTTCACTATCTTCAAAATCAGATTGCTGGTCTGAAAAATCAGAATCACTTTCACCAGTTGAACAGTACTCAATCTGATTAAATTTAACTCCCTTTGGACAAACATGATCTTGAGACCATTTTTCCCTACACCGGAAACATAACCCCTTTCTTCTGAGTTCGTTCACTGTCTCTGGATCCAATCTTGTGACATGGGGATTATGCTGTTTGAACTCCTTGTGCTGAGGTCTCGAAGGAGGTCTTTGATGAGGTCTTTTTCCTTTATCCCCTTTGTGAAAGGGTGGATTGGATTGAAAATTTGCCTTAGGAGCAGCCCACTCCATGTTTCTTGCCTTCTTCATGGCCTCCTGTAGGGAGGGTGGATCAAAAGCTTTAATCCATCCCTTGAGTGGTTCCCTCAATCCTTCACCGAAAAGGATCACCAATTGCCTCTCCGTGATTCCAGTGACCATGACTGAGAGTCTCTGGAACTCCGCTATGTAGGCATCAACTGTGCCATACTGCCTCAACTGCGCCAATTGTCTGAAATGAATTTCAGGATCCTTTTTCTCAAATCTCTCGATGAGCCTATTGGTGAACTCATCATAAGTTATGATAGACCGATGACCCAAGGTAACTAGGCCATGGTACCACCACTCATGCGCCACCCCATCAAGGTGTAACGTAGTGAACTTGATCGCCTCTTTTTCTGCCATGGGTCTGAGAGCTAGATAGTTATCCAGCTTCTGTATCCAAGCTCGGGCTGAACTGTTATCACTCCCGTCGTAGTGTGGAAGTATAACCTTGTTGACAGGTTGATACAAGTCCCCTTGCACTGGTGTTCTTCTTTGCTCATAATGTCTCCCTTGTCCTTTATTCTTTCTTTTATGGTCCATAAAGTCATTATAGGACATATCCATCTTGATGTCGTTAGGGAGAGAATCATACTCCACACGACCAAGCCTCAACTGCTCCACGAATGAAGCATTTTCTTTAGGATCTGGCTGAGTGTTTACAGGTGCCAAGAAGGTGGGTTTGAATGGCTTGGAAGAAATATATGTGTTGTTTGAAGTATGCTGAGCAGCATGTCCATCATGCTGGTTGGAAGCACTGTGCTCTCCTCTATGCCCAGTGTTGTTATGTGGAATGGTGTTCTGGCCCACTTTCCCCATCATGAGCGATACCATATCCATTAAGGCATCCATCTTTCTTTCAAATCTCTGTCCCGGACTGATGGATCTCTCTCTTCCCTTTCCACTATCATCTCTGTTTCTGGTAACCCTCTCATTACCCCCAACTGATCTCTCACCTTCTGCCATGTCTGTTTCCTGAGAAGACTCCCAATGAGCCCTCAAGACTTCTGAAGCTGTCTGACCTTTTGGAGCCTGATAGGGATGGAACTGTTTTCCAACCTTCTTGTCTTCCCTTGCAATGTACCTCTTTTCTCTGTCACTCATAGACAGTTTGTTCACAGGATGGCAAGATCTTGGCTTTGATACCATTGAAATATTCCGAGCGAAATTTTTTCGTTTTTTCAATTTACAAATTAAAACCAATGCACTCATTAAGGTTAGCAGCTAAACCAAAACGATGCTGAAGCAACTCTAACCAGAATGTACACCAGGATCCCGATGTGGGCAAGGTGTGAGCATTGGTCAGAGGATCTTAATCAAAATGCTTATGCAAGAACTCTAACCAAGAATGGCGTCGATGATGGCGAGCATATGGTCAGAGGGTCTTCTACACTAAGTACTGAAAAGGAACTCGACACTAAGTATGTGCTACCCAATCCAGTATGGAGTTGAGGCGACCATATGGCGGAGTATTACAAATTACAATGCTTGAGAGAAATAACTGAAATGCTGAAAGCACTCAACACCCAGAATGTGCTTTCTAATCCAGAGTGGAAAAGTAGCTACCATAGGGCGGAGGAAAATTGAATACAATAGCAAATATTGAGCGTAAAGCTGAACATTACAAACTATGATGAGCAAGAATAATTATACTGTCAGTACTACTGCCAGTTTACAATATGAAGGATAATATCTTGCTAGAAATGTGAATCAACATATAAATCAAGCTGCAATAATATGTATTGAACTTCCTTTACTGAATAATAAAGATTAGATCTGAAAGTGCACTGAACAGACCAACCTCTAATTTTGATTTATGACAGTCCAGATTTCTGTGAGCACGAACAACAGCCCTGTATTTCACAAATCCACTTACAACTTGCTCAAAACTTAGCCAAATTCCACCAAACGAATTGCAGTATGATCCTACTATGATGGCGACCAACTGAGAACACTGAAACTCACTCAAATGACTCTAATTATTTAATGCACGAAATTCAAGGGAAATCTGAACAGTACGGCCCAGCAAGAGGGCGACTTTGCATTTAAAAATTGAAGACTCTTTTAAAAATTCTATAACTTAGGACAAAGGGGCGCCTAGCCAAGACAGAGAGAATGGAACAATACCCAGAAACAATATTTTTGTATTTTCTGATTTACGAGTAAAAACACAAATCTGCTGTAGCTAAAATGCAAGTCTGGAGAATCTCTAATATGCAAAAATCAGAAATTAAAGAGTCACAATGCTGATTACAATGCACAAATCCCAATGAAACTTACAAAACTATACTAATTCACCACTAGTTGCTGTGTTGCAAGCAAGAAGCAATGCCTGAGCTAGGAGGCCTTCATTCCTCGAAGCAATCCAATACCATTCCGGCAGAGTAACAATACTGTAGACAAAAGATAATGAATTGAGGATCAAAGTCTTCCTTTTATAATTTTCGGTTGACTCTTCTCGAAACCCTAACCTTCTCTTAAGAGTCAAACCCTAATCCTTCAACCAATGGCGTCCTTTCCTTCTAGCTGCAATTTTGACTTTTAATTATTAAATTATTCCTTCATTGAAGATGGCATCCACTTTTGCTTGGGGAATAAATCTTTTAATAAGAGATATAATTAATTCCTTTAATGAGGCGCCCACCCATAAAGAACCTCTTTTAAAAACAACTTAAAGTAAAGTTGCTAGGCCAAGGGTCAATGTTAAAATATAACATTAAACATAACTTCTTCAAAATAATTCAGCTTATCACCTCAAACTGCATCCCGAGGCCAGAATCTGAATACGCCAATTGAATCAGCTGAAGAGGAAAGTCAACTGCCTGAGACCAACCTGTTTACTGCCCGAAATAGAATTTACTAAAAATAGTAAATTCCTGAAGATGCTCAGAATGCCTAGAAGAACATACCACTGCGAAGCTCTCTGAAAACCCAGAAAGAATCCGCCATTGAAACAACCAACTCCGAGCAAGAACTTCCATCAAAATAGGAAACCCTAATTTTACCTTCCGACTAGCCTACGGGTCTCCGGAATAGGCCAACGGTCACTGAAAAGATCAGGCTTGAGACGGGGACATTACAGGTTGGACCCAAATGTCCAAGTGACTTACTAAAAATAGTGAGAACAAATGGAGCTTGAAACACCTCAAGAAGGTTATCCTTGAATATCATCAACCCTGGAGAAGATAACTTCCAAATAAGGCCCTCTAAACACTAACATAGCCTACGAGGACCCGTTGATAGGCTAATCCATCAAACACTGAAACTGGCTAAGGAGGGGACATTACAGATGTACTGAATATGATCTGCATCCATGACAATATCCTCTCTCATTGTCGCTAATGTTTACCCAGAAGGTCTCTTCTCTATGTAGTTTCGATGGCCTCAAACAAAGCATGAATGGATCCCAATGCATTGGTTAGATTTGCAATGCGGGCTACTAGTTGGTTTCTTGCTTTCTTGCACCTCTTCTTCCTACTTTGTGAACCATCTTCTCTTGTTCACTTGCAATGTGACATGTAGCACAAAAGCTTAGTTAAAGAAACTCTTGCAAGCTCACCCTAGGTCTCAAAACACAAGGATTTGATAGCCAATTGGTGTAGTGTTGGTTACAGTTGCATAAAAAACTATCAAACAGGCACTTGGAGCATGCGACTAAAGACAAAAAAGAAAGAAAACAATGAGGCAACAATGGAAACCAAAGGAAAATGTAAAAAACAATGGAAAGAATATAAAGGGCCAACAATATGTGAAGCTTACTTGTGTTTTGCTACCCAATCCTAGAGAGATGTGCATAGACTCTCTAGAACTACAACAAAGCCTGAAATTCTACTCAAAGCCTAGCAACAAACTTAGCTGAACCCATCCAAATGACCAATACTTATCATTTTATAGTGTATGCTGTTTGTACTACCTCTTAGTGTAGAAGTCATTGAAATAAATGCATGCTCAAAACTTTGCTCAACTAGCAAGGCACCATTTGACATGAGAATAATCCATAAGAACAATCAACTATAAGCATTCCAAAGAGAAATTTGAAAGGAGATATGTTTGAAAATGCTAATGTTTTAATCTGTACCTTGCAGTGCAACACAAAACTGAACAACTTGTAAGGTAAAACCTCATTTGGATTTGTATGGGAAGCTCTCTTTTTGAAGATTGAAGAAAATGTAAATTCCTACACATAAAATAATAAAACTACCTAGAACTATTGAGGATTTCTTTGGGTATGTAGAAATAAAAAAAAGAAAACCTATATTTTTGTTCTCAGGCTAGGGCACAAGGTGGTTCAGCACTTCTGCACTAGACGAGCTGTTTTGATATCTTTTCTACTGCAAAAAATCTAATATAGATGAAGCAAAGATGTGCTTCTTATAGCTAAAATCAGAGACTACAAGAAGATGAGTTTACAGAATTGAATTTAGGACAACATGCACATAAAACAGTAAATTGAATGTGATTATTGCGTACAAAGCTACAATTTATACCTTAGTGCATACAATGATACAAAGCTTAAAGTATTAGACTAAATATTCGACTCAGAAAGCACAAAAGAAAAAGAAAATACAACTCTTAAATAAAGATCTTTGTAGCAAGTAGGCATAAACTTACTATTGAAAATCTAAATGTAATGACACTTATTTATAATTGTTTACAAGACTTCGCATGCAAAATAAATCAAAATTTAACTGACATTCGTAGGTTATCAATTGTTTTCTTGCACATAGAGCAAGCACAAAATACAAATTATCTTGAAATACACTAATTAAAAATAAAAAATAAGAAATTGTCAAATAGATTTATGATAAAAATAACTATAATATAAGTATACTTTTTAGAAGGTCTTCTAAGAATAATATGTCCACAAGTAAATGATCTAAAAACTGTAGCACTTCAAAAATAGAAGAAATCCCACAAAACACATTTGGCTAAAAATAACTATTCTTGAGCACCTCCGGATGGTCTTGATGCAGCAGCAGCAGGAGCAACAACCTCTCAATCCCGTGCCTTTTGAAATTCATTGATGAAGCTCTGAATCTGTGATCCAATAATCCTGTAAATGTTAAGTAAAATTTTGTAATATCTAAGAGGATGATAATAATGTATGCTCTTGAGAATTTACCTATACAAAAAGGTAAATTACTTGGTGCGATGAAGATTTTGTTGACAACTGGACATTAAGCGCCTTAAGGAATGCATGCACATTGTTGTGAAATTAATCCATGCCATTACATCAAAGAAAGGTGTGATGTAATTGATTCACAAACTTTAATTATATGCTTGCTATAACAACAAAATAAAAGGAAATAGATATAATATTCTTTCCCAAGTGACTAAATTAGCTAGGACATAACAAGAACATCTAGTTATAATAGCACGGGGGAGCCCAAATGAAAAGATAAAAAATTTAGAATCAGAATGCACACTAAAAACTAGCTAGAGCACAACAAAATTCTCTACCAGGGTTAAACTTTGAAAGATATTACAAAAATAAGAAATGCTTGGAGACATTAAGGTAAATTACAGAGAGTAAAAATATCATAAATGCTTGGAGAAATTAGCACAAGTTACAGATAATACAAAATTCAAATATAAAAAATGCCGCAAATATTAGAACTGGCCATGTGAAAGAAACTCCTGTGCTGCAGATGTTGATCAAGAAGAGAAATCAAGTGGGTATTTTGACTAGTGCTAATCTAGGTCTACATTAGAATATGAGTGCCGAATAGAACAAGGAACTGATACAGAACCTGAGAGTGTTGGTAGATGAGAGGCATGGGCTGCAAACCTGACTGGAAAATTGTGGGAGTTGTTGACGTGCTTTTTATGACAGCGCCAGCACAGAATAAAGTTGCCCAACGGTCACTCTATTCTCTCTTGATCAAAGTGTCCCACATGCTAAGATTGCTTGAAAGTTCATGTGTTCTCTTCTTCTTCCAAAGCTGTGTCTAACATCTGCTGAAAATGGGTGTCGGCCATTGTTTCCTCTTCCTCCTCCTGTTGGCCGCCCCTGGATAGACTGACACTAGCTGATTCCCGGGCGTTGGGCTGATCTACCTCCTCAAGTCCCTGCTCTTCCTCTAATCCTGCCCTCTGATCGGCAAATAATGAAACCACTCTTAAACTCGAAGACTGAGTTTGTGAGTGCACGGGTGATGCTTGTTCTATCCTCAATGGTATCGGTTGGGTTGGCACTTCCACTTGTGCCCTCGATGTCTGAGCAATTTGTTTCCCTCTTTTTACCGATAATGGCCTTGGGTCACCCATCAAGCTATAAGTAAGGGCGATCGACTTGCTCTTAAGTCTGCATACATGTCTGTCGACCCAAGTCCTGGTAAAAGTCATCACCGGGATAGAAAGAGTGTCCAAGTCCATGATCTCTGGCTCGGACCAATCAGGTGGTGGGACAGGAGTATCCCTAACTGACCCATAGTCGGGTTGCATGACGTTGACATCCTCCTCCACCTGGTCGGGAACTGGAATAATCTCACATTCTCTAATCAACTTGAGAGGAAGTCTGGAAAACATCCTTCTTCTTATCTCAGCCTCATCCACTGCATTTGCCCAAAAGTCCTCCAGATGAGCTCTGTGCCGGTATTCAACGTTCTGTATCATCCGGATGTTCCTGTAAGGATCGAAATCCTGCCTGCCTGTGTGATATGACAAATGATAAGATTGCAGCTCGTCCTCCGCCTCTCGGGCTGCCTGCAAAGAGGGACACACCTCAATGGAATTTCCCATGGTGATGGGAAATCAAGTCCACCCTTCTTTTTCCTTTTCTGAATCTTATCTTAGGCAATCAATTGCCTAGATACCTCAAGCATTACTATGTGATCAGTGGGGTATCGTGGTAACCGATACGGATACGAAGTGAACCCCTGCAGCCTAATATATGTGAATTTCGGGAATTGGATGAGCCAATACCCATATTCCTCAATCAGTGTCTGTGCTTCTTTAGATATTCTCTGCTGCGTCCTCTGCTGAAGCGTCCTCGCAATGTGCATTGTGAATGCATCATTTGCCCGTTTATAGTTGGCAATGTTAGCTAAATGTAGCTGTGTGCAGGCTTCATGAATTTTGAATTGACCAGGGGCACAGCCGATTGGCTCTTTGTACGAAATCCCTCTGTACTTAGTCATTCTGGCCAACATGTAAATTACATATGAGCTCATGTAGAAAGTCTTCGTCACCTTCAAGCTCCTGAATTGCTCATCGATGTGGTTGCTAATCATCCTAGCCCAATCGACACACTCTTTTCCTTCCAAGATGATCTCGATGAAGTAGAACATCCAAGGCTCGAAAATGTAAGCCTGTGCACTCCCATTCACCCGGCTCGCATCATTATCAAATCACAGTATTCTTGTTTCACGTCCTCGGCAATTATCTGCTTTGGGAGCTTAGTGCGGGGTGGCCTCGGCTTCTGCATCCAAACTCTGTTGATGACTGCAGTGACTCTTTCGAAAGAGGAAGAGTACATCTTATCTGCCCTCTTATTTGTTTTGTATAACATCTCCTCAGCAGTTGGAATCCCAAATGCCTCTCCGATGGCATCCGGCGTGAAGTTGGCGAGCAGTTTACCATCCGGAGAGACAATCGTCCTACGTTCTGGCTTGTAGTGATTGACGCACTCCATAATTAGCTCCGGACACTGAATTGCTGGCGGAAAACTAGCAGCTGCGTAGATTCCACTCTTCATTATATTATGTGCCGTGACTGATGGTTGATGGCCCCCTAGCCCAAACATCCTCGATTTGAGTGCATTTAGATTAAATGAACCAAGGTTGGTGTCATTTAATTCTGCCAACTTTGAAACTATTGTTGACTTTGGGAGAAATGGCTTAGCGAGCCTCTTAATCATTGCTTGCCGGGATGAGCCAGCCTTGCCTGCTCCAGTGTTTGCAGCTCTGCTTGTTCCTGCAACATCCTTTGCTCCGGCCATCTGCAAAATAAAATAGAATAGCAATAAGCTAGGCTGCAGATTTTTTAGTAAAATAAAACAATCCCCGAGATGGCTGCGAATACGGAGTTAGCTTTGAAAATAAAATTTCTCAGCATAAATTTCTAACTCCAAACCTCGTACTGTATAAAAATCTCTGAGTTTAGAGACAACTCTCAGCAACTGCACTTCTGACTGGTGAAGAAAAAACGCAGCAAGCTAATAACTTTCAGCAATGTAGCTAATTTCTCCAGCACAAATAGTTCGAACCTTGACTTCACTTTGTCAACTTCAGCAGTTAGAGGAATAAAGAGTTGCCAGCAATATGAAATTTCAACTTCCTCAACTTCTCAACGTTTAAACTTCTTCAACACTTCGACTTTCAGTAGCTTGAAAATAAAGATCTCCAGAGAAAAGAAATCCTCTACAACTTCGCAAATCTGCAGCAACTTCAACAATCTGGAAATAAAATCTTAGCTCTCCAGCATACAACTTCGAACTTCGCAGCAACTCCACTTTCAGCTTTTCGAAAGAAAAAGTCTCGGCAAATGAAAATTTCTCCAGCACTTCGCACTTTCAGCAACTCAACACTCCGAAATAAAATAAACTCTCAAAGAATTTCTCTCCTCAACCACTTCGAAAACATTTCAATCTCTCAAGAACTTTTTCAGCAACTTCAACTTCGAAACAACTGTGAGGAAAAATGAGAGAAGAGATTGTTTAAATAACTCTTCTCGGAGAATCCTGCTAAGTAGTGCTGGGGCTATTTTTAGCACCTTCATCAATTTTCCACTCTCTTCGTTCGGAATCTTCTAATTCAAGCGCAGTAGTGGGCTAGTCGTCAGCCGGTCATTATGGCAGTTGCCATTAATAATGATTCCTTCTTCTTCAAATTTCGAATTTTCCTCTTAGTCTGCCAGTTAACTCTTGGCGATTTAAACAACTCGCGAGAAAAACAATCACTTGAATTCCATTTTAAAATCTCGCAGTGTTTAAATAAATTCAACTCGAAAAAATTCGTGGGAGTTGTAAATATATTTCCAACTTTTAAAATGTCTGTCATTTAAATCCTCGATTTCATAAAATTTGCCTTAGACATTTTAAATTCTCTTATTAAAATGTTCAACTCCGAGTGATTAAAAATTATTTGCGTGCTCGAAATAATTCATCCTTTGAGATTTAACTTCCGTCAGGAAAATAATCTAGGCAAAATGAATTTCCTCTGAAAATATTAAAATTTCCCTTAGGAAATTAATTTTAAAATTTCCCAACCCATGGGTGCCTTTTGAACGGGTTCATTTGATTTTTCACTTGACCCATGGAAAATATTTAGTTGCTTCCGCCTTGGAAATAAAACTTCGTCACTGTGTCCACTTCATTTAAATGTCTCTGGAAAATTTTAAAATTCATCAAGCTATCTTTTCATGCCAAGGGCGTGTTTTTCCCCAGTGAAATGTTATTCCATTTAGAAAATATTTCTAACATTTTCTCTACCATAGGCATATATTTTTGATGAAATATTTATTTCATTTAAAAAAATTTCCCACTTTACACCTCTGGCACACTTGACCCCTTGGCATTTATTTTTTTGTGACTTAGAAATTTTCTCCAGTCATCTCACATCTTGGGCGTATTTCACTCAGTGATGTTTTATTTTGCTAGCTTTTACCCTTGCCACGCCTTAGAAACATTTTCAATCAAGGGCGCATTTAGCATGAGCCACTTTCATTTTCCATACTTAGAAATTTTTTAAAAAAGTCTCCACTTCAACTTGGGCGCATATTCATGTGTCTACTTCTACTCCTCGTGCCTTAGCATCTTATTGCCTCCTGGGCGTATTTTACTCATGCAAGCTTTGATTTCTCACTTAGAAAATTCTCAAACACTTAGAATATCCTTTCAAGGTGAGGGCGCATTTCATAGGTTCCACTTTCATTTCGTTGCCTTAGGAAATTTTCTCCAGCAACCTTGGGCGCATATGGGGTCTTGAGCTTTCATTTTCTTGACTTAGAAATTTCTCCAAGTCCTAGCCACTTTATCTTGCCTTGGGCGCATATGGGTGTGTCTGGTTTTATTTTCACCACTTAGAATTTCTTCAAGCCATGTATCTTCTTGAGGGCGCATTTTGACCTCTCTACTTTCATTTTATGCCTTAGAAGAATTTCGGCCTCCACCATCCTTCTTCATCATGGGCGCATTTGCTAGGCCAAGCTTCCATTTTGACCTTAGGCGTTTTTAGCCTATTCCTTGGGCTCATATTGGGTAGACAACTTTCATCTAGGGGCACAAATGAGAGGGTGAGCTTTCACTTTCTCTTGAGGGCGCATTTCACCCTTGATACTTTCGTTTGTGTGCCTTAGAATATTTCATCAAGCTCACTCTACACCTTGGTGAGGGCGCATTTTCATGGGTGTGCTTTCGTTTTTGCCATGGGCGCATTTCAAGTGCCATGCTTTGATTTCCAATGCCTTAGAATAATTTGAAGGCACTTCCAAGGTGGGCGCATTTACATGGGTCTACTTTCATTTTCATGCCTTAGACGTTTTGAGAGAGTCATCAAGGTGGGCGCATTTTCATGGGTGTGCTTTCGTTTTTGCCTTAGAAAATTTTCACCTCTCTCCTTCCTCTTTGGGCGCATTTTGAGGTATGAGCTTCTGTTTTATGCCTTAGAAACTTTCAAGGCTTCCATCAAGGTGGGCGCATTTTCATGGGTGTGCTTTCATTTTCCCACACTTAGAATATTTTCCATGCCTCTGCCTGCCTTTGTTTACGTATTCTATTTTTAGCAAGTTGTGCTATTTTTAGCAAGTCCCTTGATTTTCAACCTCTAAGGCTCCGTTTTGCCTGAAAATTTCATCAGATGATCTTCTTCACCTTGTGAACCTGTTTTGCCAGTCCTCTGCCCTGACCTGCTATTTATAGCCACCTGCTATTTATAGTAAGTTTTGACTTTCTGACTTTAGTAGCTCCGTTTTGCCTGAAAGTTGCAACGCTTGATCTTGATAGCTTGAGTGTTACTCTGATGCCAACCTCGGGTGCAGACCTGCTATTTATAGCCGTGCCCTGACTTACTAAAAATAGTAAGTTCTCCGATTTCGCTCAAATTTTGCCAGCAGGTACCTTGAAGTGTGCTGACATGGGTGGGGTACTTCGTTTCGGCTATTTTTGGATTTTACCCCCTATAAAAGTGGAAACCCTAATTTGACTTGTATGTATCCCGAACGGTCTCCGTTTGACTTCATTCCTTCTGCATGTCGTTCTGCTTGCTGAACTGGAGTGTTGGGCGGCTGCCAGAGTGTACCTGCTAAAAATAGAAACTGCTGAAAAGTGACTCATCCACTGCCGGATGGTTTTGCATGTCATATTGCCCGTGGGATCTCAAAAAACCCAGAAAAACCCAAAAAACTGGTCTGCATGCATGCATTGGCTAAAAATAGTAAGTCCTCAAAACTCGATCTTCTCCGCTTGCAAGTCACACCGTTGTTGAAGCTCTCGAAAAACCCATAAAGAAAAACCCGACATGCGTTGAAAAACACTGCATGCGAACCCTAAAAATAGCCTCCGAAGGCTGACTTTGAAAGTGGTCATCTCGGTTTGCATGTTACATCACTGCGAAGGTTTTGGAAAACCCAGAAGGATTCTCTAGACATGCATCTGAAAAGCTCATGTGGAAACCCTGAAAATGGCTCTTGAAGCCTGAACTGCCAAAAATAGCAAGTCGTCTGATCTGGCTCAAAATTTATGTGTAGGCAGCTTGATGTTACCCGGATGCAGTGGAACTGACAGAATTCCAAAATCTCAATAAAATAGTCCCAAATTGAATACTTACTAAAAATAGTAAGTTGCCGGAATACAGTGAAAATTTAGGGGGACTCTGTTGGAAGTCTTCTGACTGCTGCACTAAGCTTAGATTTCAATTTTATAACCCAGTTTGACCTTTAATAAGCCTGAAGGATGAAAACCCTAATTACACAAACTTAACCAATATTTTAACCTGGGTCAAACGACAGGACATCCCCGGAAGGACCAGAGACCAGAGAGAGAGCGAACCAAAGCCAAAAGACCAGAATGGAGCAAAAATTTAGGGGGTCCCCATCTTGATGGGGTGATGTGTGAAAAAGGTCACAACAGGAGTGAGCATAACTTGTCTCTCAGTAACTCTTATAGAAGGGTCAATGATCCCTCAGAAGCACTTAGAAAAATGGTGTCGTGTATGTATGCATGGCTCATATGTACTGTGAGATAAACACAAATGGCTAGTATTCTGAAAAATGGTTCTTTGCATCTTTTAAGATCATACATATCCATGCTCGAGCACTTTCTCAATATATATCTTGGCATGATATATGCCATCTCTTTCAAATAGAATTGGCAACCCATCTTTTTCTTCCATCAATATATTCTTAAACCTATGATATGTGCCATGATATGCACATAAAAGTAGCATTTTTTGCAATTGTCTTTTAACCTATGATATCTTGTGTAACTGTAATGTCCCTTACTTGTTAGGTCCTAAGGTTGCCGGAAACTAGGGGTTTAGGCCTTCTTTCCCTCCCAATGATATCCTGCTAGGCTTGCTTGAATAAAGTCCTGCGACCATCATATATACATACATATGCCTTAGACCTATGTGTTAGCTTTAATATCTAGCAACATAATCAGACATAATCATAATTGCAAAAGAAATGAGCAAACAAGAGGAGTGCCCTGTATGGATCCGCCCTAAAGCCTTTGTGTTGGGCACAGGAGGTTGCCTATCACAATCCTCCTTTCTCAACGGCTTAGTACCTGCATTCTCGATACATGGTAGTACCTCGGAAGACACTTACCTTATTAGGGAAAAGGTGAAACCCTAAGGACCAAGGGCCTATGACCTACCACCTCTATAATAGTGTAGTTTCCTACGGTGGGACCCCCACCCCTCTGTGTCCAAACCCGTTTCTCGGGCCTAAGGGATACGAGAGTGGAGTTTTTAGGCTAACCACTTGGACTATGCTTCATCGCCTAATAGGGTAACAATCACAGAGAAGACAATCTTTGTACAACCATATGAAAATGCACTTATTATAGTTTCATCTATATTCATTATGCTTATGAGTATGAGCATGAGCATATAACCAAATGAGATGTATTTAAGGAAATGTATCAATGATGCACAAGTAGATGTAGCCATTTAATATATGTTCATTCTTATGATCTTATTTTCTAACCATGATAATGCAATTTAAATATAAGATTCAACACCAAACAAATCTAAATGCAATCATAGGAGTGATTTCCTTAAATTATTATCATATGTGTATTCCCACAATAATTTATGCAATGAGGCCAATTACAATATAGTTAATGAGTCTAGCAACAACAATAGTCAGATTAGCAATATCGGTTTCTTATATTCAAAATATCCTAAATATTATTGCTAAGTGAATACATCACCTGAGTTGTTGTATCTCTCCACATTTTCTGATTCCTTATTCGCCTCCTTCAACCTTATAATGGATTGATCATAGGATGAGGACAATTCATAAATATACCTAATCTACTTATGTTTATATTAAAGAGTCATCATTACTTATAAGGCTTAATAATTGCTGCAAGTATCATTATTGTATAATCGTAAATAACATATACATATATATATATATTCTATATATATATATATATCATTACTTCTAATTGATTTCATTTTACAATAATTACTTTGGCATGGATGTATATGTCATTATTTCTAATTGGCATCAATTTATAACATTATTTCTAATAAATATTTAAATTTCATTATGTCAATAATATATATATATTATTAATCCACATGTATATATATCTATACTTATAATAATATTAACTTACTGCTGCTCACTGTTTTATTCCATTTCCCCTTATTCACCTCTTCCTCAAATCTGTTTTCAAAAATATCCTTCTGCCTTCTATAAATAATTCGGTGTTTCTTTGGTTTAGAATATATTCTTCTATTCTCTCTTTATTTCCCTCCTACATCCTATCTTACCTCATCTTATATCTTTCGCTTTGGAGAGGAGATGCCATTTCAAGGTGGAGGGTCGTGCCTTTTTGTTTTAGAAGATGGTGATTCTCATTTGATCGCTGCCTTATGTTTGCAGCTGTTAACATACTTTATACATTTTTAATGTTTCATGTTTAAATATATTTTTATTCTTTTGATTTTATTGTAACATATATATATATATATATATTAAATTCATACTTTTATTTTTAATGTTTATTTATTTTATGACATTTATAATATGATTTTAGTTAACATGATAATTACAATTATAGTGATATTTCTTGTTGTTTAATTTGTGAAAGATTAGTTTCTTGATAATATTTGGGATTCTAATAATTATAATCTTGATAATTATAATTATAATAATGATGTTTGAATGGCAATTACTTGTATTTGTATTTTGATATTTATTCGGTTTGGTTTTTTTTTTTTCTCAATATCTCAGATTTAGCTTAACAATTTCGGGGACATGACAGTAACACTCAATTTCTTTATTTTCTCTTTCTCCTATGTCTGAGCCACATGTCCAATGGTGCCATTTGCTTTCCATTTTGTGCTTGATTTTCATGAGGTAGCTTAGATTTGAATGATTTAAAGTCTTTGACTATTTTTTGGGTTAAGATTTCCATAGTTTTTTTGTTATCATGTGGTTGACATATTGCTATATGTAAATACAGAAATGGTTGCAAATTGTCAGGCTGTTCTTATTGCATACATTGCTTCTTCTTTCAGAGGGAAAATCCCATTAGGCACAAAGAAACAATTCGCATAGGATGTGGTGCTGGTTTTAGAGGTGATAGGCCGGTTGCTGCATTGCAGTTGCTTCAAAGAGTACCAAATTTAGACTATCTTGTGCTCGAGTGTTTGGCTGAACGGACCTTGGCTCTTCGCTATGATATCATGATGTCCGGTGGACACGGCTATGATTCACGGAGTATGTTTCAGATTTCCTGATATCATTTCATATAAATTTTTTTGGGTGTAACCTTATGCAATTTTTGTAACGTTAGCAGATCCACTTGGCATTTCAATCCCTCTAGTAACAATAGCTCTATGGTATTTTTTGGTCTTATGTTTTCTCCTAAAAAACTGTCTTTTCTCACATAAAAGCCAATTGTAAGTATTTACAAATACTTATTTTTTCATTGCAAGATATTGTTAATTAATAGAATTTCAATTGTAGATAATGACATGCTCTTGATATTTTAATGCTCACATAGCTCTCTTTCTTCCTAACTCTACAATTATTCTTTTGTTGTTTTTCTTTGTGTAATGACCCAGGCTCCTGATCAATAGATTTTTCAATTTAATCGTCAAGTGTTGACAATGTAAATATGTTGTCAAGAATAATAAGTCACAAAATTATCTACTTCCAATCTTAGATATCCAAGAATCATGTTTCTTAATTTAAAGAGTACTGATTAACACTAGTATATTAATATGCTTATGATATGAATTAAGGAATCTGATGTAAATATTATTTTAATAATGGCAATATGCCATATAAATAAAATGCTGTTTCTGAGTTGTCCAGTTAAAATCATGCATTGTTGTAGGAGGTTAGACCTCTTTAATTGCTATTTCTGAAGTTATCTTTTTATACATACAATTGTAGAAGGGATGCTATTTCTGACTTACGCTATTTAATTATGCATCTTGATAAGTTGAATTGCTGGCTCTTAGGGAGCACTGAAAATCTGAGTCTTCAAGGAATATCTCCACACAACTGTTTGATCCCCCTTTGCTTGAAAATATCTCTCCTTAATATACCCCCGGTTTGACCAAAAGACATAGCCTTTTACTGCCTTGTTTGACAAGGGACGCATCTCCTTGTTTAATCAATTGCTTCTTAAGACTTGTCTTGATCTTTGACTATAATCGATGTCCTTGGAGATTATTACTACACCTTTCCACTATCAAATGTTGCCATTTAATTAACATATTTTATTTATTCCTGCCTTACCATAGCAGCACTTTATGAGGAGAAATTTCAAGTTGCTGAAAGTGAGAATTTAAGAAGAGAAATTTCAAGTTGCTGAAAGTGAGAATTTAAGAAGAGAAATTTCAAGTTGCTGAAAGTGCGAACTTGAGAGGAGGGAAATTTCTAAAAGGCTGAGTTGCTGCGAGCAAATATTTCTAAGTGTTGGGAGTTGTGTTGCTGCAAGTAGAAACTTCTAAGTGTTGAAGTGAGAAAGGCGTCGAGGTTTGAAGTTGAAAATTTCGAAGTGTTGCGGCCTTTTTATTTTCGAAAATCAGCTGGCACTCTCGAAGTGTTATTATTTTCTAAGTCTTATTTACTAATGGCTTCTTTTTATTTCTACAGGATGTTTGAAACAAGTAGAAGAGTTGCAGGAAGGGGAAATCATTCTGAATCCAACAGGGCAAGTGCATCACGGCAGACTGTAATAAAAAAGTTGAGCAAATATTTCCTGCCGGAGTCAAAGTTTTCTTCGAAACTGGGCAAATTAAGTGACGCAAACCTTGGCTCCTTCAATTTGGAGACTTTGAGAAGACGAATGATGGGAATTGGAGGCCATCATCCATCAGTCACTTCGCACAATATTGTTAGAAGTGGACTTTATGCAGCTGCTGGTTTTCCACCAGCAATTCGGTGCCCAGAGCTGATTATGGAATGTGCAAATTGCTACAACACGGAGCAGAGGACTATCATCTCACCTGATGGCAAGCTGTTGGCCAATCTTACACCTGAAGGAATTGGAGAGGCATTTGGAATTCCAGCCTACAAAAAGATGATTTACAAAACAAGAGAGAGGGCTGAGAAAATGTATTCATCCACATTTGATCGATGTGCTGACCTGATAAACTCTAGGTGGATAAACAAGCCTAAGCCAACTCGCACAAAGCTGCCGAAGCAAATAATCTCAGAGGACTTGAGGTAGGAATCTTGTGACTTGATCATGATGCTTAGCAGAGTTGGAGGGTGCCCCCAAGCGTTCATCTTTGAACCTTGGATGTTTTACTACATCAACCTTGTGTTGGAGGGCAAAGAGTACGTGTAAGAAACCTGGTGTCTCTCAACCCCAATTTATGCTGAATGGTGAAGTTATGCGATTTTTGCATATAAATGTTTACAATGTAAAAAGGAATACATGCGTATAAAAAAGCAGCTGATTATTTAAATCTGTGAAACTAGTTTTAATTCGCAGCCCTCTGAAAATGAAGATAGAATGGACGGCTAGCTGAAAGAACAATAAATAAGTGCAATGCCCTCCAAAGACCAAGTTACTGTAGCGAATCACTGTTCACGAGTTACTGTAGCGTGGGCACTATTCACGTCACTGTAGCGCGGGCACTATTCATGTTACTGTAGCAGCAGATCAATAATTCTGATTTTTCTTCTGCAATGTTGATTATTTCAACAAACTAAAATCTGCTCTTCAAACCCTTGATAATAAACTTCACAATAAGTTCTGTAATGACTTCTGAATGAAGCCACTCAACTGACAAGCTTCAACTGGTATCTCACAGTCTCAGTATGTTTGATTCTGAAGAGTCGACGTTCTCCAAAACCTGATTGCAGAAACCCTTGTTTCTCCAACTCCAATGCTCTCAGAGAGAAAAGACAAAATTCGAATAATCATATCCTCATAATAAAAAATGAATGCCTTTGAAGCCTTTTTATAATCTCTTCAAAAAGTCGACCTCTTAATTATATTTAATTTGCTTTTAAAATCCATTTTAGGTTTTTAATAAAAACCTTATAATATCTCCAACTTGGGCACCTAAACCAATAATATAAAATTAATGTACTTTAAGTGATTTTAATTGAGGGTCATGGCCTCATCGAACATAAAGTACATTTTTAACTTTATATTATTTAATTATCATTAAAGTACCTTTAATGATAATTATTCATTAAACATTTAATATTTCGCCCATCCAACTGAATAAGAGGTCAACACTGCATTTGAGACCTGTCCAGATGCCTTACTAAATTTAGTAACCCTGACTCCTTTGAAATGGTGACTTACTATAAATAGTAAGTATGAAGAATTGAGTCAACGAAGGCCAAACCTGAACCCAAACTGAGCTCTGAAGGAGAAAACACCTTGATTATTGCCAAGAAGGACCCTCTAACCATCTGTGTTTGCCTACGAGGTCCAGGAATAGGCGAAACCATCGAACTCTGATGCTAACGAAAAATGGGGACATTACAGTACGTGGACTGGGCATTGATGATCAGTGATAATCTATATGAGCAACTCAGAAGTCTAAGGAGAACGAAAATATTTTATATGAGCTCATATATCATCTACATGCTGGCCCGGATGACAAAATATAGGGGGATATCATACAAGGAGCCGATTGGGTGTGGCTCTTAGCAATTCAAAATTCATGAGGCTTGTCCGCAGTTGCATTTGACAAGCACTTCAAATTACAAGAGAGTCAATGACGCCTTCACAATGCATATAACGAGGACGTTGCAACAAAGGACCCATCGCAAAATTTCTAAAGAGGCGCAAGAGCTAATTGAAAAATACGGATGTTGGTTTATCCAGTTTCCGAAGTTTACTTACATCAGGTTGCAGGGGTTTTCTTCTTACCCATACAGATTGCCTCGGTATCCCACGAACAGAATTGTGATGCTAGAGATATCTAGGTAGCTCATTGCCTAAGATAAGATTCAGAAGAAAAGAAAGAAGGGTGGACTTGGATTCCCTATCACCATGGGGAATTCAGATGAAGTTTGTCCATCACTGCAGGCAGCTAGGGAAGCAGAAAATGAGCTCCAATTCTTCCACCTCTCTTATCACACTTCAGGCATAAGGCGCAAATTGAAAACTTCTGGGCAAGTGCAGTGGATGAGGTTGAAGTCAGGAAGAGGATGTTTTCAAGGATACCACTGGACATGTTCAGAGAATGTGAGATTGTCCCGGTGCCAGATCAGGTTGAGGAAGATATAAATGTGATGCAGGCTGATTATGAAATAGTAAGGGATACGCCACTCCCACTTCCAGATTGGTCTTGGTCAGAGCCAGAGATTACAGATTTGGATACTCTCTGCATTCCAGTCTTGACATTCACACGGAGTTGGGTGGAGAGGCGTGTAAACCGGCTCAAGGGCAGGTCAATTCCCCTTACTCTCAATTTAATGGGAGATCATAGATCACCAGGTGCTAGGCAAAGGAGGCAAGTTGCTCAAGCTCCAGAGCCATGAGGAAAGGAGCCAATTCAGCCTGAGCCTCAAGGAGTTGAGGAGGCATCACATACGCCATAAGGGGCACATTCTCCGAGCATGCAGGAAGTTTCACTGTTTGCTGATCAAAGAGAAAAATTGATCGAAGAACAATGGATACAAGAGACAAATCAGCCACCTCGTAGGGAGTCAGTGGGCCAAAGCATCAATATGCCTAAAGAGGAAAATTAGCAGGAGATAGAGGAAGAAACAGCCACCGATACTCATTTCCAACATGAGATTGAGGTAGCTCTTGAGGATGATGCTACTTCAGGGCAGGAGACCCAAAGCTTAGGAGATACCGAGCCTATAGAGATTGATGGGCCTCGCCAGGATGAAGGCATAAAAGAAGTTCGTGAAGTAGAAGCCAGGAATGAACAACCCTTCATTATTTTTGAGTTGCAGCAAGAAGTGCCAGAATGGCTGAGGGACATGATGAGACATGATCCTGTTGATGAAACTGATCCAACAGTTGAGATGGAAGAATTGCTGAGTAGGATCAGTGCACCTCAAACGAAGAAGGCCAAAAAGTTTTCTAAAATTTCAATAGATGAGGATGGCTCTCGGACGCTTCACGTGGCTGTACCTAGGATAGAATGTGATCGGGATGAGGCTGTTCCAGAAAACTATGTGATCACTACTATGGAGCTTGGCCGCCCTATTGGAGCACAGGTGATTGAGGAGTGCGATAATTCATATTAGGCACTCAAGGGCAGATTGCTCCGTATTGAGGGCAAGTACAAAAGATTGAAGATGGAGCACAAAACATTAATTGGTTATGTATAACATTTGTCCCGTCCTTATGGGTAAGAAATTCCGGCAATTGAGCTCCCAGCCGAATTTCCTAGAGAGTCAGTTAGTGGATTGGAGGATTTGAGAAGGATGGCACAAGAGGCAGATAAGTGGGTCGCCAGTGTTCGTACCGAGACAAAAAAGTTTATGGAGGATCTTGCACATGCCTATCGGCAAGCCTCTGATATTATGGCACAGATGGAGGCAGTTAATCTGGCTTGGGGTGAGGCTCGTATCTATCAGACCAGGGTTGTTCTTTGCCTGGAGGCTTTGATGCACACGCCTTTGCAGACTTTGGTTGGGGGATTCGTGATTCAGGATGGTGATAGATACGACTTCACCGATTGGTATTCTTTAGTGGTCACAGGCCAAGGATTCTATGATGCAGCACAGGTAGATTTAGTCAGGGTTAGAAAGGCCATGACAATATTTTTGATGGAGTCCTCAATACGCTAGAGGCTATCTTTGCCAGGAGGCTAGCTTCTGAGGAAATAACTGCGGATGACTTGAAGAGTAGGTTGGCAACTTTCTTTTTTGAGGTAAAGGCCTTTGTTTAGGACGATTTTGAGAATACCTCCACCTTCTCTAGCATTGTTCAGAATACCCAGGATGCTCTAGTTGCTTGGAAGAAAACTTGTGGTTGACATGGGCAAACAGTTACAGTGCTGGAATTTTAGTTGGATCACATCCCGCCTATTTCTAATTAGGAGGTTGAGGCTGTGCTAACCAGGTTCATTGATTTTGCAACCAGGGAAAAGGAGAAGGGAAACGCCCTTCTGGATGATGATCTTCTGCAGGAAGATAATGCGCATTGATTGCTTGTAGTGGTTCCTGCAGGGGAGTGGAGAATCTTTTGTGCATTCATCACCCCACTCCTCTCAGTGGTGCCTTTTAGGGCAGAAACCCTAATCAGGGCATATGTGGCTCAATCTGAGCCCTTCATTGTATTTGAATCTAAGTCGTCCACTGGACTGGGCTTGATATAAAAGGGGCATCCCCCCTCATTTGTAAAATAGTTAGACATTAGATCAGAGACAGAGTTGAGCTAGAGAGTAGAGAAGGCATAGTGAATAGCTTAGAAGTTAGCTTAGTTTGAAAAGGAAAGAAAGCTTTCCCTTTGAAAGTTTTGTAAGAAGTTGTTGTGGAAAACTCTCATAAGACAAAGGTTCATCGTTGCTTGGTGGTTCTATCTTTTGTTGTGAGCAGCTAACAAGGCTTTTTCGTCTTTCCAATTCAAGTAGATAGAGTAAAGTAGATTTTATTTCATGCAAGTAGCTTCTAGTTGTGGAATGCGTTGTTTAGTTTGAGCAAGTTTCATTCATCCATACCACTAGCGGGCTCGTTGACGGTGAGTTTGCCCTGTGTGGTCGACTGGATTATTTTGCACTTAACTTTGATTGTGATCCATATGTTCATATGCATCGTTGTGATGGTAGGTGCATGTCGTATCACAGTTTGAATATCCTTCCCATCCTTTGAAGATTGCACCGGTTTTGTAGAAGCTATCCAAAGGGAGGCAAAGCAAAGTCTGGTTCGAAGCTTGCTGAAATTGATCCTCGTGTCCCGCCTTTAGGAGTAGAAAATAGGGTCTCTATCCTTATCCCATTTAATTTCAGTATTTTTCCAGTTAGTCTAGGAATCCATACATCATCGCTAAATCTTTCGTATCTTGTAATTGCTTCAAAGTTGAACAATTGTGTAAGTCCCTTCGAAATACCCAACAAAATCACATCAAGCCAACCGAGACTATCCCCTTGCATAAGGAACCTTGGAGTTGAATGTATGATCTTTCACGCAATCTTAGCATGCAAAATACTTTGATCAAGAGAGGATAGAGTATTCATTGGAAAACTTTATTCTGTGTTGGTGTGGTCATAAAACATTCGTCAACACGTACGATTGGAGACCGTACGGACTTTCCATCTGAGAAGTGAAGGCTCGAAAAAGGAGTCCATATGCTATGAGCTAAGAGCCGTACGTCTGGAGGAGGGGAAGTTAGTACGCCAAGAGACAAGGCCGTATGGTGGCAAGAGACAAGGCTATACGATAGAAAGAGACAAGTTCATACGGTGGCAAGAGACAAGTCGACAGGAACCGTATGGAGGGCAATTGAACAGGCCATACGCTTCAAACTGAAGAAGGTCGTATGCCCAACACAGAAAGAAGCCGTACGCTTGAAGTAGGAGGCCGTACGCTTGAAGAGGAAGTCCGTACGCTTGCATTAGAGGAAGGCTGTATGCTCAAGATAGGAGGGAGAGGCCATACCACTCATCGATTTCCCAGCTGTACGCATCAACAAGGGAGCCGTACCAAGTATCGACCCAAGCCAAAACCAAAGTGCCATAGCAGTAAGGAAGGAGAAGGTCGTACCAAAAGGCGTTTTGAGCACTCAAAAACAAGAATTAACTGCCGTACCAAAAAGCGTTTGGGGCTTTAAAATATTCAAAAAGGTCATTCTCAGGCATTGTCGCTTTCCTACGTGGAGAAGGATTGATGCCAACACAAGTGCCAAAGGAAAGAAAATAATACTTAGACCCAAGGTGACCTGAAGCAAGACAGATAAAGGAAAAGCCGACAACGTGATTGCAGACTCCCTGACATGGGAGAGTCATAGGCACAAAATGAAAAACCTGGTGGCAGGAGACCACACCAGATCACCTGATGAAGCAAGCACTGGCGGCGACGCAAGCTGACAATGTAGTGCAGTGCCCGTTTTTCAATGCCAGAGATTTCGAAGAATACTTTAGAGATATTGTTGTCAATTACAATCAGCATGGGCACAGGAGCACAATCGAATATGAAGGGTTTCCAGTTAGAATGGCCTTCTATCTAGCAGACTTCAAAAGAGTCTTTGGCATACCTGCGTCTGGCAAGGTAGTTGCCAAACTGACTACGAAGATGATGGCACAACAGAAAGAAATGATCATCAAATGAATTTGCAAACCTGATATCATGGCAAAGGAAAAGGAAATGATTTGAAGTTTAGGGGGTCAAGGGCTAAGAAAACATATGTTGGTGAATGCTGACTAGAAATGTATTATGGACCTCATCAAGTGCAAGTTGACAGGTTTTCAGCTAGGCCTCGGATATAGCAACCTGGATGGTTGACTACATGTTCGGGTTGAGCGTGGGATATGTTTACAACTGGGCGCTACACCTGTCATAAAGGGTTAGGGAATTTTTAGAGTGCAAACACAAGGCATTCGAAATGACCCAACATCTCATAGCACTATTCTTGGATGCCGTCTACAACTAGGTACTGAAGGGCAAGCTGGGGAGATTACAGTAGGCAAAGGATTATGACCGCTCCTAGCCAACAGTTTTCAGGTGGACAACTTTGGAGGCAGGAGGTGCAGTAGAGGAACTGAAGACAATAAGGAGGAAGAGGGAGCAACCAAGCAACGAATACTATGAATAGCTAGCGCTTTCCTCATCAGCCGACAGTACCGCACCAGTTGGCGTCTATTCGGTAGATGTCAACCCCCGAGTGATGGCACCAGCCGAACAAGAGTCAATAGAGGAAAAAAGCGAGGGTGGAGCAGTGGAGTGCGAGCCAATGCAAGAACAACAGGAGATTCCTGAAGAAGAAGTAGCACATGAAGGGGGAATGGCCGAGGACATAGCACTGGCTAGAGGAGAGGTAGTTGAGGGAGAAGTGGCAAAGAACATGGCATTGGATAGCATAGTGGTCGAGACTGTATCACTAGGAGGGATACTTCATGTAGACAAATGGTTGAGGCAGATGGGGACACCTATTCGGGAATATGACATTTCCCCCATACGCTCGCCCGACTTGAGGGAGTACCAACCGGGAGCACCCAACCAATGGGGACAACAGAGAGTACACAACCGACGACACACATGCCAGCTGCCCAGCAGGCAGACATAGAGTAGCCAGTAGTAGAAGTTGGAGAGATGGCACAACAAGTGATACACATCGTGTTAGATGGGGAGCCTCCTATCACACATCAACCAACCGTACTTGTAGCCACAAGCACTGATGGGGAGTCCAGTGAGGTTGATACATCTGAAGGGATTGCTGTGATAATTCCCGTCTGACCGAGAGGATCTAATAGGCATGATTGAGAGGTACATCTAGAGCCTGGAGCCTATTGCGCTAGTCATAAAGGAAGTGTCAGACATTGTAAAGACACTGAACAGAAACTACTTAGCAGTAGCGGAGCGTGAGGCTAGGCGGATCATCCAGTTCATGAACTCAGAGTGTGGCAAAGAGTTTAGCAGAATATTCACAAGTGATTGGATAGGCATAAAGACACTAGAGATGATGGCAGCTTGGTTCCCCAAGAGGCCATCCCTTCATGGGAAGGATGATAAGCTGGTGGCACAACTTTTCGAAACGGAGACAGCGTACAGGACATTGTTCTTAGCCTGCAAGGAGTTTGAGATGCGTGTGGACAAAATGACTCAGAAAGCTGAGCAAGCCATCACTCTTTCCCACAGCATTCAGCCCAAGGTAGAGTCTTTTGAGAAACAAGTCCAGGAGCTCTCTTGCTGCTTGTAGGAGGAAAACATAAAGGTGATCGATCAGGATACAACTATACTGGATATGAAGAGGAGGATGAAGGGACGTGAGGAAGAGATGGCCAGGCAGTTGGCAATGAAGGATGAAGAACTGCAGAAGGCCAACAAGAATCTGAAGGAGGCCGTGCATGTGATAAAGACCACTTGGGAGAAGGAATTGAAGGCCACTCGCCACCTGCAACAACGTATTGAGGAGGTGTACCGATTGTGATAGCTCACCACTCCGGCAGCCACTTTGTCAGTCCCCCAGCCGCTAGGGATGTCCTCTCAACCCTCCTCTCACTAAACTTGTTTTGTAAAAGGTTTCCCAGTTTTTGTGTTAGTCGTTTGGGAAGCCAACTTCTTTTGTGGGGGGGATGATGTAAGTCGTCATAGTCTTTAGCGTAGTCGGCCGTAGTGTAGTCAGTCGTAGCGTAGTCGGCCATAGTGTAGTCGACCGTAGTGTAGTTAGCCATATTGTAGTCGGCCGTAGCATAGTCGGTCAGTTGCTTATGATAATAAAACCATAGTTGTAGCGGGAATAAGTAAGTATAATTAATGGCATGTAACTAAGTCCTGATTAGTGATCAGTTGTGGTTGTGAAACGTCATGACGGTTGGTTACTCAACCACTGCTGAGCATTATATGTACTTGAATCATGTAGTCGAGGATGTGATGATTGATAATATTGTGACAGCCATATTATTGTACATGTTGACATTTACTGCAAATGAATAGAAGCATTCTATATTTCAAGCATCTAGTGTTCTCGAATATGTAGTTCTGTTATATGTTCTATGCATACTCTAGTTTACTTCTGTGGTATGTTGAATTATACCCAGTGAAGTAAACACTCATAATAACTCTATCATAGTTATCATAATAGTCCAAGGAGGATGTGGCGCTAATATTTGGATGAACCGCATAATATAGCTAGCCCGATATTCTTTGATCTTGTCTTTGATCTGAGTTAGCATCCACAATGGCATCGTAATAGCATTTGGCAAGGAAAGACTTGATACTTGTAAGATGTCAACTTAGCACAGGTGGTGACAATAATAGTTATCTGTTTCCTCCCTTTTTTCCCAACCTATATTGAACCCTACGACTTCTTAAGAATAGCTATATGTATTCCTTATGTGGCAATGATAGTTCAATATATGCTTTTTGGATGGATTGCTACCGAGATGGACTCCATGTTATCAATATGGAAGTCATTATCAAATATTGTTTAAAGTTTAATGTTGTGCGACTTACCCATTCGTCAAACATTCAATCACTACCTTTCCTTGACTTGCGGCTATACAAATGGTGATGGCTTGATACTAGGCGGCTTCCTGTAATTGCTATAATCTGCTAGGTCTGAACTTGGTGACTCCTTTTCTTTTTTCCCTGTGATCTGCTAAAAGTTTCTCCTTATCAGTTCTGGAGTATGACAACATGTTATGCAGCGACTGGGTCTTCTTCCTTTGTACTTGGAAATTCAAAACATTGGTAACCTTTCTTTAGACTTTTGGGTGAAAAAATTAGACAGTTTACTTGGCGGAGGTAATCTTTCCTTTAGATTGTAACTTCAATAATTCTTGGCACCTTCGAGCTCTCAATGATCTTCTAATGTTAGCTTCTCTTCGATCTCGATAGCAGCGATGGACTGAGTGAACTATCCAATAGGTGGTTTCCTTTATTTGTGATTTCCTTCATATGCATTGTGTTGACATATTCAGGAGTTCCAGTTGAGCATCCAAAAACACTAATATATTAATTAGATGTAATCGATCAATAATGATAATACATTCCCGTGTGCCAAATATTGATTAATCATGCTTCATAAAATGGGACATTACATTATGACATAGGGAGAATCAATTGTTAACAAGTTTTACCTCACTATTTTCCATCTCCATGCTATACCTTTTGTTATCTGATTTTTATTTCTATGTTGTTGTAATGATCCCCACAATTTTTTTCAAATTTAACACATCAATTTCACCCATTAACTTTGGGGAAATCATAAACCAACTACTGGAATGTAACCCTACACCAAGAATGTACACCAAGATCCCAATGATGGGTGAGGTGTGAGCATATGGCGTTGGGGATCGTTAGCTTGAAACCAATACTGAAAGTAACCCTACACCAAGATCCCAATGACAAGCGAGGTGTGAACATATGGCGCCAGGGATTGTTAACATCCAAAACTAAAAGAAGTACAGTGCAGGAAAGTAAATATGCAACTCGACCACTTATTCAGTGCGAGTGTATTGACGGCTCAGCCGATCAGCAATATGAGAAATGCAACTTGACCACTTGATCAGCGGGAGTGAATTAAAATACTGAAAGTAAAAGACGGTGGGGCCTGTCTGTTCCACTAACGTGGGAATACAAAGAGTTTGCAGAAAGAAGAGAGTGCTGATTAGTACTACTGAAACAACTTACAATGAGAAGAAGAAATTGCAATATCCAAGTATTAGAGATGTCCAAGTAGCTTCAAATATTGTCATATGTTTTTCCAAACTCCAAGAGACTTTTAACCATGAAAACCAAACCCAAAACTGAACTTCAGACAATCTGATATACTAAACCAGCAAAATGAAAATGCAAACCAGAAACTAGAAAACTCACTAAAACGTTCATAACTCCATCGATACTCCTCCAAATGACATGAAATGAAATGCAAATAACTCCTAGGAAGATGGCTACCAAGACAAAACCAAGAAACTGCATCAAACATTTCCTAATGATTTAACACAAATTACCAAAAATTTTGCCAGGCAAAGTACGGCCTAGAAGAAGGGCGAGCTCAAGATAAAAATAATGACTTCACAATAAAATATGGAAATGTGCAAGATGGGACGCCTAGAGCATAGGAATTGAATGGGAAAGTACCTAGAATGCATAAAAATTCACACAAAGATCTACAAACGAAAATATGCTTCAGCCATAGCCAAAACTAGCAACTTGTAGACAACAAAATTTTCAAAACTGAAACAACATTGCTCAATATGCACTATTGAATGTAGCACACTCCCATTAGAGCATCTAGGGAGCCATAGTTTCAGGCCCAAAGAGTGGTGTAAATGCTAAGCTCCCCCTTAGCCAGGTTCTAAAACCAATCCAACAACATTTCGATAAGGTAGACAATAGATAACTGCAAATGAAGCCCAAGTCTCATATTTATAGCTTTTTTGTCACCAAATTCAAATCTCTTTTTCCCTCCAGTCAGGGCGCTTATCTCAAATTCACATTCATCTAAAATAATTTGCAATTTGCATTTCATTTAGACCCTTCTCCAAGTCGTCCCTTTTTTATGAAGGTAATAAACTCATCAAAAATGCAAATAATTCTCTAAATTAGGCATCCAAAGTATTAAAGTGAAATACTTTATAAAAATTTCCTTTTTAATGAAATTAACTTGTCTCTCCAAGAAGGCGTCCTCCAAGCCTTAGCAAAATTATTTCGCTTAAAAATAATATTTCTCCAAAATCACTTATCTCTCCAAAAGTGGCATCCCATTTAGCCTTAGTAAAATATTTAACTTATAACATTATAATTTCCAACTAAGGCATCTAAAATTGAAAATCACTTAAGCCACCAAACTTGCGAAATCATGCTCCAAGATTGTTGGAGACCCAACTGCCAAAACTGACTTGCCAGAAATAGCCACCGAGCTGAATTGCAGAAGCCCTGCTTAATATAGCACTGCTAAAAATAGAACTTACTTCAAATAGTAAGTCCTGAAAAGTCCTCCGTTGCAGTTGCATATCACACCACTGCGAAGCTCTCTAAAAGCCCAAAAAGAATCTAGAACACAAACTGCAAAACTCCAACATGCAACCGTCGTAACTTACTAAAAATAGTAAGTCTGAAAAAGTTGCTTGATGCAGTTGCATGTCATACCACTGCGAAGCATTCTGAAAACCTAGAAGGAATCCCAAACCCAAATTGCCAAACTTCAACATGCAAACCCCTGAATCGTTTAAATAAACCACCAAGCAGCTGAAAACCCTAATTCTGCCTTTGACTAGCCTACGAGCATTCGAGGATACACTATCAATCACTGGAGAGTGTAGTGCTAAAAATGGGGGCATTACAGTCCGCCCTTCCCAAAATTGCTTGTCCTCAAGCAATACCACCACAACTCTAGAAAAATTAAAGCTGATCCATACCAACCCAAGTATGATCTCAGGGTCCGATGTTTGTCTCAAGAGGGAACCACCATGCCGATGCTGCACCACTTTGATCACATAAGTCAAACCATCGTACCAAAACAACACTAACCTCCCTTGTAACTCCAAAAAGTTACCGTCCATGATAATCAAAAGGAATAGACTGGAAGGACTGAAGTGAATACCTTGCAGTGGTATACGCCCAAAAGACTTTGAGTCATCAATACCAAAAATGCCACTGTCAATCACAATCCTAGGTAATATGAAAGATAGTCTACTCGACTCAAAATCGAATTCCTCAACAGATCTCCAAAAAGCCGCGACTTCAAAAGTAACTTCCCTAAATCTTCTTGCAAAGAGGAAAGCAATCCTTTGCAAGAGCCCAACAAGCTCATACTCATGACTACACATGGAGCTACTATGCCTCAATTGAATTATTTTGATACAACCATGAAGATTTCTGAAAAATCCTACAATGCCAACTCCATGAGTCTCAGAATAATAAACCAAAGCATGTGGAAGTTCACTTTTCTGATCCAATATTGTGAGGAAACTATCAAACTTTGCTTCACAAACCTCTATGAGTTGAACTCTAACAATAGGATAGGTTTATAGAAACAAATAATCACTATTGTTCAAGGCTGGAACTAGTGAAGTACAATCTAATTTTAGCGCTCTACACAAGGAAACACAACACCAATGAAATTCCCCAGTGTGAGCGTGTAAGATGAGCATTGAGTTGCAATATAACACCTCCAAGGTGGCTAGAAAACACAATAGAGCAACCACCAACTGAAAACTACCACCTCTATGACAAGAAGAGATGATCCAACTCTCCTGAATGAGAGTAACTCCCCATGTAAGGTGGTTGGTCTACCTCCAACCAGCAAACTCGTTTCTCAAAATTTTCCCTTGTCTTAGCCAAGAATCACGCCCAAGAGCAACTATCCATTCATCTCTCCAACCCATACTCAAAATTTCTCTCCAATCCATTTGTTGATGAGCAAATGGGAACATCAAGTGGCTGGTAAAGAAGGGAACAACACCAAAAAATCTGATAATTTGATTCTTATCCCTCCAAGAATTCATCTTTCCACAAATATTTGGCTCCATCAACCCATGTTGAGGATCCCAAGCATAGATACCCAACTGAAAATAATCTCCAACACACCGGAAAGGGAATTCAACACATTTCCAAGTGCTGGTCAAAACCAAGTGCATACTCATAAAATTGGCGTCCCTTCTAGTGAACCTTTGAAACCAATCCATGAAAGCATTCACAACTGTGGAGCATGAAACAAATGTTGTCTTGAATCCCAATTCAAAAAATGGACTAGTGTGAGCCAAAACATCACTCCACCCAAGGGATGGATTGTCAAGAGTGCAAACACTAAGTTCTGGTCCATCTTCCTTCCCTACTTCATGGGTAACAAATCTGAAATCTTCACTCCTTGTTGCTGTAATGAAGTTACCAACAGCTACCAAGACTTGTCTCATTAACACCTTGATGTCATAGATGTTGAAATTATCTTGCTTCAACGCTTTTCATGTGGAGATTTCATTCTCAAACCCACTTATGCATTCATTATTTGTAAAGTGCCTTGCCAAATCTGATGTAAAAAGTCTGATTTTCTGTCTTAGACAATTTGACACACACTTTGTATGCAATCTTCAATTTGCTGGTAATTGATTTCAGATTGCTTTGCCTTTGATTAGATGAATGCAAATGTTGTTCAAATGCTTGGAAATAACTTCTAAGATATGTATTCAAAGATCTAAAATGAAGATGCAACTCTTTTTGTGTTTTAGATGCATATAGATGAAGTTCTGATGTAAAATGCATACCTACAGCCAAGGAACATTTTTACAAACACTTGGCATGCAACTAGCTTAAATGAATGCATGAACATGTGATAGACATTATGACAAATACATTGCAAACAATCTCCTTATAACTCCAATCTGATATTGCAAAGATGAGGAAATGATTACAACTTGCATTTAGGAAGCAATCAGACTTTTCTCAATGAAGTATTTGCTTACAATTTGACTGAGACTGAGAATGCATGCTTGCTAGGACTGTCATCAAAATGCTTCTATTATGACTGAGATTACATTTAAGACATGCCTATTACATTTGCCAAAATTCTATATGCCTGATCTATTAAACTTTGTAATGCAACAATGTAATTAAGGAACCTGTTTGACTCCAAACTCGACTTCAAAATGATACTAAATGCAGAATACTACTGTAGCGAAATCACTGTAGCACTGTCACTGTTCATGTATTGTAGCGCCGTCACTGTTCACGCATTGTAGCGCCATCACTGTTCATCGTTACTATTCATGCACTGTAGCGAAATGACTGTAGCAATTGACAAATTGATCTCAAACTGGAAATTGAATTATTTAAATTCTCGGAATAAACTTTTCAAAATCTGCAGTTGTTCCTTTCCTCCAAATTCAAATTCCACCATTGTCACAAAAAATTGGCCAAAGGCCACTAATTTTTGGTTGATTTAGAAGACTGAAAATATCTTCCACTCCCAACTAGCTAGGGTTGGTGTCACACAACCAAAGCCAGCAATACAAGAAGGTATAAACCCTCGGGCTATGACAAACTCTCAAGCTCTCCAACAATAGGAAAAAGTATTCAAGTCTAGATGCCCCCAAAAGTACCTTTTGCCACTCCTTATATTCTTTCCTTGAAAGAATAACTCACTTTCCCAACCAATGTGGGATAAAAGATATTCTTTTACTTTTTATTTATTTAAGTGACTTTTTGATATTATTTTATTTTCTAGTCACTTTACTATTAAATTAATTAAATATAAGGTCACCTTGAAATATATATTTTTTTAATAACCTTATAAATAATTAATTTAATAATATCACCTTATTGCTCCAAAAAGGGGAAATGACATTATCAAATTGCCTTGGAAGATTACCAATCACAAAACATGGCACATCCTCATGGAGTGATATCAAATCATCCATGCACTAGAAACCATACTTAGTCTCATGCACAGTTTTACCATCCAACACAAAAAGAGGATTATTATAACTTTCCTAAACACCCAGTTCAAAGAGAGGATTGTCAAAAATTTGAAAGTCATTCCTTTCATCTTGCTGCTCCAAATCTGCACATGCAACTTCAGATTTTCTTGTGACGCTTTCAAGATCAAACTCCTCTTGAAGACTATCGAGCTCTCCAATCACTTGCTTGGTTTCTTCAACTCTTTGCTCATTCTTTTGCTCTCTGAAAAATTTGAAATCAGCTAACTGGTCTTCTACCCCCGTTAGAACCAACTGAGTATTTTCCAACATGTCCTTTGTTGATTCAAGCTCCAGAGTGAGCTGATCAACCTTTCTCTCCTTTTCTTGGAAAGACTAATGGTCTTCTTTGCAATTTTGAAGGCATAATATCGATCTTCAATCAAGTCTATGTATGCTGATTTCAATGTCTCCATGGAACCTTTGATAAGTTGTAAATTAGGAAGAGCAACTTCATCCTTAACTCCACTTCGTCTCTATTCAAACTGAACCTTCCAGTAGAGATCTTCAACCAAATTATGTGTGCGATTAAATAGGGATATAGCTTGCACTTCTTTTTCAAAAGATACCTTGCATTGATCTTCCCACTCATGAATATGCAAAGATGGTGAACTTCTTATAGGATGCAACTGAAAATCAGAACTTTGTTTCTCGTCTTTGTTGCCCTTATAGCTGCTCCAAGACTCCTTCCTTCACCACCCACTAGCTGAAATTGCTCAATATCATAAAGAGAATTAGACTCCCCAAATTTTTCATGCCTTTGCTTACACTCGGCTTCATGCATTGATAAATCAGATTTGTGTTTAAGAAAACCTTCAAACTTTCCAACTTCAAGAGTCATATGGTCTTCAAGCTCCACTTCCACTTCACTGTCTTCATGATCAAAGGTTATGGCATCCCCGTCATAGCTTGCAAAGTAATCAAAATTTTGAGCTTCATCGGGATCAAAGGGAAACTCATCCCACACAGTTTCTTTGTCATTACTAAATGCCTTTGTAATGTCCCCATTTTTAGGACTACACTCTCTGGTGATTGATAGCCTATCCCCGATTGCCCGTAGGCTAGTCAGAGGCAGAATTAGGGTTTTCGGCTACTTGGTGGTTTCTTTTGAGGATTTAGGGGTTTGCATGTTGAAGTTTGGATTCTGGATTCCTTCTGGGTTTTCAGAAAGGTTCACAGTGGTATGACATGCAATTGCATCAGGCAACTTTTTCGGATTTACTATTTTTAGTAAGTTACGATGGCTGGATGTTGGAGTTTTGTAGTTTGGATTCTGGATTCCTTTTGGGTTTACAGAGAGCTTCGCAGTGGTATGACATGCAACTGCAACAGAGGACTTTTTCGGACTTACTATTTTTAGTAAGTACGACGGCTGCTCGGATTGTGGTTAAAATGAGTTTGGAACAACTTACTATTTTTAGCAGTATGTTATTTTTAGTATGTTCTATTTTTAGCAAGATTTCTGCAGTTCAGTTCTGTGGCTATATCTGGCAGGTTGGTTTGAGCAGTTTGGTCTCCAACACCCTTCGTGCTATTTTTGGCAGTGCTATTTTTAGCATCAGTTCAGCAGTTTAGTGCAGAAGCTATTTTTGGCAGGTGTTCAACAGTTTGATACTATGGCTATATCTGGCAGGGTAGTATATTTTGTTTGGTCTCCATCTTTTGAGGTATTTAATATGGCAAGTTAAATATTTGAGGAGATAATGTTTAAGTGGAAAATATTTCCTATGCTAAAATGGACGACTTTATAGGGAAAATATTTAAGTTGCAAATATTTTATTAAGTGAAATAATTTTGCTAAGGCTTGGAGGACTCCTTCATGGAGAGATAAATTGATTTTATTAAAAAGACAATTTTTATAAAGTATTTCACTTTATTACTTTCGATGCCTAACTTAGGATTATTTGTATTTTTGATAAGTTTATTACCTTCATAAAAAGGGACGACTTGGAGAATGGTCTAAATGAAATGCAAATTGCAAATTATTGGAGATGAATATGAATTTGAGATAGGTGCTCTAATTGGAGGGAAAAGCAGATTTGAATTTGGAGATAAAAGGTTATAAATAAGAGTGTTGGGTTCTTTGTTTGGCATTCGTGAAGAAATTATAATGTTATGCTCCCGAAATAGTGAGTGGTTTGCTTCGAGGAATGCATACTTCCTAGCTTGGACTTGGTTTCTTGCTTGAAAGATAGCAACTAGCTAAGTGAGAAAATTGTTCTTTATTCAAATGGACAGATTGAGCTTATTGTAATGGGGTCCTTTATGTTTTCTAATGTTTTTGGTGTGTTGTTAGTTTTTCATGTTGCTGATTTTAGTGTGGTTGAAGTAGGTTTTCATTCACAACTCTTTAGGTGAATTTTTTTGGCTTCTGGGTATTGGCTCATTCATTTCCTTGGCTCAACGTTCCCCTTTGTGCAAGTTTTGGGATTGTTTCGTGGAACCATTTATTTTATCTTGTAAGTCGACTTCTCTCCAGGTCGCATTTTTGCCTGGGAAGTCTTGGAAATCTTTAGAAAAATAAATAACTACAGTTTGCAGTTGTTTTTTAGTCCTAGCTTGGTCGCCATCTCTCTAGGGGTCATATGCATTTTGTTTCATGTCATTTGGAGTTGTTTTGAGTGAGTTGGGAGCATTTTGGTGTGTTCTAGGTTTGCTGGTTTGCATTTTCAGTTTGTTGGTTTGGTGCATCAGATTTCAGTAGTTGGTTTGTTGGGCTTGTTTTTCATTTTTTGGAGTCACTAGGAGTTTGTAGAAACAATCTATATTATTGCAGCACTTGAATATCAACAACATTTGGCTCTTGAAGGGTTTTATATCACATTGTAATGCTGATTCAGTAGTACTAATCAACCTTTATTACTTTTGCAATTTCTTATTCTAATTCCCACGATTGTGGAAGAGATTGGTCTTACTCCAATCTTTCTTTATTGCGATTCTCTTTCTATATTGCCCGCTGAAAAGTGGAAGGGTTCGGGAAGCCTCCCATTTACTTATTGTACTTGCATTGTAATCATCATACTGCTGATCGGCTAAGCCGTCATCTTGCTCCCGCTGAAATACATGGTCGAGTTGCATGCATTTACTTTCCAGCATTGTACTTTTCTTGATTTGAAGTCTAACGATCCCCGACGCTATATGCTCACACCTTGCCCTGCATTGGGATCCTGGTGTACATTTTTGGTGTAGGGTTACATTCCAGTAGTTGGTATATGATTTCCCTAATGTTAACGGGTGAAATTGATTTGTTAAATTTGAAAAAATTGTTGGGAAACTTTATAGCCTTCACTCCTAGATCCCAATTGCTAGGGGATTGATTGTTTTGATCAACAGAGAAGTGTTCTTCGTACCCTTCTTGGAGTGTTGATTCTTTGAACAAGTCACCTCCCAACTCACTTAAATTGATATCTTCACAAGTATCTCTCTCCAATGGCTTGGTTTGAAGATCAAACCCATTACCACCCATGACACTATCATTGTAATGAAGTAAGGAATGATCGATGATAGCTGTTTTGAATGCTTTATCATTCTTTTCTTCAATGGACCTATCATGAGTAGGTGTGTTACTGATTTTATCATTAGCAGCCCAATGCACACCAAAGAAGTCTTCATGGCTACTTGACATAAATTTGTTTTGTGAAGCTCTTGAGAAGTCTGGACAGCAACAAGGGGAGAGTTATCCATCAACAAATCTTCAACAAGGGGATGTATAAACACATTGGAATCGCCACCAACAACATCACTATGGTAATGATCATAAGCTGGTTCAATGTCACCACCCAAATTATCCTTAACTTGCTTCTCTTTAACGAACTCAACCCACACAATGGTACTATTGGAATATTCTGTGAAGTCATTTGTCTTAAGACCTTCATTGCATGAATCCTCATTAGGACTCAAGACTGTTGTTATGTTCTTTTCACCGAACTGATTTTCATCACTTCCAATCACATGCAAGTCTAGGGAAGTATTATGGGGCTCTTCCACAAACTCTTATACTGTCAAGGTTTCTTTATTAAACTCACAATCATTTTGAGGTGACATGTGCACCTGGCTTGTGCCATCTTGAATACGAGATGACTGATTTTTCTCTTCAACTTGCTTATTTGTGGGCTGCAACTGACAAACAGACACTTTTTCTTCCTTCCTAGATCCTTCAACCAAGGCATGTTTTGCTTCCTTTTTAATCTGTTTCTTGATACAGTTGACCACACCCAATTTTCTAGGTTTCAAAATCAACACACAATTCAAGTAGGAGTCAAAAGAAACATCATTCTTAAACTCATCTGTCATATTCTGATATTTCTCATGGAGTATGGAAGCCTTATGTTCACATTACCTCTTGAACTGTTCGGCATATCTATTGAAATCCATTGTGGCAACACTAATTTTCCTATTCTCCCAACAGGATGGCAGGAACTTTGGCTCTGATACCATTGTAATGATCCCCACAATTTTTTTCAAATTTAACACATCAATTTCACTCGTTAACGTTAGAGAAATCATAAACCAACTGCTGGAATGTAACCCTACACCAAGAATGTACACCAAGATCCCAATGACGAGCGAGGTGTGAGCATATGGCGTCTAAGATCATTAGCTTGACACAAATACTGAAAGTAACCCTACACCAAGAATGTACACCAAGATCCCAATGACGGGCGAGTGTGAGCATATGGCGCTGGGGATCATTAGCATTCAAAACTGAAAGAAGTACAATGCAGGAAAGTAAATATGCAACTCGACCACTTATTCAGCGGGAGTGTATTGACGGCTCAGTCGATCAGCAATATGAGAAATGCAACTTGACCACTTATTCAACGGGAGTGAATTACAATACTGAAAGTAAAGTGCTAACAGTAAAAGATGGCGAGGCCTTTCTGGTCCACTAACGTGGGAATACAAAGAGTTTGCAGAAAGAAGAGAGTGCTGATCAATACTACTGAAACAACTTACAATGAGAAGAAGAAATTGCAATATCCAAGTATTAGAGATGTCCAAGTAGCTGCAAATATTATCATATGTTTTTCCAAACTCTAGGAGACTTCCAACCATGAAAACCAAGCCCAAAACCCAACTTCAGACAATCTAATTTACTAAACCAGCAAACTGAAAATGCAAACCAGCAACTAGAAAACTCACTAAAACGTTCATAATTCCATCAATACACCTCCAAACGACATGAAACGAAATGCAAATAGCTCCTAGGAAGATGGCTACCAAGATAGGACCAAGAAACTACATCAAACATTTCCTAATGATTTAACACAAATTACCAAAAATCTTGCTAGGCAAAATACGACTTGGTAGAAGGGCGACCTCAAGATAAAAATAATGACTTCACAATAAAATATGGAAATGTGCAAGATGGGACGCCTACAGCATAGGAATTGAATGAGCAAGTACCTAGAATGCATAAAAATTCACACAAAGATCTACAAATGAAAATATGCTTCAGCCATAGCCAAAACCAACAACCTGTAGATAACAAAATCTTCAAAACTGAAACAATATTGCTCAATATGCACTACTAAATGTAGCACACTCCCATTAGACCATCTAGGGAGCGATAGTTTCAGGCCTGAAGAGTGGTGTAAATGCTAAGCTCCCCCTTAGCCAGGTTCTAAAACCAATCCAACAACATTTCGATAAGGTAGACAATAGATAATTGCAAATGAAGCTCGAGTCTCATATTTATAGCTTTTCCATCACCAAATTCAAATCTCCTTTTCCCTCCAATTAGGGTGCCTATCTCAAATTCACTTTCATCTAAAATAATTTGCAATTTGCATTTCATTTAGACCCTTCTCAAAGTCGTCCCTTTTTTATGAAGGTAATAAACTCATCAAAAATGCAAATAATCCTCTAAATTAGGCGTCCAAAGTATTAAAGTGAAATACTTTATAAAAATTTCCTTTTTAATGAAATTAACTTATCTCTCCAAGAAGGCATCCTCCAAGCCTTAGCAAAATTATTTCACTTAAAAATAATATATCAATTTTCTCAAGAATCACTTATCTCTCCAAAAGTGGCATCCCATTTAGCCTTAGTAAAATATTTAACTTATAACATTATAATTTCCAACTAAGGCATCTAAAATTGAAAATCACTTAAGCCACCAAACCTGCGAAATCAGGCTCCAAGATTGTTGGAGACCCAACTGCCAAAACTGACTTGCCAGAAATAGCCACTGAATTGAACTGCAGAAACTGTACTAAAAATACAATTTTCTAAAAATAGCATACTGCTAAAAATAGTAAGTTGTTCCAAACTCATTTTAACCATAATCCGAGTAGTCGTCGTACTTACTAAAAATAGTAAGTTCGAAAAAGTCCTCCGTTGCAGTTGCATGTCACACCACTGCGAAGCTCTCTGAAAACCCATAAAGAATCCAGAACCCAAATTGCAAAACTCCAACATGCAACCGTCATAACTTATTAAAAATAGTAAGTCTGGAAAGGTTGCCTGATGTATTTGCATGTCATACCACTGTGAAGCATTATGAAAACCCAGAAGGAATCCTGAATCCAAACTGCCAAACTTGAACATGCAAACCCTTGAATCGTTAAAAGAAATCACCTAGCAGCCAAAAACCCTAATTCTGCCTCTGACTAGTCTACGGGCATCCGGGGATAGGCTATCAATCACTAGAGAGTGTAGTGCTAAAAATGGGGACATTACAGTTGTTCTTTTTGATATAGGGAGAATTAGCTATTAATGATTTTAACATCATTGTTTTCTAATGCAAATCAAAAGTGGGTCAAATGAACAATTGTTTGATAGTTGGTTAGAGTAACGAAAGCACAAGAACAAGGAGGAACAATGGAAAATAAAAAAAAACATGTTCTATGTAATTTGCAGAAGAAATGTGTTGCCATTTCAGTTTCTCTTGCAAGACAACACAAAATGGAGTAGTGTGTGAGTATAATCCTCTCTTCAAATTAGGAGGGAAATCTCTCAAAGACCTAAACTAAACATAAACCTAAGCTAAACTGACCCTAGACACCAAACTTTAGACAAGATACACAAATGTCAACACTATACAATAACTTCTTAGGGGTTTTTACATTAAATAAAATGATTACTTGCCTATGTTTTTGCCTTGGATACAAGCACCAAATTGTTAATGGTTGTATCTTACAACCATGATTTTTAGATGTATGAACAAACACAAATTATCTAAAGACAATCAAACACACCTTCTATTGGCTAAAGTATAGACCGAGAATTTTTCGCAAACAAGATTTGAAGGAATAAAAACTTGAATAGAGAACAACACACGATTCCAAAGACTAAAAGGCTAGTTTGTACACAAATTTACAACTTAGAGGAGTAAAACAAGATCAACACAAAGCTTGACACTTATTATTCATTCTTAGTCTAATCAATGAAATTACAAACATTGATGAATTGACATGAATAGTTTTGGTGACATAAGTATTGTGTCCATTATCCTTTTTTTTGTGTCTTGTACTCAAAGCATTTATTATAGGTTACAAATGCCAAATCTTTGGGGCTTTATAATAATACATTTTTATCCCAAAAATCACACTTGAAAGTGAAACACTTAAAATTGCAGAAAAGCAAGAAAGAAAGGAACTTTAAAACAAAACCAAGCCTAAATAACCATTAAAAATACAACCACCTTGTTGGCGTAACAATTAGCACCTTTGGAGTGCGCGTTGGTATGGATAGCTATGCACAGTGCGTAATGACTGCTCTTCAAATTAGGAGGGGAAACTCTGTTTTGCTGATATGTGTTCTAAAAGTAAAATATCTAAATCCTATCTTTTTGGCTTAGCTAGAAGAGACACAAAGTTAAGAAAACCAAGGACGTTGCAGCTAAGGATTTTCTCTGGTTTCGCAGGTCTTAACTACAACTAAAAACTAAAAGCTTTAAACTATCCAATCTCCTCAAGAAAACAGAGCATGAGGAAAAGGAGCAGGAATGTGATTATACGATAAACTTCAGGTACAGATTCACAACATGAAGGCAAGGTGGCACAACTATTTGCTTGGCTGGGAAGAAGTTTATTAGAAAGAAACAAACATACGATAAACTGAGCACAGATTCGCAACGTGAAGGCAAGGTGACACAACTATTTGCTTGGCTGAATAGGTTTATTCACACACACATCAAACGATAAGCTTTAAGTACAGATTTGCAACATGAGGGAAAGGTGGCTTAACAATTTGCTCATCTGAATAGACTTATTAGAAACAAAACATAAGGTAAGCAATTAGGACAGCAAATTGCATTGGCAAAACATGTATACAATAAACGATCAAACTAGCAACCCCATTTAACTAAGATTCAAATAAACACCATAGTAACAACATGAAGGCAAGGTGGCACAACTATTCATTAATACAATAATCACTCATGAACAGATACAAAATAACAATATTACAGGCAAGGTGGGCTCAACATATATTGCTATCGCGTGCAAAACTTCTAATTACAAGGGTGAACCAATCTTGAGAATAGGCATGTTGCTGACAGCACAACAATTCTCTATCACAAGCAAAAGTTAATTACAAATGAGCAAAGAGCTCTTATTTATAGACATCAAAAGCTGTAGGGAACCCTAAAATCACCTTGAGTCAACTACAGTCTTGCAAGCATGCGAGATTTTATTGCTAAACCTAATTGTATGCAACTATACAGTTAACTGGAAAGCTACCTCAGCTAATTGAAATAAACTAAACTAAATGGACGTCTACAACAAGCAAGTCCTTATTGATATGCAAGTTAACTGATAACTAACATCGGTTAACGGAGAATGAAAACTAAAAGAAAACTCCACCTGTACATAGGAAATTCCAAAATAGACATGCACGAGATATAAAACAAGTAGTTAACTCGGAAAGAGGCATCGAGTTTAACTGTTGTGTCTAATGTTTATCTTGGAAAAGGTGGGACATCCTGATCTGAAGTTCACTAGCCTTGATCTCGAGTAACTAACGCCTCCACGAGGTTGTTGACTGCATCACCATCTGAAGGTCATCACATGTCTCAACTATCAATTCATTGCTTGTCAGATACTCAAGCAAACTTGGAAATCTCTGCACACTTAAACTGACAGTTCATTGACTGGTAACTTTGGTGGCTCTGTAATTGAAGTGATGGCCACTGTTTCTTTTGTAGCTTGACGCTTCTCACGTTTTTCATGCTTTTCTCTATGGAAGAGTGTTGCATGATGAAAGCACGAAGTCTGACTGCGAACCCTCTGGTTGTGAGAAATGCAAATGAACTTGCCGCACACGTAGAATTTCAACGGTATCAACCCTTTAAACTGGATTTGGAAGACAATCAGCTATATGAGGCATGAAACCATGTGGACTTGAGTGACTATGCGTATCAACCCTCTAGATGCGCTTGATACAAATCGGTGTCATCTTTTCTGATGAAATTATGAATTAAGATTGACTTGGTCTTGAATCCGGTTTGCGTGAATTGCATTATGAAAAACTCGCCTGTTGATTGTAAACACGACTATGTTTTGACAACTTTCTCCAGAAAGCCGAAAATATTCCTAAGGAGGCTTAAAATACCCTGTCGGAGGGCAATTTTCACGATTTTTTTTGATATGTGGGTTTTGTACAGAAAATAATTCTGAGAACACCCACAACGTTAGAAATTTGAAAAAAATCCTTTTTAGCTAGCTATGACATGCAAAGATTTTTCCAAAAAAAGCAACTGGGGGCAATAGGGGCAGAATTTTTTGAAAAAATTTGGAACTTGGGTTCTGTGCAAAAGATGATTCTAAGAAAACCCAGATCCTCCGTTCTGAAAAATATTGACTTTAACTCCACCATGCAAAGGAATTTCAGTTGAGAAAAGCAAAACTTCGAGGAAATTTTTCCTAGAAAATTTGAACACATGGGTTTTGTAGAGAAAGCCGTGCATAACCAACCTAGATGATCAAAATTGTCAAAAGTCGTCGAATTCTTGGACATGCGAAGAATACCTAAGACAAGAATAGAAAAATTTAAGACAAAAGATAGAAGTTCTATGTTTTTGCTTCTGTAAAAATCACCATGCTTGTCTGAAGTCTGTTGATTAATCTGGACCTGTATCTACAAGGAATTCTGAAAAATAATACTTGTGGTGCCTTCAAATGCTACTTGCACGAGAGAAAATTTGTTTGCACTCATCTTGTTGTGAGAGAAATGGACGCCTAAATGCATATTAATAAAGCATTTTGAGGGTTTAGGCGCCAACCATAGTTCCACAGGGACATGTCCCCCTTGAAAATGTGGACGTCTCGGAGACGGGGACGTTTCCGAGACGCGGGGACGTTAGGGAAATGTCCCCCCGCCGTCCCCTAGATGTTTCCTTCACAGGGAGTCTTCTTCACTGCTCTGAGTCTCCTCGGAGTCTTTTCGGCGTCTCCAAGTTTCCCATGTCCCCCTATTAAAATAATGATTTTTTAAAAAAAATTCAAAAAACAAAACTTTATCATAAAATTTAAAAATAATTGAATTTGAAGTTTAAAATTTAAAATTTTATATTATTACTAGTTATTTGTTATTAGCTTATTATAAATTAAAATATAATATATTATATTATTTAAATTTTATGACACTCTAAAGTCAAGTCTTAATCAAATTTTTTTGTTTCCACTCATTTTTCATTTCCATGTGCCCTCTGTGCGATTGGCGTGAGACTGAGAATCTGAGCCCTGAGAAGGAAGAACTCAAACTGAGAAGTGAGAACTGATTCAAGTTTTCAACCGAACCAGGATAGCTAAGTTGTGTGTCAAGAGACTTAGGACCACCAGGTATTTGATTTAGGTTTTTAATATTTTTAATTTTTTTTTTTTTTAATTTTGTAATGCCCGACCCGACACACTAGCAAGGGCATTGGAGTCTTGGACTTTAAGCACCTGTAGTGATTGTGGAACGAATGCCTCAAAGAGGTGTCATCTCATGGACTAGTCGCAGTCCATGAGCTGACACCTCTTTGAGGCATTTGTTCCACAGTCACTGCGTAATTTTATTTTAATTTTTTTCAATTTTTTTTATCAATTTATTTATGCCATCAGCCATGGCTTTGGCGCATTGTGCTTTGCAAAATGTGGAAGCACAGGCAAGGCATGTGAACTGTTTGATAGAATGCATGAAAATGTGGAAGCACAGGCAAGTGAACTGTTTGACAGTGCATGAAAATGTGGAAGCACAGGCAAGGCATGTGAACTGTTTGACAAAATGCATGAGAATTTGGAAGCACAAGCAAGTGAACTGTTTGACAGTGCATGAAAATGTGGAAGCACAGGCAAGGCATGTGAACTGTTTGACAGAATGCATGAAAATGTGGAAGCACTGTTTGACAGAATGCATGAAAATGTGGAAGCACAGGCATGCTTCCACATTTTCATGCATTCTGTCAAACAGTTCACATGACTTGCCTGTGCTTCCACATTTTGCAGAGCACAATTGATGCATTTTGTCAAACAGTTCATATGCCTTGCCTGTGCTTCCACATTTTGCATATCTTGCAATATTGCAATCCATGAGACCACATTTCTTTCAACTTTCAAGTTTCTAAGTTTTAGTTTATAGGTCTGATTATTTTTTATTTTTTAACATTGTTTTTGCAGCATCATCATCATAATGAGTTCACACAACAGAAGTGATGATGAACCAGAAATTCAAAGTGCAAATGATTTATCGGATGATCCTGACTTTCAAATAGGAGGGGAGGCCGAGGGTGAAGTTCAACCACAAGTACAACATGGCTCAACCTCAAATACTCAAACTACCACAAGTTCCATTGGTAGTAAAGATAATAGCTGCCCTTCAAAAATCCTTCAAGAATGGGCCAAGGGCCCCTTTGATCCAAAAACACCTTTAAAACAATCTGCATCCAAGGTAGCAGCAAAGCCTGAGACAACTGGGGGCACTAGATTATGGAAGTGTCACATGTGTGAGCTTACATGATTTGGCAGCATTACAAGAACTAATGCACATTTTCTTCTTATTCGAGGCAAAGGTGTAGATGTATGCAAAGTTATGGCAGGTAACTTGAACTACAGAACTAAAATTTTAAAATTATGGGGTTGTAATGAGGATGAAGTGCCTACAGTTGCTACATTGCCACATAAGAGTATGGGTGATCATGTTTCAGCAGTGTCTACTTCTACTTTGCAAAGTCAAAGACGACCAAATCCGTCCAGTTTAAGTGCAGCAGAGCTTGGAGGGAAACGTAAGAAGGCATCTTGACAACCTTTAGCAAATTTATTCAATGTGCAGGCAAAGGATGAGGCAGATGATGCCATTGGCAAATTCTTCTTTGCCAATGGCATTACATTCCACGTGGCTCGCTCTCCTTATTATACGGAAGCTGTGTCAAAGATAATAAGGGCAGGACAATCATATGTGCCACCAGGGGAGAATAAATTGAGAACAACAATCTTGGATCAAAACTATTCCAAGATTAATATTTTGATGGAGAAGATGAAGAGAACTTGGGTCACAAGTGGATGCAGCATAGTCATGGATGGGTGGACGGGCATTAGGCATCATCCACTCATCGATATCATCATCACATCTGTAGCGGGCCCTTATTTCCTTAGGGCTATTGATTGTTCAGGGCATAGCAAGGATGCCCATTATTAGTTTCAGATCCTCAAGGATGCTATAGAGGAGGTTGGGCCACAAAATGTGGTGCAGGTAGTGACAGATGCGGCCCATGTGTGCAAAGCTGCAGGGAAGTTGATTGAGGCAGCCTATAGACATATTTTCTGGACTCCTTGTTGTGTGCGTGCTATCAATAATGCACTTAAGGACATGGGTAAAATCAGCTGGATCAAATCTATTGTCACTGATGCTAGAGATGTGCAGATGTTTATCTGCAACCATCATCATTCACATGCACTTTTCAGGTCCTTCTCCAAAAAGGAATTCCTGAAGTCTGTAGAGACTCGGTATGCATCATACTATATTCTCTTGGAGAGGATGCTTGAGTTGTAAGAGCCTTTGCAACTAATGGTAATGACAGCAAAATGGAACAGATGGCCTGAGTCAAAAACATAGCAGGGATTGAGGGTTAAGGAGGTGGTGAAGAATGATGTCTTTTGGGTTGATGCCAAATATATTGTCTCCATCATTGAGCCAGTCTTCAAAGTTATTAGATTTGGGGATTCTAATGCACCTTCCCTTGGAGAGGTATACGAGTGCATTGATTCCATGCTTGATCAAATGAAGGCTAAAGTGCGAGAGAAGGACCCCACAATGCAATTCTACACCGAGCATATTTATCCAATCATTCAACATAGATGGGAGAAACTCAACACTCCCTTACACATTGCTGCCTACGCATTGAACCCAAAGTGGTATGTGCCACATCTTGGCAGAGTGACACCTATAGAGGATGTTAAGGTGAAGGAAGGGTTCATGAAGGCCATTGACAAAATGTATGATCCTATAGAGGCTAGCTTGCTTCGTACTGAGTGGACATAATTTGCTACTCTTTGGGGATATTCAGAGGCAACCAAAGTAGATTTGGAGACTATGTCACAGGAGGACCCCAAGTTGTGGTGGACTATGCATGGGCCTAGATCTTCGATTATTACTCTAGCCATTCGTTCGCTGTCCCAGGTTTCTAGTTCTTCTACTTCTGAGAGGAACTGGTCCACTTATAACTTCATCCACTCTATTAAGAGGAACAGGCTCACTTCTAGGAGGGCAGAGAAGCTTGTGGCTGTCCATAGTGCCTTACGTCTCATTGATCGCAGCACAACTACATACAAGGAGAGTCCAACAGCCAGATGGGATGTAGAGCCAGAAGAGCCAACACAAATAGATGAGGATGGTACACAGACAGGGCTGGTTGGTATTGGTTTAGATGAGCTTGAGCATTTGGGGTCCCCGTCCGATGGTTCTAGTGATGAGGAGATTGACATGGAGCTTGGAGTTGGAGATGATTAGATCATTAGAGGCATCAGGCCATTAGCTATTTACTATTTAGTATTTAGTATTTTGTTTTTGAAGTTTGAGGTTTTTACATTGTTGTGTTGATAACTTGATACTTGATTGTAATTATGAATCATGACTATGAAATTTTGAAATTCAAATTATGAATATGAAATAGCTAGTTCTCATTCCAATCATAATGTCTATTAAGTTACAAGTATATTTTCATTTTGAGTTTCATTGTTTCAATGTTCACTAGTTCAATGAAATCGTTGCAATGTGTTTAAAGTATAAACTCTAAAATTTACTTATTCCTTAGGCTTTTACAGTTATACATCTTTTTCTAACTAATTTTTCAAGTACTATATGTATTTCAGCGCACCGCTCCCTCGCCGCCCCCCCGCCGTCGTCCCCCCGCCGTCCCCTCGCCGCCTCCAAACTTAGGCCCCCCGCCCCTGCACCCCCGAAACCCGTCCCCTGTCGTCCCCCCGTCCCTGTCCCCGAAACTTGGTGGAACTATGGTGCCAACTGTAGGTAAGAACCTTGATTTGAAGGGAAATTACCTGATTGGACCCCACTTTGTTCGAATAGAAATTGTCTTGGAGTTTCAAAAATATTAAAATATTAAAATATTCTATTTACCTCATCATGCAAAACTTAAACTGAGTCTCAAAATAGGCGCCAATATTAAAATATTGAAGAAATTCGCCCTTAGCAAAGTTGACATTCTGAAATTGAAGATATAATATTATTTTATTGAGTTAACTGAAATCTCTCTTTTTGGGTTCGCTTAGAATATTTTTTTGATTCCAAAAAGTCAAACTTTGACTTTCTAGGCATCCACCTTCACAAGTTGAGATTTTTTGCTGACTTCCTACTTTATAGCTCGTTGAAAACATCATAGTAGCCTCTGTTGAACTTTGATTTCCGGGTGCTCGAATGATGCTGAAGCCTGAAACTGAGCTGACGCATCCATCATGTAGCTAGAACAACCTTGATGAAATTTCTGCTTGGAGTTGTGACCTCATAAAATTGAATCTGGTGCCTCAAAATGAAGGGTGCCTTTTTTAAGGAGATATGTAATTTCGTAGGAAATTCCATACTCAGCCATTTTTTTGATTTGCCATTTGACGCTTCAATCTGCCGTTGCTGGTGAATGATGACTCTCGCTGATTGGACGTTGGATCCATTGCATAGCTGGAAGAATTATGCACCCGATGACTGCATGTGCAAATCCTGAATGCTGGATTAAGACCCCCAAATGCAAGGGCGCCCCTGGCTTGTAGAGGAGCAGAAACAAAAATTTACATGATTTTGCATTTTGTCAATTTCAACCAAGTGCCCTACTTTGACCCTCGCTATCGGGAGCTGGATTGCTCCAATTTGCGTGTTGACAGGCTTGCTGCGTAGCTGGAACAACTTGGAAGAGATGTTCGTGGGAGTGACGAAGCGATAAGACTGCATTTAGTGGCTCTAGAAGAAGGGTGCCTTTTTCAAGGCAATGTGTAAAACCCTTGGCCATTTCTCCACTTGTATCCATTTTGCATTGATTCTTCGATTACGGGCGATTGACAGATCTCAAAGGTTGACGAATAGATTCATTGAGTAGCTAGGAGAATTCCACACAGGTCTCCTTAAGAAGATGACTATTAGAAACCTCATCTGACTGGCCAAAAGGCAAGGCGACCCTAGCCATCAGAGGTACAATTTGATATTTTCATTTTATACTAATTCTGTTTTACGTGCTTGTTGGAAGTACTGCCACGGTCACTCAACACACTTGACGATCTTGTGAACCGGTGCATCGCGGAGTTGGGTTGAATCAAAAGAGATCCCCCGGAAATGGAAATTGCAAATTCATTCATCTGAGGGGTCTAATTCAAGGGTGCCCCTGGGCTACAGGGGCACAAAAACTACAAATTTGATTGCCTCTGTGATATATAACTCCTTCGTAACTTCTGCTTCCGCCTTCGATTGCCGGAGTTCTGAGAATCAGATGGACTTGCTTGATAGCTCATCGAAAAGTTGACTGAAAATTGAAGAGAATGAATATATTTGCAACCCAAAACAATTGGATCTTGACCTCCAAATTAAAGGGCGCCCCTGAGCTACAAGGGTGCAGATTTACTCTGGATTTGGTGTTTTCCTCCGTTTTGTGCTCTGCGAACACCGTGTCGACTGTTGAGTTGACCACGTAGAAACATTACTGCTGCTAACGCGTGTGTGTGACTGTATTTCACCATTTTTACATGTACGGACACTGTAAAGTTGATTTGCACGTTGATTGTGCAAGCGTCTCCCATGTTACAAAGTGAAAGTGTTTCCAGACTTAGAATATTTTTTGCACTATTCACCATTTGAAAATCCCCTCCGTCGAGAAGCATCTTTCATCATAGAATGTTCTGCTTTGAGTTTCAGGCTTTTAGATTTTGACACCTGGTACTGGCCAACTGCCGTTGACGACCTCAGAGCTCCTAACTTTTCTCCTGAAAAAGTGAAAACTACCCACTAGGCTTAAACTGACTTTTAATTGAAACCGACTTCACCACTGTGATTGTGATGCAAAATAAGCCAATCAAAATTAATTTCAGCCAATTCTGACAAGTTTCTTTTTTTAGGGTTTTTTGACCTAAAAACAGCATCTGGAAACTCTAATTTTCAAAATTTTCCCAATATCTTCCTAACATCACACTGACCAAAAGCCCCTACTTGATTTGCCCAAAAACTGAGTTTTGACCTCGTTTTTACAAGGTTTAGACCATTTTAAGCAAAATGCCTTAATGAAGCAAAAAATTTGGTTTGGGTACAACAAACCTAAAATAGGCTCTTGACTTTGCTTACAATAGAACATTATTGAAAATAGATATTGCTAAAATATTTAATACTCTGCACAAGGACAATGGTGTCTTTCCATACTTTTGGGATTCCAATAATGACCTTCTACGGTACCAAAAATCACTTGTAGATTTGCAATAAGATTGAAAATAGACCTCACTTTTGTTGGGAAAAGGACAAAGAAAAATTGTTTGGGTAGAATGTAATTTAACTTGTGTATAGAGAATTTGAGTGTTATCTTTAAAACTATTTTTTTATTTTAAATCGAACCAACTTCTTGTATAAGTGCCACTTTTAAAGCATAGCAGACTATCTAAAGTAAAATTGTTCCCAAACCTACTTATTGCTAGGAAAAGGTCTCATGGACACACAAACTTGGTGTTATAGCCATGAAGGAAATGTTTTGAGGGCACGGTTTTAAATTGAAGGGGCACAAGTGATTGTGGGGCACGACATCGGAGAAACATGATGTAGAACCATGTTGAGCATGCAATTTACTACTTATTGCTAGACAACCATCTCATATTCCAATGATTTTGACATCATTGCCTAGCTAACGTACTCATGTCCCATGATTCTTCACTAGCTGCCTAGCAAACACTCCAATTCCACATGAACTTGACTTGAGCTGGGCAGAGATCTCCTTTGGGTATAATTCATTTTATGCAACCATCTTTCCTTGGTGATTGGTCGAGAGGTTGAAGACATGCTGCTATGAACTTGCCTTTTGATGCTTACATCTACTAAATCTGCCCTTTTATCTATCATTCTATTGTTCGCTGATGAGTAGTCTACCCTTAGCCCCTATTCAAGCTTCTGCTGATTGAAAAAGAGAATAAAGGAACATTTTAGCAATAGATATACATGAACCAATATTTAATTCCAGTCAAAACAAGTCTGTCATGTTTAGTTCTAAAATGTAGGTTGACCCATATTTTAGATTTTACATGTTTTTCATAGAAACTCTTGTAGAAGTGCAAGAAAATGTACATTTTCCATTGCAAAATTGTATGGAACCCAATAAACCTATGCTAGACAATGATTGTGCAACCTACTTGTGGATACTCTATGCAGTACTATCCATCTCTTTTATTAGCTTAACTATGCTCATGAACCACTTTGGTCTCTCTTAGCTCCAACTCTAGCAATATGTTTATGGTACTTCAATTTCTTGTGCTTGACTTCAGCTCATAATTTTGCTTGACTTCAACTCATTTTTCAACTCAACTTAGCTAAGACTTTAACTCCCTCTACGTGAAGAAATTTCCTCTTTTGCGTTGACTATTGATCTTCCTCATAGATGCAAAAATTGAAACATCCTTATCTTGCCATATATATGTAATTGAAGTTTCAATAAATCTGATGCTTTAAATTTGTTGGTATTTTAATTTGTCCTTTCCAAGAAAATGCAAAATGAAATAGTGTTTGAGGTAAAACCTCTCTTCAAATTTAAAGGGGAAGGTCCTTGAGATCTTAACTAAACCTAAATACAAGCTAAATTGAATGTAGTCTAAAAACTATAGACAAAATATACATATATGAACATTTTACAACATTCTCTTATGATGGTTTGTGTAAAGGAAATTAACAATCATACCTTGCAAAAGAGATTTTCAAATATTGAATGAAAGCTAAGTGCAAACAAACACAATAACCTCTTACTAGCTAAAACAAAAACCAGTAATCCATTGCTAACAAGATTTCAAGGAATAAGAACCTAAGCAAAGAAAAAACACATGATTCTAGGAAGTAAATTATTAAGTTGCATACAAAGCTACCACTTTTGAATAATGACATCAATATAAATCTTGACAAAGTTATTTCGTTTTAGTTTAATTCAAGAAAATTCAAGCATAGGTGTACTAGCTTGATCAATAGTTTATGTAGGATAAGTGTAGCATCAACTATCATTCTCTATTTATGCAGGATAATCACATCTGTAAATCTTAGGAGTAGTTGGCTCAGGCAACATCGATAGAGCATGCATGGGTCACAACACTGGAGAAGACCATACTAGATAGAGATAGACAGATGGCTTAGACAAATGCTTAGATAGTCGAGAGGGACAGTGAGTTACAGGTGAAGGTACAAGAGTTAGAGATGACGACTAAGTTACAAGAGAGAGAACAAGAATTGGGGAATACAAAGAAACAATCAATGCAGGTTGTTCACATGGTCAAAGCAGCCCGAGAGCGTGAATTGTTGGCCAACCAGCATCTACAATGACTTCACCAACAACACTTGGTGACATCCACACCTATGTCCTTGGGACATCCAGGGACGTCTTCTCACCCCCCCTCTTCTCAGTAATCATTTTTTTGTTGTGTACAACGTCAATTCTGTTGTTTCATTTGGAAGACAACTTTCTTTTTTAAGGGGTTGATGTAGTCAACTAAGAGTTAAATGAAAGGACTAAGGAGAGGAAGAGATACACATATCCTTGAAAGCATCAAAAACAAAACACACGAGGCATTCAACCCAAACTTAGAAAGAACCTAGGCTTTTTTCCCATGCTGTCAAAGGAGAGCCTCCATAGTCCGGTGAGAGCCTCCTCCCACAGCATCCATTCCTTCAATATGGAGTTTCTCCACATCGGTTTTCCGTCCTTTCTTCTTTGCAGTCCCGCAATCTAGTTTAATTTTGTTGTTATCCTATTGAGCAATCCCAAGTTTCCATGAAGGAGCCAAAATTAAATCAGGTTCGAAGAGCTCAATTTTTTTTTCCAAATCCTCCATGAAAGGGTAAGTGCCATTTCAATTTGATCCATCATCCTTTGAGATAGGTAATCGTTCTTCAACATTGTTGTCAACCGGTGTTGCAAGGGGAGAAGAAGTGCGCATCGCAAGAGGCTCAGGCGCAAGCTCAGGATCAAAATGAGAGGAAAGAACTTTCCATGATTCCGCTAGATAAAATCAACATTAGGGGCTTTAGATTTTTTGATCCATTTTTTGAGGCTGATATATCTCGTGCCATTTAATCGTTGAGCAGAACAAGCCTCAACTTTGTGTCTCAAGTTGTTGCAGAGGAAACATTTGAAGGGAAGCCCTTCAAAATTAAAAACTTGCATCCAAGTGCCTTTAGCAGAATGAATTCAAATGGAGTGGGGGAGAGGTTTGGAAATGTCCATCAACACATAGACCCTGATAAACCTGTGAGAAGTAGCAACTTCTTTTGAATCAATCTTAACAAAACAACCCACCTGATTAATCATATTTTTGATTAGATCAGAAGACCGCATGACAAGAGGCAGATTATAAAGCTTGATCCACATGGGGATGTCGGTGACCTTGGCTGAGGCAGGGTCAAAAAAGGGTGTCTATGGGGAGAGAAAAATACCAGAAATTCCCAAAAAACCATGGCCCATTATGCACCATGAAATTGCAGTCCTCAGCCGAGGTGAAAGAAAACAAAAAAACCCAAAATCCAGTGATTCTACCACAAGAGTGGAAAGATTATTCTAGGTATTTTTTGCCCATTCTAAAACCAAGTCAATGGACAGTTGCCTGTATATGAATCTCAAAACCAAAGAACGAGCACCAATGTCCGCAGTTATCTCATTAATGCAGTCATCTGAAATGAGGAAGTCCGCAGGTTTGTCAATAAAAACAACCTCCAAATCGCCAACAGTAAAAGAGGAGCCATTAAAACACTACACATGATCCATTTTGGGAGAGGTAGCAAGAATTGGTGACAATTGGGAGGAGGTGGGTTAGGGTTAGCTTGTTGAATTTCCTCCAAGCAAAACGCATTGCATTCATGGAATGGATTGGCCCGATTTTTGCGTTTCGCCAAGGGATTTGAGGCCAAATCTAGAGATGCCACCACTACTAGCTTCTCCATTGCATCTGACCCAACGCCGGGGGGAATGAAAATCTGCACGGGAGACAGGGAGGAAGGCAAACTCACAGATTTATGAGTGATAGCAAAATGGAGGGCATACCGAGTCCTCTCGTCCTCCACATCAACGCTGCCCTTCTTTTTGCAGATCGTAGCCTTCTTTCCCTTGGGCATTCCCTTCGTGTTTGCACTGGTTTGCTGCATTGACACTTCATCGCCCATGATCGCATTAGGAGGCTCGGCAACGCGAGGGTTTTCGGCACCCTAGCACATGATCGCTAATTAATCATTTTTTATTATTATTAATTATTAAATAGTATATTTAAATATTATATAATTTTAAATTTATTTTTAATATTTTATTTGTATGACTGAATTAAAGTAGTAAAACTAATTACATTATAATATATATTGTATTGTTAAATAATCAAATATAATTATATATAGTCTATTGATATATAATTTTTATATATTATATTCATTTTGTTGTTTGGACGTACCAAAAAATGTACCTAGTCTTTCCCCAAAAAATATGTCATATTGGCAATGTACCTGTACTTATATCCGATTTGACAACTTAGTCTATTACTAGTTCTATGTTTTTGTTTTAATTTTTAACTTTTAGCATAATAAAAAATTTCATATTCAGTTTCCTTCCAATTATCTATTTGATTGAAGATCACATTTGCAAGTTGTACTTGTCCCTGATTTATTATTTTCCTTTATGTGACAGCTTGGCTGTGGCATCTTGAATCCCTTAACATATATCTTGATATTTTTCATACTTTTTTGGGATAACCATTTGCAATCTACACTTTCATGCTGCATCTCAGTTTTTGCCAATATTGTGTTTGGTGACAAAAATATAGCTGATCTTTTAAAGGGGATCATCAGTAACAGATGGTATCTTCAGAGATTTACATCCAGGACATTTTATTGCATGTTTTGATTATGTTTCTGTTAGTTTCTGAATTTGACAATTTGCTATACTGGTTATATGGGATGCTTTTACCTACAAACTTCTGTTTTTTGGGTCAGTCTCAGAATGGATGTCAGTGTTGCTTCCATCAGCAGTTGAAAGGGGAGTTTGCATAATTACAAATATGGGTGCAAGTAAGAATTCCCATGGATTTTCTTTCAAAGAGATATAATCTGAATTAGCTAGCATTAGCGAATTTGTGGTAGTATATATACAGGCTTGAAAAGAATTTTTTAAGTTGCCAATGATGGTTACGATTCCAATGTTTGGAAATTGATTTTTTCAATAAAAGTGGATGCAATTGGAGCCCAAGAAGAAGTCTTGAGAGTAGCGGAAAGGCTTTCTCTTTCTATTACTGTTGCAGTTGTGTATGAAACCTTCATGACTCAAACAGGTAATCCTGACTATTTTGCAATTTAAATAAACACTATTATTTTAATATGCTAGTTACAAATGTCTAACTGCCTAGTAATAAGTGCTTCAATTTAAGATCCTATTCTGCTTTATATTTAAAACGCTATCATTCTCATCGAAGACTTGAAATAGTTAATTTATTCATATGTCAGTGTTTCCATTTTTATTTAAGAGTTTTGGTTTAGTCTTTAAAATGTTGTTTACAATTTTGAATTTCTGAGCCATTCATTGCAGGATCAGATGCTCTTGTTTCAGATCCTGAATGTGCACCAGGGGTATGTACTGAGGAGGAACATGCTTTTATAAGTTTTCTTTGTATACTTAACATGCTTGATCAATATACATAAAATATTTGTACAAACTTAAAATGGATTTTGTTAAATGTCAATACTTGCTCTAATGTTTTTCAATAACCCAAAACATTAATAGCCACATCTAGAATTTACAACATATCAGTAAAAGAAAGTTTCTTCTAGGCTTCTCATTTATAGCTTCCTTCTTTGGCATAGTTGAAACATATACAGATAAATGAGAGACATATATGGAACCAAAAACAAATATTCTTTGAGGTCCATCAAGATTCTTGGGTAGAAGGAGCGTTAAGGTTTTCTCAACTGCCCAAAAGGAAAAGCCAGTAAATGTGGAAGTAGAGAAATAATTTACTCAAAAGAGACATTTTGATTGGCATGCATCGCAGGTTTAATTATTATTAAGAATATTGATTTTGATGTCCAAGGGATTATAAAGCATATCTCTATGTTTAATAAATTTTATGCAAAGTTGATGAAAGTCCTGAACTTCTTTTTCACTGGATTCCAGTCATCATGTAGTGTTTAAATTAGTATGTGCAGAACAGTAAATAGTTTGATTCTTTTCAAAAGGAAACTTTAATCACAGTTGCAAGTTAGTGCCTATTTTACCAAAACCAAGAAACAACAATTGCAACTACAACATAATGGAAAATGGGGTTAGAGGGGTTGCATTTAAGAAATGGGTATTGATGTTTATGTATATATATATACATCCCAAATGAAAGAGGAAATTGTAACAACCCACTCTACTTTTTTTTGAAGTTTTTACAATGGTGAAATGCTTATGCAATGTCTCCAACACTTTCTGATCACTAAGATCTTGGAGTGGGCAAAGTGAGTATATGGTGCTTTCAAGTTTCAACCACATAGCTATTTTAAAATGAATGCAATTACAAAATATATGGTGGCAAGCTGACCATAACACGTAGGTGGCATAGCTGGCCTAATGAACACCTCTTCGGTGGACTACGTGAATACAATGCAAGCCACTAGCAGAATGTCTAAGCTTGACTCAGACCAAATCGATAATGCCAACTTGTTCAATGCTAAAATGGGCTGAATATACACCAAAATGGTGGATTATGAAATGCAAAATGAACTGGCGGTAAACCATATAGTTTTACAATATGATGTGCATATAAATGGATAGCCTTTGTGAAATATACTCTCTCAATTTTTTTTTTGATTTTTCATTAACAATTACAATGTAACCAAGCACCCGTTAAGGTTAGCTTAAACCAAAACGTTGCATAAAAGAACTCTAACCAAGAATGCGCCCTAAAACCACTTAAGGAGGAGGGGCGGGCATATAGTCAGAGGATCCCTAGGATCTATTGAAACAAAAGTTACAAAGATTACAACTGAAAGAGAGAGTCTAAATTCAACACCAAGAATGTGCACTCAAGATCCCTTAAAAGACGAGGTGCTAACATATAGTGGAGTATTAATAACATAATTGAAAATACTTAGGTGGATAACCAGCCATGAAAGAATTTCCACACTACCACCAAACAGTGGGGGGAAAAGATGTAGTGTTCCAACACTTTGCTGATTTGTTTTTCACTAAGTTTCGTAGATCTGATTTTGTTTTGGTTTAATTTCTCTTTTTGTGCTTCTGATTTTGTTTGCCAATAATGCCAAAATAGTACTAGAGAGCATATGCATAAAGTTGGAAACTTCTAATAAACTAATCTACTGAAAATAACTCAAGTAATTACTCAATTTAAGAGCCAAAGATGCTTTCTTCATTATATAATAGATCACATAAAATAGATGGCTTACATCAGATTTTAAAAGATACATCTTATGCCATAATTTTTACTTACAGCCATACAAGCACCGTGAATAGTGACTTGCTACAGTACCCACCCCTAAAGAAATGCACACAACTCTTGAATAACGAACTTCTCCCACCAAAAACCAGCATGGGAGGTCTTCTAGGACAAGGGCGCCCCTTTTAGGAAAGATAGCAGCCACCAAGGAGAGGCGTGTTTTTTTATTTTGCTGATTGAAATCCTCATAAAAAAACGGCTGGCTGTAGCTCTTCAAAACAGCCCCCAAAACTTCTCAAAAGCGAGCAACTCTCATACTAACGTGATTGAAGACTATGGCGGTTCAAACCCCACTCAAAACTAGCTCGAATAACTGCAAACAACAACTTGTGTCTCCAAAATGAAGCCACCAAAAACTGATCAGCAACCTTAAGGTGGTGTTTCACACCCTCAAGCAGCTCAAATTCAAGAACAAAGCCCCACCAGGCTTACCCACTGCAAGAAATCAGGAAACCCTAGCCTCCTTCCTCCAAACCACACTCCAAGTTTCTTCAAGGTAAAATCATCCATGCATGAAGAGGTCGAACTTTCTTTCATGATATTTATAATTTTACATTAAAATCACTATTCATCAAAATGAGCACTATTCACTTAAGTTATTTCTTTTTTCACTTTAGGAATGAATAGTAACTGAAAAATATAAAGTGACCCCTTCCTTTTGAAGACACATGGTCCCAAGGCCAAGGGTGGTGAAATTAAAGGTGAGTATCATAAATTTAAGCACAAGTATCGTGCCAAATGCCACAATTCACCCTATCACCATACTCCGGAGATCCACACTGCAAATTGACGACCAAGTGCCCATCCAAGAAACCCTCTATCCAGAACTATTAGCCTAGGAGGGTTAGGAAAAATAGGCTAATCCCCAATTTTGATGCTCGTGAAAAAGGGGACATTACAGTCCGCCCTCCCTGAAATTCCTTGTCCCCAAGCAATCTCTACTGCAAAGAAACCTCACTCCTCGGAAGGCCCAAAAGAAGAACTGTAAAATGTCCCATGCATCACCAACTAACTCTGGAAGCACTAGCATAAACGCAACTGCGCCAAATATTCCTGGATCCCAAACCCAAAATGAAGGTTTGTCGTGTCTACCTTCCTCCGACTTCCGCTGCGCTCTGTTGCCCCCAACTTCATCATGCTGTGAGTGGTGAAGTAATCCAATGGGACCCATCCAATATTCAGTAGTAAACCTGTCACCACCTGGATCCCAAAACAATCTGAAATCACATCCATCTGTCATGTAGAGATTAGAATATCTAGAAGCATCAGCTATGCCAAATCTCTCTCTGTCCTCTGTTAAACACCCATGGATGCGATAATTAACCCAACCATCATGCCAACTGACACCATAGTCACTCTGTAATACTATACCTGAATGTAATCCCTGTAACATAAAAGTAGCAACCCTTGTCGGATACATATTAGCATGGTGGATAACTGATTGTTGACCTTGCAAGTAATCCTCTGCAAACAACTGAGTCAGGTACTTGCAGCCTCTAACCCCGTCTTCCAAAGATGGAAAACTCCCATCCCACAACGGATGGTATAACCCTGGAGCCAATCCACATCGATGCATCATCAAGTCCTCCGCGTGTGGATCAAAAGAAACATGATGAGCACTCATCACTGTGTAGTTGCGATAGAATGCGCCAACCGCGGTGAATGGCTCATCACTAGCAATACTGGAATCAGGCAGCTGATCACTCTGACTTTGAAGCATAACAAGCTGGCGTCCAAAATCAACTGCATGGGATGAGGTAACAGATTTGCTTCCAGGAGAGGGAAACAAATCCACATGAGAGCCATACTCCCAACCAAATGACACTTCGCAAGTCCCCTGTAAAGATGATGGAGTAGCCTCGTGTACTAACACACAGCTCTCTAGTGAATCCACCGCAACCACACAAGAGCTATCAGCTATCGGACCTGCGTCATCTGTCATAGTATTGACCACCAGAGAGCTTGATGCAACATGTGGTTTTCTGCTGCTCTCAGTCAAAGTACTCAGCTCAACTGAGTTAAGTGCCCCTATATTCGGGATGGATGTTACCACATCCTCACTACAACCCTTAGATATACAATCCTCACCAACTGTCACTGTATGTAATTGTACTGTAACTGCAGCTGGTGGAAACTATGCCAAACTGAACTCCACGGTAAGCTCCTCCAACCGTGACGTTGAATCTCGAAGGGTCAACTGGACGCTGTGCAATGAGTCCATAGTCACCTCAAGCTCATGAGTGAGCTTGTCAACCTCCTCTTCTTTTCCCTTCAATGCATCATAGCAAATACCATCCCACTCGAGAAGATAGTTCCTATCGGCAAGAAACTTCAAATAATTATGTTTCATTAATCCGATAGCTTCTCGTAGTGTATGGATCTCTCCAAGGGAAAAAATGCTATCACCATGCCCATCTGACATAAGAGTACTCCAACCATAGGTTGCCAACATCTGTCGAGCAACATCAAAATGCTCCAAGGCTGTAACAATCATATTATCACTAACCTTCAACTGCCCCGTCAGATGGTGATGCCCCTGTGACTCATCATTTCCACCCAAATATGCACTATAGTAAGAGGCTGAGTCCTCGTCACTCACCTCATGATCAACAACATCATGTGTGCTATCCTCAATACACACATCAACAACTAAGGTACTGCTGCTATGTACCTCAACGGATGGCTCATCGGGTAAGGTAGAAACTGCTGATATGACAGTATCTTCACACACTTCCTCTTCCAATGTAACTGTATCACCATCCAACTCACGATCCTGTGGTTCTATTTCAACACATGAATCATCAAATTTGTTCTTCAAGGCCTGATTTGGAAAATTAGATTCACCATGACAGAATCCATGCCAAATACTGCACCATTAGTACCCAATTCATGAGTACTTTCATGTAACAACTCAACAGTAGCATCTTGCACATGTGTAGCCACCGTAGTTTCATGCTGTTGCAAGCTATGAGCTAATCTTCGTTGTGAAAACGTGATGTTTCGCTGGATATCATTCAAGATGCTCTCAACACTGATCCTAACTCCACCATACCAGAAGTGGTGAAGCAATACACTGGGACCCCTCCAAACGGCAGTGCTAACTCTACCTCCACCTGGATCCCAACTCAGTAAACCATGCCAATTCCAAACACTATGCTGATACACCTCAGGTGTCATACTTGAGTCGCATGGATAAACTGAAAATCTATCAAGCTCAACACCATCTAACTTGAGCGTCGCCACTCGGATATACCCTTTTTCCAAATTGCAGCAAGTCTCCAAGTCTTGAATCAGATGATAATTAGCATGGGGGAATAAAGTAGAGGACCTGCTAAACCCGACATCGTTACCTGAAGTCGGAGACAAGTCATACCAGAGCTGACTAGAACACTCCTTATTCCACCCATCTCTCTGTGCCATCAAAGTCATCGTCAAATCTGGTGTATGTGGGATGAAACTGAGTTGATAAGCATACCTCATGTTGCAATCGAGGTGAAACTCTCTTGATTGTGCTAATTGAGTGCTCACCAAAGAACCCTTAATGTCCTCAAGCTCTAGAGAGAGCTTATCAACTTCCTCTTCTTCCCTCATCAAGGAATCCGAATAGATCCCAACAAGGCTAAGTAGGGTGTCTCTGTTTGAAAGAAGGTTCAAATAATTCATCTTCATTGTTTCCGTACCTTCTTTGACAATCTGCAAAGCATCATGAGAAAATCCGGCTCTAGTCCTTTCTTGTCTTCCCTCTAACTGGACTGCCCAAAGATGATCCTCAATTAATTTGTGCATCCTGTCAAGATGAGATAATGCTGTAATAATCTCATCCTCCACTTTCAACTTAGTCTCTAGTCTATGAACAACTCCTGCACCATATGATGAAGCCTCTAACTGTTCTTGCTTACCCATGTCTGGAATCTTCACCAAGTTCTTCGATTGCCCAGGCTTACCAACCTCATCACTGTCGTTAGAACAAAATGCATCCCTTCTCTGCGTAATGAGTCTTCTAAGGTTATCTATTCCCTTTTGTTGTCTTGCTATGTTGTTGAGATTGACTTTATCTTTTGCCTTTTGAAGGTGTTGTCTCACATTGGCAACCACTAATCTAGCCTCTTTGGCTTTTTGCAACCATTCGTCGTTCAACTTTTCAGACCTCTTTACCTTTTCGCTGCCAAAATATACAAAACCAGCCCTCATATGCTTGATGTCTTCATGTCTACCAAATGGTGTAGTCAAAACACTAGTGGCTGCTCCACTAAGTAGAAGATCAATTTTCACATTCTTCACAATATCTTGGGCCTTCAAAGGACTTTCATATGTATGGATAACATCCACCGAACCACAATCTGATTCCTTGTCATGATAGGCTGAAGTAATGCTAGACTCATTTACTGAGGTATCACAAGAAATCTTACCTTCATATTGCTGCTCTAATGTAACTGATTTAACTTCAACCAACTTTTGCTTTTCTTCAACCTTGACATCATCATGAAGTGTCATGTGATCCAAATCCTCCTCTTGGCAAATCTATTTAATACTCTCCTTAGGATCATCCGTAGGCTGATCACTAACTGCTGAAAATTCATTGTAAAGATTTCTAGAAGTTTCTCCTATAGATGCCTCTCCTCTCTCCTCCTTTTTGTTTTCTGCTCTAGACCTGAAGAAGGATAATATGTACTGCTCTGAATTTGGGTCTGAAAGCATTTTATTCATCCTTTTTGAAATCTGTCTTGACTCCTTGGCTACGGTCTCCAACTGTTTTAATATGGCATTCCATTGCTTTCCATGAGTAGCCATGAAGCACAACTAAAACTTTTGTAGCTGAAACTCATCCAATAGGTTGGCAGAAAACCGCTCTGATACCACTGTGGTGTTCCAACACTCTGCTGATTTGTTTTTCACTGAGTTTCATAGATCTGATTTTGTTTTGGTTTAATTTCTCTTTTTGTGCTTCTGAGTTTGTTTGCCAATAATGCCAAAATGGTACTAGAGAGCATATGCATAAAGTTGGAAACTTCTAATAAACTAATCTACTGAAAATAACTCAAGTAATTACTCAATTTAAGAGCCAAAGATGCTTTCTTCATTATATAATAGATCACATAAAATAGATGGCTTACATCAGATTTTAAAAGATACATCTTATGCCATAATTTTTACTTACAGCCATACAAGCACCATGAATAGTGACTTGCTACAGTACCCACCCCTAAAGAAATGCACACAACTCTTGAATAACGAACTTCTCCCACCAAAAACCAGCATGGGAGGTCTTCTAGGACAAGGGCGCCCCTTTTAGGAAAGATAGCAGCCACCAAGGAGAGGCGTGTTTTTTTATTTTGCTGATTGAAATCCTCATAAAAAAACGGCTGGCTGTAGCTCTTCAAAACAGCCCCCAAAACTTCTCAAAAGCGAGCAGCTCTCATACTAACGTGATTGAAGACTATGGCGGCTCAAACCCCACTCAAAACTAGCTCGAATAAGTGCAAACAACAACTTGTGTCTCCAAAATGAAGCCACCAAAAATTGATCAGCAACCTTAAGGTGGTGTTTCACACCCTCAAGCAGCTCAAATTCAAAGAACAAAGCCCCACCAGGCTTACCCACTGCAAGAAATCAGGAAACCCTAGCCTCCTTCCTCCAAACCACACTCCAAGTTTCTTCAAGGTAAAATCATCCATGCATGAAGAGGTCGAACTTTCTTTCATGATATTTATAATTTTACATTAAAATCACTATTCATCAAAATGAGCACTATTCACTTAAGTTATTTCTTTTTTCACTTTAGGAATGAATAGTAACTGAAAAATATAAAGTGACCCCTTCCTTTTGAAGACACATGGTCCCAAGGCCAAGGGTGGTGAAATTAAAGGTGAGTATCATAAATTTAAGCACAAGTATCGTGCCAAATGCCACAATTCACCCTGTCACCATACTCCGGAGATCCACACTGCAAATTGACGACCAAGTGCCTATCCAAGAAACCCTCTATCCAGAACTATTAGCCTAGGAGGGTTAGGAAAAATAGGCTAATCCCCAATTCTGATGCTCGTGAAAAAGGGGACATTACAAAATATTACAATTAAAACACTTCATTTGCTGCGGCAGGCATCCACTCATGAGTGAGAATTCACCACTTTTCCAGTGGGTACAATGAGAGAATTAGCAAGTTCTTTTTTCCACACTGGCGGTAAACCATCCAGGGGTTACAATGTGATAATTAAACACAAATAAACAACAATTAAACAGACTGAAACAATACTACTGTTATCAGCTTTACAAAATGAGGAAGAGTTGCAAATTACATTTGAATTACAATAGTTTTGAAGCACCAAGAAATAGAAGGTCTCCCACTCTAAATTTCTCTCAATTATTGATGGAATAAACTGAAATCAAAGATTGAAATAATTTTGATATAAAATTAGCAAACTGAAAGTTTGAATCAGCAAACATCAACTCACCAAAAATGTCAAATCTCTTGCCACACTCCATGGACTTGAACCAAACTGGAAGTGTCTCTCTTCTATAGCTAGGCGACCAAGAAACCACCACTTTCCATCCTTCAAACTCAGCAAAGACAACCAGCACACATTCCAAAGTAATAAATGAATGGTACAGCCCTAGGAGAGGGTCGATCTCACTTATAAAATCAACCACTTCATATTAAATTCTGTCCTTGCACCAAAAGGGGCACCTCTAGCATATAGATGTATAAAAACAATACCCATAAGCAAACAAAAATCATACCAAAAGCTGCATATGAAAAACTCCTTCAGCCAAACAATAACCAGCAACATGAAAATTGGAAATATCTCACCAAAACTCCACAATAATGCTCAATATGTACTTCTGGATGAAGTATACTCTCAAATCACCATCTAGGGAACCATAGTTTTAGGCCCGAAGAATGGAGTAAACTTGCTAAGCTTTCCCTTAGCCGGATTCTGGATTTCAAACTAGCAGCATAACTTTACAATATTTTCCAAAGATAACAAATGAGAGAGCAAAGACTTTCTTTTATAGAATTGAAAGTGACTGTTGGCTCTCCAGCTTCCATTTCTTTTTCCCTCCGAAAGAGATGTCCATTTCACTTTTGAATTATTTTAATTTTTAAAACATTATATTCACCTTTCTAGGCATCCAAAACTTGAGGAGAAATATTTACTTTAGAAATATTTAAATAATCTCCCAATGAGGCGTCCACAAAGCCACCTTTTAAAACAACTTTAAGTCATTAATACTAGGCCAAGGGGGTCAATAAGAAATTATAACATTAATGACTTAGAATAAATCATTTTACCCAAAATGAGCCTCAAAGTGCTGAAGGCCAAATATGCTCCAAACTACTTTGCTCGAAATGGAAACCGAGTTGACTATTGATGCTACTGCCCAAGATGGCACTGCCAGAAATAGAATTTACTAAAAATAGTAAATTTAGAAAAGTTGTCCGATGACTTTATAAGTCATATAACTGCGAAGCTCTCTTAAAACCCATAAAGAATCCGCAATCCTTATTCATGCGAACCTTCAGAACCCCTATAAAATAGGAAACCCTAATTTCCAATTTTGCTTAGCCTACGAGTTTCCGGAAATAGGCTAAAACCTCAAGAAGAGCGTAGGGCTAAATCGGAGACATTACACTCTGGTGGTACTACCATCTGGGATTTACAAAGATAGTGTGAATACATTACAAGACAACATTTTATGAGATATAATGCTATCATTAAACCAATCTAAAGTTCTGATTATAAAATCAGATTGCTGGTATATCGAAAATAAGGCCAAATAACATTGATAAACAATATAATCATGTATCCAACCGAAGAATACCTTATAAGTATGATGTATGATGTTGATAGTTGATACTGCTCTAAAAACACACTATAAACTGCTGTTTTGATTGAAAAATAGAGCTGAAGCTCACTGAAATCACACTATAAACACTGGAATTGAACATTGACCAGCTGCTAAGAGAAAACCAGACTTGTACAGTTCTGATATTAAACTGGAAAACAGGTGCAGCACTTCTATATGCTGAGGTAACAACCCCTCAGCATCTGAGTGACTGAAAATATAATTATTACTGAAGTCTAATATAAATCAGACTTGAGAATAAGCACAGAACAACAAGGCAACACTCAGAAAAATCCTGTCCACATACCCAACATTTTATCCAGCAGACCCAAACTGAGAATTCTCAAAGAAACACTTAATACCAGTCCCCAAACAATAAAAAAACGAAACCAGATCAGATTTTTAACAAAATAAGACCAAATCAGGTCTGCTACAGGTTTGTATGGTACCCTTGTACCTCCAAATATAAGCAAAAATCACATAAAATTCATGGATCTCATAATCCGTGTATAGCAGAGCTACCCAAAGAAAGGCACCTCCCAAATATCAATAACCCTAGGAAAGAGCAGCGGTTTATATTCCCACTCTCACACCTCCTATCTTGAATTGTACTGTCAGCATGTCATGTGAAATGGCCCACCAATGCATCACATCAGCTCAAAACTCCTTGGACTAAGCTGTATGGCCTGCATTCATATTCCAGTATCAACTTCAAACAACAAATAAAATATATATAAATGATCATAATCTAAGTTAACAAAGGTACGACCCTGTAGGAAAGTTCTGACCTGCTAGGAGTGATGGTATGACCTCCCACCAACTATTTCGACCACACCAACATCTTATTATCATAATCATCTATAAACTCAGAAAGTAATACCAAAATATGAACAACAAACTCTTGTTAAAACACATCAATAAATCTCCATCTTCAACACCAACTAAAAAATCTTCACTTTGAGCACATAGGCAATCTCTATATGAAACTGACCAAATAGATGTTGAGGGTTTTTGTGATGAATCCAGCTGGTTCCAACTCTGCCGAACTGCTAACTGTGAAGTTTATTGTGTTTTGCTTGTGTTTTTGTGTGAATTTTTAGGCAAAGATTAAGAAGTGCGCCAAGCATAAAATGGTGCTAAAACTGAAATTAAAGCAATAATTGAGAAACTGCAATTGTATTAAGCATCTAGCAACTGCTACAGATAGATTGCAAACAATAAATGTACCCTAAGGTCCTCAGATTATTTAAATAAGAAAATTTGGCACATGCCAGGCAAGAACACTGGAAATTGATGAAATCCAACACCCACCTCCTGATAATGGTTTCTCCCTGATAGTAGCTGGATCAAATGCCTGAAGAATACAAGGCATCCAAGATAGAAACCAAAAAGGGGCTAAAGAGAAGGCATTTCAGCCTTCTTATTCACACACCTAGCTACATGTGACACGCCTCCCAAGGCTGAGGTACGGCCAACTAGAAAGAAATGTACGATCAACAATCTGATACTCACAAACACTGAATGAAGGCGTCCCAAGCAAATCTGACCCTTAATGAATCTGCAAAGAAAACTGTAAGGTAAATCTCTGATGAAGCACAACTGGACTCCTGTATGAAGCCCTCTCAGAAGCAACAATTCAGCTAGTATTCCATAGCCTCACAATCGTAGAACACTGAAGATTTTTCGTTCTCCAATGGTGAAAATCCTCTGAAACCCTTGTCTCAGGCACAAGTATCAAGAAGCCAAAAAAAGATGTTATATAATCAACTGGTGAGGTCAACTTCTTCCTTGCTTCTATTTCTCTCTCAAAAAAGGCACGACATCCCAAAAGACACGACTTTGACATTTTAAATACATTTAAATGTATTTAAGTCACTTTGTTATGTTTTAAAATCTATTTCTCCAACTTGGGTGTACCTTTTTGACTTAAGTGATTTAAAACTCACTTTATTAAATATTTAAGTGGCTTTTAATTATTTAAAAGTCAAATTATATCTTTATAATATCTCCATAAGTTAAATAAATAACTTAACCACTAAAATATTAATATCTCCCTCAATTCTCAGTGTTTTGACGTGCCGTCAAAAGCTGACAAACACTGAACTGCAAAGGCCTACATGAGCCCAATACAGAACTGAAAGGGTGGAAATGACAATATCCGCCATTATCTGCCACTGAGACCCTCTATCCACACATATTAGCCCACGAGAGTCCAAGTAATAGGCTAATCATCATAAAACAATATCATGCTAAAAAGGGGACATTACAGTCCACCCTCTCTGAAATTGCTTGTCCCCAAGCAATCTCAACAACAAAGGATACCCCACTCCACCAAGATCCCAAGGGAAGTGTTGTGTAATGTCCCTCATGCCGCCAACCAACTCCTGTAACACCAACATCTGAACAACTGACGAATCATGTTGAACCATATCAACTCCAACATCAGGTGTCGCAAGAGTGAAAGCCTCAAGAGGAAGCAACTCAAAAGGCTAACCAAGTTTGTTTCCCATGTCTGTGCAATGCAAGTTGTCATACAAACTGTCTAGTATGTGCACAACCGAATTGTGCATCCGAAACACATCATGTACATGAAGATCAAATGTGAAGTTGTGAACACTCCGTACCATGTACACACTACGAAACTCCTCAACGCGCCCTGTCTGAAATCTCGATGCACTGGAAGAATCCCAGATACTATGATCAATGCTCATCCCTAAATCAGAGTCAAGAGCATAATCAACATCTACCTCGAAGAGCGGATTATTATAAGACAATGAAGCATCCGCCTCAAATAAAGGATTGTTCACAAACTGAACCTCATATATGTGCCAATCCCAATCAAACACCTCTGACCCCCCGGAGCAAGAAGCAAAATCATACTCCTCCTGAAACATATCATTCTCCTCTTCCTATAAAATTTCTTGCTCTATCTTCCTACTTTCCACACTAATGAGAGTGATAGAACGCAAGCTCCCATCTGCAATATCAACTTGCTGGTCTGTTAAATCAGTCATGTCTTCACCCTCATAAAACCATTCCATTTGTCTATTTTGACCCTTAGGCTTAAGAAGACAATCATGGTTTTGATCATAAGAACCCTTGCAATAGAAACACAACTTTCTCCTATGCAAATCATTAATTGTTTCCCTATCCAAAGTGGTTGTAAATTTCTTCTTTTGATCATTTTCTAATTTATTTGGATCTGATTTGCTGTCATTATAGGATGAAGATGGCTCTGAGTTGGACTTACTATGTGGAACTGTAAGTTCCATGCTACGAGCTTTCCTCATAGGTTCTTGCAAGTGAGGGGGATCAAAAGCCTTGATCCAATCCTTCATAGGCTCATAAAAGACCCTCAACAAATAGGATGACTAGCCTTCTGTCTAATATGCTTGTAACCATGACCGAGAGCTTTTAGAATTCACCAATGTAAGATTCCAAACTGCGCATTTGTTTCAAGCTTTCAACTAAGCTAGATCTTTGAAGTACAACTCAGGATCTCTTCTGTCAAAGCACTCAACTACCCTGCCAATAAACTCCTGATATGAAGTGATATGGTCATGCTGCAAGGTAACCATTGTATGGTTCCACTAGTCATGGGCTGCACCATCCAAATGCAAAGCTAAGAACTTAATGGCATCCTCTTCTGCCATAGGATGTAAGGTCAAGAAAGTATCTAACTTGCTAACCCAAGCTCTGGTTGTGACTCCACCGCTGCCATCAAAAGAGGAAAGTGTGAGCTTGTTAGTTACATGTCTAAGATCATTGCTTTTATTTCTTGGCCTCCTATTAGTCCTATTCCTATCGTGCTCTCTTTTCTGGCTCATGAACCTATCAAAGTTAGGGTTATCCATATCTCTCTGTGGTAATGCTTCCCACTCATCATGCAGTGACATCACGTTATCTGCAAAAGCCACGTCACCTTCCTCCTCATCCACATCCCCCTCTTCAAGTTCATTCCTAACAAATGCAGTGCGTGTAGGCCTGTCATAGGTGCGTGTGGGTGTTACTTTGAGTCGTGGGACTCCAACCACACTGCCATCCTCCTGTTGATCCTGATTCTGTCTCCTAGGAATGTTTAGATGTTGCATGGTTGTAGCAAGCTGTTGCAACACGTTAGCAACATGTTCCTGTCTAGTAACAAGACCCCTCAGGATGTCTCTCGCTTCTCTGTCCTCATTGTTACCATGGTTTCTGGGTGGTTCAATATCATCCCTGTCTCCCATGATTTTTAATGATATCTCTTCGAATTGGTTTTCAAAAGGAAACTCCTCAAACGGATTTCTTTGTATTCCAGGTCTCCTGTGGGAGTAATACCTGTGAGGTCCTACCTGATGTGGCCGCAGAAGAAATTATAACCCTCTAGGCTGGCAGGATTAAAGCTCTGATACCATTGAGATTGAATCCAGCTGGTTCGAACTCTTCCCAACTGGTAACTGTGAAGTTTATTGTGTTTTGCTTGTGTTTTTGTGAATTTTTAGGCAAAGATTAAGAAGTGTGCCAAGCATAAAATGGTGCTAAAATTGAAATTAAAGCAATAATTGAGAAACTGCAATTGTATTAAGCATCTAGCAACTGCTACAGATAGATTGCAAACAATAAATGTACCTGGAGGTCCTCAGATTATTTAAATAAGAAAATCTGGCACATGCCAAGCAAGAACACTGGAAACTGATGAAATCCAACACCCACCTGCTGATAATGGTTTCTCCTTGATAGTAGTTGGATCAAATGCCTGACGAATACAAGGCGTCCAAGATGGAAACCAAAAAGGGGCTAAATAGAAGGCGTTTCAGCCTTCTTATTCACACGCCTAGCTATAGGTGACACGCCTCTCAAGGCTGAGGTACGACTAGCAATTGGATACTTACAAACATTGAATGAAGGCATCCCAAGAAAATCTAACCCTTCCTTATTGAATCTGCAAAGAAAACTGTAAGGTAAATCTCTGATGAAGCATAACTGGACTCCTCTATGAAGCCCTCTCAAAAACAACAACTCAGTTGGTATTCCATAGCCTCACAATCACAGAACACTGAAGATTTTTCATTCTCCAATGGTGAAAATCCTCTGAAATCCTTGTATCAGGCACAAATATCAAGAAGCCAAAAAAGGATGTCAAATAATCAATTGACGAGGTTGACTTCTTCCTTGCTTCTATTTATCTCTCAAAGAGGCAAGACTTCCCAAAAAGAACGACTTTGCTAGTTTAAATACCTTTAAATGTATTTAAGTTACTTTGTAATATTTTAAAATCTATTTCTCCAACTTGGGCGTACCTTTTTGACTTAAGTGATTTAAAACTCGCTTTATTAAATATTTAAGTGGCTTTTAATTATTATAAAGTCAAATTATAACTTTATAATATCTCCATAAGTTAAATAAATAACGTAACCACTAAAATATTAATCTCCCTCAATTCTCAGTGTTTTGACGTGCCGTCAGAAGTTGAAAAAACACTAAACTGCAAAGGCCTGCATGAGCCCAATACTGAATTGAAGGGGTGGAAATGACAATATCCACCATTATCTACCATTGAGACCCTCTATCCACACATATTAGCCTATGAGAGTCCAAGTAATAGGCTAATCATCATAAAACAATATCACGCTAAAAAGGGGACATTACAATTTTCGTTGTCAAAACCCAATATCTTCAGCACATGGGTGATTTTTGGATGTAATCATTCTATCTAGCTAGGAGGGTTTTTGTCCCCGATACTAGTATTCCAAGAGGGTTTGGTCCTCAAGAAATAAGAGAAGAACACAGGTTCTTAGTACTTAAAGGAAAACAAATACAATATTCAATTTAACCTTTCTTTTCTACACAACTTCTTCTTTAGTAGACATTGTTAGGGCAACTTTAGGGAAACCAAATAATTTCCTTTTTAAAAATTCATTTTTTCCCTCAATAATAAAATAAAGCAACTTTTTGAGACCTTTAAATTAACATAAGTTGTCTTTAAAAAAAATAAAGCAACTTTTCATTCTCCATTTCAATGCTATTTTTAAATAATAACCTCTTAAGTCGCTTGTACCCTTGCTAACACTTTTTGACTCTCTTTTAAAAAACACTTTATGACATAGGCCACCCTTCTTTAAAATAAATAAATAAATTAACATAAGTTGTCTTTAAAAAAAAGCACCTTAAGGCAATTTAAATTATTTATTTAATTATTTTTATCCACACATCCCAAAGTCTTTGGAAAATTTGGAGTCTCCAAGGATGTTGGAAATCTCAAAGAACTGTAGAATGCTCCCAGAATGTTGAAACTGTATCTAGAAAGAACCATTGGACTCCTCTTGGTCACCTAAACTTGTTGCCACTATCAGAACTTATTTTCAATAAAATTGGTGTCCAAGATTCTTGGAACTTTCCAAAAATGTTGTAATGAACTGAAAAAGGGACATTACAGAAACATAATTGAAAGAATTCTTCATGAAATTGATTCTTCAAAAATATTTTCTTGCAAGTGAAAGTTTCATGCATGAATCAAATATTGAAACTCACTATTAACAAATGGAGGCTTAACATCCAAACAAAGAAAGCAAAGCTGAGAAAATTGAAGATAAAAAATTATATGATTTATATTCAGAAATATTTTAAATAAATAGTTCCATACAATTGTAAGATTTTTTATTTTTTGTAAATTTATAAAAGAATAAAAACTCAGTTCCATTTGACTTATGATTTATAGGTTTTCTGACCACATTGTGATTTAAGTTGTGAACTGTAGCTTGGCCGAATACAGTTCCATTTGAATTGTTAATGAGAGGTTTACTGAGCAAAGTGCCATTTGAATTGTGAATAATAGGTTTTCCAAGCACTGCATACCCTACAGTCATGTCTTTTTTGAGTCTTGTCTTAAAAACCAGGCATGCAATGGCGCTTTTAAGTTTATTCTCTGTGGGCTTAGTCAAAAGGTTAAGTAAAGAAAAAATAGGCAACCTACCTAGAATGCTGTTCTTGACAGGATTCATGTGGAAACTGGCAACAATGCTGACAGATTATGGGCACCACACAAAATTGATTGTAGCAGTTGTTGCAGCTGCAAAGAACACCAAGGGAGGCTCTTAAATTGGTGATTTTCATTGTGGAGTGGCATTCATGTGTTTTAAAGTGCAGTGGGGCTCTCCCATCTTATGTTAGTTCTATTCTTAAGTTAATGTTAACTTAAAGAAAGGATTCCTCCTACAGATAACGATTTTGCTTTGTGCAAATGAACATATTCAAATGCTAAAATATACCTAATATTAAATTTTGATATGCATTTTATAGTTATTAAATTTTGGTGGAATTAAGTTTTTGCATAGTAGAGCATTGAGATAAGATTCAACATATTTGGTAACTTTATTCACAATTTGTTTTTTGGGTTCATGTTTGCATTCAATATTGACAATATCTGCAATGTGATGCATACAAGGGCGCTAGCACATACCTAGGAGCAGCTCCCATTGTTCATGTATTGGAGGAATCTCAACCACACATTATCATCACGACACGTCTAGCAGATGCTGCTTTATTTCTTGGCCCAATGGTAACATACACTATTGAGTGTGCTTTGTATGATGGGTTTTTGAATGGTCTGTAAAAGGAGTTTCAATCTGGTAGAAAATATTTTTAGAAAGCTTTTATTTTCAGTTAAGCATTCTTTTCAGAGCTTTTGCAATCCTTTTACTGTACACAAATAATATTTTGGTTTCCTTTCAATGATCACATAACTTTTGATGTTTTACACCTAATTATTATTTAGTACTAGATATGACCATCAGATAAAAAATATCTGGACATTAGACTAAAGGATAGATTATTTATCCATGCACGGTTGTACCATAAATGATGTTCATTAATCAAAATATTCTAACAAAATTGTCAATTTTGAATACTGCAATCGCATGTATGGATGTCTATTACACTTATGTTGCATCATGTGGTATCTAACTGTTTGTTAGACATCAATGAGTTCATAAATATTTACATAAGCATTTCCTGCAAGACCTAACAAACAAAGAATCAAACTAGGAGGTAATTGTTACTGCCCACCAGTTACCTTTACAAAGATAGGAATAGGTGAAACTAAATTGTAGTCACCCGCTCATTTTATGAGGACTTACAACCAGTAATTAATGTAAAATGATGTGGATTAAAGACACTGTTATCCAGATATCTGTTTGTACTTTGTATATATTGTCCTTTTTTCCCTATGTTTCTTCTGTTTTTGAGGAGGCCATGGCCTCCTCCCCTTGCCACTCCCATTCCTATCAGTTGGCTGTTTTGGTTGAACCAATTAGCTTCCAAAAACGAATTATTGCAGTTTTTGCAGCAGCATTATTTGCAGGACTGTGTTGCAGCTAATATGTTAATCTAAACTATCTAAAGTAGTAAATATGCTATCTGTCTGTGGAGGACTTTTGTGCCTACATCATGAATAAATCTGTTGTAGAATAAGAAAACAAGTTTCATGTTGTGGCTACTAAATTGGTAATTTGTGACACAAAGCACAGCACAATTCTCATATATCAAAACAGACTCAACTTATATCTATATGGATTTGGTTTTTCTTACCATAAACACTCTTGAAGACAGCTGTAGATACACTATCATACACTTACAAGTTACATCCAGTAAAAAGGAGTTGAAATAATTCTTTGGTAAAATCAATTTCATCAGGATTTGTGGAGATATTGAAGCCCTAAACAATATGTTAAAATAGGATGTATGCATTGAGTGGACACCTCAATCTCAAGCTGCATTCAAATATATCAAATGGGTTATTTCTAAGGCTTCAGTTTTGGAAAACCCCAACTACTCCAAGCCTTTCTATTACTTGTACTCTTTTGCATTTGATCATACTATGTCTGTAGTGTTAATGAAGAAAAATGAGGAATCCAAAGAGAAGCCAATTGAATTCATGTGTATGCACTTGAAGAATGAAGAAAGCATTCTGTAGTGGACAAATAGGCATATGCTATGATTCATGCAATGAGGAAGTGCAAAGAGTATATTGTATGCAGTAAAGTGTTTGCCATAATACCCAATCCAGCCATGAAGGCAATGGTAATCCCATATCCTTATACTCTCATGCAAACCTGGAAATTTGTCTTCAGAGAAGACCTTACAAATTTCAAAATCAATCATTGAAGTGCAAATTCGAGAAACCTAGATGATTTATCCTACCACTAGCTAGGGCAGTAGTTTCACTACCGAAACTGGTTCACTTGTAGGAATTCCAACTTGGGGTTTAGAGCTCTGAGAACTCCTCCAAAATACCCAAAAAGTATAATAAAACCAACATATTGCACAAATGAGCTCACTTCTCCTTTTATCACTTTTTGAAACCCCATTTGAAATTTTCCACTCAAAACATATTAAGCTCTTTATTATAAAGTGATTTTATAAAATACCCTTTTAAATATTTCCTTAGCGTCACTTTATAACACAACTTTAATCTAATTATTTAATATTACCTTTTTACATATACTTTTTGCCACACAATATCAAATAATTAAATTAATGTTCGTGTGGTGAGTTAGAAAATGGGGACATTATAGGAACAGTCTTGTTTCATGGTTTAGTAAGAAACAAGCTTCAGTATCTCTATCCACTACTGAAGCAGAATACATAGTAGCAACATCATGTTGTACCCAAGTCCTTTGTATGAGACAAAATTTGAAGGATATCAAGTAGAATACAATCACCCAATATCCATATATTGTGATAATACAAGTGTGTTGTATCCAAAATTAAAATTTTTGTTTCATTAAGGCATTTTGATAAAAATGGTCAAAATCTTGTAAAATGGTCATCAAAAGTCAAAGAAGGACAAGATTTCTAAAAATAACAATTTTCTATTTTTAGAAATTTCTGAAAAATAAACGAACCATAGGGCTTTTCTGGGTTTATTGTCAAAACACTGCTCACAAAATTTTGGAAAATTTTGAAATTAGGGTTTGAGGCCCTATTTTTAGGAAAAACCCTAAAAATAGAATCTTTGCAAAAAAGGATCAAATTGATTTTGATTGGTTGATTTTACGTCATGATCACATTGGTCTAGTCAGAACTGTCAAAAAGCCAGTTTTTCTCTGGTGGGTCTATTTCTTCGCTTTTTTAGAAGAAAAGTTAGGACCTTCGAGGTCATCAATGGAGGATGGCCAGATACCAGGTGTCAGAATCTAAGCTTCAAATGTTGCACAAAACAATCTATGGCAAAAGATGCTTCAAAAATGGTGAACGGAGGAGTGGAATTCAAAAAGTTGAAAATTACAAAAAATAAATTGTCTGGACCTGGGCACCTTATCTCAAGAGAGGCACCTGACAGTCAATGCCAGCCAAATTTTAAGTGCCCGTACACATGAAATGATCATGCACGCACGCCAATGAACATGGTCAACGTGTCAGCAGTGCGCTCGATGCAGTTGACGAGATGGTGAACATGAAGCTCAGAAGGGATGAAAACCATCAAAAAATGGCTAAGTCTGGAGCACAAAAGTGCCCTTGCTGGCTAGGGGCACCCAAGGTTTCAGGCAATCAGAAGTGCTTTAAAGGTTTGTAGCTGCAAACAGTTTCTTTCCAGATTTGAGCAAGCTTTCCAATGAATTCATCAACTAGTCCAAAGGAGTCATCAAATGCCATGAAATGCAGATCGAGTGAAGACACACCACGGGAAACAAAAAGGGTCACAAGGTAAAGTGGAGGAAAGGTGCCCTTGTTAGCCAAGGGTGCCCAAGATTTCAAGGTTTCAAAGGCAGTTATTAGGGTTTGCACTTTTGGGGGTCCTCTTCAGAATTCTGCATGCTTTCCAACGAGTCTAGCATCTAGTTCACATGATTTGTCGAACGCCCAAAAACGAAGATCAAGCGAAAAATTCTGAAAGTCAAAGAAAATTCAGAAAGTCAAAATTAGTGTTACAAGACTCGCCAAAACTTGCTGAGTTTGGGCGATTGACCCTAAATGAGTCCCGAAGACTTGGCTGCTGAGTACTTGTCAAGTCCCGTGCCCCAAACTCGGCCATTTTAATTAATTTTTTTAAAAATATTTGCAATCTTTCATTTACAATTTTTTTAATTAAATGGTGTGCACCATGAAGGTTTGTGTGGTTTTGAAGGTCCTCATTTGGGCTTGGTGGTGGGGGCTTTGCTCTCGACCCTGCTTTGTATTGCGACACGAAGCACACCTAGGGTGTTGGCCTGGGAACCCGCGAGGGGCGTTGCCCTTTGACCTCACTGGGGGTGTTGCTCCCAGATCCTTGCAAGGGGCGCTGCCCCTTGACCTTGTTGGGGGAACTACCCCCCAGACCCCTGCAAGGGGCATTACCCCTTGACCCCGCTGGGGGCATTGCCCCAAGACCCCCGTAAGGGGTGTTGCCCCTTGACCCCCGCAAAGGGCACCGCCCCTTGACCCCGCTGGGGGTAGGGCCCCACAAGGGGCACTTCCCTTCGACCCCGTTGGGGCGTTTCCCCCAAACCCTCATCAAACAATAGGTCTAAGCATGTTATAGGCCAATGATGAACGTGATCATAAAACCTACAAAATACATATCCCCTGTTGCAAATCTCAACATCTTTCACAGTCAAAGCCATAATCAAGGATTATCTTGTTTCATACATTAGACAACAAAACATGCAGTCTTGAAGGCTTCAATAATATACACACCAATCATTGAGACGCAAGAAAATATCATGGCTACATCATCATCTAGGACCTATCTTAGACACTAGCACATGACTTGTCGTGATTTGGGATGAGTAATGCAAGCTCTTATGAGCCATAGACTTATTATTTTAGTTTTGATATTTGTTTTGATGCCATGGATTTCATATTCCATGAGTTTTGTATACATTTGACAATATTTATATATCTGAATGTGTTATTTCCTTTAGCTAAAATTTGCGTTTATACTTATGTGATCGATGTATGTTTGTGTATGGGATCATAGTAATTTCTATTTGATGATGTTATTGTGTCTTTAAGGTTTATTTATTAAAGGGTGCATGAAACAAGTTTTAAATCCTTAAAAATCTTTGAATTTCTTGGGTTTTTCTATTTGCTGAGTTTGGGCTCTGAGGCCGAGTTTGGGCTCCGACTCCGAGTCAAAAATTGGCTTGCCGAGTTCGAGGCGAGTCCGTGTCTTGTAACATTGCTCAAAATTGACTAAGTCTAGAGAAAAAAAGCGCCCTTGCAAGCTAGGGGCGCCCAACATTTTGAACCATCAAATACAGTTTTTAGGTTTGACAACTTCCAAGAAGACCTTCTCAGATTTGATCAGGCTTTGCAACGAGTCCGTCAGCAAGTTCCCCGAATCAATCGGAGGACCAGAATTGTGAATCAAACTGAGGTATCTTGTCAGAAGGAGAAATTGAAAATACACATATGGGTGCCCCAGTCAGCCAGGGGCGCCTAGAATTTTGAGTCCTCTAAAACAGTTGTTAGGATTTGCAAAAGTGATCATTCTTTTCGGAATTCTTCAGGATTTCCACTGAATATCTTAGCCTGATCATAGGATCCATCAGTCACCGACAATTATAGATCGAACAGGAAACTAAGCACGGGAGACAAAATTGAAAAAGTTGAAATCACTAAAAAAATGGCTAAGTCAAGAGCACAAAAGCGCCCTTGCTAGCTAGGGGTGCCCAGACTTTTGAAACCTCAAAACCAGTTTTTAGGATTCTCAGCCTCTAGGAGATCCTTCACTGATTGGATCATTCTCTTCAACGAATCCGTCAGCTAGACCAAGGGATCCATCAAACATCCGGAATCGAAGATCAAACGAAGGCGTTTCATCAAGGAAAAGTTGAAAATCTTGAAAAATGTTCTAACATTGCAAAGTTGGACGCCTTATCTCAAGGAGGCGTCCAAGTCAACTTGAGTTAGAAATTTGTGAAAGATGTCTTCATGCTTTTACCGCCCTATTTTCTAGGGATTCTTCGAGTTGACAAACATTTTCATGTGATGATGCCTAAATTTATTGTTTCTGCGATTTAATTGCTTCTTTCACCTCCAAACTTTACTTTATAAGCATTTGGGCGTCTATTCTTCATTATTTTGCAAGTAAGCTTCAACGAGCAAACACAAAATTTTCTTCTCAACAACATTTGGAGGATCAAACGAAGGGCGTTTTTAAGTTCTTCATAGATTTGAGTTCACGTTGCATAGAAGAACACTTTTCCATAATCCATTTTTCTAGGGCATCATTTTTCAGAAACAAAAGGTCATCGTTTTCAGTTTTCACCAATCTGAGTCAACTTCTTTTTCATTCTTCTACAAAGATTTAATGTTTTTTTCACCGCTTCTTCGGCTTCTACTTTTCTAGGGTTTCTTGCATTTTCAAGAAAAAATAGTTTTTTGAGAAATTTGACAATCTGGGTTTATTCAACATGAAATTGGTCACAAAACCCAGACCTCAAATTTATTTTGAAAAATTTGCGTCTCCTACCTCTTCTACTTCTTTTCAAAAACTTTATCTTTTTTAGGAAAAGCTCAATTTTTTGAAAAATGGATGATCTGGGTCTCTTCAGCACACGAGCACCTACAAAACCCATATCTTCGATTTTTCCTTAAAATTTTTTGCTTCACAGCTTCTATTTTTGAGGGGTTCTCGTATGTTGGTGAAAAAATCAGTTTTTCGAAAAACGAACGATCTGGGTCTATTCAAAATGATATTCTCTACAAAACCCATATCTCAAATTTTTCTCCAAAAATCTGCCCTTTTTCTAAAGAAGATTCAACAAAGCTATTTTTAGCTTTTGTGCAGAACTTGTCTGAACATATCCATGTTGACAGTGAAACTTCACGGTTTCATCATGCAATACTCTTCCATTGAGAAAAAATCAAGAAAAGTGTCAGAAGCATAAAGTTGTAGAAGAAACAGAGGTCATCACTCTAGTTGTAGATTCGCCAGAGTTATCAATTAGTGAGACACCAGTTGCAATTTTTTCCAGGAATAGAACTCAAGTGAAGGCAGCAGTTAACTTGATGCCTTTTCTCAAGTTAGCAGGTTGTTCTCTTTCATGCATATCTATTTTTTGGAGTTATCTATTGTATTGTTGGAGCTTTCTTTAGTGTTAGATCAGTTAACTGATGTGAGTCATTCCAGTTAACTTTTAGTTATCTTTGTTTAGACATGGGAATAAAGATTGCATGTTGGCAAGACTGATTGTTAACACAAGGAGATTTTAGGGTTCCCTACTCTTGTGTTTGTGTATAAATAAGAGCAGCCTTGCTCATTATTTTTCAGCCGTGCTTTTGATAACAAAACGCTGAGCTTATTTTGGCCTGCTTCTTTGTTATTCAGTATATGTTCAACTTTGTTTGTGTAATTTGGTTTGATCGTAAATTGTATGCCTATTGTAGCTACAATCTACTGTCCTAGATGTGTTAACTCAAAATCTTTCGGTGTTATTGTTTTATGTTTTGCTTTCATGAACTTTATTTCAGCTTACATCTGAAAGTACAATGAGTCTCCGGATGTGTTTTGGAAACAAGTTTATCTAAGTTTTGTGTTTATGAGCCATTCCCTGTTTACTTTTAAGATCTCTTTCTCTGAATTTACTAGAGAAGTTAGAAATGTCATTAGTTTAGGCTTAGCTGTAGTTGAAGTTACAAAACCAGAGAAAACCTCAGCTGCAATGCAAAGAGTTTTATAACATTGTGCTCTCAGCTGAGATAAAAAAGATAAGCAATTAGTTTAGTATTTTCTTTTTACTCATAATCAGCAAAAGGGGGAGCTTCCCCTCCTAATTTGAAGAGTAGTCTAATTGTGCATAGCTGTCCATTTCCAATCCACACTCCAGAGGTGTGAATTGAAACGCCAACAAAGTGCCATTAATACTTCCAAGAATCCAATAATGTACTCAAGGACTAAACACATTCCCTTCAAATATGAATTTTTTAGCGAACAAGTAGTAGACCAGCAAGTAAAATTGGAATATGTTGCAACTCAAGAACAAATTATGGATATAATTACAAAGTCTCTTCCCAAAGAGACTTTTGAGTTTCTTAGGCAAAAGTTAGGGGTGATATCCTCTCCTTTCAGTCATTAAGGAAATCTATTTTTGAGGGGAAGCTCTTCATTGCACCATCTCACAGCTCTATGGATGTCTTTGCCATTGATGTCAAAGGGGGAGAAGTTGAGACGAGAGGAGCATTGGAGTAAGGAGGAGCATTGCATATTCAAGTTCATTTCCTTGAGAGGTTGCCATTCATCTAATCACTAAGGCGATGCATTTCTAAGAGGGAGCTCATCACTCATCATTGCACTATCTTATAACTCCAAGGATTCCTTTTCCATTAATGTCAAAGGGGGAGAAGTAGAGAGAGGGAGAGCATTAGAGAAAGGGGGAGCATTATATATTCACAAATTATTTCTATATGAGGTTGTCATCAATGACAAAGGGGGAGATTGTTGGATTAATTGTCATTGATGCCAAAGGATATTGAAAGGCCAAACAAGATTGTTGAATAAGACGTCAAACTGTCAAAACTTGATGAAGTTTAGCGCCCATGTTGGTGAAATCACTCATTTAAATCGCCGCATCTTGGTGATGTTGCTGTGGTAAATTCAAGTTATATTTAATTATTTTTATGTGCAGCCCCTTTATGAAGTTGCCACCCCATGTTCATGTTTAAAATGTAAATAAATAAATTTACTTATTCTATTTTATCAGGGTTGATTCCTTATGTTTGGTGCCCCACTTTGTAACTTAAAAATTGCAAATAAATCATTTATTTATGGGGCCAACCCCTTAATGAGGCGCAACCATATGAGAAGAAATTCGTCCCACTTAAGGAGGTGTACATTATTAAGGGTTGCCTCCCTTTGCCAAGCAATGCATCCATCCAAAAGTTCACCTCCTTTGTGAAAGATATAAGATGTGAGTGTTAAATGTGGAGAAGTGTGTGTGAAGAATAAGATATATATCACATATACATCAATAAGTTAATGTGAAGAAGGAAGTAAAGTATACATCATACAAATATATAAGGAGTTTACTTGCAGATTTTATGAAGAAATTCTGAGGAATATTAGATCAGAATTCAAGGGGAACATATGCAGATTGTATGAGGAGATTGTGAGAAATTTAATGGCAGATTTATAATAAGCTTCTATGAGGAGATTGTAATCAATTTTATGGCAGATTTGTGATCAGCATTATAGCAGATTGGAGAAGAAAATTATTTACATTGAGGTTGGTGCCTCATATTATAGGGATTGGTGCCTCTAGTAGGTTGGTGCCTAGAAAATTTGTACAAAGAAGATTAATAAAAGTAATATTTTTGCTGTGGTTTTCTCCTGCAAGGGTTTCCACATAAATTGTGTTGTTATTATGTTTCTATTATTTGATTTTACATATGTGCTAGTTTTGATTAAATCTTGAAGTGATTAAATAAGTTTTAAAAGGTAAAAGACTATTGTTATAATAATTCACCCCACTCCCTTCACAGTATAATTGTGTGCTCATCAAAACAAACATATGAGAGTTATATCACAATTTTTGAGTGGAAATGTGATGTAGAGGAAAATGAATTTGCAGAAAAAGTACAATGATTAATGACTTGTTTGACAAATTGTCTCTTCTTAGTAGCCCTGTTTTCAGACAAATTTGATGGGATAGCAATTTTTATAGAGATGCAACTTCTAAATTTTTTTTCCTCCAAAATGATAGAAAACCCCTTCAAAACAGATTGTTACCAGTCCTAATTAGCTCTCTAATAATGTGCTCACATGTGCTAAAATGGTACAAAAATTAATTGAACAATTAAAGTTTGTTACCACAGACCTACAAACCAAATTTTATCAATTTGGTAGGCGTATTTCTCCTAAAACTCAAATTTTTTCCTTAAAACCCTAGGTAGGGTTTTGATAGGGCAGTGATTGACTTATTTATTTTTTATTTTTTATTTTCTGATTTTATATCCACTTTCAAGACCTCAAACCACATGCATTAGGTCTGTATAGACCCTTAACAACTCCAACCTAAGTCACCATGTTCGAATTCGAATTCAAGTTCGATAACATTGAAATTCGAATGAAATTCGACAAGGAAAAAATTTGAAAAGTATAAAATTCGAATAAAATTCGCCTTATGTAATTTTTTTTTTATAAATATAAGTAATATATCCATACAATTGTCTACGTAGTTTAACATTGATAGATAGATTTGAATCATTACAAAAAGATGACACATTTACAAAATATAAACCATAAAAAACATGTGAAATCACGATTGCGAAGATGTTCTTTTGTCAAAAAGGTACAATAACAGTAAAGACTTTAGAACTTCAAAAAAGCTTCAAGTAATCAAAAGCACTTGGCTGAGATGCTAAATCATCATCATCTGTATCACTACTCAATTCATCATTAGCAAAGTCAAGCTCATCTGCAACTGGCATTTCTATGTCTTCAAGAATTTGTTGTGAGGAAGAGTCCTTTGCTGATTTGTTCATGAGCAATTTTAAATTGCTGCGAACGTAGACAAGATCTCCCAACTTTCCAGACAACAATTTATTCCTCTTTTTGGAATGGATGTGATCAAAGCAACTCCAATTACTCTCACAAGCTGATGAACTTGCTCCTTGACTCAAAACTCGAATAGCAAACCTTTGTAGCTGAGGTGTTTGTGCTCCATAGGTCATCCACCATTTATGCCCAGGTACATGTGCCATGTCATATTTGGTTGCTTGCAATCCAAACAACCCTTCTCTGCCCTTGTATACCCAAAATTGACTTCTGATTAGTGCTGAAATTGTTTGATTTGATTCATACTTTCCAACCGCTTCTAAATGCCCTACCATAATTTCAGTGTCACTTTCTCTATCAATAGAAAATAATTTAGGCTCCAAAAATCAAGCTGCTGCATGTAAAGGTGTGTGCATCATTTTCCATCTGCAATCAACTGTCTCCCATACCTCCATATATTCTGCTTCTACATTGTTTAGTGCTTTTTGAATAGCTTCCTTACAACAGTCCATGCTTTCATAAAGCATGCCAAGGCAAGGAGTGTCACCATCAACCATATGAAGCACATCAACGATTGGTTCACATATAAGCAAAACCTTTGCTGCACTTTCTCAAAAATTGCTGTTTAAAATTATTTGCTCTATGTTTTTCCCCTTAGGACCTTTAGAAAGCACTGAGTGTTCCCACTCATTGGAACAAATAACAGACCTCAAAGCTGCTTTTTCTTCAACCACTCTTTTCAAAGTGATATAAAATGAAGCAAATCTTGTTTCACAAGGCTTCAACAACTCGCTGGATGCATGCTGTCTATAAAGACTCAATGTGAGACGATGATTCCTTATAAAATTTGCAATTGATCTCCCCCCGTGAATAGCTTCATGTACCCATGGGAATTTAGCCAAGTCATGAAGCAACAAATCGAGACAATGGGCTGCACATGGGCTCCAATATATTTGTGGGTACTTCTCTGCAATCAGCTTCCTAGCTCCCACGCAATTTGCTGCACTATCAGTTACCACTTGAACCACATTTGCCACCCCTACTTCAAGAATGGCTTCCTCTAATATTTGAAAAATGTATTCGAAAGTTTTCGTGTGGTTCATGGTGTCAATCACTTTCAAGAACACAACACCCTGAGGACAAGACACCAAAATATTAATCAATGGCCTTTGACATATATCTGACCATCCATCCTTCAATATAGTGCAACCTGTTTTCCTCCAAGAGCCTTTGACAGTAGCTAATTTCTCAGTCACTCTATTTTTTGACCTCTCCAAAAGAGTTGTTCTGATAGCCTCTGAACCTGGGGGTGTGTACCCTTTGCCAAACTCTGCAATTTTGTGAACTGCATTACAAAAATGTGGATTTCTCGCAACATTGAATGGAATAGCACTTGTGTAAAACAAATCAGCTACTGCATCATCCACCTCCTGTTTCTCTACTGGTTTTCAAAAGCTTTTCAATGTTCCACTCTCCCTCACCGGTTTGGATAAACTAGAAGAGGAACACATAATAGATGCTGAGCTTGTGAATTTGGATTGAGACATATCTTCTTCAATTCTTTGTTTTTTTTGTGCTTTCTTCATCTTTCCCACAATTGAAGAGGATTGTTCTTTCTCTAAAGCAGCTCTCATTTCTGGGGTAACTTGAGGACATGCTGTAACACCTCCTCCTGTACCATTTGTAATACCAAGTAAATGGTCCATTGCCCTTGTCAAACTGCCAATAAAAGGTTTCTGACACTTGGTGCATTTGAGTTCAGTACCATTGCGAGTGATATATTTCCATGCCTCTGCAGTTGATTTTTGGGGAGCCATAATCTGTATGTTTGAATGACAAAATAGTATTTAATATTTAAAAGTTAAAACAACCACAAAACTTTATTTCAAACAACATTGAGACAATATATATATTTCTTATTTTAAATCTAAAAAACAAATAAAAAATACTAAATTTTATTTTAATAAACATAAAAATATTTAACATATTTTATTAACTTAAAAAATAAAACGAAAACACTAAATCTTTTCTTTAGAACATAAAATAAAAATATATTTATTTTTTATTTTTATTAACTTCAATTTTTTATTTTTTTTAAAAACTCAAAACAAAACAACACTAAATATTATTAATTAATAACTAATAAGTAAATTTTATAAGTATATCTAATAATTAATAAATATTAATTTATTCATATAAATTTAATATAAATAAAATTTAAAAGTAAAAAAAAATTGAGAATCTATAATTTAATAAATATATTAATATAATTTACAGTCAGCTGGCTGAAATGTGAAAATCTAGAAATTACTAAATAATAAAAATACGACATATTAATAAACGTAAATATTAATAAAAATGCTAAATATTAATAAAAATTAAAATTATAAAATGAAAGTGTATAATTCTATAAATATATAATATATTAATATAATTTAAATTAACATTGTAAACTCTAAATACTAAGTAAAATACTAAGTAAAACGAAAAGTAATAAAAATATTAAATACTAAGTAAAGTAATAAAATATTAAAAAAACAAACTAAACAGTCGAAGCCCTAAAACTTAAAAAAAAAATATTTAAATAGCATCGCTTACCTCTTCCTTCAACAGCGACGACGACGGCAACAGCAGAGTGAAGACACTTTGAAACTTGAAAGTCTGAAGGTTGGAGTGAATTCTTTGGAAAATTCTGCAAGTTGAGACCGAAGCTGAGACGCCAAAGCCGAAGTTGCAGAAGGTGACCAGCGACGCCGAAGCCAAACTGAAGGACGAAGTTTGCTAGAGCCTAAGTTGTAGTCTGCAAGAGTGACGCCAAAGTTGCAGTTTGGTGACACTGAAGAAAGTTGAAACAATTTGAAGATTAAAGACAAACAAAACACTATAATAAAAATCGCGTGAAGAGGTGGTTTGAATGCTAGCGTCACCGCCAGTTTAATAACAAAAAAAAGCTTTAAAAAAACCCTACAAAAAAATGCGTTAAAAAACCCTAAAACAAAAAAATGCTTTATGAAAATTTTGGACGCAATTTTTACCGTACGTATTTCATCGAATATGAACGAATTTAAAAGGGTTTTTTGAAATTCGACTAATTTCAAATTTCAACATGAAATTCGGCCGAATATGGTGACTTAGACTCCAACAATGAGAAAATCAAACAAATCACTTCAAAATTTACTTATTTTGCGAAAATGGAGGTCTAGAACATTGACAAAACACATTGCCACTATACCTGCCAACAAAAACTTCATTCGTTCATAAAACTGATTTTTCCTTGTTTTTCAAAGTTAAACTTCATCCCTAACTACCTGCCCCATCCCATGCAAACCCAAGTTTACAAGTTAAGCATTCAAACCCCTAATTTACTTGGGGTTAAGTAAAAATGAAAGATAACCTCTCAATTTTTTCTTGATTTGCAATGACAATTATAGAGTAACCATGCACTCGTTAAGGTTAGCTCCAAACCAAAACGATGGGGAAAAGAACTCTAACCAAGAATGCGCCCTAAAACCACTTAAGGAGGAGGGGCGGGCATATGGTCAGAGGATCCCTAGGATCTACTTAATCAATAACCGAAATGATTACAATTGAGAGAGAAGAACTAGACTCAACACCAAGAATGTGCACACAAGATCCTTTAGAATGCAAGGTGCTAACATATGGCGGAGTACTAATTACAAAGCTGAAAGAACTTGGGCGAATAACCAGCCATGAGAGATTTTCCACACTTCCACTAAAACAGTGGGGGGAATGAAATTACAAATAAAACAATTCATCGGCTATGACAGGCATCCACTTAGGAGTGGGGATTCACCACTTGACAGTGGGTACAAGAAAGCTTAAACAATTCGTTTCTCCACACTGGCGGTATACCATCTGTTGTGACCTTTTCACACATCACCCCATCCAAGATGGGGACCCCCTAATTTTTGCTCCATTCTGGTCTTTTGGCTTTGGTTCTCTCTATCTCTGATCTTTTGTCCTTCCGGGTATGTCCCGTCTTTGACCTAGATTGAAATGATTGCCAAGTCTACCAAATTAGGGTTTCCATCCTTTAGGCTTGTTTCAAGTCAAATTGGGTTATCAAGGTGAAATCTAAGTGCAGCAGTGCAATCAGGAAGCTCAAGGCAAGATCCCACTGAAATCCTACTGAAATCTGACAACTTACTATTTTTAGTAAGTACCTAATTTGAGGTCTTTTCCTCAGGATTTCGGGATTCTAATCACTCCAACACATTCAGGCAGCTTTAGAGCATCCACACGTGAAATTTGAATAGATTCAGACAATTGGCTATTTTTAGCAGTTCAGCCTTTGAAGGCTATTTTCAGGGCTTAAACATACAATTCTCTGATGCATGACTGGAGAATGGATCTGGGTTTTTCAAGACCTTCGCAACGGTATAACATGCAAACCGAGACGAGGACTTTCAGAATACAGCCTTTAGAGGCTATTTTTAGGGTTTGCATGTAGAGTTTTTCAATGCATGTTCGGATATTCCATGTGGGTTTTGCGAGAGCTTCACAGTGGTATGACATGCAAACGAAATGAGTTAGTTTTAAGGGACTTACTATTTTTAGCCAGTGCCGGAACGTTGACCAGTTTTTTGGGTTTTTTTGGGTTTTTTGAGATCCCACGGGCACTGTGACATGCAAACTCATCTGACGTCCGATGGACCACTTTCTGGACACTTACTATAAATAGCAGCTTTAGCCCAGCGGTTACCTAGCACTTCATTCCAGCGAGCATAGTGACAAACAGTAGAAATCAAGGCGATCAGGAGCAGTCGGGAGCGCAGGCAAGTCAAATTAGGGTTCCCATGCTATGTCTAAAAATAGATGGAACAAAGTACAAAGATGTCAAAGCGAAGCACGCCACCAGGATCAACATCCTTTAGGCTACCTACTGACAAATTTTGAGCACGATCTGAGTACTTACTATTTTTAGTAAGTCATCTCATGGCTATAAATAGCAGGTCTGTGCCTAAGGCAAGTGTGAACAGGTCTCTCACAGCATCGAGAACAAATGGAACAAATTTCAAAGCAAACGGAGATACATAAATTGATCAATTTTAGGGTTTGTACTGTGCCAGATAAGGTATGAACAAGGTGACAAAAGTCAGTGGAGGCACAACCACGCCAGCTCCAACTCAGAACGAGATGAGATGCAATGAAATCCTAATTTCTCCGAGTTTACTAAAAATAGAAAGCCAAGACATGGCTAGGGCGTTGAAAATGTATAAACAACAACTGGCATAGAGACCCATGAAATGCGCCTGAAGTAGGGTGAAAATTGCTAAGTATGGAATTTCCCTCATGTTATGCTGAATGCGCCTTCAAGGATAAAATGGAAGTAGCAAAGGTCAAATGCGCCCACATAAGGCAAAGGCATGATAAATTTCACTAAGGCATGAAAATTCCTTGAGGACCCCTCAAATGCGCCCAAGGATGGAGACAACATAGTTGAAATGCGCCTTAGGGAGGTGAAAAGTCACCATAGGCGTGGAATTTTCCTCCTCACATCTCAATATGCCCCCAACATGGAAGTTACATAGGCTATATGCGCCTAGGGAAGGTGAAAAGTCACCATAGGCATGGAATTTTCCTCCTCACATCTCAATATGCGCTCAAAGAAGGAAGTCTACATGCTCATATGCGCCCAAGGGAGGTGAAGAGTCACCCAAGGCATGGGAATTCTTCCACTACCCCTCATTTGCGCCTTCATGTTCCTCCTCCCTATAGCAAATGCACCCAAGGTGGCAAGGAAAAAGGGTAAAAATGTGAAAATGATTGAGGAAATGCGCTAGGTTTGAGTAAATTCCCTCACACATGGTGAAATGCGCTCAAGTTTCCCTCATGACATGCTAAATGCACCAAAGGTAAAGGTAATACTAAGGGGTGGCGTGATTTTTAAAAGGCTAAGGGTTGGAATTTTCCTCCTCACCATGTGAAATGCGCCCAAGTGAGTGGGGACTTGGAAATGAAAATTGCTAAGTATGAGAAAAGAAGTCTAGGCGTGGAATTGCCTAAGGAATGGAATGGAAGCATGGCATGCTAAATGCGCCCTTCAGAGGGTAAGATGATAAAATTTAAAATTTAAAAAAATTCCTAAGGCATATTCTAAAGAGAAAATGAAAATACGCCTACAGGTAGTGCTAAAATTTCCAGAGTAAAAGGGTCTTTAGAGAGGAAATTCTTCAGAGGGAAAATCAAAGAATAATACCGAGGCAGAGAAACTTGAGATTGCAGGAGTGGAAGACATCCAGATGTGAAAAGAAATAAACCTTAGCCATTTTTATTATTTTTAAATAATAAAAATTAAAAGTACCCCTTCATCCGGATGCACATGAAAACGATGGATTCTGAAAAGAATTTTCTTCTAGTTTAACTCAATGTATAAATAATTGAGTTGGAATTATTTATTATTTTAAATTCACTAGTTATTTTTAAACTAGTGAAATATTATTAGTTTTGTACATTTATTATAGATGAAGGGGTCGTTTTCATGTGCATCCGGATGACGCGGATTTGAATTTAAAAATAATAATTCTTTTTATTATTTTTAAATAATAAAAATTAAAAGTACCCTTTCATCCGGATGCACATGAAAACAATGGATTCTGAAAAGAATTTTCTTCTGGGTACTGAACGTTTTCGTTCTTGAGATGATTCAAACTTACTCCACGCCTCACTCATATCGTTTCGGTGGATATTTTTTCCAATGCCTATTTTAAATAAAATTCCTAAGGCAAATTCGAAGAATTTCTCTAAGGCAAACAAATAAAACGAATGAGATGTATTTTGCTAGAAGTTTGAATTGGATAATTTTGCCAAGGATAAGAAGAGATAAAATGACTTAGCCAAACAATTCGAAATTGTCCAGGGAGTGAGCGATTTAATATTTTAAAAAATCAAATGCGATGAGGCAGGCCTGTGCAGAGATGATGAATTCATGATTCTAGAAACTTGAGATTCCGATGCCTCAGATGACAAGTGTTACGACTGGAAAAGAGAGGGAAAGTGGAATTCGAAAATGTGCTAAGTATAGCCTCTTCAGGAATTCGACTTGGCTATAATATTCCGAGTCTTCTTCATTCTCCTCACAAGTTGCTGAATGCAGAGCATTTGTTGAAGCTGAAATACGAGTTTGCAAGAGAAGTAAAATATTCTCAAGCTGCTGGAGGAGTTCGAATTTGTGAAGTGTGAAGCTGCTGAAGTACGTTTTTGTTGAGAAGTCTCAAGTTGCTGAGAGGTGCGAACTTCCTAGTTTCCAGTGGCTGAAAGTGAAAGGTACGATTTAGCTTGTTGAAGTTGCAGTTGTTGGGAGGTGCGAGTTTCCTAGTTTCCAGTTGCTGCAGTTGCTGAGAAGGTACGACTTTGTGAAGAAGTTTCATTCGACTGCTGAGATAAACGAGGTTAAGTCTGGACATTTTTTTGAAGTTGCTGAGAAATCTGAAGTTGAAAGGGCTGCGGTTGCTGAGAAGTACGAATTTAAGAAGAAATTTCACAAGGTTGCTGAAAATGCATTTAGGAGATCTCAAGTTGCTGAAAGTACATTTTAGAAGAGAAGTACGAATTTGAGAGAGGTCTCAAGAGTTGCTGCAAATACCGAAATTTCACAGTTGAAGTGAACAAGACAGTTGAGGTTTGCAGTTGGAAATGGTAGAAGTGTTGCAGCCTTTTTATTTAAAAATCTGCTGGCACCCTCAACAGTGATTATTTATTATTTTTAAATCTTGTTTTCTAACTATCTTGCTTTTTTGCAGAATGGCCGAATCAAGCAGAAGAGCTGCAGGAAGAAACAACCACACCGAATCCAGACAAGCAGTGATCAAGAAACTGAGCAAGTCATTCTTGTCAGAGTCAAAATTTTCATCAAAGCTAGGCAAGCTGGCTGACACAAATTTAGGCTCGTTCAACCTGGAGGCATTCAGAAGGAGGATAATGGGGACTGGAGGTCATCACCCATCGGTGACTTCGCACAGTATTGTTAGAAGTGGACTATATGCAGCTGCCAATTTTTCGCCAACTATCTGATGCCCAGAGCTCATCATGGAATGCGCCCACCATTACAATGCAGAACAGAGGATAGTCACTTCGCCAGATGGCAAGGTATTGGCTAACCTGACATCGAAGGCAATCAGAGAGGCGTTTGGGATTCTAGTGCATGAGAAGATGATCTATAAGACGAAAGAGAGGGCTGAAAGAATGTATTCATCTACAATAGACCGGTGTGCTGATTTGATAAACACCAGGTGGATGATCAAACCCAAGCCAACTCATACAAAATTGCCCAAACAGATAGTCTCAGAAGATTTGAGGCAAGAGTTTGGTGATCTGATTATGATGTTGAGCAGAGTTGGAGGATGCCCCCAAGCGTTCATCTTTGAACCTTGGATGTTTTATTTCGTCAACTTGGTACTAGAGGGCAAAGATCACATGGACTGGGCACTATTGATCAGTGATTGCATTCATGAGCAGCTTCGTGGGGTGAGGAGAACGAAAATGTTTTATATGAGCTCTTACCTTATCTATATGCTAGCTCACATGACAAAGTATAGAGGGATCTCCTACAAGGAACCAATTGGATGTGGTTCCCATCAGTTTAAAATACATGAGGCTTGTCCACAGTTGCATTTGACAAGCACAACTAATTACAAAAGGGTAAATGACGCCTTCATGATGCATATCACGAGGACCTTGCAGCAAAGAACCCATCACAGAATATCCAGGGAAGTACAGAAAATGATCGAGAAATTCGGATGTTGGTTTATCGAATTTCCAAAGTTCACCTACATAAGGCTGCAAGGATTCTCTTCGTACCCTTATAGATTGCCTCGGTATCCCACAAACAGGATAGTGATGCTGGAAGTATCTAGGCAACTGATTGCTTATGATAAGATTCAGAAGAAGAAGAAGAAAGGTGGACTTGGATTCCCAATTACCATGGGCAATTCAGATGAAATCTGCCCATTGCTGCAAGCAGCAAGGGAGGCGGAAGAGGAGCTCCAATTCTTTCACCTTTCTTATCACACCAGCAGGCACTACTACGATCCCCACAGGAACATCAGATGGATATTGACAGAAGAGTTCAGGCACAAGGCACAGATTGAGGACTTTTGGGCCAGTGCAGTGGATGAGATCGAGGTTAGGAAAAGAATGTTCTCTCGGATACCGTTGGTGATGGTCAGAGAGTGCGAGATTGTCCTAGTACCAGATCAGATTGAGGAAGACATAAACGTAGTATAGGCTGACTACGAAACAGTGAGAGATACGCCCCTACCACTCCCAGATTGGTCGGAGCCAGAGATCACTGACTTGGATACACTTTGTATCCTAGTCTTGACATTTACACGGAGTTGGATAGAGAGGCATGTCAGCTGACTCAAGGGAAGGTCAATTCTCTTGATGTACAATTTGATGGGAGACAGCAGATTACTGACAACTAATAAGAGGAGACGGAGTAATCCAACCCCAGAGCCTAGAAGAAAGGAGCCAGTTCGACCTGAGCCTGTGGTAGTTGAGGAGTCCTTGCATATGCCATCTCGGGCACATTCTCCAAGCTTATAGGAGGTGTCATTGTTTGTTGATCAGAGGGAGAGATTGGATGTAGACAGACAGTGCAAGTGGCAAGTTAGCCACCTCGCAGAGAATCAGTGGGTCAGAGCATCAACATGCCTCGAGAAGATAATCAGCAAGAAAATCAGCAAGAGATAGATGAGGGGACGACTACTGATACTTAGTTTCAGTAGGAGATTGAGGTAGCTCTCGAGGATGATGCTACTTCCGATCAGGATGCCCAGAGCTCAGGAGACATCGAGCCTATTGATAATGATGAGCCTCGCCGAAGCGAAGGCAAAAATGAAGTTCACGAGGTAGAGGCCGAGGTGGAACAACCTTTTATTATATCAGACACATGACAAGAGGTGCCAGAATGGCTAAGGGATAGAATGAGACGTGATCCTTTGGATGAGACCGATCCCGCAGCTGAGATGGAGGAATTATTACAGAGGATCAACGCACCTCTAGCAAAGAAAAAGGCTAGGAAGTTCTCTAAAATATCCACAGATGAGGATGGGTCTTGAACTTTACATGTGGCAGTGCCTCGGGTAGAGTGTGATCGGGATGAGGCCGTTCCCGAAAATTATGTTGTTACAACTATAGAACTTGGCCGCCCTACTGGAGTACAAGTAGTAGAGGAGTGCGATAATTCCTATCGAGCACTCAAGGATAGATTGTCCTATGTTGAGGGCAAATACAAGAAATTGAAGGTGTTGACGTGTTTTTTTATGACAACACCAACACAGAATAAAATGTCCAACGGTCACTCTATTCCCTCTTGATCAAAGTATTCCGCATGCTAAGATTGCGTGAAAGTTCATGCGTTCAACTCCAAGGTTCCTTTTATCGCAAATAGACTCAGTTGGCTAATGTGAATATGCTGGGTATTCCAAGGGGACTTACGTAATCGTTCAACTTCGAAGAAAGGATTTTCAAATTTCGGGAGATTTGTCAATGAAGCTTGAGTTCTTAAACTAACCGGATAATACTGAATGTAAAAGGGTCTAAGGATTAGAGATGCTACCATCTACTCCTAAGGGGTGGAGGACGAGGATCGACTTAAACAATCTTCAAACCAGACTTTGCTTCGTCTCCCTTCGGACAACTCTGACAAAGTTGGTGTAATCTTCAAAGGATGAGTAAGATGTTCAAATTGTGATTCAACATGTGCACTCTGTCACAACTATGCAAGTGAACACATGAATCACAACCGAAGTTAGGAACTGATATTCCAGTTGACCACACAAGGCGAACTTACCATCAGCAAGCCCGCTAGTGGTATGGATGAAAGAAGATATGCTCAAACCACAACGCCACACTCCACAATTAACAACTACTTGTATAAAATAAAGTCTACTCTGCTCTATCTACTTGAATTGGAAAGACGAACAAGCCTTGCTAGCTACTCACAATAGAAGATAGAACCACCAAACATTGATAAATCTTTATATTATGAGAGTGTTCACAACAACTTCTTACAAAGTCCTCAATGGGAAAACTTCCTTTCCTCCTCAATCTAGACTATCGTCTAAGCTAACTCTCTAACTATTCTAACTTCTATTTTCTCTACTCTCTGATTTCTTGATCTAATCTAACATAGCGTACAAATGAGGGGGGATGCCCCTTTTATAGTTGGCTTAGTCCAACGGACGACTTAGATTGAATTATAATGAAGGGCTTAGATCGAGCCACATATGCCCTAATTAGGGTTTTTGCCCCAAAAAACTGCCACAGAGAGGAGTGGGGCAATAAATGCACAAAATATTTTCCACTCCCCACTACGAGCAATTAATGCCCACCATCTTCTTCTAGAAGATTCTCGTCCAGAAACGCGTTCCCACCATTCTTCTCTGCCAACTCTGTTGCGTTAGGAGGAGGGTAAAAGAGTCTCTAAGATCGTCTCCAGAGTTCGTCCGCTTAGTTGTTCGCATTCATCCCTCCTGTCGTTTCAATTCCTGGATGCATTTGTAACTTTCATATTTCTTTAGCCCACTGCCTTGGGCGCATTTGCCTCTTTTGCGTCACGTTCTTAGTGTCTTTAGCCAAATCCTCACTGCCATTTCGCTTTTCCTTGGGAACTTTTTCACCAACTTTCTTCATCTTTACTTTGTCGTGACACTTGGCCATTTCTTCCAACATCTTCCTCCTGCAAAACAAAAAGAAGAGCATCAGAACACTTATGATATAAGTTCACTTTACTTACCCAATTCCCATGTTCTGACTTCCAAGGTCTACTTGATGTCTGATAAAATTCATCATTTTCTAGCAAACTTTTATCATGGGCCCATTGTGCTAGGGTGCATGCCATCCTGTTGTTTTCATCCTCCTGCCTTAGCAATTTCATTCACTTGCCTTGCCCACCTTCTTTTAGGAGCTTGGTGACTTAGATAAAATTCCACTCGTCCTAAGCTTGAGTGCATTTGACCTCCTTTGCTTTCCTTTTCCATGCCTTAAAAAATTTATCCATTTGTGCCTTAGGAACTTTGTTGAACGGGTGCTAGGCCAGAATTCTTGTCGAAACAACATGAACAAGGCGTGGAAGAGTTTTAACCCATCCCCTAATTGGAAATGTCCAATACCCAGAAGAAAATTCCCCTCATAAATCATAATTTCCATGTGTATCCAGATGAAGGGGGGGGTTTAATTTTTATTATTTTTGAAAAATAATAAAAATTACTAAGGTTTATTCCATTTTCATTCTGGAGAAATTCCACGCCTGTAATCTCCATTTTTCCTGCCTTAGTATTTTTTTGATTTTCCTAAAGAAATTCCCTTCTGTCTATGGGCGCATTTGATTTTGCCTCTGGAAATTCTAACATCACCTCCTAGGCGTATTGTTTTTTTTGCCTTGCAAAATACCTTAGACAAATTTTAATTTCAAATCACCCATGAAGGGTATTTCACCCCATGTATTTATTTTCACTTTATTCTTCCACGCCTAGGGTTCCTTGTCTTACATCTCCCTTGGGCGTATATTCATGTGCCTACTTCAACATTTTAGATATTTCTCACCCTTCTCCTAGACTTGGGCGCATTTTCTACATGCTATTTCCATTTTAATGCCTTAGAAACTTTTCCCAAGTGACCCTTCTATGCTGGGTGCATTTCACTTGCCAAGCTTCCATACTTGGGCGCATTTAGCATGTGGACAAGGAACTCATGGGCACATTTCATGTGGTGTGAAGGAAACTTTCCACGCCATCCACCTTCTAAACCTTGTGGGGCGCATTTGATGTGTGCTAGAGGAACATTCATTAGTGAGGGCGCATTTAGGGGTGTGAAGAGGAATTTCCCCACACTTAGAAAATTCTCAAACATTTTCCCTCTTGCTGGGCGCATTTCACACTTCAAACTTCCATGTTTTTAACTTTCACCTTGGGCGCATATGCCATGAAGAATTCTCACGCCTAGGGTGACTCTTCACCCCCTTTTGGTGCATTTTGACTAGTAGACTTCCATTTTATCCTTGAGCGCATTTCACCTTTGGAAAGGAAAGACGCCATCATCCTGTGACCCTTCAGCTTCCTCTGGCACATATTGGCTTGTATACTTCCATGTTGGGCGCATATGCTAGTGTGAGGGGGAATTCCGCTTATTAAAAGTGACTCTTCATCTCCCTTGAGCGCATTTTGGCTTGTATACTTCCATGTTGGGCGCATATGCTAGTGTGAGGGGGAATTCCGCTTATTAAAAGTGACTCTTCATCTCCTCTTGGCGCATTTGCACATGATACTTTCTTTTGAGGGCACATTTGGCCTAGGCTGGAGGAAATTTTATTGCCTTAGATTTTTTCTTGCACTCCCCTTGTAGCTTTGGGCGCATTTTGAACATGCTGCTTCCATTTTTGACTTGGAAGTTTTCTCTTCTTAGCTGGGCGCCTTCAAGGGTATGAGCCTTTGTTTCGCCATACTTAGCAAAATTTTCATGCCTTTGCCTGCCCTTGCTTTTGCATTCTATTTCTAGCAAGTTGTGTTATTTTAGCAAGTCCCTTAATTTTCAACTTCTACAGCTCCGTTTTGCCTGAAAATTTCACCATATGATCTTCTTTGCCTTGTGAACCTGTTTTGCCAGTCCTCTGCCCCGACCTGCTATTTATAGCCACCTGCTATTTATAGTAAGTTTCAAGGTTGCCTGTCTTCAATAGCTCCGTTTGACTTGAAACTTGCTATGCCTGATCCTGATAACTTGAGTGCTCTGTTCACATCAACTTTCGGCACAGACCTGCTATTTATAGCTCTGAGATGACTTACTAAAAATAGTAAGTTCTCCGATTTCGCTCAAATTTTGCCAGTAGGTAGCCTGAAAGATGCTGATCCCGGTGGCATGCTTCGTTTTGACATCTCTGCATTTTGCTTCATCTATTTTTAGACATAGCAGGGGAACCCTAATCTGACTTGCATGTATCCCGGATGGTCTCCGTTTGGCTTTGTTTCTTCTGCATGTCGCTTTGTATGTTGAACTGAAGTGGTGGGTAGCCGTTGGACTGAAACTGCTATTTATAGTAAGTGTCCGGAAAGTGGTTCATCGGACGTCGGATGAGTTTGCATGTCACAGTGCCTGTGGGATCCCAAAAAACCCAAAAAAACCCAGAAAACTGGTCAACATTCCGGCACTGGCTAAGAATAGTAAGTCCCTGAAAACTGATCCATTCTACTTGCATGTCATATCACTGCGAAGCTCTCGCAAAACCCACATGGAATATCCGGACATGCATTGAAAATTCCTGCATGCAAACCCTAAAAATAGCCTCGAAAGGCCGAACTCTGAAAGTCACCATCTCGGTATGCATGTTACACCATCACGAAGGTACTGAAAAACTCAGATCGATTCTCCTATCGTTCATCGGAGAATCGTATGTTTAAACCTTGAAAATGGCCTCTGAAGGCTGAACTGCTAAAAATAGCCAGTTGTCTGAATCTGTTCAAATTTCATGTGTAGGCACTCAGAAGCTGCTTGAATGTGTTGAAGTAGTTAGAATCTCGAAATCCTGATGAAAGCTCCCAGATTGAACACTTACTAAAAATAGTAAGTCATCAGAACATGATGAAAATTCAGTGGGAGCCTGCTGGAAGCCTTCCGAAAGCAATGTTAAGCTCAGTTGCCAATTTACCAACTTGATTTAATCTCAATCCGGCCTGAAGAACAAAACCCTAACTTCACAAATTTACTTTAGTCTTAGCCAAAATTTCAAATTTAGGTCAAATACAGAAACATCGCCAAAAGAACAGAGAAATAAGAGAGAGAGAGACACACAAAACCAAATTCAAAAGACCAAAATGGAGCAAAAATAGGGGGTCCCCATCTGGCATGGGGTGATGTGTGAAAAGGTCACAATAGAAGGTAGAGCACAAGACACTGATTGGCTACGTGCAACACTTTTCCCGTCCTTGTGGGCAAGAGAATCCGACAATTGAGCTGCCAGCTAAATTTTCCAGGGAGTCAATCATTGGGTTAGAAGATTTGAAGAGAATGGCATAGCAGGCCGACAAATGGGTTGCCAGCGTCCGTGCAGAAACAAGGAAGTTTATGGAGGATCTTGCACATGCCTAACGGCAAGCCTCTGATATTATGGCAAGGACAGATGCAATTAACCATGCTTGGGGTGAGGCGTGTATGTATCAGACGAGAGTTGTTCTCCGTTTAGGGGCTTTGATGGGCATACCTCAAAAGACTTTGGTTGAGGGAGGTGTTATTCAGCAGGGGGATAGATACGACTTCTTCGGATGGTACTCTTCAGTAGTCACAGGCCGGGGATTCTACGATGCATCACAGACGGATTCTGTCAGGGTCAGAAAGGCCATGACGAACATCCTAGATGGAATTCTCAACACATTGCAGGCAATCTTTTCCAAGAGGTTGACTTCTGAAGAGGTAACTGCAGATGGATTGAAGAGCAGATTGACGCCATTCTTCTCTGAGGTGAAGACCTTCACGCAGGATGATTTCGAGAACACTGCTACGTTCTCCAGTATCATAAAGAACACCCAGGTTGCCCTTGTTGCTTGGAAGAAATCATGTGCCTGGCATGGGCAAACAGTTACAGTTTTGGAATTTCAGTTGGATCACATTCCTCCCATTTCGGATCAGGAAGTTGAGGCAGTATTGGCCAGGTTCATCAGATTTGTAGTCAGTGAGAAGGAGAAAGGAAACGCCCTTCTGGACGATGACCTTCTGGAGGGAGACGACGTGCATTGATGGCGGGTAGTGGTTCATTGATGAGGAGTGGAGGGCGCATTCATTGCCCCACTCCTCTCTATGGTGGTTTTTAGGGCTGAAACCCTAATTGGGGCTTAGGTGGCTCGATCTGAGCCGTCCATTGTATTTCGATCTAAGCCGTCCACTGGACTGAGCTAGATATAAAAGGGGTATCCCCCCTCATTTGTAAAATGGTTAGAAGATATCCAAGTTAGACAAAAATCAGAGATAGAGTTGAGCTAGATAGAAGTTAAAGTAGAGCTAGGAGTTAGCTTAGTTGGAAAGGAAAGAAAGACTTTCCCTTTGAAAGTTTTTGTAAAAGATTGTTGTGTAAGAATCTCATGATATAAGGATTTCATTGATTGGTGACTTCATTTTGTGTTGTGGGCAGTTGACGAGATCTTTTCGTCTTTCCAATTCGAATAGAGTAGAGTAAAGTAAATTTTGTTTTCATGCAAGTAGCATTAATTGTGGAATGTGACACTGGTTTGAGCATATCTTCCCGTATCCATACCACTGGCGGATTTGCTGATGGTAAGTCTGCCCCCTGCGTTGTCAACTGGAATCTCAGCGCTTAACTTCGATTGCAATTAGTGTGCCCACTTGCTTCATTGTGAAGGGTTGCGCATGGTGAATCTCAATTTGAACATCTTATCCATCCTTTCAAGATTGCACCAGCTTTGTCAGAATTGTCCGAAGGGGAGACGAAACAAAGCTTGGTTTGAAGATTGTTAAAGCTAGTCCTTACATTCCACCCTTAGAAATAGATAGTAGAATCCCTACCCCTACCTCCTTTAAATTCAGTATTTCCCGGTCCGTTCAAATACCAGAGCATCATAGCTAAAACCTTTCATCTGCTTGGCAAATAAAATCGAACAATTACATAAGTCCTCTTGGAATACCCATCATATTCATATCAACCAACTGAGTCTATTCGCGATAAAAGGAACCTTGGAGTTGAACGCATGAGCTTTCATGCAATCGTAGCATGCGGAACACTTTGATCAAGAGAGAATAGAGTGACCGTTGGACATTTTATTCTGTGCTGGCGTTGTCATAAAACACACGTCAACACCATCCAGGGGTGCTTAATGTGAAATTAAGAAATAATTACAGCAATAATAAACTGGAACAGTACTACTGTTTACAGTTTTACAATATGAGAATGAGCTGCAAATTACATGAATATTACAATGATTTCAAAGCACCAAAAAACTGGATGATTCCACGTTAGAAATCAACAATAATTGATGAAGAATAGACTGGAAATTCAAACTGAAACAAGTCTGATATTAATCTGCAATTCTGGAAATGAATAACCAACAACTTGTAAACTCACTTAAATGTTCATAATTTCACCAAATTACCTCTGAATTGACTGAATTCTTTTGCAAAGGCTCTCAAGGAGTATGGCGCCCAAGAACAAAACATAAAACAGCATCAAAACCCCTTCATTTATTTGGCACGAATTCCAATGTGCTCTAAGAGGGTACGACCTGGCTGCAAGAGTGATTTTGCTCTTAAAAATCAGGTTTTTTTGAATTTAAATCTCAGCTTTCATGGAAAAGGTCGCCCAAGGTCAACAGACACATAGCATCGATACCCAGAACAAGATTAAATTTTTTCAAAAAGCTGCTCACAAACATCAACTTCAGCTGTATGAACATCAACAACATAGAAATTTAAAATAACATCTAAATCTTCAACGATAAAATCTGCAAATGCACAATTAGGGCCGCCAAGAGCATAGACATTGAATGCTCGAACACCCATAATGAAATTTAAATCATACTAAAAGCTGCATATGAAAATCTACTTCAGTGATAGAATAACTAACAAACTCAAAACTATAAATTATCACCAAAATCAGCAACAATGAAGCTCAATATACACTTCTAAATGAAGCACACTCTCAATCAACCATCTAGGAGACCATAGTTTCAGGCCCAAAGAATGGAGTAGAAATGCTAAGCTTTCCCTTAGCTGGACTCTGAAATTAATTCAGCAGCATAACTTTACAACATTTTCAAAGATGATAAATGAGAGAGCAATGGCTTTATTTTATAGAATTGAAGGTGATTGTTGGCTCTTCAGCTTCCATTTATTTTTCTCTCCAAAAGAGATGCCCATTTCACTTTTGAAATATTTTAATTTTTAAAACATTATATTCACCTTTTTAGGCATCCAATTCTTGAGGAGAAATATTTACTTTAGAAATATTTAAATAATCTCCCAATGAGGCATCCACCCTCAAAGGCCACTTTTTAAAACAACTTTAAGTCATTAATACTAGGCCAAGGGGGTCAATAAGAAATTATAACATTAATGACTTAGAATAAATCATTTTACCCAAAATGAGCCTCAAAAATGGTGAAGGCCAAATATGCTCCAAATTGCTCTACCTGAAATGGAAACTGAGCTGACTACTGATGCTACTGCCCAAGATGGCACTGTCAGAAATAGAATTTACTAAAAATAGTAAATCTAGAAATGTTGCTCGATGACTATGCATGCTATATCACTGCGAAGCTCTCTGAAAACCCAGAAAGAATCCGCCATCCTCATTCATGTAGACCTTCTTTAGAACCCCTATAAAATAGGAAACCCTAATTTCACCTCTGACGAGCCTACGGGCTTCCGGGAATAGGCTATCAGACACTGAAGAGCGTATGGCTAAAAATGGGGAAATTACAAAAAATACCAAAATTTGAAATTTGTGACTGCATATTTGTCCAAACTTAAATAAAAACCTCCTCACCTAACACTACATTCTAATGCAAATCTAGAACAAGATAAAATGATGCTCCTGCATCAAAATGCCACCTCAAAATTGCACCCAAGTGTGTGTTTTCATACCAAAATCAGTACTTCAAAATGTAAATGCTAAGTTCAACATATTAAATCAATAAAACATTCAAATGAGAATCCATTTATCCTAGTCAGCATATATGTTAATGAAAAAACAAAGTTAAAGTGTGTTGGTTGAAAATTTTGTATACTTGGGAAAGCATACAAAATTGTGGTTTCAACCATAGCACGTGAGATAAAACTCTCCTAATTAAGAGAAGGCTCCTTCTTTAACTAAACAAAACTAATATGGGTAGGACAACAATCATTCCTCTTATTTCAGGAAAGATTAGATTCTCTTCTCTTCACAGAAAAGCAATAACAAACATTAAGAAAACTTATTACAACAGCTATGCAGTGAAACCAAGAAAGAGGAAATAAAGTTTCCTGAAAGCACAAAGACTTTCGTCACTTCCTTTGGGACGGGAAAACAACCAACAAGCGCAAAGTCTTGAGGAATGAAATCCTATCTACCTTTTTTAGAATGATTACCTAATGATAATATACAGCATAAAACAGCACAAAGTCTGCAACTATGTTGTACCTATTAACTACTCTAAATGAGAACTACTACGAGCACAAAGTCTTGCAATTTTTCTCAATTTCTAATACTAACTACGAATTCAACCTTCAATATTTACAGCACAAAGACTGTAGATATTTCAATTGAATCTCTCTTCAACAATATTCCACAATCTTCAAGTAGTCACAAAGTAATGCTCCAAAATGACATAAGAACACAAAGGATGCAAAGTAGGGCTTCAACACAAAGTCTGAAATTCCAACTCTTTGATATTACTTGAAAATTCACAACTTATAATTATAAAGCTCAAAGTCTTTATGAGTACAAAATTCTGCAGAGATTTCTTGCTTGCTAAAAAGATAAGATTACAATAGACCTCCTCAAGTATTTATAGGAGAGAGGCCTTGAGAAAAAGGTAGGAGGATCTCAACAAACTTGAGAAAATATCTCAACCGCTAACTAACTGCAATTGACTTATTCAAAATTACAATCCAAATTGTGATTTGTCTTGTAAGAATTTACATGTAATCACATTTTCCAAAACTGCAAGAAAAGAACACTTGCAATTGCAAAACTTGTTTTTAAATATATTTTGTCGAAAGTAAAATACATAAAACAACCTAATATTTTTCATTCCGTCCCATTCCTAGCTTTGAAAGATAGAAACTTGCTGATAATTCCTTGCAACTCATAAGGATCGGGACCAAGTGTATTTCTAGCAATGGCAATGGTCTTTATGATAACATCATAGTATCTGACTGTCGCCTCTCTATGTTCTTCGAAAGCAGCTTGCATCTTGTTAAAGACCAGCTGGTGATTGACAAATTAATGAATTGTATCCATAGAAAACTGATCTGAATCTAGCTCCTGGTGAAGACTTCCAGTAATCTGAGAAACAACATCACTGGCTGCAAGTAATTCCCCTTCATGACTTAAAACTTTGCAAGGGATTTTATCAAAGTCTGAAAGCATGTCATATTCAACTTCGGCACTCATCTCAAGGGTAGCCTAGACATCTTTGATAAGATCTTGAATAACTAATGACTTGTTCATCATAGGTTCCTCAAACTCTATGTATTTTTCTCTTTTTGAAATCATTGAGTTGCTGCACAAAATTTCCAGCTTCACTTGATCTATCTCATGCGAGACTTTTAAATCTTTCTCAAGAGAACGTAGACTTTGCTGAAAGGCTTCTAGAGTTTGATTCATTTTGAATCTTGCTGCTTTGACAGTACTCAAATTCTTCAATGCTTTTTCGACCACTGGTATTCCTTGATCAATTAATTGGGCTGTCTAGGAATCAACTGTTTTAGCTTTTTGCGCAATTCTTTTTAATTGCTTGACTGATTCCTTAGGAGCAAACAAAGATAGTGAACCAATTGTTTCTGATGACCCATTAATCCTTTTAATAACTGAAACTAGTTGTTCATTTTCCTATTTGAGTTTCTCCTTCTTGGCTAGAAGTTCATTGTAGCTTTGTGCCAAGACTGTCATTGAACTCTGAGCATCTTGCATCATGTTAGCATGAGTCTGCTTGCCTAATTCCACCCTAGGGAATCTGTAATCAGACACCTGCATCTCTTCATGTGGTTCATCAACAAGAGGTTTTGCTATCTCAGCATATTTCATCTTGTTTCTGTCAATAAACACTTGCGAGACTGTTTTTGCTTTCTTTGTAACCATTGATTTGGATTTTTTTCAATTTCTGGAAATCAAACACATCAGGAGAGACTGCTTGTTTCTTTCTCTTCGGAGCAACTAAGTTTAACAATGGAGGAAGATCCAAGGTTCTTATGTCTGAAACAACAACTACAGTCTGTGTAGAAATGGACTCAGTTTGTGTTACAACTGTAGTTCTAGGGGGTGCCTCAGTTTGTATAGCAACAATGGGTTGCTCAGAAGACAAATTGCGACTAGGATCAGCCATGAAACAATCAAAGTTTGCTGCTGATGTATCTATCTCTGGGAGAGTTATCTCTGATATTGCCAGAAAGATTGGATTTGTATCAAAAACATTCTCCAAGTTGTCATGCAAGCTTCTCACAGGTGTATTCATTATTGATGTAGCTGAGGAGTGATGAATAGCTTTTGAAGGTAGGATGGAAGAAACGAATATTGTGGAGAAAGAATCAACGTCACTGTCAATGGGAAAAATAGGGGATATCGCTGAAACAAGTATTGGAGCTTCAATGTGAGGAGACATTTCACTTAGAATAGTAGAGGTTTCAAGAACCTCCTCTTCTTACTGATCCAAAACTTGAATCAACGTTTCCTTAACTTCTTTCCCCTTTAGTGTTTCTTTCTCCAATGGTTCTTCCACAACCCGACTTACTCTCAACTTAATCCTGGTACCTGAAGAGGAAGCTCCTTCTTTTGATCTGTCTCTAACCTCTGACTTCAATCCTTTGGGACCAGCTGAATCATCCTCAGCTCTGATTCTGATTTTTATAGTCTTAACACCTATGCTTTTGAGCCAAGTGTTGGTATTTGCTAAGACTGACTGAAATCTATCAAAAATAGAGGTAGATTCCTTCTGAGACCACTGGATTGCAGGAGTGGGAGTGTTAGCCACCTCTTGTTCTTCATATTCAGGATCTAAAACCTGCCCATCATCAATTACTCTTTCTGGAACTAAGGTCAGATTGAGATCAACAACTTGCTCCACCGTGAGCCTGCAGTAATCCATTCTATAGATATTTTTTTCTGTTCGGAGGTCTGCTCAAATGTCTTCAATGCGGTGCACATGAAAGCTCTTTTAATTTTATCTTTCACTCTTCTGTAGTCGAATTCCATTCTGGCCTGGAATTTCTTTAATTTTATTTCCTGAAGTTCAGCCTCCATTGCTTTTGCCCTTGAGGAAGTTGTCAAAGAGTGCCTCCCAATTATCAATGGATTATGTGATGAAATACTGACTCCAGTCTTATGTTGTGTAGCTTGACGTGCATGCACTGTCATCAACTTCCTTCCCAACTCCATCAAAATGATCTTATCTGTCGGATATCTTGGAAGCATATAAGGTTGGTCTTCAAAACAGCCAACTCTCATATAAGTGAAGGTAGGGAATTGAAGAAATAGGCAACCATACTCATTTACTTTTCTCCAAGCAACCTCGGATACCTTGTTGTTTTCCAATGTTTTGTCGAATAAACACATGAGATGACCAAATAAGGCATCTTGAACTCTTCTATAATGCACCTGACTTTGCCTTAAAGTCAGCTGATCATAATACTCCCATACAGGAACCAATGATCTATCACCTTTAGTAGAAAGGCCTGGAAACTGCCTCAATGAAGCTGCTATATAAAACAGATATGAGTTCATGTAGAAAGTGAGTGTGGTAGGAACATGTGCAAGCTGTTCACACACACTGTCACTGATTATTTCTCCCCAGAAAATTGGGTACAGTGCTTTTCTGATAACCACGATGAATTTATACATCCAACTTTCAAACATATTGGAAACTTTCAACCCCACTATTCTGCTCAGGAGAGTGATCATATCATTAATCTCTTCCTTAAAATCAGACCGATACAATTTGGGTATCCGGGTCACACAAGGTCGTGATCTAAGAAGCCACCTGTGATTGATATGTTTAATACAATCATTCTTTTTCTAATCGTAATGATTATGAGCACTCTTCACTGTGATTTTTGAATATGTAGGAGCATCAGGAACTCTGAAGATTCTGTTGATAGTCTCAAGATCAAGTCTGATAACCACGCTACCGTCATTGTCCTTGATGGTTCTAGATTCACTCTCAAAGTGGGATGCACATGCAAGAACGAATTTTGGCTCAAGGGCAGCAACAAGAAAAGTAGACACCAGGTGAATATGACTTCTCAACAACAACTGCATATCGTGAGAAGTTGATTTCTTTGCCCTCTTAAGGAACTTGAACATATCAACATGCCCAATTTCTGTGTCCTTGATTTTGTCTATGTTTGAGACCACGTGAGATGGAGAAATCTCATTCTGATACTTATCAAATTCGTATTTCATCTTCTTGTTTGTTGGAGAAGTCGGTTCGTTTGTCATTGAGCAGGAATCTGCAAGGCTGTGGTGAAAACCCCATAAGGTCAGAACATCATCAGCATCAACATGTGAAGACATGGTAGCCATTAACAACAAGACTCAAACCCTAGGGTGATGAAACCGCTTTCTAAATGATGATACAAAATGAATGGTAAAGACCAATTCGGATCTTGGTGGGCTGATTGCGACTGAAAGCAATGTTTTGTCTTTTTGGAATAGTAAGTCAAAAAGATTTTCTACCTTGAATTTGAAATCAAGTCCAAAAAAGTTCAACTTTGAGGCTTTTTGAAGCATTTCGGGTTTTTGAGTGTCTTTAACAACTTTACAAAGTGCAGTAGGAAATTTTTGAACACTTAGCAATTTTATTTTTTGCAACTTTTCATAATTGCAATCCTTGTGACAAATCCCGACTTGTTATTTGTTACCGAAAACCCGAATTTGAGCCAAGGCATATTTTGTGAAAAATGGAGATTTAATGGAGATGAAAACGAAGGCAAATGAGATGAGTAAATATGCTTTAGTTGAAATATTGATTTCTTTTTGTTTTTTGGATATCTCTTTGCACAATGAGGTTCAAGATAATGAGACTTGAATTCTAAGATATGATATCTCAGCTGCAAAATATTCTTTTTAAACAAAAACGTGATTGCCAAGAACCACGATTTGGCTGAAAGGAAAACACGTTTTTCTTTAAAGACTTATCTTTACAACTTCTTTCAGATCACAAGGGAATGAGGGTTTCATGACAATGAATAAGATTTATACAGCTGCAAAAGATGTTTCAAGCAAAAACGTGATTACTAGAAACTGTGATTTGAAGAGGAAAAAACGCATTTTTTACTAGAAACAACGATTTCACACACAATGCAAGGAATGATGACTGTGCTAGGAAAGGCATTTCAGAAAAATAAAAAGCGGTTTAATGGAAAAAAACGCATTTTTTAACAATAGACATTGATAAAAACCTACACCATAAATAAAAGAAAAAATAATTTATTAAAAACGCGATTTGGTTAAGAGAAACACTTAACCCAAGGGCAGAATAGAAAAGAAACGCATACCTGGAAGGAGAAGATCAAAAATGGAGAGAAAACCCCAAATATTTTGCACAATCTTCAGCAAAGAAGAGAAGATTAATAATCAAGCTGAGGACGCGATTTTAATTGTAGAATTTATGAAAGCTGCACAAAAAGAGGCAAGCAATCGACCTTGAACACAAACTCCGCTTGAAAATTTGGGCGAACTCTTCAAATTGGGTTTCTAGAGCCAAGCAACAATAAAAAATGACCAAAATCGGGTTTTCAAGCTCACTCAACAACTTTTTTCACTACTCATGAGTAAAATAGGAACTTTTTAGCCCTTCAACAATTTAATTTTTGTCAAATAAGTGAAATCGGAATTTTTAGCTCTTTTAACAATTTTTGCTTTTAGCAAAGTAGGGATTTTTGGCAACTTAAGCAATTTCGGACCTGTTGACGTGTGTTTTATGACAATACCAACATAGAATAACATGTCCAACGGTCACTCTATTCTCTCTTGATCAAAGTATTCCGCATGCTAAGGTTGTGTGAAAGTTCATGCGTTCAACTCCAAGGTTCCTTTTATTGCGAATATACTCAGTTTGTTGATGTGAATATGCTGGGTATTCTAAGGGGACTTACGTAATTGTTCAACTAAGTGAAGCAGATGAAAGATTTTGACTTTGATGCTCTGATATCTAAACTAACCGGGAATATATTGAATTTAAAAGGAATAGGGATAGGGAATCTACAATCTATTTCTAAGGGTGGAATGCGAGGATAGACTTCGACAATCTTCAAACCAAACTTTGTTTCGCCTCCCCTTCGGACAACTCTGAAAAAGTTGGTGCAATCTTCAAAGGATGGATAAGATGTTCAAATTGTGATTCAACATGCGCACTCCGTCACGACGATGCAAGTGAACACACGAATCACAACCGAAGTTAGGTACTGATATTCCAGTTGACCACGCAGGGCAGACTTACCATCAGCAAGCCCGCTAGTGGTATGGATAAAGGAAGATTTGTCCAAACCAAACACCACACTCCACAATTAACAACTACTTGCATGAAACAAAATCTACTTTACTCTCCTCTACTTGAATTGGAAATACGAAAAAGTCTCAACTGCTCACAACGAAAGACAGAGTCACCAATCAATGAAAATCCTTATATTATGAGAGTCTTACAAAACAACCTTTTACAAAAACCCTCAAAGGGAAAGTTTTTCTTTCCTTTTCAAACTAAGCTAACTCCTAGCTCTACTCTCTAACTTCTATCTAGCTCTGATCTGTCTCCGACTCTAATCCAATATCTAATGTCTAATAATTTACAAATGAGGGGGGAACCTCTTTTATATCAAGCCCAGTCCAGTGGACGACTTAGATTCAAATACAATGGAAGGCTCAGATTGAACCACCTAAGCCTTGATTAGGGTTCTAGCCCTAAAAACCACCACTGAGAGGAGTGGGGCAATGAATGCACTAGAGATTCTCCACTCCTCATCAGGAACCACTATCTGCCATCAATGCACATCATCTCCTTCCAGAAGATCATCATCCAGAAGGGCACTTCCTTTCTCCTTTTCGCTGGCTGCAAATCTGATGAACCTCGCCAATACCGCCTCAACTTCCTGATCCGAAATGTGAGGAATGTGATCCAACTGAAACTCTAAAACTTTAATTGTTTGCCCATGCCGGGCACAAGATTTCTTCTAGGCAACAAGGGCGTATTGTGTGTTCTGAATAATACTGGAGAACGTAGAAGTGTTCTCAAAGTCGTCCTGAACAAAGGTCTTCACCTCAAAAAAGAATGGTGTTAATCTATTCTTCAAACCATCTGCAGTCACCTCCTCAGAAGTCAGCCTCCTGGCAAAGATTGCTTCTTACGTATTGAGGACTACATCAAAGATATTTGTCATGGCCTTCCTAACCCTGATAGAATCTGTCTGTGATGCATCGTAGAATCCTCGGCCTGTGACCACTGAATAATACTATCCGGCGAAGTCATATCTATCTCCCTCCTGAATCACACCTCCCTCAACCAAAACCCGTAGAGGTGTGTGCATCAAAGCTCCTAAATGAAGAACAACTCTCATTTGATAGATATGAGCCTCACCCCAAGCATGCTTAACTGCATCCATCCTTGCCATAATGTCGGAGGCTTGCCGATAGGCATGTGCAAGATCCTCCATAAACTTTTTTGTTTCGACACGAACGTTGGCAACCCATTTGTCTTCCTGCTGTGCCATTCTCTTCAAATCCTCTAAGCCACTGATTGACTCCCTGGAAAATTCAGCTGGAAGCTTGATTGCTAGATTTTCTTGCTCACAAGGACGGGACAAGTGCTGCACATAGCCAATCAGTGTTTTGTGCTCTACCTTCAGTTTCTTATATTTGCCCTCGACATAGGACAATCTATCCTTGAGTGCTCGATATGAATTATCGCACTCCTCAACTACCTGTGCTCCAGTAGGGCAGCCAAGTTCCACGGTTGTAATCACATAATTTTCTGGAACGGCCTCATCCCGATCACACTCCACCCTAGGCACTGCCACATGCAAAAGTTCGAGAGCCATCCTCATCCGTTGAGATTTTGGAGAATTTCCTGGCCTTCTTCTTTGTTGGAGGTGCACTGATGCTTTGCAATGATTCCTCCATCTCAGCCGCAGGATCAGTCTCATCTACAGGATCATGTCTCATCCTGTCTCTTAGCCATTCCGGTACCTCCTGCCGCATATCTGAGATAACAAAAGGCTGCTCAACCTCGGCCTCTACCTCATGAACCTCTTCCTTGCCTTCGTTCTGACGAGGTTCATCACCATCTATGGGCTCAGTATCTGTCATGTCCCCTTCCAGTTGACATCTCTCAGAGTTTATGATTAGCCTATTATGCGACCCTCGTAGGCTGATAGGATGGATAGAGGGTCTTGATGGAGCTTGGCTTGGCTTCGGTTGTCAGAGTATTATCAGTTGGCTTTCGTTCGGGCTCATTCGGACACCATTTGCCTGAATTGCTATTTTTAGCAGTATTTGGCACTCAGCGAGGCACCCCTGCTATTTTTAGCAGTATGGTTTGGTCATGTGCAGAATCTCTCACTTATTCGGCAGCTTCAGTTGGTTCGTGAATCGGATATATTTTGAGGGAGATATTAATATTTAATTGATTAATTAAATATTAATTATTCGGAGCTTATATTATAAAGTTATAATATTTTAAATATTATAACTTAAGTGATTTTGCTGAAGGGGGTCGACCATCATTGACTTCACAACTGGTGGTGCTTATACATCTGGCATCATTTCTTATCTTCTAGCGCAGGAAAAAGAAGGATTCTATTTCAGCCGGACCATTTCATGAAGATAATCAGCTTGCTGCAATATCAGGTTTTCATCAATAAAAGCATTGCTTTTTCATTCATCTGTTATCAGATCTCTTGTAAATCGCTCCAGTAGATTAATATATTGATTGGCATCATTAGATCTCATATTTTGCATAAATATTGGCATTGTAGTATTTTATTTAAATTTATTATCAAATTCTTGCAAAATCGCATTATCTCATTTATGCACAAAAACCAAAAACGTAAAAAAAAAAGCAAAAAACGCAGATAGTTCAGTGATCAGTTAGAATAGGGGTTTCTACAGTGGTATCAGAGCTGTTTCTTGCCATCCTTGTTGGGTTTGAAAAACCATTTTGTTCATGCACCAGAGTGATAGAGAGAAGAGATATTATCAGAGGGAAAACAGAAAAATTTGGCAGCCACCACTTATTCCGGCAGGTGAGACGGCTACAGGTTTGATAGGTGTTCAATCTGGTTCTTCGTCTGGAGCGTCTGTATAGGATACAGGCATGGGTGATAGAATAGAGATTCCTCGAGACCCTCAGGAGGAAGATGCAGAGGTTAGACAGACTCTTAGAGATTTGCGAACAGGTCAGCAGTAGGTAACTGATGTATTACAACAGTTGACCATGGCTATACAGAGGATAGGTACGCCAAGGAGACCATCACCACATCGTGATGAGGATAGGAGTGATGCAGGTTCACAGAGGGTACCCAGGACTGTTTCACGAACAACAAATAGACCTACCAGACCCACTTTCCTAAGAGGAGAACAGATTGAGGAGAATGTTGAAGAGGTTGGGAACATATTATATGCTGATGCAGTTATGGCAGCCAACGAGGAGTGGGATATATTGACACCACAAGTACGCGAGCGCATGCATTTTGATCGATTTGTGAATTCGAGAGTTGACTATTATAGGTCTCGACAGGGGAATAGGCCTCAAAACCAATATAGAGACTTGAAGCATGCCTCCAGCAAGATCAACCTACCCTATTTTGATGGCAGTGGCAAGGTAACAGCACAGTCTTGGATTCACAGGCTAGACACTTTCTTGACACTTCGACCTATGTCTGAGGAAGAGGCAATCAAGTTTGCCACGTTACATTTAGAAGGAGCAGCCCATGATTGGTGGTATCAGGGAATGGTGACAGTGCAACATGATCGTATTACCACTTATCAGGAGTTCGTGGACAGATTGGTGGATTGCTTTGATAAAAAGGACCCAGAAGTTTACTTCAGAGATTTGGCCCAACTTAGGCAGATTGGCAGCCTGGAGAGTTATATTAGTGAATTTCAGAAATTGTCCGTGATGGTTTCCGACATATCGGAGAGGCGTATAGTTGTGCTCTTCGTTGAAGGATTGTTGGAACCCTTAAGAGGTTGGATCAAGGCATTTGATCCGCGTTCGCTACAGGAAGCTATGAGGAAGGCACGCAGTATGGAACTTGCAGCACCATCCAGCAAATTCAACACTAGAAACAATTCTTCATTCAGGGACAATAAGGGCTTCAACAAAAACAGAGAGAAATCAGATTTTAATAGAGAGAAATCAGATTTTAAGAATGATTCAAAGGGAAAATCAGCAGCACCACCCTTGGATCGCGAGGCTCTTAATGATCTACGCAGGAAGAAGCTTTGCTTCTACTGCAAAGGTCCCTATGATGCCAACCATGATTGTCCTTTGCGGCCTAAGGGCAAGGAAAATCGAGTGATGTGGGCTTATTACGAGGAGTCGGAATCTGAGAGTTCCGAACAGCAGGAGAGTTCTGAGGAGTCAGAGTCAGAGGCTTCAGAGCCTAAGGCAAAGGCAGAGTCAGAGCTTCAGATTCAGGAGGCACGACTATCTAGCATTTAGCAGGAAGGTTCATTCAGACTTCGTGGAGTTTTGGCAGGACAAAGGGTCATTACCCTTCTTGATACAGGAGCCACCCACAATTTTATTGATGCTAGATTTGTGGAGAAGCATGGACTCATTACCGAGGAGTTCGAAGGCATTAGAGTTAAGGTGGCAGACGGTTACACTCTCAGGTGTGATTGAATGATTAAGGATCTCCCCTTGCGCTTGAACAACTATGAGTTCAAGGTTGATTATTACGTGGTGAACATGGGGGATATCGATTTAGTCTTGGGCATGAAGTGGCTTCATTCCCTTGAGGAAGTCACTCTTCGTCTCAAAGACATGGAGATTCGTTTTGATGTCGATGGGAAGACACATATCCTGAAGGCCATTCGGGACAGCAATGTCAAGACCATTTCCTTTCGTCGGATGGAGAGGCTCATGCGACATGACATGGTAGAGTGGGCTGCCGAGTGCACATTGGCACCTATACAGGAGGGACAGCATAAGATAGAATATCATCCTGACATTGAGTAGTTGAGAGTCAAGCATGAGAAGGTATTCAGTGATATTCCGCTAGGGAGACCTCCAGACAGAGGCATTGAGCACATTATAGAGCTAGAGGAGGGCGCTAAGCCCGTCATGATTACCCCTTACAGGCATCCTAAGCGGTTGAAAGCTGAGATCGAGAAAACGATCAAGGAGTTACTTGCCATGGGTCACATTCGACCTAGTAAATCACCATTCGCTTCTTCAGTTGTTCTGGTGAAGAAGAAGGATGGCACCCTTTGCATGTGCATAGATTACAGAGTCCTGAATAAGAGAACTATCAAAAACAGGTACCCAATACCTCGTATAGATGAGCTTATTGATGAGCTCCATGGTGCATGCTACTTCACGAAGATAGACTTAAGGTCAGGATATCACCGGATCAGGGTTCGTGAACAGGACATTGAGAAGATTGCTTTCCGTTGTCATTGTGGACACTTCGAGTTTGTGGTGATGCCATTTGGGCTCACCAATGCGCTAGCGACATTTCAGTCCACCATGAACAGGGTCTTCAGTTCACTGCTGAGGAGATATGTACTGGTTTTCTTCGATGACATTCTTATTTACAGCAAGACTTGGCAGGAGCATTTGGCTCATCTGGAGACCGTGCTCAGTATTTTGGAGAAGGAATCCTTGTATGCCAAGGAGTCCAAATGTGATTTGGGGATGACCGAGTTGCTCTACTTAGGTCATATCATCAGTGCAGAGGGAGTGGGGATGGATCCTGAGAAGATCCGCGCTATTATAGACTGGCCTACTCCGGCGAACCTTACACAGCTGCGGGGATTTCTTGGTTTGTGTGGGTTTTACCGCAGATTCGTGAATGGTTATTCACGACATGCAGCACCTATGACTGACTTGTTGAAAAAGGGTACATTCTGTTGGACTCCTGAGGCACAGGAGTGTTTTGTGAGGTTCAAGGAGCTGATGACTACGTGTCCAGTGTTGGCACTACCAGATTTTTTGAAGCCTTTTGAGCTTCAGTGCGATGCTTCGGGTGAGGGCATTGGAGCGGTGCTTATGTAGAACAAGCACCCTATTGTGTATGAGAGCCGTAAACTCAGAGGGCCAGAGAGGCTCTACAGTATTTATGATAAGGAGATGCTAGCTATAATGCATGCCTTGGCAAAATTTAGGCAATATCTCGTGGGCAGTAGGTTCTACATTAAAACTGATCACAATAGTTTGAAGCATTTCCTGGGGCAGCGAGATCTCAATGATCGTCAGCAGAAATGGGTGAGTAAATTGCAGGCATATGACTTTGATATCTCTTATATGAAAGGCACCCAGAATGTAGTGGCTGATGCTCTTTCACGCAGGCCTTATCTAAGCTCTATGGTTCACATTGCAGAGGATTGGAGGCATTTGATTGTGGCAGAGTATGCCAAAGACACTTGGGCATCCGGTATTGTTGAGGGATCGATGGTTGACACCAGATACACGTTTGTGAATGACTTGATCATTTACAAGAATAGGATTTATTTGATCCCAGGATCAGAGATGAAGAACATTATCATGCGAGCCTTTCATGATGTACCTACAGTAGGACATCCCGGGTACTTCAAAACGTATAGACAGATTCGGGAGAGATTCACATGGAAAGGACTTAAGACAGATGTTCTTCAGTATGTGCGTGAGTGCCTTGTTTGTCAACAAAACAAACAAGAGAACACATACCCGGCAGGATTATTACAGCCACTTCCTATTCCTGACAGGAAGTGGGAATGCCTGTCGATGGATTTCATTACGAGCTTGCCTAAAGCCCAAGGACGGGATTGTATATATGTAGTTGTGGATCGGCTGACGAAGTATGCCCACTTCATTCCGATTACCACCACTTACACAGCTACACAGGTAGCAGAGGTCTTCTTCCGTGAGGTATTCAGACTACATGGGTTGCCTCGGAGCATAGTGAGCGACAGGGATAGTCGGTTCTTGAGTCACTTCTGGCAGGAGGTGTTTAGACTTTGTGGGACCGAGCTTACACCGAGCACCAGTTACCACCCGCAGACCGATGGTCAGACGGAGATAGTGAATAAATGGGTGGAAGGTTACCTCCGAAACTATATTGCAGGGCAGCAAAGGGTGTGGGTCAAGTGGATTTATCTGTGCGAGTATTGCTATAATACTACCTTCCACATGACCATTCAGATGTCCCCCTTCATGGCGTTGTACAGTTATGAGGCGCCGAACTTTCTTGATTTGCTACTGAGTGATAGTAGAGTGCTGAGTGCTGGAGATTTGTTGTAGGAGAGTCAGGACATTATGAGGGCTCTCAAGGAGAATATAGCTAAGGCACAGAATCAGCAGAAGCAGTACGCAGATCAGAAGAGGACAAAGAGGTCTTTCGAGGTGGGTGACATGGTTTATCTTATGTTGTAGCCCTACCGCCAGTCTACTCTTAGGAAGAGTGGTTCAGAGAAGCTTAAGCCACGATATTATGGTCCTTTCAGGATCCTGAGGCATGTTGGAGAGGTGGCTTACGAGCTAGAGCTTCCTGCGGAGAGCAAGGTCCACAATGTTTTTCACGTGTCATGTCTCAAGAAGGCATTGGGACACTGTGTGGTACCTTCTGCAGTTTTTCCTCCCTTAGATGATGAGGGAAAGTTGATTCTAGTACCTGAGTCTATCCTGGAGTACAGAGAGAGACAGTTGCGTAAGAGGACTATCAGGGAATATTTGGTGAAATGGAGAGACTTGCCAGTGGAGGATGCTACATGGGAGAGCGAGGATATTCTGCAGCATCCGGAGTTGAGATTGCTTGAGGACAAGCAATTTCAGGAGGGGCGGACTGTCATGTCCCCTTCTAGTTGACATCTCTCAGAGTTTATGATTAGCCTATTATGCGACCCTCGTAGGTTGATAGGATGGATAGAGGGTCTTGATGGAGCTTGGCTTGGCTTCGGTTGTCAGAGTATTATCAGTTGGCTTTCGTTCGGGCTCATTCGGACACCATTTGCCTGAATTGCTATTTTTAGCAGTATTTGGCACTCAGCGAGGCACCCCTGCTATTTTTAGCAGTATGGTTTGGTCATGTGCAGAATCACTCATTTATTCGACAGTTTCAGTCGGTTCGTGAATCGGATATATTTTGAGGGAGATATTAATATTTAATTGATTAATTAAATATTAATTATTCGGAGCTTATATTATAAAGTTATAATATTTTAAATATTAAAACTTAAATGATTTTGCTGAAGGGGGTCGACCATCATTGAAGGGGCCATTTTTAATTATAATTTATAATTAAAAATGTGATTGAAGACTATTGAAATATTAAAAAGAAAAGTTCAAATTTATTTTAATGATACCTAATTGAGAAAATTCGAGCTTTTGAGGAATAAAGGGTTTCTCATTGAAATTGGAGCCATTATTATGGAAGTCGACTTTTTGTTGGGTTTTTCTTCTGAAGACAGAGCCAAGGGTTCCAGTTTTCAACTTGCATTGGAGAACGTGCAATCTTCAATGTGTACGATTTAGAGGTTGTGAAATACCAGCTGATTTATTGCCAGTCAGAGAGATAGCTTTATTCTGAAGTTATCACAGAGCATCACAGGTGAAATATATTCAGGGTTTTCAGTGTATTTATTCGGAGGAGTTTCTTATTTATAGGCGCCCAATTTCCTGAGATCTAGAGACATTAATAAGGGTCGTACTTTTTAGATATTTGCTGCTGTGCAAAAGCCATACTATTTTTGTACCAGGCCGTACCTTCACTAAAAGGGCCATACTTTCCTGTTTGAGCAAATCGCCTTCCTTTCTCACAATTTGACTTCACAACTGGGGGTGCTTATACATCTGGCATCATTTCTTATCTTCTGGTGCAGGGAAAAGAAGGATTCTATTTCAGCCATACCATTTCATGAAGATAATCAGCTTACTGCAATATCAGGTTTTCATCAATAAAAGCATTGCTTTTTCATTCATCTGTTATCAGATCTCTTGTAAATTGCTCCAGTAGATTAATATATTGATTGGCATCATTAGATCTCATATTTTCCATCAATATTGGCATTGTAGTATTTTATTTAAATTTATTATCAAATTCTTGCAAAATCGCATTATCTCATTTATGCAAATAAACCAAAAACGTCAAAAAAACAAGCAAAAAATGCAGACAGTTCAGAGATCAGTTAGAACAGGGGTTTCTACAGTATCATTATTAAGTCACAAAACTCTTGCCTCAAATCTTCTGAGATTATCTGTTTGGGCAACTTTGTGCGAGTTGGCTTGGGCTTGTTCATCCACCTGGTATTTATCAAGTCAGCACACCGGTCAAACGTGGATGAGTACATCTTTTCAGCCCTCTCCCTTGTTTTATAAATCATCTTCTCATGGACTAGTATTCCGAATGCTTCTGCAATTGTTTCCGGTGTCAGGTTGGCCAATATCTTGCCATCTGGTGAAATGATAGTCCTCTGCTCAGTGTTGTAGTAGTTGGCGCATTCCATGATTAGCTCTGGACACCGGATGGCTGGAGGAAAACTGGCAGCCGCATACAATCCGCTCCTTACAATATTGTGTGAAGTAACTGATGGGTGATGGCCCCCAGTCCCTATTATTCTTCTCCTGAACGTTTCCAAGTTGAACGAGCCAATGTTTGTGTCAGTCAGTTTGCCTAGCCTTGAGGAAAATTTTGATTCTGGCAGGAAGGATTTGCTCAGTTTCTTTATCACCGCCTGTTTGGATGTGGTTGCTTTGTAGATTCAGTGTGGTTTCCTCTGTCTGCAACTCTTCTGCTTGATTTAGCCATTCTGCAAAAAGGCAAGAGAGTCATTAGAAAACAAGATTTCATAAAATAATATATCACTTTTGAGGGTGCCAGCAGATTTTTAAATAAAAAGGCTGCAACACTTTGTCACTTTCAGCTGCAAACCTCAACTTTGAGCGCATTTCCCCATGTGTGGTGGAATTTCTTTGCCTTGGTGCATTTCCTCTCACCTTCTCCAACTTGGGGGCGCATATGACATAGGCTACTTCCATTCCTAGGCGCATTTGAGGGGTGGTGAAGGAACTTCCACGCCCTTGTGACTTCTAACCTCCCTTGGGCGCATTTTAGCATGGCCCCTTCCACTCTTGAGTGCATTTCTCCTAGTCATCTTCCAAGTGAGGGCGCATATGGAGTAGCATGAAGGAATTTCCATGTCTTAGCGTTTTTTTTTTGCTATGCCTTCACTCTTGTGGGCGCATTTGACCCATGCTCAAGGAATCCTTGGGCGTATTTCACCTAGTGTGAAGGAAATTTCACACTTAGGAATTTTTTCATGAATTTTCTCCTAGGCCTTGGGCGCATTTCATGTGGTGGGAAGGAATTTTCAATATTTAGAGATTGTTCAACCTCTTCACCTTCTGGGCGTACTTCATGATTGTTTAGGCCAGTTTTTATCTATGAGTTCCCAATGCCCTAGCCATACCTTGGCCTTCTATTTTTAGCAAATTCAGAGAAATTAGGGTTTCCTTGCATTTTATCTGTTCTGAGCTGGAGCAGGCGTGGCTGTGCTTCCACTGACCTCGCCACCTTGTTTATACCCTCTGTCCATAGTGGTATGCTGTTTTTAGCCATTTGCTATTTTTAGGAAACCCTAAAATTGATCAATCTTTGTAGCTCCGTTTGTCCTGAAATTCGCTCCACTTGATCTTGATGTTGTAAGTGATTTGTTCACACCTGCCTCTGGCACAGTATGTGCTATTTATAGCCATGAGGTGACTTACTAAAAATAGTAAGAATTCAGATCGTGCTCAAATTTTGCCAGTAGGCAGCCTGGAAGATGCTGACCTTGGTGGTGTGCTTCATTTTGGCATCTCTGCATGTCATTCCATCTATTTTTAGACATAGCAGTGGAAACCCTAATCTGACTTGCATGTGCCCTGAACTGTTTCCACTTGACTTGATTTCTGTTGCTTGTCGTTCTTCTTGCTGAACTGGAGTGTTGGGTAGCTGTTGGGGTGAAACTGCTATTTATAGTAAATGTCCAGAAAGTGGTTAATCTATTGTCGGATGAGTTTGCATGTTGCAATGCCCCTGGGATCTCAAAAAATCCAGTAAAACCCAAAAAACTAATCAACATGCGGGTACTGGCTAAAAATAGTAAGTCTTTGAAAACTGATCCATTCTGCTTGCATGTCACACCACTGCGAAGCCCTCGCAAAACCCATGAGGAATATCTGGACATGCACTGAAAATCACTGCATGCAAACCCTAAAAATAGCCTCTGAAGGCTGTACCGTTGAAAGTTACTATCTCGATTTGCATGCCATACCATCGCAAAGGTCTTGAAAAACCCAGATCCATTCTCCAATTGTGTATTGGAAAATCATATGTTTAAACCCTGAAAATGGCCTCTGAAGGCTGAACTGCTAAAAATAGCCAGTTGTTTGAATTTGTTCAAATTTCATGTGTAGGCACCCTGAAGTTGCCTAGATGTGCTGAAGTAGTTAGAATCCCGAAATCATGAGGAAAGGTCTCCATATTAGGTACTTGCTCAAAATAGTAAGTTGTCAGATTTCAATAAGATTTCAGTGGGATCTTACCTCAAGCCTTCTGACTGTATTGCTGCACTCAGATTTTACCTTGATAACTTTATTTGATCTCAAACAAGCCTGAAGGATAAAAAACCCTAATTTCGCAGACTTGGCAATCATTTCAACCTAGGTCAAATGACGGGACATCCCCGGAAGGACAAAAGATCAAAGACATAGAGAACTAAAGCCAAAAGACCAGAATGGAGCAAAAATTAGGGGTCCCCATCTTGGATGGGCTGATGTGTGAAAAGGTCACAACAAGACCTTTTTGAAGTTTTAGCAATTTTTCTTTTAGCAAAGTAGGAACTTTTCACAACTTAAGCAAAACTCAGACTTTTTAGAGACTTTAGCAATTTCACTCAAGCAAAAATCGAATTTTTTAGAGACTTTAGCAATTTCACTCAAGCAAAAATCAGAACTTTTGGCAACTTAAGCAATTTCGGACCTTTTTGAGACTTTAACAATTTTGCTTTTAGACTTAAAATTTTCTATTCTGCTGAGCTGCCTTAAAAACCCGAATTTGACCAAAAAGACAAGAAAAATAACTCATAATTTTACAAAAACGGAAAGGGGAGCTGATGAAAGGATGCCCAAGGGGATCATCAATTGAAATCTAAAGTTTTCTGACCTCAACACCTCGTAAAACATGCTTTAGAATGAAAAATTTCAATTTTTTTGGTAGGTTGCTCCAAGTTTTGCCATGTCAAAAATTGAGGACAACAGCTGGCTCCGACTGGGAAACGACCTTTGTGAACAAAGGTTGTAGAATCCAAAATCTCAGAATGCTTCAGTGTTCTTTCCATTGGGTAACGGAGTCAACAAATGAAACTCAAAAAGACAAATAAAGAAAAATAAAAAAGATAAAGAAAAACTAAAAAGAATCAAAGGACTAAAAGGCTAGAAAATTTAGATAGACTCAGAGGACTAAAAGACTCAACCCTTATGTACATAAACTAATCTAAAACTCTACTGGAAGTAGTGCTTTAGATGCTGCCCACTGTAAGGCAGTGCGAACGGAGTGCCATCTTGATACACCAGTAGAAAACTGTTTTCACCAATCACTTGATGAATTATAAAAGGTCCACGCCATAGAGAATCAAATTTCCCATGCATGCCTTTGGACTCTCTCCTTTTATCCCAAAGCAAGACATGATCTCCAACTTGAAATACCCTCTGCTTTGCTTTTTTGTCGAAGAGAACTTTAACTTGCTTCTGATGGTTGTTGATGTGATCCACCACTTGTGACCTTTGTTCCTCCAATTGTGAGAGAATCATTATCCGTTTATCCAGAGAACCCTCAAATGTATCATCTTCAACGGCCTTAGCCAATTTGAGAGCTGGGAGTTCTAGTGTAATAGGGATTTCTGCATTCACACCATAGAGTAGTTGAAATGGAGACATGCCGATGGCTTTGTTGGGTGTAATTCGATCAGCCCATAAAGCATTATACAACGCTTTATGCCATGATTTTTGATTCTCATCCACAAGCTTTCGTATTATAGTGATCAGGTTCTTGGTACTCGCTTCTGCTTGACCATTACCTTGAGGGTAATAATCTGATTAGTGAGCCAATATAATGCTATAGTCAAAACAGAACTGAGTTACCTCGTAAGAGGAGAATGAAGATGCATTATCTGTCACTACCTTATATGGAACACTCAATCTTGATATGATGTTCTCTTTTAAAAACCTACACACTACCTCAGATGTAGCATGTTTTACGGGGACAGCCTCTACCCACTTGGTAAAATAATCCGTCGCAGCAAGAACGTAGGTGTGTCCAGCACTTGAATGAGGATTGATGACACCAATGAAGTCAATCCCCCATTGCCTGAAAGGCTCTTCTATCACGACTGGTTTTAATGGCTACGCCATCATCTTTTGCTTGCCAACAAACTGTTGACATTGTACACATTTGCGTACCCATTTATATGTATCTTGAAAAAGCATTGGCCAATAATACCTAGCCCTTAAGATCTTATGAGCAGTCACTGATGGAGAAAAGTACCCGCCACATGCTAAATTATGAAAAGATTCTAGCAACCTATCTTGCTGTGCCTTATCAACACAACACTGAAAATTGCCATCAAGAGTCCTTTTATACAAACCACTGTCCCAAAGAACGTAGTTCACAGCCTTAATCTTCAAATTTTTCTTTTCTTTAAAAGATAGATGAGCTGGACATTCACCGTAAGTCAGAAAATAGGCAATGTTTGAATACCATTCATCGGTAGTGCTGACAAACAACACCTTGGGAAGGTCTTCGTAAATCTCCTCTTCACCCTCTTCTGAAACACTCTCAGCCATGAGCTGACATAGACCTCTTCCACGGACAAGCTTGGTAGGCTTTATTTCTAAATCATATTCTTGGATTTTTGCCACCCAATTGCCTCTTTTTGTACCAAAATCTTGCTGTGTCAAAATAGATTTGACTGTTGTATCCGGAACTATAACCATTGTATGAGAATTGAGAATGTAGAACCTGAAATACTTAACTGCCTTTACTACAGCAAAAGCATTCTTCTCAATTGTGGAATATTTGAGCTCGTGAAGCTTCAACGGACAACTCATGAAGGCAATAGGAGACTCAATCCCTTCTGAATTTTGCTGCATCAGAATAGCAGACATGGTATGCTCGGAAGCATAACTGTACATTATGAAATCTTTAGTGTAATTTGGGCAAACCAGCACCGGGGCATGAGCAATCGCATCCTTAATCTCAACAAAAGCAGCTTTACTTTCATCATTCCAACGAAAAACAAATTTCCCTTTCATCATACCAATGATATGACGTGTCTTCTCAGCAAAGTCTGGGACGAATCTTCTCAAGAAATTCACCTTCCTGAAGAAAGAATGAACAACTGTCTTACCAAATGACAAAGGGAGAGTTTGAATAGATTTTACTCTCTCCGAGTCGATCTTGATTCCTTCTTCTGACACAACATGTCCCAGAAGTTTGCCCTCAGTTACCCCAAAGACCGACTTCTTGGGATTAAAAGAAACGCCATGTTTCCGACACCTTTCCACCACATCTTGTAAATGAAACAAATGATTCTCAGGGTCTTTTGAAAAGACGGTGAGGTCATCCAAATACACCACAATATATCTTCCCAAGATACCATGGAAGGCTAAATCCATTGCTCTTTGAAATGTTGCCCTTGCATTAATTAATCCAAAAGGCATTCTATGATATGCAAAAGTACCCCATGGAGTGGTAAAAGCAGTTTTGTGTCTGTTTGCTTCACTTACCTCAATTTGGTTGTACCTTGAGAATCCATCCAGCATAAACATCATCTGAGCACCTGTCACTGTCTGTAGCACTTGGTCCGTTATAGGCAAAGGATAATTATCCTTTAGTGACTGCTGATTGAGATTCCGAAAATCCATGTAGATGCGAATTTCTCCATTCTTCTTGCGCACTGGAACTATATTAGCTACCCACGTTGAATGATGAATAGGAAAAATAATTTGTGCATCTAGCATCTTCTGAATTTCAGAATGAATAGTGCCAAAAATTCTGGGATTGTATTGATGCTACTTTTGTCTAAAGGGAGCTACGTCACTTTTCAAAGGGATTTCATGCTGAAGTTCTCTTGACTGAAAAGATTTCAGATCATCGTAGGAATAAGCCAGCACATCATTGTACTGACGTAACAATTGTATAATCTGATTTCTCTCTTCAGGGGTGCAATTGTTACCAATGTTAATCATCTTGGGATCATCTTTAGACCCAATATTATACTTGTCATACCCCGTATGAGAATCCGAATTGACCTGTTGCTGCTTTTTGATATAACGGTCATGTTTATCAAAGAGTTTTTCCAGCGAGACCAACCCCTTAGGAATATTATTTCCTTTCAACTACAGGATTTCTTCATCTGGTTCAGCCAAAGTATTTGTCATAGAGTCTAAAGAAGGAGAGGAACTGCTTCCTTCAAAATATAGATTATTAAAACCATCATCAACTTGTAAAAAGTTAATAATCTGCTTGTCATCATTGAAAATCTGCCAATGATCCCAATTATCAGGTACGCTGGGTCTGCAGATTAGTTCAACAACATACTTATCTTGATTAAAATCAAGATGAGGAATTAGAAGAGTAGCTGAAACTGCAAGGGAATCAGCTCTGTCATTGAACTCTCTAGGGACAACTAAAATGCTGAAAGCATCAAAGTCTTGGATATTCTCCCACACAAGATTGCGGTAATGTCGAAGTCTATCATTCCTTGTCTGATAGATATTTCTTATTTGACACACTACCAACTCTGCATCTCCTTGAACATGTAGATTTTTAATTCCTCTTTTGAGCGCAACGCTCATGCCTAATTAGAGAGCTTCATATTCCATCGTGTTGTTGGTGTTTGCGAACTGCAACTTGAAAGAATATGGAAATATCTCACCCTTTGGAGAAATGAGAACCACACTAGCACTGGATCCGTTGGTAGCACAACTGCCGTCAAACTCTAGAGTCCAAACATCGTTAGAGCTATCATCAATATAAAGGTTGCTGGAATCTCCTTCTTCTGAAGTAGAAGAAAGAGTGCTCTCTTCTTCCATAGGAGAAGATTGATTTTCTTCAACTTGAGGAAGAATCTGAATATCTTTTTCTGTAGTGGAAGATGCGGCATCTTCCACCATATTATCAAGGGAGTTTTCAGCTGGTATCAAATCCTCTCCATCATTAGAAGGCCGTTCGATTGTTGAGAGAGTTGAAGAATCAGTTGAAGACCAATCTTCAGCAAATTCAGAAACTTCATCAATATGGAGATAGTAGTTCCCGAAACCAGCTGATTCAAAGAGAATCTGAGCATGAGGGTCATCAGATTTCACTACTATATACTTAGTTTCCCTTTCAAGAACTAATTTCTGCACAATGCCCTTGATAGGAATCCCGGCCTCTGTCATATCCATGTTGAGCTCACCCCCTACATCTTTACAGAAGTTACGTCCAAGTAGCATCCCATAAGAAGCTGGGACATCCGCAACTAGGATAGTCATCTTTATCTTTTTGTCAGGGAAAGCTGCAAAGGCAAATTGTGCATCTTTGATTTGCCCAACAAGGGGCACTTGCTTATTATCCATAGAGTAACAATTACCAAAAGTTTTGTTAAGAGTTAACCCAAGGCAATCTGCCACTTTGATTGGCATGACATTGTCCAAGGCACTGGAATCTATAATGCAGTTACTCAACGTGAAACCATATATAAGCAAGGAAATATAGAAAGGATCTATCTTTCCTAGAACCGAAGATGGGATGATTACCAAATTATTGGGCAGATTCTTGACCTCTCGAACAGCAAGGATACTGGAACTAGGACGAGTATCCTTACTTTTCACAAATTTAACCAATCTTTCGAATTGGTCGGGGTTGGCTTGGAGATACTCTACTTCAGACATTTGGACCTTAGTTTTCCTAGCATGGTCAATGATGTCGAAAGCTTGAAAAGAATTTGCTAGGGACGTAAATGGTGTATTTTCAGCCATTGATTTAGGATTTGACACACTGGTCTTAGGCTCACTAGAAGGAATAGTGGGAGAGCTACTTACTTGAGTTTTGGATGAATCCTTAGTTAAAGTGGGCAGTAATGTTCCCCTTTTAGCAATGGTAACTGGCAATTGAACGTTGTTGTTCACCTTTGCTACTTCATCTTGCTGAGCCAACCGAGTTTGAGATCGTGTCATTACAGCATACGCTTGACCTTCAACATTTTCAGCTTCTGCTGAATTGTCATAGTGCATGTACCGTATAGTGGAGTCACCGGCTGCCTCTCCATCTTCTTGATTAAAGAAAGCTTCATCTTCTGCTTGAAAATCATTAGAAGAAAGTTCTTCTCGATCTATTTCATAATATCCAACAGCTGAATTCTTCGGGGGAGCTTCAAGTGCAAGCCTCTCGAGAGGAGGAGGCAACTTAGCCTAATTTTTGGCGGCATAGTTGGAAGCAGAATTTCGATATGCCTTTCTAGGAATATCCTTGTATGGAGCAGCATAAGAAGCTTGTGAAACCTGCTTCTTCAAGGCAAGAAGTTCATTAGCTAACTTCTGTACCATAGGATCTGTAGAACTTGAGTAGAAGATTCAAAAAAGGAATTTCTTTTGAATCGATTAGGATCCTTCCAGATTTTCCCAGCCAAGATCAAATCATCTTCAATCTCTGTAGCAAGGACTTGAGCATGAGCCAAGGTTGTTGGAGCAACTCTTCTCAGCAGAAAACTGACTTCCGGTAGCTGAGTGTTGATGAAGAAACACTTGAGATTCGCAGGAGTAGGTTGAGAAGCGGTGGGAATTCTATTTGCTAATTTATTGAACTTAGCAATAAATTCATGCATGTTCTCATGTGTGTCTTTCTTCATTTGTGTCAACTAAGCCAGCAATGCGTGTTCGTCCTTAGCAGGCTTGAAACGCTCTTCAAACTTAGTCTTAAGAGTATCCCAACTAGCGATATCACCAGCTCTTAGATTGTAAAACCAATCTGCTGCAATTCCTTGTAGTGTTTCTACAAACAACCGTACAACAACGTCTTGATATTCCATGCCTAGAACACCACACGCCATAGAGAATGCTTTGATATGTTCATCAGGGTGCTGCTTACCATCTACATAAAACTTAGGTAAATTCTTACATGAGCCTTGTGGAAGAGCATGGAGAGGTGGGGTAAGATTTAGAGGACCAAAAGTTGCTCCCCATGGACCTTGAGCCATTGCTTTGATAGTAGGAACGACTGAGATTAACGGCTTGAAGAAAAAGGCTGAAAGTTCACTTGGGATAGGATTTTTCTTTTTGGATGGAGGAAAACTTGTAGTTCGTGAAAGAGGGGATAGGGTAGTGAGAAGATCAAATCTAGCTTGTTCAACCCAACTTAGTCCAGCAGCTTGAGAACTTTGTCCCTTCTTACGTCGAACGTAGTAACGGATGTCTTTTTGTGTAGAAACTTAACAATAAACCAAGTAAATCAGTATAGAATGAGGATACTAGACTTCAAAAGAAAGCGAGAGGCTTCCAAATGTGTTCGTAATCCCCAGCGGAGTCTCCAAAAACTATTGGTTGAAAATTTTGTATACTTGGGAAAGCATACAAAATTGTGGTTTCAACCACAGCACGTGAGATAAAACTCTCCTAATTAAGGGAAGGCTCCCCCTTTAACTAAACAAAACTAATATGGGTAGGACAACAATCTTTTCTCAAGACTTTGCACTTGTTGGTTGTTTTCCCGTCCCGAAGGAAGTGACAGAAGTCTTTGTGCTTTTAGGAAACTTTATTTCCTCTTTCTTGGTTTCATTGCATAGCTGCTGTAATAAGTTTTCTTAATGTCTGCTGTTGCTTTTCTGTGAAGAGAAAATAATATAATCTTTCCTGAAATAAGAGGAACGATTGCTGTCCTACCCATATTAGTTTTGTTTAGTTAAAGGGGGAGCCTTCTCTTAATTATGAGAGTTTTATCTCACGTGCTGTGGTTGAAACCACAATTTTGTATGCTTTCCCAAGAATACAAAATTTTCAACCAACAAAGTGGAAAGGAGCCTATTTTAGGCGGTTTTAGTGTTTGATTTTCTCTTTATAGTAGATTGAGTAGGATAGCTTTAAAGAAGTTTTAGAGACGTTATTTTATTATTATTTGATCCTCAAAACTATTTCTATGAGCTCAGAAATAAGTGCCTTGAGCATATAGATTGTAACAAGAGTTTATACTAGACTTATGCTGTAAAAAATTTCAATCAAGCTAAGAAGTTAGATCATTGTGTTGTATTTGTGAAAGTTTGACAAGTTAGCAATTAAGAAGAGCCATGTTTAAGTTTGCATAACATCTATCTTTTATCCTTCAAAGTAGCTTTTATGATTTTGGGTTATTGTTCCTTTTCAATTCAATGCTTTCTTCTTCTTGCTATTCATATTGTTTTCTTTGTTCAATCTATCCTATTGTTGATGTGAATCCATGATCTTTGTTTTAATTAGTGGACATTTTTTGTGTTTAATTCATGTTATAGCTTAGCCATATAAACGAAAATACTTGTTGAAAGATGAGTACTTCAATCTTCTGCTCTAATTGCTGATATCAAGAAAGATAGGCCTAGATCACTTCCAACATTTTACTTTAATGAAAAAATCCCCAAAATATAATTTTTACAATGTGATAAGAAGCAATCTAGTTGATTTGTTTTATATTTTAGGACTAGATTAGCGAGCTTGCATTGCAAATTTGAAGAGATGATTTCCTCACACAATGTTCTAGATTAAGCTGTCTTGGAAAGGACAAATTAAAACAGTAACATTATTGCCATTTTGTTTGTGTATATAATTGATGTGTGATTGTAAGGGATAAGATGTCGGTTAGTAAAAAATATTATTTGCATTGATTTTTCTGTGCTTTGGGTTTTGTGCTTGTTTGCAAATAACTTAGGGGCGGTTTTCTATGCTTTAGGTTTAATTTTTGGAAATTTTGTAGTCATTGAGTACAAGTCAAATTTGGGTATGTTGAGTTTTGCTGAACCACGAGTTTTTAAACTATGGTTCTACATCAACTCTTTTTTCCATTTTATTGAAGACTCCTTTCACATGACGATTGTACTTGTATTTTGGCCATATGGTTTGAGGGTTAATTGCTTGGTGTTTATCCCTTCTATATATTTTTTATTTGGTTACTTCTTAGAAACTACGATTCTTTTTCACTCTAGTAATTTCCTCCTGTAAATATATGTTCCTTCGAATCCCCTTCTTTGGCTTTGGTCACTTGTGGACTAACATAGTTTCTCTTTCTTCCTTTCTCTCATTTTTAAAGTACAGCTCCTCACATGGACTAAATATCATTCTCTTGAAGAGAAATAATGTGATTTTCTTTCATATAGTTACTCTAGAAACAAATATTTGTAGGATGAAATGAAGTGCCATTCTCTTGTATTTATGATGGCTTCTCTCTTAATGCGACTTAGTCTATGGTGCAATTACGTTTCATGGTTTCTGATGTTAGTGAAAAAGGTTCATCACATTGACTTCTTTGTTCTTGGAAATGGCAATGGCTGCTTGAATTGTTATCATGGCCTATATATCCCTTCTAGAATCTTGTTGAATTCACATTGTGCAGCCAATCATGTCTTCCATTTTAATTGTTAACTCTATTGAAGTACTTCTTACTTGATTTCATGGGATTTTTTTTCTTATTTTGAGACCAATTCTCACTTTCTTTTGTTGCAAAATTTGTTATTTTTGGGAAAAAAATCAAGTTATAATGAGTACATTATATATTATGCATTTTAGGTGTATGAGCTTGGTTGGAATTGGAATGAATTTGATAAACTTGCTCAAGGAACTTTGGCTGGTCACCTACTCGAGTGTGGTTGTCAACTAACAGGGGGCTACTACATGCATCCTGGTATGAACATGGCAATCAAGCTTCATTTTTTATAGCACTCTTGTTTTGATTCTTTGATTTCAGATACTTAAGTTATTGCCTTTGAAAAACAGAAATAAAATTATGAAGTTAAGAGACATTAGATTTCCACAATCCATTGTAATTCAACTAGAGTGCTTTTGGGAAACATGTGCATGCAAATTTTTGGGTCATACTCCACAAGACATTGATTCAAAAATTCACACACAATTCTTTCCCATCAAATTAGATCATGGAGTATGATCCAAAACCTTGATTCAAAAATTTGCACATTGTGGTTTCCCAGAAGCACTTTTGTTGAATTATGAAGTTGAATATATTCATCTTTTAACCACCTCAAATCATGAAAAATCTAAATATTATGAATTTTAATTGTATTTATTTTCTTCAACATATGTTAGTTTGTTTTGATGGATTTCTTTTGAGTTGGGTGATATTGGGTCTTTGTCTACCCAAAGCATTACCGATAGTTGAAAGACTAATTCGCTACCAAAAGTGAAGTTGGAGGTTAGGTAGGTGTACTCAAACAAGAGCCATGGAAAAGGAGGCCAAAGAAGGGAGAAAATTTGGGGAACTATGGCTTCATATTTAGCAAAGCAAAACCCCAATACTAGGGTCCCATTCTAAAAGAGCTTGATGATCTTCCTTCATGTCACACATAGCAATAAAATAACCTTGCAAACATGGGTAGAGTACTAAAACATCAAACAAGGGTTGCCAAAACTTAGTGACCCAAGCATGAAGCTTAACTAGGCTAGGTCATAAGTTTTCAAACCTAAAGACCAAACCCAAATTCAAGTAAATCTCAATTTCTTCTATCACATTTGGACCCATGACCGCAATGGGAATATAGTTAGATTTATGGATCTAGGGAGAATGGTGATAAGATTTAACTTCAACACTTGCCTTCAAAGGAGTAGTGGGATCCTTTCTTTTCCCTAAAGCATTAGACACTATGACTAGACCTAAGATTGAAGATGCCCTTTGAGCCTTTTTTAAGGCTTTACAATCTGTGGCTACCACTCCACCCCATCAAAGACAAATGGGTAGTGCACAGAAGAAGCCACTATAGAGGAAACCATAGGCTCCTTTTCTCCATCATCACCATTGTTCATTGTGGGATGCCCACTATTAGAGGGAGATGAGGGTGATGTGGTTGAAGGGCTAAAAGATCCACACATACAAGTAGGAAGAACTGCAACAACTAAAGCCATTGTTAGGGTTCACTTGTTTTGAATTGTAAATCACCAAAAACATTTAAGTTATATATACACACACACACACATATACGCACATATATATACATGTAACATACATATACATACTTGAAATGGAGTGCACAGGAGTGGGCAGGAGAAGATGTGGAGGAGGCGATTTCCAATCTGAGGCTGATCAGGGTGGAGGCGATGAGGATGGGGATTCAAGGCTTCTGACTGCTGATGTTGAGTGTCTATCTTTCCCTTGTTGTGGAGTTGGGCACAATAGTAGGAAGGGCACGAAGAAGGGTGTGAGAAAGGGCCGTTCTCTGAAGCGGAAAGTTCCCATTTTTGTTGCTTGTGTTGTTGAAGATGTCGTCGATGATGAAGTTGCGTAGAGGTTTTGGAGGAAGATACTTTATGTTGCCCTCTTTCCCTCCCTGCCTCTAGAGAGCCTGTTGGTGGTGATAGTTGTTCTGTGGTTAATGAAGATGCTATAGATAGATTTGTTGCTGTGATGGATGCCGCTATAGATGCAAAAGGAGTGCCTTTTGGTTCTTGTTGTTCATAGTCCCGATGGAAGAACCTTGCTTCTTCTACTTGCTCTAAAGATGTTGAATACAGTGTTGGAGATGAGGTTTTCGACGCTTGTGAGGGAGGTAAGGGGTTTTCCCTTGTCTTTTCTCTCTTTTCGTTGGCGGATTCAGATTGTGAGGATTTGGATGCTGGGTGGGAGGTTGAAGACCCTCTTTCCCCTCCTACCGTATCTTATGAGGGGGATTCTCTTGATGAAAAGGAGTTCCTCATGGATCTTTCATTGGAGGCTCATCAAAAGGCTAAAAATATTGTTGAGGTGCCTGTATCTGAGGCCACTGATGATGCTTAGTTTTTGGGTTTGAGGAAAGGTTTCCTTTTCCCCTCTAAAGATGCCATGCGCTACGCGAAGGATAGTTTGGGTTCTATTCTTCCCCATTCTTCTGGTCTAGTCGAGTGCAACTTTGAGCAGTTGGTGGATGATTCTCTGGTTGTTGTTTCTCCTGATGTGTGCAGGACTCAACTATTAGTGGATGAAGCTATTCCTCTATCTGCTGCCAATTCTAAACCCGTTGTTCCCATGGTTGATGATCATGTTCCTACCCCTAGTAGGGCGAAGGATAGTTGGTCTAATGAGAGCTCCAACAACTTGCACAATTTGGAAGCTAGGGAGATTACCTTTGAGGTTCCTGATTCTCTTCTTGAAGAGACTATTGAATGGTTAAGGTGCTTTCTTTTTGGGATATTTTGTGGCAATCGCCCCAACATTGACACTATTCGCGGATGGATTTCATGAATTTTGGAAGCTTCATGGAAAGGTAGAGGTTTATGCAATGTTGAATGGCTTTTTCCTTTTTTCTTTTTCTTTTCAAGAGGATTATTTTAAGATCTTGACCGATGGCCCTTGGTTTTTGGGGTTAAATGAAAGATCCCCAACCCAAATCTGATCTGATTTTCTGAGTTTTGTCTTTTCAAAGTCTATGACCAACGAATAGGAAGGTTTTTGTTTTTGTTTTGTTTTGCATTTTTCTGATTTTTTTGTGTGTTTTTGGTGAATGTTGATTTATGCAACAATATTGCAAACTAGAAGGAAGGAAATTACTGCTAAAGCTTAAATAAATCATACAATTTAAATAGAGAGCTAATGATGAATTTATTGGCTCAAATGTGATTGTACATACCACAAGTTTTCATATAACAATCTGATATAAACTTGAATAACAAAGACAAATCCCTTTTCAGCTTCTTCCTAGCTTCACAAATCTGCCCTAGGGTCTGATATGAATTTCCAACTGATTGAATATGCAAATCAGATTCAATAATTGGTATGAAACCCTTCGTAGGACCTAGGGTTTGAAGCTTGTGATCTTGAAATGGTGCAACAAACTGAGGTATGGGGTAAAATGAGTTGCGAAGGCCTTGAGAAGGCCTATACTGCTTATGGCTGCCCCTAATCTGTTGCAATATGCTGATATAATACTATTGCAAACTCAGATTTGAGAAATATATACCTGAAACTCCTCCCATAAAGCCCAAATGAAGACCCAAGGTAGGTCCTCCCAAAGGTGAATTGGGTTCTCATCCAATTCACGATAGCCTTTGAGAGTTATCGTTCCTAGAAGACTGAAACAATGTTGAAACCCTTCTCAAGAGCTCAACCTGCAAAATTCCTGCGCCTCCTTTGATATCCTCTGCTGAGTCCTCTGCTGAAGAGTCCTCGCAATATGCATGGTGAAGGCTTCATTCACCCGTTTGTAGGTAGAGGTGCTAGTCAAGTGCAGCTGTGGACAAGCCTCGTAAATCTTGAACTATTCAGGGCCACACCCAATTGGCTCCTTGTAGGTTATTCCTCTGTACTTGATCATTCGAGCCAACATGTACACCACGTACGAGCTCATGTAGAATGTCTTCGTTCTCCTCAAGCTCTTGAATTGCTCATCTATGTTGTCACTTATCATTTTGGCCCAATCAACACACTCTTTCCCTTCCATTATAATTCCAATGTAATAAAATATCCATGGCTTGAAGATGAATGCTTGTGGGCTTCCGTTCACTCGGCTAAGCATCATTATGAGATCACAGTATTCTTGCTTCACGTCATCAACAATAATTTGTTTTGGAAGCTTGGTGCGAGGAGGTCTGGCCTTTTGCATCCAAACTGTATTAATAATACCAGCGCATCTCTCGAAAGTGGAGGCATACATTGCATCAGCTCTATCTTTCGCTTTGTATATCATCCTCTCAGAAGTGGGGATCCCAAACGCTTCTCCAATAGCATTGGGCGTGAAGTTGGCAAACAACTTGCCATCTGGAGAAACAATAGTCCTTTGTTCAGGCATGTAACGATTCACGCTCTCCATGATCAACTCTGAACATTGAATTGCTGGTGGAAAACTAGCAGCTGCATAAATCCCACTCTTCATTATTTCGTGTGCTGTGACTGATGGTGGATGTCCTCCCATCCCATACATTCTTCCTCTGATTGCACCGAAATTAAATGAACCAAGGTTAGTGTCACTCAACCCTGCCAGCTTTGAAGTGAATTTCGATTGAGGAAGGAATGGCTTGGCGAGCTTCTTTATCACTGCCTGCCAAGACACGCTTGCCTTGCCTACTTCAGCATTTGCAGCCTTGCTTGTTCCAACAACATCTCCTTTTCTTGCTTCAACCATTTTCAAAATAAAATATAGACGTTAGTCTTTATATTTAGAAAATAAAATCTCATCGAGATGGCTGCAATATGGAGTTAGATTTGAAAGTAATATCCTTTAGCATCAAATTTTCTAACTCCAAACCTCAAACTTTTAAATTCCTTGAGCTTGACACTTTTTAGCAATGTGACTTCCGACACTTAGAAAAAATTCGCACCAGCTAGATACTTTCAGCACTTAGAGAAAAATTACTCCAGCACTTCGACTCTCAGCACTTCGACTCTCAGCACTTGGGAAATTCCTCTTCAACACTTCAACTTCGAAAATTTTACTTTAGCTCTTTGACTTTCAACACTCAACTCTCAGCACTTGGAAAATAATCACCAGCTTGATACCTTCAGCAACTTCAAGAATTTTCTCTCTCTTAGCAACCTTCTCAACATTTCAAGAAAATTACTCACTTCAGCAAATTCTCAACTTCTCAAGAAAATTCTTCTCACACAACATAAATTCGCATGTGTAAATGGTGGGAAGAAGTGAGAAACTTCGTTGCTTAAATAATTGTGCTAGAGAATCCTGCCAATTTGTGTGGGAGTCAATTTTAGCAACTTCATTAATTCTCAACTCCCACTACTTAGAAATCTTCTAATTCTAGCGAAGTGGTGGGCGAGTTGTCAGCCAGCCGTCATAGCATTTTCCTTAATTGGAGATTCTTTCCCCCTGCAGAATTCAAATTTTTCCCTCCTAACTGCCAGTTAATTAAATCACTCGTAAGGGAATCATTCTGATTTACTTCGAAATTTCCACTTTGACTTCAGTTAAATCCAACACTTAAAATTCCATGGGGAAATTAAAATAATTTCTAACCCATTAAAATCTCCCTCATTTAAAATTCCATTTCCATGACATTTGCCTTAGACAATTTTAATCTCCTTCAAAAAATTTCACCATGTTGCTTAAAAATCATAAGCCAGATCATATTTTGAAATTCATTTCCCCTCAAAAAATAATCAAATGTCATCTTAGAAAATATTCCCCCTTCAGAGAGATTTCAAAATCCTCTTAGAAAAATAATTCCTTCACTTATTTATGGGTGCACTTTGAAGGGGTTCTTTTAATTTTTTTTACTTGACGCTTTTGAAAATATTCATTAACGTTCAATTCACCCTTTGAAAATATTTCCACCTTTGATTCTTGTTTCCATGCCTTAGAATTTTTTCAAACTCATTTTTCTTTGCCTAGGGTGCATTTTATCTAGTGAAGTTTTATTTCACTTAGAATTTTTTTTTTCTAAGTTGCTATCCTTTTCAAGGGCACATTCACTAGGTGGTTCTTTTATTGTAAATGCCTTAGGCGTTTTCCACTTGACTTCATGTTCACACCTGCCAAGGGTGCATATCACCCCACTAGCTTTCATTTTCATTTACCCATCCTATCAAGGGCGCATTTGAGGGTGTTCACTTTGCTTTGCAACGCCTTAGAATATTTCCACTTAACTTCTTCATGAGGGGCGCATTTGGGAGGTTGCAATTCCACTTTACTTGCCTTAGAAAATTTTCCCATTCTCATTCCATCCCAGGGTGAATTTTGATGGGTCTACTTTTATTTTCACAGACTTAGAATTCTTTTATGACCCTCCTCTCAACTTGGGTGCATTTTACCCTCTTATCTTTTATCTTGCAATGCCTTAGAAAATATTCTCAAGACCCCTAGCACAAGGGCGCATTTGATAGGGTCTACTTTTATTTCATGCCTTAGGCATTTTTTTGCTCTTCTAGCAACCTTGGGCGCATTTAGCTAGGTGTGCTTTCATGTGAGGGCGCATTTGAGGGTGTGGTCTTTCATTTCAACACTTAGAAGAAATTTTGATTCCCCTCTAGCTTATGGGCACATTTAACATGGTGAGCTCCACGTTGAGGGAGCATATGACATCTCTAGCTTTCATTTCGTGCCTTAGTAACTCTTCAAAGTCTCTATTCATCCTTGGGCGCATTTGATGGGTTGCTCTTTCATTTTGAAGGACTTAGAAAATTTCTCATCTCAAACCCATAGCTTGAGGGTGCATTTGAGAGGTCAAGCTTTCATTTCCAATGCCTTAGAAATCTTCGAGGCATCATCACAAGGTGGGTGCATATGATATGATGTGCTCCAAGTTGAGGGCGCATATGACCCCTCTGGCTCTTGTTTTTTGAGGACTTAGAATATTTTATGCCCTGCTACCTTGGTGGGTGCATTTGATGGGGGGTCCTCAGGAAATTTCAATGCCGAGGGCGCATATGACAGGTGATGCTTCCATTTTTGATGACTTGATCATGTCTGAACACTTAGTCCATTTTTGTAATTGGTTTGCCCTGGCTTTCTATTTTTAGTAAGTTTTGGAGACGTGTGATTCCTCATGGATTTTCACCTGTTTTGAACTGGGAGCTGGCATGTTGTGATCTTCGTGGCCTGATTAACCTGTTTATGCTTGCCATCTATGCTCACCTGCTATTTTTAGCCCACCTGCTATTTTTAGCAAACCCTCAATTACTTGAATTTTGCTGCTCCGTTTGACTTGAAATTTTCTCCTCGTGATCCTGATGACTTATCTGACCTGTTCGTACCTGCTTCTGGTGCCGACTTGCTATTTTTAGCTTTGAGATGACTTACTAAAAATAGTAAGTGCTCGGATTGCGCTCAAATTTTACCAGTAGGCTGCTTGAAGAATGTTGATTGTGATGGGATATATCAATTTAACACTTTCTTGAATTTAGCCCCCCATTTTAGGCATAAAAGTAGGAAACCCTAATTGGACTTGCATGTGCCTCAAATGACCTTCGTTTGACTTCGTTTTTGTTGCATGTTGTTCTGTTTGTGAAATTGAAGTGCCGGGACTGCCTAGAGTGTACGTGCTAAAAATAGTAAGTGTCTGAAAAGTGATCAACCAACTGTCGGATGTACTTGCATGTCATATTGCCCGAGAGATCTCAAAAAAACCCAAAAAACCCAAAAAACAAGTCCACATGCGAGCACTTGCTAAAAATAGCAAGTCATCATTTTGACTTGCATGTCACATCATCGTGAAGCTCTTGAGAAACCCATAAAGAGTATCCTGACATGCATTGAAAAATTAGACATGCAAACCCTAAAAATTGCCTTTGAAGCCAAAATTGCTAAAAATAGCAAGTTGTTTGAATCTGCTCAAATTTTGCATGCGAGCACTTTGAAGTGTCCTGAATGTGGTGGAGCAATTGGAATTCAAAAATTCCTAGGAAAAAGACCCCCAAATTGAGCACTTACTAAAAATAGTAAGTTTTCAGAATTGAGTGAAAATTTAGTGGGATCTTGCCTGAAGTCTCTTGATTGGAGTACCAAGCTTATATTTCAATTTGCCAACCCAATTTGACCTCCAATAAGCCTAAAAAATGAAAACCTTAATTCATCAAAATGCACTTCAGTCTTAGCCAAAATTTTCAATTAGGTCAAAGATAGAGACATCCTCGGAAGGATAAAAAGATCAAAGAGAGAGAGACGCAAAACCAAAGCCAAAAGACCAGAATGGAGCAAAAATTAGGGGTTACCCATTTTGAATGGGGTGATGTGTGAAAAGGTCACAACAGGATCCTCTTCTATGCATGCATTGTAGTTATCAAAGAACATCGAGTCTTGATTTGTCTCATAATTTTCCAAAGCGATTAGAGATGGAAGTGGCTCAAAGAAATCTTCATCTTGGGTGCCATGATATTAAAAATCAGACTGCTTGCATTCTAAACTAGTCATTTTATTCTCAAGTGGGAATAGATAGTGGTTGTCTCCATACTGAAAATCAGAACCTTTGTCCAGCTCCATTGAAGTAATTTCAAGATCCTCAACACAAGTTGAATGTTTTTCATCAATTTGTTCAATTTCTACACTTCTTGCATTAGCATTTTTCTTTAAAGAAGTAGCTGTTATAAGTGACTGATTTTCTGAATTATGCAATGAATTAGACATACATAAAAGAAGACAAAGTTCAATTATCTCTTTGTCCTTATCCTTTACCCATTTGACCGCCCTGTCCTTGCATCTAAGCAACTGCAAGTAATCCTCTTTCATCAACTCCAAAGCCTCCTTGAAAGAGTGCGAATGTGAATGAGAGATACCATGTCCCATTCCTTTTTGTCTTTCCTCTCTTTGGGCTGTCCAAATGAAGCCTTCTATGTGTTTGTGGGTGCTATCCATTCTTGACAATGCTTGAACATTTTTATTATCCTTCACCACCAATTGATCGTGCAAGTCTTCCAAAACCAAGGGCTTTTGTTCCAACTGTCCTTGGCTGCCATAGACTTATTTTTCATCATGTGTAAGGGAAGTAAAATCAATTATCATTCCAGAAGAAGCATTAAGATCACCCAAAGAATCCATACAATTGCTGTCCATATCACTAGCATGTTCCATGCTTTTTTAATCTTCAAGGTTAGAGTGCACTTGCATACACTTTGTAATCCCATTTTGTACCCAAGTCAAGAAGAAGTGGCTTCAAAATATTCTAAGTTAGAAAACGGAAGCTCCCCTAGCTAAATGCGCCCTTGAGGTGAGGGCCAGTCAAAAATATTTCTAAGTGTTGAAAATCAAAGCTTGATGGGCAAAATGCGCCCAAGGTAAGCATGAGTCTTAAGAAAAATTTCTAAGTCTTGAAGAATGGAAGCAACATATGGGAAATGTGCCCAAGTCAAGGAGAAGAAGGAGGAGCCGACTTAAAAGGTTTCTAAGTGTGAGGGAAATAAAACCTCACTAGCTAAAATGCGCCCAGCAAGGTGAAGGGACTTGAATTATTTCTAAGTCATAAAATGCAAGCTGCACACTCTAAATGCGCCCAATGTGATATGTAATGTGTTAAGAAAGTTCCTAAGGCTGAAACCTGAAGATAGACCTCTCAAATGCGCCCAACAAAGGTTATATGGTGAAAAAGTTTCTAAGGCAATGGAAATAAAAGTAAGCTGGCCTATTTGCGCCCAAGGAGGAGTGAAAGCCTTTGAAAATAATCTAAGGCATGAAATGAATGTTCCCCTAGTGAAATGCACCCACCTCAAAGAATGAAGACTTAGAAAAAGTTTCTAAGGCAAAATGAGAGCTTGCACATCAAAATGCCCCAAGGTTGTTGGAGGCTTAAAAACGCCTAAGGCAGAAATGAAAGTGAGCACATTTAAATGTGCCCTTGGTTGATGAAGAGGAATTAAGGATCATTTTTCTAAGGCATGGAAATTTAAAATTGAATGAGAAGGAAATACGCCCAAGGAGTGAGGATTTAAATTTGTTACTAAGTGTGTGAAGTGAGGGCATGGGAAAATAAAATATCAAAGAGGTAGAAAATGTTGAAAATTTTTCTAAAGTGAAACAAACATTTCACTAGATAGAAAAATATGCCTTGATATGAATGAATATGAAAATTTCCGGGGACATTTAAATGAAGTGGGCTAAGTGATGAAATATTTTTCAAGTGAAAAATTAAATGTCCCTCCTTTGTGTAGCCCATGGATGATAAAGTTGGGAAAATTTCTAAGTGAAAGGTAGAAGTTTCTAGGGTGTGTAAATTTTCCTCCTCAAAGTATGAAATGTGCTAAAGGTAATAAAAGGTTGAAGAATATTTCCTAAGGCAGGGGAAACATTATGCATAAGGGTCAAAATATGCCCTAGGTAACAAGGTGAGTTAACAAAGTTTTAATATTTTCTAAGGCATTTCTAAGGTAAAGTGAGAAATACGCCTAAGGAGGAGGTGATGCTTAAATTTTCCAAGTGCAAGGTAGGGTGCGCCCATGAACATAAAGGGAATTTCTTCAGAGAAGCAAGAAAAATGCCAAGGCATAAAAAAAGGTGAAGACTGCAAGTGTGAGGTGCGCCCAAGATTGAAAATGGAATCAACCTTAGCAAATTTTATTCTTTTTTCAAAAATAATAAAAATTAAATCTACCCCTTCGTTTGGATACACATGAAAATGATGATTTATGAGGGGAAATTTTTTCTAGGTATTGGACATTTCCCACCGGGAGATGATTTAAAGTTCTTCCACACCTTGCTCGTGTTGTTTCGACAAAGATTTTAGCCTGGCACCCGTCTAGCAAATTTGCAAATTTCCTAAGGCTGTAAGGGATAAATTTTTTGGGGCATGATAAAATAAAGCTCAAGAGGTCAAATACACTCACAGGGTAGAGATGAAATTTGTCCAAGGCATAGAAGAAGTTGAATTTGAAGTGAAGCTCAGAGGTCAAGCAGACCTTGGAAGTCAGAATGTGAGAATTGGGTAAGTAAAGTGAATTTATATTATAAGCGTTCTGGTGCTTTTCTTTCTGTTTTGCAGGATGAACACTGGAGCCTGAGCGTAAGGACTTGAGGTGATGAAGCTGGACAATGTTACAACTTTGGAAAGAGAAACGAAAGTGAAGTTTTGTTTAAGGCACTAAGAACGTGATGCTAAAGAGGCAAATGCACCCAAGGCAGTGGGCTAGAGCAATGTGAAAGTCACAAGAGGGAAATGCATCCAGGAATGAAAGCAACAGGAGGACTTAACGAAGAAGAACTTTTTGCAAGGAGGGTTTGAACCAAGTGTTGTTGTGTGCTTGCCTCCTCCTAACGCAACAAAATTGGCAAAGAAGAATAGTGGGAACACGTTTCTGGACGAGAATCTTCTAGAAGAAGATAGTGGGCATTAATTGCTCATAGTGGTTCCTGCAAAGGAGTGGAGAATATTTTGTTCATTTATTACCCACTCCTTTCTGTGGCGGTTTTTAGGGCTAAAACCCTAATTAGGGCATATGTGGCTCGATCTGAGCCCTTCATTGTAATTGAATCTGAGCCGTCCACTGAAATGGGCTAGCTATAAAAGGGGCATTTGCCCTCATTTGTAATTCAAGTAGATTAGAAGTAGATGTTAGAGGATAGAAGTTAGAATAGATAGAGAGATAGCTTAGAAGATAAAGGAAGGAAAACTTTCCCTTTGAAAGTTTTGTAAATGGTTGTTGTGAACACTTTTCATAATACAAAGAGTTTCATTGCTTGGTGATTTCTTCTTTTGTTATGAGTAGCTAGCAAGGCCCTTTCATCTTTCCGACTCAAGTAGATTGAGTATAGTAGACTTTATTTTTATGCAAGTAGTTGTTAATTGTGGAGTGTGGCACTTTGGTTTGAGCATATCTTCTTTCATCCATACCACTAGCGGGCTTGCTAATGGTATGTCCGCCCTGCGTGGTCAACTGGAATATCAGTACCTAGCTTCGGTTGTGATTCGTGTGTTCACTTGCATCATTGTGATGGAGTGTACATGTTGAATCACAATTTGAATATCTTACTCATTCTCTGAAGATTGCACCAACTTTGTCAAAGTTGTCCGAAGGGAGATGAAGCAAAGTCTGGTTCGAAGATTGTTTAAACCAATCCTCGTCCTCCACCCTTTAGGAGTAGATGGTAGCATCTCTAATCCTTATATCTTTTTACATTCAGCATTATCCGGTTAGTTTAAGAACCCGAGCTTCATTGACGAATCTCTCAAAATTTGAAAATCCTTTCTTTTGAGTGAGCAACTCACGTAAGTCCCCTTGGGATACCCAGCATATTCATATCAACCAACTGAGTCTATTCGCGATAAAAGGAACCTTGGAGTTGAATGCATGAAATTTCACGCAATCTTAGCATGCGGAATACTTTGATCAAGAGGGAATAGAGTGACTGTTGGACATTTTATTCTATGTTGGTGGTGTCATAAAAAACACGTCAACATGTTCCATTCCACATAAATGGATATATCACTTGTGGCTGGTCCATCAAGTGTGTAACTGTTATCATCATTGTTTTGGGCCTTCAAGGAGCTCTCTAAAAGAGGACAATCATAAACTCCAGGATGCAAACTAGAACAAATTGAATGTCCTAAATCATTCCTCCTTTCTTCTTCACACAACTCAACATGCTCTTTTTGTGGGCTTACCTCATGAAGCTCTTCCCTTGTATGCTCATCATCTACACATTCTTCCCTTGGAAGAAATAAGGACCTTATGTATGACTCTCTTTGTCTTCTTGTGTTGTCAAGCTGACTGCATCTTTCCTTGACCTCTTGCAAGTGTTGTTTTGCTTGGGTAGAAAGCATCTTGGCTTTTTTGGCTCTTAGTGACCACCCATCACACAATCCTTGTGTCCTTTTAACATCTTTCACAGTATGGTGAACCAAATTAGGGCCTTTGTGGCTTGAATCCACATTATATATTTGTAATGTCCCTGATTTAGCCCTACGCTCTACAATTGGTTTTAGCCTATTTCCAAAAACTCGTAGGTTAAGCAAAATGGGAAATTAGGATTTCCTATTTTATAGGAGGTTTCAAATGCAGTTTTGAGGGCTTGCATGTGTGTTTTTCTGACGCATGTCTAGTGGAGTTTTTTGGGTTTTCAGAGATCTCCAGGGTGATGTGACATGCATCTGAATTTGACATCCTTTCCAAGCACTTACTATTTATAGTAAGTCACGATGGTTGCCCGGTTTGTGCTTAAAAGATATTTGGAAATAATTACTATTTATAGTAAGTCATGATACTGCTCAGTTGGCATACAGATGTGGTTTTGGCAAACTTACTATTTATAGCAATATGCTATTTTTTGTAAGTATATTTATAGCAGTATCACTCTAGCAGCAACTCAATCTTTTGCAGTTCAGTATGGCCGATTAGTTTGGCTTTCTGTTGAGTTGAAGTGAATTTACTATTTTTGGCAGTGGCTATTTTTAGTAAGTCTAATTTTGGCAGTATCATCATCTGCAGTTCAGCTCAGGTCATCATGCTATTTGTGGTAATCCTTCAGTTTCAGTATTGGCATTGGTTTTGGTTATCTCCTTGGACTAAGTGTTATACTTAGTCAATTTCATGTTTTTAAGTTGTACCCCATGCCTAGGAGTGATAACTTCATGTTGTTTTAAAGAGTGGACATTAAGGGGTCATGTTGAGCATTTATTGATTTATTAAAATGCTTTATTGTTGCAAATAGAAATGGATGCCTAAAGGGAAGAGAAATAATGGTTTTTCACAATAGAGTGAATGGTTGAAGGGCGCCCCTTGGGAAGTTGAAGTGATTCAACTTCTTGGAATTCAAAGTGTTTCATTTGCCCATTGAACCTTATATATTGCTGCATTGTGGAGAGCTGATTATGTTATGTTTTGGAAAGCAAAGTTATGCTGCTAGTTTGAAATCCAGAATTCGGCTAAGGGAAAGCTTAGCAATTCTATTCCACTCTTCGGGCCTGAAACTATGGTTCCCTAGATGATGGATCAAGAGTGTGCTTCATTCAGAAGTGCACATTGAGCCTCAATGTTGAAGATTTAGATGTTATTTCCAGATTTTATTGTTGCTGATTCAGTCATGGCTGTAAGTGAAAATCATTAACAGCTTTAAGGGTAATTCTAATTTGGTTATGGGTATTTGTTCATCATAATCCTATGCTTGGGGTGACCCTTCCTACCAATTTGCAGATTTTAGGTTGGAGTCTTTGATTTTATATGTCAAAATCGCCCGTCAAGGAGGGCTGTACATTTCAGCTTGCATTGGGATTTGTGCCATAAATAAATAAGGGTGTTTTGAGGCTGTTTCTTCATCTCAACAGGGGCGCCTATCTTCTAGTTGATCATTGCATTTGGAATCATGCGATTCGGAGGTAATTCGATTGAGTTATGAGCATTTGATAAATTTTTGTAGTTGTTGATTTGACATTTTCAGAATTTCAGTTTGCTGAAACATAATTAAATCATTTGCTGTTTCCATCTTTCTTCTTCTTTCTCATTATTTTCTGACATGGAAACAATGTATAACTAGGTGCTTAAAAATTGGTGAAAACATTGTAATTTGCAGCCTTCTCTTTTGTACAAACTGTTAATAGTAGTACTGTTTCAGTTTTAATATTGTTGTATTATTTAATTAGTTTCACACTAAGCACCCCTGGATGGTATACCGCCAGTGAGGATAAATTGAATTGTAACTCTCTTGCATACCCACTTTCAAGTGGTGAATCCCCACTTTTCAGTGGATGCCTGCCGCAGCAGAAGAAGTATTTGAATTGTAATATTTCCCCCCCATTGTTTGGTGGTAGCGTGGAAAGTTCCTTATGGCTGGTTATCCGCCTTTGTTCATTTCAATTTCAGCATTAGTACTCCACTATATGTTAGCACTTCGCCTGTCAAAAGATCTTGAGTAGACATTCTTGGTGTTGAGTTTAATCTCTCTTTCAGTATAATCTTGTAATCTTGATTCAGTAGATCCTAGGGATCCTTTGACCATATGCCCGCCCCTCCTCCTTAAGTGGTTTTAGGGCGCATTCTTGGTTAGAGTTCTTTCATGCACGTTTTGGGATATGCTAACCTTAACGGGTGCTTGTTTACATTGTAAATGTTTGGTTTAAAAATCAAAAAAATTGAGAGTATATTTCAATATCTCATGTGTAACACTCTCAACTTGAGTACCATCATAGGAAGACTCAACGACATCATTACCTTTCTGTGAAATGGATGCTACCTCATGATTAGAACTGCTGTTGCAAAAATCAAAATAGGTGTCATACCCCGGTGTCATGCTTTCAACATCTCCAATGGGCTGATCCATGATTGTAACCTCTTCCACTTTGTGATCAACATGTTGACTCAAAGGTGTGATATGAATCTCCACTTGATTCAAAGTTATTTATTCTTTAGGACTCCCATTTGATGACTGATTTTTGCATTCATTGTGATCACTTGTAGGCTGCAAACTACAAACAAGTGATTCTTCTACCGTTCCTTGTTCTTGCACATTAAGCTCTTCACTTTTTCCAATGGGTTCTCTCCTATCTTTTGATATTTCTTTCCTTTTTGGCTGCTGATATGGACTTGAAAACATCAAGTCATCTTCATCTTAATTTGGTATACCCAAGAATTGTGTGAAAGAAAGCATGTCTTGTATCTTTTCAAGAAGAGAGCGATACTTGTCATAGCTGGCCATAATTGCATTATTTGTTGGTGAAACATGAAGAATCTTACTTGTTCTAATAGATGGAGATGATCCACTAGAGTGCTCAAATTTCTTTGAAATTGTATAATTCAATCACTGCAATTGACGATTGATCTTATGTTGTGACTGTTCTAACTTTTCCGACACTTGTGTATCCTTACACAACTTTTCCATGATGACTCATCACGCTGCCTAATTGAAAACTAAACCAAATGGAAGTACACACAACTTTGAATGCACCCAACAAACTGGCAAGATCCAAGCTCTAATACCACTGAAAGATCCCCAACCCAAATCTAATCTGATTTTCTGAGTTTTGTCTTTTCAAAGTCTTTGAACAACAAATAGGAAGGTTTTTGTTTTTGTTTTGTTTTGCGTTTTTTTGATTTTTTGTGTGTTTTTGGTGAATGTTGATTTATGCAACAATATTGCAAACTAGAAGGAAGGAAATTGCTGCTAAAGCTTAAATAAATCATACAATTTAAATAGAGAGCAATAATGATGAATTTATTGGCTCAAATGTGATTGTACATACCAGAAGTCTACATGTAACAATCTGATATAAACTTGAATAGCAAAGACAAACCTCCTTTTCAGCTTCTTCCCAGCTTCACAAATCTGTCCCAGGGTCTGATATGAACTTCTAATTGATTGAATATGCAAATCAGATCCCATAATTGGTATGAAAACCTTCGTAGGACCTAGGGTTTGAAGCTTGTGATCTTGAAATGATGCAACAAGTTGAGGTATGGTGTAAAATGAGTTGCCAAGGCCTTGAGAAGGCCTATATTGCTTATGGCTGCCCCTGATTTGTTGCAATATGTTGATATAATACTATTGCAAACTCAGATCTGAGAAATATATACCTGAAACTCCTCCAATAAAGCCTAAATGAAGACCCAAGGTAGGCCCTCCCCAAAGGTGAACCGGGTTCTCGTCCAATTCACGATAGCCTTTGAGAGTTTTCGTTCCTAGAAGGCTGAAACAATGTTGAAACCCTTCTCCAGAGCTCAACCTGCAAATTGCTTTTGTGAAAATGAGAATAAAATGCTCAAAAAGGAGCCCAACACATTGCTTTATAACCTCTCATGAAATTTTTAATAAAAATCAATAAAATATTCCCTATCAAAAGGCTACACCCAACTTGAGGGTCTTTCCTCATCCAAAGAAAAGGGCTACTTTTGAAAAACAACTTGAGTTGCTAGGATGGGGGCACTTTTCACTATTCACCTTATGATTTTTAGTTACTATTCACCTTTTACTATTCCATTAAAGAAACCCTTTATATTTTAATTTGAACCCTGGATTCATTGACTGAACTCCAAACTGAAAGTCTCATAAGGCTCCCAGCTAAACTCCATAGCCCTCGGTTGGGTCCCCTAACCATTTTACTGACCTACGGGAACCCTAGTAGTAGGCCAACCTCTGCTAAACACTGAGTTGTCTAAGGAAGGGAAATTACATTAAATGGTTTAAGTCTTCAAAGCTGGTCACTGGGTTTCAATCCTATGATTGAATCCTTCAAGTTTCCTGTTTGGGTCTATTTACATGGGCTTCCCTTGGAATTTTGGAATGAAAAGATTTTAATGCTTATTGCTAACTCTTTCGGGCAATACAGTGCTATTGATAGATCACTAAGTTTAAAAAGCGGTTATTATATGCTAGATTTTGTGTGTTTGTGGAGAAAAATCTGAAGTTGCCCACTCAAGTTACCTTGTCCTCCAAATTTGGTGTCTGGGTTCAACAGTTGGACTTTGAAGAATCCCTTGTTATTTGTCTCTCTTGTGGTAAAGTGGGTCATTCTTCCACTACTTGTCACAAGAATAAGAAATATCACTTTGTTTGGAAGAAGAAAGACAATCAGCTAGTTGCTAAGGATGACTCTTTTACTCCTAAGGGGAAGAAGCTAGATAATCAACTTTCTACTGAGGACTGCTAGGAAGTGCTGAAAGTTGATCTTAAAGAGTGCTCTTCTATGAATGCATTGAAGATGGGGGATGGTCCTATTCGACCTTATTACAAAAGAGTTAGTTTTGAGGAGAAGGACCCTTGGTTTTAGTTAAACAAAGCTCTTTGGAACACTTTTTTAAACGACCATGATTTTGGTGGGTTGGTAGGTCCGTGAGTCTTGCTGTTTCTTCGGTTGTCTAGTTTTTGTTGTTGTTTGTTGTTGATGGTTGGGCTTCATGTTCTATCTTTCTATTATACAAGGGTTAGGGCCCTTTCAAAACCCTGCTTACCTAATGAAAAACGTACATATACATATATATACACATGTATTAAGTTTTAATAACATCAGTAATAAAGATAAATCAAAATATTCAACTTTGTGTTATTACTATATATTTAAAGGACTTTATAAATAGGGGTTGCAAGTGACTTTTTAAAAGGAAATTTATAATATAAAGTTGAAAGAGGATAAAAGGCAGAAATTTAAATTAAATTAAATATAATTTAAAAGCCAACTTGGGTGTGGGAGTTTGGGGAAATATAAAAGTCATTTGTGAGCTCATTTGTATATTCATTTTGAGAAGAAATTTGATAAGGGTTTTGCAGGTTGAATTGGAGAATTTGAAAATATCGGCTTCATTGAGGACGAAAACCCTCATGAGGAACATGCTATAGGAGTGAAAGATCTCCCAAGGCTTCTCGTGGATAAATCCATTTTAGGGGTTGTGCTTGTGCTTCAATCGATTGTAGGAAGGTTATCAAAATTTAGGGTTTGATGGTTTATTTAGGAATTGGAATAAATATATGGATTGTACTTTCTAGAATGATTATCATATGGGGGTTCGAATGATTCTATCTACTGATCGAATAATACTGTGGTATCTATTTTGCTGGTGAATGTGGAGAGCTCCTCTAGTTTTGGTGTAGGGCTTGAAGAGGTTCATTATTTCTTCTGGGACGTGAGGCTGTTGTTCATCAAGTTTATCACTGTATTTCCAATGTAGGTCTTATTACAGGATAATACCCCTCATTTTTGCTATCGTGGGTCTGTGGTGAAGGTCGTGGAACCTTTATTCTATCATTGTTGATTAGATTGGGATTGGATGCTGCCATAAATTGTTGTGACTGGTCTGCAAGTCAAAGGCGTGAGGGTTTAGGCAAAGGATGCCTTGTCAAGGTGCCAAGAATTGTTTGAGAGGCCGTGAGAGTTTTCTAGGCATGTGAGCTCTGTACTAGGCATGATTTCCAGAGGTTAACTTGCTGCTCTAGTTACAGTCCTCCCATCTCTATAGACGTAGACTTCTATTGCCAGCCGTGACTGTTACCAAGCGCTACCATTACCTAGGAATCTACTAAAATGGTATTTAACAAAATGTTTGTAATCTGTAATTTTCCGAGTAAGAATATTTCTGCTGTTGTTATTGCTGAGAAAATTAATTATTGAGGGTCTATATGTCATTTGCTTGTATTTGAATGAAATCCTAGATTGAAGTAATGCAAATGCCGGTTATTATCTATTTGTTGGGTTATTTTATGTGATTTGCAAGCCTCACGACCTTTGAAACACTCAGATCAATTCCCATGCTATATGTTTGACAAAATGTTTTATATGTCAAACTGAGATAATCAAAATTTTTTTGTCCCAAGTGGGGTGGGACATTACATATTTTCTTTTAGTTGATTTGATTATCACTCACCCCATTGAAGAAGTGGATGTCTTTTAGATAATGCAATGTTTACTTTACCACCGTATGCTCTTACCTTGCCCACATCGGGATCCGGGTGATCATAAAGTGGAAGGTTTCTTATTTCAGTTGTTTATCATTATTATCTAGCTACTGCTAACTGGTGAAGTTTGGAAGAAATTTGGGGTGGATATTATAGTTCTTTGGCACAAAATGCACTAGGTCTTACCATTCAAATAAATGTAATGCCACATAAGGAGCTAGAATCCATAGTGGAGGTAATGGCTAAAGTAATACAAACCATAGTTACAAAATTCTGACTTGCCTCAGACTCAACAAGCTGATTTTTTACTTGGACTTAGACTTGGTGAGTAAGAACCCTAGTTCTCCGTGAGCTAATTTTGCAACTACTGGTTTGATGTTTTTTCATGTTTTGAAGTTTTCAAAATATTTACCAAGACATGCATAAAATTTGCAAAGCAAATGCAAAAGAGAAATGCTGAAAGCTAAAATATCAAATGATCAACTTTTTTTATTTATTGCTTTTGAATTTACAATAAGATTGATTATACCCGAATATCAACTTCTGGTTTGCAAATGTTTAGCCCTTGAAACCCTTGAAAACCTTTGAATCTTTGACCAATGAAGCTCATTGTTGACTCCTAGATGAAGCCAATCTCACCAACACCTTCAGAAGATCTTTCACCACCTTAGAATGCACAAACTTCGAAGCAGCTACGCTCTCCAAAGCTGATAATGGCAGAAAAGGCTGAAACCCTAGGTTTCTTTTTCTCCACAATAAAACTCTTCAAAGTCAAATATCGAATCTTGGATGAATAAAAACTTTGGTTGATCCCCTTTTATATACTCTCATGAGAAGGCCGATTCCCTTCAACAGCTTTTTCAATCATTTAAAATAATATTAAGTGTTTCCCCATTGACTTTATTAAATGCATTAATATATAGGCTCTCCTTTTAAAATATAATTAATGCACTTTAAGTCACTTAGTTGAGGGTCATGGCCCCATTGATTATAAAGTGACATTATAAACTTTATAATAAACCTTTATATTATTTTATTATCATTAAAGAGACCTTAATGATAATAACTCTTTTAATAACCATTATTTCGCTAAACCAGTTGAACATGGAAATTGACCTTGCATCCAAGACCTGTCCAGGTGCCTTAGAATTACTGGACTCTGCTGACAAGGTGACTTACTAAAAATAGTGTGTGAAATTGAGTCCTGGAACACCAAACAAAGGCCCAACTTGAACCAAACTTTACTCTGAAGAAGAAGGCAGCCAAATAACTACCAAAATGGACCCTCTGAACAACTCCATTAGCCTACGAGGGTCAAAAGATAGGCTAATCCTCCAAAATCTGATGCTCTTGAAGAATGGGGACATTACAGTCCACCCTCCCTGAAATTGCTTGTCCCCAAGTAATCTCAGCTGCAAAGAAACTCCACTCCTCGTTAGTCCCAAAAGAAGAACTGAGGAAAATCCCATACATCTCTAACTGATTCCTGTAGCACCAGCATAAACACAACTACGCAAGATATCCCTGGATCCCAAACCCAGAATGGAAGCCTGCCATGTCTGATATCCTTCGACTTCCTCTTTGCAAATTTGATCACAACTTCACCATGCTGGAAATGGTGAAGCAACCTGTTGGAACCCATCGAAACTGCAGTGCCAGAAATTGTAAGAACCCTAGTTCTCCCTGAGCTAATTTTGCAATTGCTAGTTTGATGTTTTTTTGTGTTTTGAACTTTTCAAAATATTTACCAAGACATGCATAAAATTTGCAAAGCAAATGCAAAAGAGAAATGTTGAAAGCTAAAATATCAAATGATCAACTTTGATTATTTATTGCTTTTGAATTTACAATAAGATTGATCATACACGAATATCAACTTTTGGTCTGCAAATGTTCATCCCTTGAAACCCTTGAAAACCTTTGAATCTTTCACCAATGAAGCTCAGTGTTGACTCCTGGATGAAGCCAATCTTATTGGCACCTTCAAAATCTTTCACCACCTCAGAATGCACAAACTTCGAAGCAGCTACGCTCTCCAAAGTTGATAATGGTAGAAAAGGATGAAACCCTAGGTTTCTTCTTCTCCACAATAAAACTCTTCAAAGTCAAATATCAAATCTTGGATGAATAAAAACTTTGGTTGATTCCCTTTTATATACTCTCATGAGAAGTTCAATTCCCTCCACTAGTTTTTTCAATCATTTAAAATAATATTAAGTGTTTCCCCATTGACTTTATTAAATGCATTAATAAGTAGGCTCTCCTTTTAAAATATAATTAATGCACTTTAAGTCACTTAATTGAGGGTCATGGCCCCATTGATTATAAAGTGACATTATAAACTTTATAATAAACCTTTATATTATTTTATCATCATTAAAGAGACCTTAATGATAATAACTCCTTTAATAACCATTGTTTCACTAAACCAGCTGAACATGGAAATTGACCTTGCATCCAAGACCTGTCCAGGTGCCTTACAAAATATAGAAATACTGGACTCTGCTGACAAGGTGACTTACTAAAAATAGTAAGTGTGAAACTAAGTCCTAGAACACCAAACGAAGGCCCAACTTGAACCAAACTCTACTCTGAAGAAGAAGGCAACCAGATAATTGCCAAAACGGACCCTCTGAACAACTCCATTAGCCTATGAGGGTCAAAAGATAGGCTAATCCTCCAAACTTTGATGCTCCTAAAAATGGGGACATTACATGGTGCCTAGAATTGAATAAATGAAAAAACCATGAAATGTAGATATTTTTAAGGATTTAAAACTTGTTTCATGCACCCTTTAATAAATTAACTTTAAAGATATTATAAAATAATCAAAAAGAAGCTGCTTTGATCACATACACAAGTATACATTGATCACATAAGTATAAAAGAAATTTTTAGCTGAAGGAAACAACATTGTTAGATATATAAATATTGTCAAGTGTTTAAGGTGAATATACCTCATGGGTTATGATGTCCATTGCATAAAAAACAAAAATCACAATATGGACTCATGAACTATGGTAAAAAAGAGTTTGTACCCCTTAGCCCAACATTAATGGCTTTATGTGGAGTCATTCACTTGTATCTCAGACAAGTTTGTAAATGCTAGAGCCTTAGGAGCATTACTTAGGATAGGGTTTGACTTAGCAAACGAGAAATATAAATATAATTTGTAAGAACCCTTTGGTTCTCCAAAGACTAAACGCTATGGTATTGGTGTAATTTTTGTTTGGGTTTTGAATGATATTTGATTTTTTTGTAATTTTTCAATAGAGATGCCAAGAAACTTAAGCAATGCAAAATACATATATGAATTTTCAAGACAGAAGCGCTGATAACTATTGCATTTCAAACTACTGCTGAAAAGGAAACCCTTATTTCATTTATTTCAAATCTGATTTACTTTGGCTTGCAAATACAATAGTATATTCTAATATGATTTGTCTTTATAGTCCTTTTTACATAGAATTATTGGAGACAATAAATATGCTGAAATCTGGAACACTAACAGCCAATGGTGGACTGGTAGTTTGATCGATCTGCAGCTGTAATCAATTTCTCCACCTCCACAATTGTTACCAAAAGCCTTAACTAAGCTAGACATCCACAATGAATAAAGGTTGCCCTCACAAAGCTAGGCATTGGGGTCTTGGAAGAACACATGTGCCTTCAGTGACTCTGAAATCATTCACTCAAACCCTTACAAATTCTGTAAATGTAGACTCCAAATGTGCTTGCAAGTTTCTCCAGCTCTCAATGCTTTTAAAAATAAATGACAATGCCCAGCCATCCCTATTGAAATAGTATTAGAGTCTTAAAGCTAGTATTTTCAGCTCCCTAAGTCCACATGTCCTAGCATGAGCAATGGTATGGCCTGTAGAATGTAATCTGTCCTTGCTTGACTCCCACATGCTGGTTGAAAACCATGATCGCAGCAATCAAATGATCTTTAATGTTGATTCTTCATTGATAAACTGGTCTGCTATGTAACCCTTGTGAAACCTTTATGATTCTTAAGTTCAATATTGATTCCTAAATGAAGCCAATCCATGAGGCAGTCCTTTAGAAGATCTTTCACAACCTTAGGAATGCAAAATCAAAGAGAGTGATCGTTCTCAATGACCAATGATTGCAGAAATGGCAGAAACCCTAGGTTTCTTCGTCTCCACAACAAAACTCTTCAGAAGCTCAATAAGAATAATATCATCGAATGAATTCCTAGAAGCTTGGTTGATCCCTTTTATAATTTCTCCAAGAGGAGGTCGATCCTCTAGAAGCCTCTTTGTAATCATTTAAAATAATGTCAAATGTGCACTTTGTAACTTTATAAAATATTTCCTCGAAGTGGGTGCCCATTTAATTAATCATTTAATGTACTTTAAGTCATTAAATGGCCCCCTTTAGACATAAAGTTATAATATAACTTTATGATAGGCTTTTAATTATTAATTATTATTAGTCACTGCAAACTGGGATCAACATTGAACTCACCATCTGCCTAGGTGCTTTACTATATATAAAAACACTGGACTCCACTGGCTAGATGACTTACTATAAATAGTAATTGTGTGTAACTGAGTCTTGAATCATCAAACGAAAGCCAATCCTGAACCCAACTATTTTCTGGAGAAGAAAACACTCAAGTAACTGCCAAATAGGACCCTCTAACCAACTGCATTAGCCTATGAGGGCCAAATAATAGGCTAATCTACCAAGAAGTTGGAACAAGCTAGAAAGGGGATATTACATAATTTAATTACTAGGAATTTAATTGGGAAAAAATAAAAATAAAAAATGTTGCACTTCCATACAACATGGCTTAAAAAGATTTTCATATTTTTTTGTTTCCTAAAACTAGTGTAGTGATTTGGGAGTAGGGCCTCCAATGGGGTTAAGGGGCAAAGCCTCTTGTGGGAGTGCCCTATAATATCCCGCCCTGAACGGAGATATTTGCTAACTTATTTCTGCCCTTCACTTTGTTTTCGGTTTTGAAGTTTTTAAAGATATTACTAGATAATTGCAGAAAATTGCAGAACAAAGAAATGTTGATGCACAAGTATATTATGATATCAGATTAATTAATGCCATGAAATTACATTGAAAGCATTCATACCTAGATAACAACTTCTAATCATGAAACTCTTTAAGCCCTTGTTCTAAAACTCTCCTGTAAATTGATGAAGCACAAATGTGACCTCCGTATGAAGCCACCAATCAACAAGCCTCAGATGATCTTTCACACCCTCAGTAAGCTCGATACATGAAGCAGCTACGCTCTCCAAGATCGTTGCAGCTGAAAACCCTAGGTCTCCACCTCCAAAATGCAAAGCACAAAGCCAATTTGATAAATGATCAAGAATAATGAAATGTCTTCAAAATGCCTTTATATAGTTCTCCCCAAGAGGTCGATTTCATATGAGGCCTTTTTAATCATTAAAATATATTAAAATATTCCTTTGTCACCCTTTTTAATTAAATCCTCAAAGTGGGCGCACATCATAAACTTATAATGACTTGACTTTATATCATTAAATGCACCTTTATTATAAAGTCAATAGATGTCATTAATATATGCACTTTGTAATTAATTATTATCAAAGGATAACTTTAATAATAATTATAATATTATAACTCCATTAATAAACATCCTTTGTCAATCCTGTTGACACCATAGGCTAACTCGTTGCATACTTTGCCCATCTGGATGCCTTACTAAAAGTAGTAAGGTTGGCCCTCTAACCACACATGGACTTACTATAAATAGTAAGTGCCTCAAAACAGAACCAAAAACCTCTGAATAGCATAGCCTTTGTCATAACCCCGAAGAATGACATTTTTTTTATATAAACATCTTCCTATTTCATATATCTTGTACATGTACATATATGTCATACATTTCATTTACAAAGGAACACACATTAAATACGTTTCATTTACAAAAAAACAAGAAGCAAACATTAGAAATTATATCTATTCCAAAAGTTACATATAATATAAGTTAACAAATCTTTAAAAAAAAGAAAACATTATAAATTATATATATTCCATAAGTTGCATACAATATAAGTTAACAAATCTTAAAAAGCGCCTGCCTCTAGTAGTGTGATCCATCCCAAAAGACACGTCCCATTAAAAGGTCATATCCTCTTCCTTAAGGTAGAAATAAGGGAGGACTAAGATCAACAAAGGTAGAATAAGACAACAGATGTGAACAAGGCAAGGGTGATCAGATAGCGACCAAAGGTGAATTCTTTTTGCATAGCCATTAATATTCAGTCTATCCCAAATTCAACATAATGATAATTTTGTAGAAACATAAATCTGTTTGTCCAATGCATTATTTCGATCTCTACTTTATCTTTTAGAAAGAATTTTGAGATCATTCATTCGTCCCTCTATCATTCGGCCATAAGTGCTCTCTGCATTGATCCCATCGTGTGGCACACATTATTGAATAAACTTTGCATGCTTGATCGAATTCTGCAATATATGTGAACCCGCACTCCTTGATCGCCCTGTAATACAGCATACCCTTAGCCGACCTTAGTGGGAGCTTTGTTATGTAGCGTCTCTGCCATTGCTTAGGAAATACTAGTATAAGTAATTGATTGGGATCTGTTTCATTACATTACAATTGGGGAATAGACATGACTGATAATGTAAGGCATTCAATAATGAATATGACTGCAATTAGATTTCATTAGGGCTGGACATTTTATTGGATAAAAATGCATTATTATTGATAAAACAAAATATGATAAGGATTGATACGACTGCATTTAGAGTTCATCAATGCTGGACATTGTTGGTGTTTCAATTAGCACCTCTGGAGTGCTTATTGGAAACGAACAACTATTGCAAATGTGTTAGTACATGCTCTTCGGATTATAGAGAGGAAATCTCTCTTTGCTGATTCTTTCTATGTAAAAAAGGGGGCGTACTAAGATTCCTATCTGTTTTACTCAGCGGTAGGACACAAGGGTGCATAAACACAATGCGTCGTAGCTAAGCCTTTTCTCAGGTTTCTGCAGATTCTCAACTACGACTAACTAGCTTCTAGACTATCCTACCTTCTTAAGATAAACAGAGCATGAGGGCGTAGGAGCGAAATGGATGGGTTGGATTACTTGAACCCTCCGTCTTAGTGGAATATGCCCGAGGCTGTGAACTCTCAGATATATACCAAGATAAGGTTTGATGCAAGTAAACACTCTATATGGTACGCTGGATCTGAGACTTGCCAAGGAGGAGGAACCCCTGTTCGAGGTATAGGCTTGGAAACAGCTTACTGAAAACAACAAAGTACAATGATTGGGCTAACAGGATTCCCGAGGAGGTGATGACACTTGTCCAAAGTGTAGGCTGAAAGACAACTCATTAAACAACATCAAACGATAGTAACTGATAACAAAATATCCAAGGAGGTGACGACCCTTGTCTGAGGAGGAGATTGAAACAATACACTATTCAGAACAAGACTTTGGAAGAACTCAAATGTTTAGATCAAGCAAGCATGCATCATCTGATTTATTTCTTCAAGCTTCTCCAAAGAATTACAAAGGTTGGGACAGCAAAGGCACAAAATCATGCACAATTACGATCAACCAAAAAACTCTCATCGAAGAGTGAACATATATGAACAAGCTAACTCTGGCAACAATGGCGCAACAATTTTGCTTAGCAAATAAAGGTTAAAACAAATAATGAGCCCAAGGATCTTATTTATAGAGATTCAAAGGAGTAGGCAACCCTAAAATCTCCATGAGTTAACAAACAGTTCTTGCCAATCAGCAAGATTTATTCCTTTGTCTAAAAGTAGGTGAGCAAGCAGTTAACTGGAAAACTACTTCAGTTAACTGATACTAAACAAAAGTCAAACTGGGAGTCTACCACAGTTGACTGACACCTAACTAAAAGTGAACCAAAATTACATATGTGTCTCCAAAATAGACATCCACCTTTAAAGGAGATCTGAGATCCACAAATCGTGGGAGTCAATTAGACATCCTAGATCAATGGGATCTGACATGCATGATCTGTGGAGATCTGGAGTGAACTTGGAAAGGGGCATCAAGTTGACTTCAGTTGTATTTATTGCTATTTTGCAGGGTAGGACGTCCTTCTTGAGGTTTTTGACACCTCATCATCATTGGTCAACGGTGCTTTTGTTCATTCGTTGACTTCTTCATACGGAGACCATTACATGCTTGTCAATTGTCAGCTTATCGCTTGTCAACAACTTGATGTATGCATCTCCTTCATTTTGCTGCCCTTAGGAGGGTTACTCCTTTTCTTTTTGTTTGCATTTCCACTTTGACGTGGAAGGTAGTGTAGTATCAACCGATGGCGGCTCTGTGTTGGGAATGACTACCTTCCGCGTTCTTTTGCAGCTTTGACGTTTTCCTTGGTCTTTCTTAATGAAAGAGTGTTGTATGATGAAACTGCAAAGCTTGATGATGAAACCACGAAGTTTGACCACGATCACTCCAACCGTGAGAAATGCACATGAACTTGCTGCATGTATAAAATTCCAATGGTTACGATCCTCTAAACTGGCCTTGCAAGGCGATCAGATATACGAGGTGAAACCATTATGGAACCTGTGGACTTGTGTCTATGCTTGTCAATCTGTCCAGATTGACCTCTGGGTGTGCCCGATGCAGATTGATGCCAGTCGTTTTCAGAAAATCATGGAGTAAGACCATTTTGGTCTTGTATTCGTCTTGGGAGAACTGCGTTCTGAAAACCTTGAAGATTGACTGTGCACACTATGCTACTCAGAAAACTTTTTTTTGGAACTGCTAAAAATAGCCTTGCCGAAGGTAATTTTTACGAAAAATTCTGAGACATGGGTTTTGTTGAGAATAATTCTCGAAACAAACCCAAATTGTTAGAAATTCGAAAAAACGTGCTTTTCTATGACATGCAGGAGCCCTTCGGTGGCAGAGGCAGCAAGGCACCAGAAAGTGATTTTTCTCAGAAAAATCCAACACATGGGTTTTGTTCGTGCTGCAGAGTTGAACAAACCCAGTTTGTCTGTTTTTCAAAATTATGAATTTTTTTCGGAAACCCTAAAAAATAGGGGTAGTAGGGCTACTTTTTCTAGAAAATCCAGCATGTGGGTTTTGTTGAAAAAGCTGTGCTGATCATACCCAGTTGGCTAGATCTGTGATTATCTGCCGTTTTCTCAGACATGCAAGAATTTTAGACAGAAATAGACAAAAGGTGGATTGGAAGTTATAATCTGTCAATTTGGAAGAATTATGCCTTTTGGTGCAACCTTTGATAAATGGTCCTATTGGTGTGTGTTTTGAATACCCACCGAACACAGAATAAAATTCCCAAGGACACTTTATCCTCTCTTGAAAAGTGATTGCAAATACTTAAGAAGATGGTGCAATAACTCCAATGTTTCTTTGGTCAGGTCATGACATGTGGATAAGGCCAGTGGGCGTTGTGATTTGTTGGTAATCACAAGGGGACTTATGTTAAATTTGTTTGCAAGTTGAGGACTTAGACAGTTTTGTCATTGAAGGCTCTTTCTATCAAATATTTTAGATTTTCCAAAAAAAATTGCAAAAAGGCAAGGGTTTAGAAGTCTAAGCTACTCCTAAGAAATCAAGAGACGACAATGATTAGATGAAGTGGAATAACTGCACTTTGTTTCGCCAACTTTAGGACAACTTACGCAAAGTGGGTGCAATCTTCAATGGAGGTGATAATGATTTTCATGTTTGAATTAACAATTATCCAAACTGAAGTTAAGAATCCACAACTTAATAGCTCAGGCTAACTTTACACATTGAATACAAATCATCCATTCAACAAAAGTATGAGCTTAATTTCATCCACCACTGCTATCAGATCTATCTTTCACTTAACAAACGTACAAATAAATACTAAATTAACTCTACTCTAAATGTTGAAGGAGAAGATGTAAACCTCACACACTATTTGAAAACAAAAGTGGTTCTAAGCAGTGTTACAAGACTCGCCTAAACTCGGCGAGTAGTCGCGAGTCCCGAGGCGGGTGAGGCTGGGCGAGTCAAAATGACTCGGATGCCGAGTACTCGCCGGACTCGCCGGACTCGCCGAGTCTCGTGTCTCAGACTCGGGCATTTTAATTAATTTTTTTAAAAATCTTTTATTTACAATTTTTTTAGTTAAATGGTGTGCGCCATGGAGGTTTGTGTGGTTTTGAAGGTCTTCATTTGGGCTTGGTGGCGGGGGCCGGCGGGGGCTCGCCTCTGACCCCTTGGGGAACAGACCCGCGAGCGCTGCCCCTTGACCCTGGGGCGCTGAGACCCTGTGAGGGGCACTGCCCCTCGACCCCGTTGGGGTGTTTCCCCCAAACCCTCATCAAACTATAGGTCTAAGCATGTTATAGGCCAATGATGAATCATGATCATAAAACCTACAAAATACATATCCCCTGTTGCAAATCTTTGCATCTTTCACAGTCAAAGCCATAATCAAGGATTATCTTGTTCCATACATTAGACAACAAAACATGCAATCTTGAAGGCTACAATAAAATTTTAATAATAAATTCCTCACTTGAATATACATACCAATCATTGAGACGCAAGCAAATATCATGGCTACATCATCATCTAGGACCTATCTTAGACACTAGCGCATGACTTGTCGTGATGTTGGGATGAGTAATCCAAGCTCTTCTGAGCCATAGACTTATATTTTTTAGTTTTGATATTTGTTTTGATGCCACAGATTTCATATTCCATGTGTTTTGTATACATTTGACAATATTTATATATCTGAATGTGTTATTTCCTTCAGCTAAAATTTGCGTTTATACTTATGTGATCGATAGATGTTTGTGTATAGGATCATAGTAGTTTCTATTTCATGATGTTATTGTGTATTTGAGGTTTATTTACTAAAAGGTGCATGAAACAAGCTTTAAATCCTTAAAAATCTCTAAATTTCTTGGGTTTTTCTATTTGCCGAGTCTTGGACGAGTCTGGGCTCCGAGTCCGAGTCAAAAATTGGCTTGCCGAGTCCGAGGTGAGTCCGAGTCTTGTAACACTGGTTCTAAGCAAATCATGCACTAGAGCTTTTATTAACGGAAATAGTCTTGTCGCAACAATCTCATACTACTCACTTCACAAAGTGAAAATGAGAGTATGCAAGTTTATATAGAGTTCCAAAAAATGAATAAATGGCCTAGATTAAAAATGAGCCGACGGCCAAGATCTTAACAAATAAACCCTAATTAGGGTTTCCCAAAATAACATGAGTGAACTCAGAGTTGACAAGGTGAGTTGGCGCCTGGAGCTATTTTCAAGGAATTCCATCCCTATCCTCCCGCGTTGCCGTGTGTTCAATGAATCTAGACACAATTGAGGCAACTTCTTCCATGGTGACCTGCGGAAGCATTTCGATCCTGAACTCTAGTCCGTCCATACTTTCAGCGCACCTGACAAAGATGTCCTCCCATTCTGGATCAGCCTTCACAAAAGATTCCCGGATGTCTAGGAAGTTCGCCATTTTAGCCCAGTTCTGCTTCAGGATAGGCCCAATGATTGAAAAGAATTCTTCTCGCACCTTCTTTTTCAAAGCCTCCAGCTGCAAATCGTTTTCCCGAATGACCTCTTTGTCCACGATGTCAGCCACCATATTGAGGATCTTGGTCTGGACTTCTCTAATCTGCTCTTCCACTTTAAGCCCATCAGCCTTTACTGTTTCCAAGACTTCTCCTCGTGCCGTCAAAGCCCAATACCAGGTGTGGAAATCGTAAGCTGCTCCTGCTGCAATGATGCCTCCATCTATTAGCTCCTGCTTTGGAATCCCTTTCAAAATCCTAAGGCAAGGAATTATCCTTTCCTGTACATCCGGAAGGCCGTCCCACATATTTGCCAAGGTTGCCAGTCTAGAGAGCAAAGAAGTGCCCTGACCATAGACCAAGGTCAACCTCTCCATGAGCGCGTCAACTTCTGTGCCCATGACCGCTATCCACTCTTTAGCCTCTCTAGCCGTGATCCTGTCTTCTTCCATACCCTTCGCTGCCTCTTGTGAAGAGTTTGGGAGAAGAGGAGCTGCCGTGTCATCTTGATCAAGTGGCTTGATCAGACACTGGATATACGCTTTCAAGCGCTCGATCTCCTGCTGGCATTCTTTCCTCTTTGCCACCTCCTTCGCTAGCCTCAACTTGATAGTGGACACTGAATTGTCCAAATCTTCAACTTCCTGGCCCTTTGTAGTTGGACCCAAGTCGATAGTAGTGATAGCGTACTCATGTGGGGCTATGTCTTCCTGTGGCTTGTCCACTGTCGGTATTGCGATCTGTACGGTTCGGTTGCCATCCTCATCCCTCTGTATGCTTGAGAACTTCTTGGCCGGCTTCCTGACTGAAGTTTGTGTAAGTCTGGCCAAGAAGTCTGCTATGTCATCCTCTTCCTGCTCTTCCACTGGCACCCATATTTTCATCCTTTCCTTCAGCCAGTCCGGGATTGTGAGCTGTTCCACGCCATCTTCTTCCGGCATGTCTTCTCTAGCGGGAATGTCCAAAATTCCTTGAAGGGCTGAAATCATTCCCTCCTAAAAGTCATCATTTTGGGCGCCTACATCATCATCAGACCCCAATATCTCTGTGCCTGTGGGAGATGGTGGCTCATCATCATCCGGTTGAGGTTCCATATTGTCTTCGGGAATCGGAGAAGGATCCCTGATGTTGGCCAATGAAGCATCAACGGTAGCTAGGATCTCCTCGATATTTCTAGATGCGGCGGAGCGTGAAAGCTCTACCCTTGTTTGCTTCTGAGCCGGCTCCTTGCCTGCAACTATCTCCTTCCTTTTCTTGGAAGTAGTGGCCTCTATCATGTTCTTACCTTGAGATGCCTCCGCATTAGAAGAATAGGACTCCATCTCGCTCAACATATCATAAGTCAACGTTACCTTCATCCGCCTTAGTTCCTGGATCTGCTGGTCAACCCACCATTGTGTGTACTTGACGACTGGTCTCATCAGCGTGTTCAAGTCAGCATGTTCAGGTTCTGACCATCTGACCGCAGGCAAGGGCAAGCTCTTATCGAAGCATGGTTGTAACTGCCTTCCATCCTCCTCCAGCTGATCGGGCACTCGGCAAAGCTCGGTCGTCCGGATCAAGTTATTAGGCAGTCTGGACCACATTCTCCGTCTGACTTCAAATTCATCCGCAGCGTTTGCCCAGAAGTTCTCTAGCTCGACCCTGTGCCTATACCTTCTCCCATCCACAGTCTTAATGTGATGATGTGGGTCGAAGTTGTTCCTGGACTGATAAGTGGCGAAGGGGTAATGTTGTATTTCAAGCCTGGCACTCTCAACTGCCTGTGCTGACGGACAAGTCTCCAACATGTTTCCTATAAAGAAGGGAAAAGTGACTGCTGCCTTCTGCTTCGTCCTCTGGAAGCTCTCATATTCCTCCAACTGTCGCAACACTTCAAGGAAGACCATCTTGTTCGTAGGAAAGATAGGTAGTCGGTATGGATTCCCAGTGAATTCTTGAATTTTGATATATGTATACCTCGGATAATGGATGAACCATGATCCGTATTTTCCTATCAAAATTTTGGCCTCATTAGTTAGCCGTTGGTGTGTGCCTCCTTGAAGTATATCCTCGTTATGTACATGAGGAAGGCATTGTGAGCTCGTCTAAAGTGGGTCTTCTCACTCAACTGCAGTTGTGGATAGCAGTCGTAAGACTTCAGCTCATTTTTCACCATTGCCAACTGTGCCTTTGCAGATCAAGCCTGCATACCTATACGTCCTAGCCAACATGTAGATGACATAGGAACTCATATAGAAAGTCTTGGTCTTCTCCAGGTTAACCAACTGCTCATGGAGATTGTTGCTTATCATGCGTGACTAGTTGAACATTTTGACCCCTTCTGTGATATCCTCAATAAAATAATACATCCAAGTCTCGAAGGGTGCTCCCAAAGGGTTGCCAACTATCCTGTTCAGTAGGACAATAATATCCCCGTAATCTTCCTTGAAGTTTGTGCGTAACAGCTTCTTCGACATCTTTTTGGCTGATGCTCTCGATTTGTCTAGCCATGACTTATTAATGTTGGCGGCACAAAGGTCAAGTTTTTCATCATACAATTTCTTTGCGTCCTCCTTGGTTTTGTAGATGGTCTTGGGATATGTAGGGATGCCAAAAGATTCCTGTATGGCCAACTCTCCCAGATGAGCTAGTATCCTCCCATCGGGTGCAACAATCCGCGTTTATTCAGCATCATAGTGGCGGGCGCATTCTACCATCAACTTAGCACACTCAATCGCAGGTGGGAATCCGGCAGCCTGAACAATCCCATTTCTCATCATTCTTCTGGTGATACGTGTCGGCAGGAATCCGTCATGCCCATACATCTTTTGCTTGAATTCCTTGAGGTCTATGTGCCCAAGGTTCGTGTCCGTAATATTTTTCCTTTTTGACTTTATCTTGGACTCCGGCTGCGACCCTTTGCTGGCAAACTTCATGAGCGCTTGTTTGGACGGCTCTCCTTGGTTGGTCATCCACCTGCAAGCATAAATACTTAACATAAATATGAGACCTTTAAAAACTCTAGTTATTTTGGGATGTTTATTTGATAAAATCGCACTTTCAGCTTGTTTAAAATAAAATTTCATTGAAAAATCAAGCTGAAAGTAAATAAATTCACCAAGCATTGAATAAATCTCGTGCCGGAATGAAAGTAGAAGATAGAAAAGGGTAGGAAAGTGTTGCCAACGAATTGCCAAACCTCTGAGATTGTCCTCTGGCTGCAAATGAATTAAAATTTCTGAAAGTTTGACAGAGGAAGTGCGCCAATCTGCTGAGAAGTGCGATTTTCAGCAAATAAGTAATTTATTTCTTTCCAAAAATCACGTATTTCGACACAAAATTACTTCTTCCACTCACGAAGCAACGTTATTCTCACTATCCTTTCCTTCAAAAATTATTCCTTGCAGATTCGAGAGAGATAACTTCTTCTCAATCGAAATTGTGAAAAATGAGTTGCTGAAACTCATTTTATGGCTGAGAAGTGCGATTTTCTAAAGGAATTGCTTTCTTTTTCTTGAGTTTCTTTCAATTTTAGAAACATTTTCTCCTCTCCGATTAGCAAGTTTCTAATTTTTCTCGCAGTCGTTGAGGTAAGTTTCTAATTTTCCCATGGCTCCACCTCTGTCTGAGATCTTCAAATTTCTTTTTAAATTTTCCCAAGTGTTGGAAAAATATCGAAAGATATTAAATCAATCTTTAAAATTAATTTTCCAACATGTTTAATCTTCGAATCATGGCAAATTTAATTTTACCTAAGGCAAAATGATTTATTTTTCCAAGTAATCTCCAGATTTTGAAATTTTAATTAAAATTCCCTAAGTGTTGGGAAATAATTAAAAGTATTAAACGTTAAAATTCCAACCTATTTAGAATTGATACATGGCCAAATTTGTTTGTCCGTGGCCAAATATTTGATTTTCCACTCGTCTACCTAGCCAAAATGTGCTTAATAACTCGTCTGCCAATTTTCAACTCTCTGGGCGGACTTCTGGCTTCTCTGGACGTTCATATTTAGCCAAAAACTTCATTCTCTCTTTCCTTCTAGGTTGGGCGAACTTGGAGATTTTTCTGCTATTTTGCCATTTTTTATTCATGCCTTAGGAATTTATTCAAGCTGAGAGGGGCGGGTTTCACACTTGCCTTGCAAGACATTCTTCATTTCTTGCCAAAGAATTTTATTCCTTTATGCCGAGGAGTGATTTTCGTGCTCGTTTAGTCTCTTCTCTCTCTAGGTATTTTCCATTTTCCATGCCTTAGAAATTTTTTATTTTCCTAAATTGGGCGAATTTCTTCATATTTCTTTGTCAATGGCACATTTTATCGTTGCCTTATCTAAGGGCGGACTTGGCACTTGTTCATTCCACTTACCCTTCTCTCTATGGCGGACTTGGGCTTCTTCCTTGCCATGGGCGCACTTTGGTCTTGCCTTGTCCAAGGGCGGACTTGGAGAGTCTCCTTGCCATGGCGTACTTTACCTCTTCTTCTACCTTGGGCAGACATCACCCCTTGTCTTGCCACTCACTTGGCTTGGGCAGACTTTCGAGGCTTGCTTCCATTGACTTTTGGGGCGGACTTTGACCTTGCTTTGCCAGGGGCGGACTTCATGCTTCCTTGTGCCTAGGGCGGACTTCACCCTTCCTCAAGCCATGGGTGGACTTGGCCTCCTCTCTCACCATCCATCCTTCCTTCCTAGGGCGGACTTGACCCTTTGTCTCGCCACTTTCTTCCAGGGCGGACTTCATGCTTCCTCAAGCCATGGGCGGACTTGGAGGCCTCTTTTGCCATGGCGGACCTCAGCCTTGGCTCGTCATTGCTTGTCTTTGGCATGCCAAAGGCAAGGGCGGACTTCATGCTTGGCCTGCCATTCCTTCTCATGGGCGCACTTCGCCAGACTTAGCCATTTTAGCAAACTTTTCACCATTCACCTTGATTTTCATGATGACTTCTGGAGGCATGTTGACTTCGTGCTCAGTGGGATCCAAAAATAGAAACTTTCTAAAAATAGAAAAAGCAAAAAGCATCCCTAAAAAATAGGAACCCCAAAATGGCCTAAAAATGCCAAAAATCAAAAAAGCAAAAAGCAAAAAAGCAAAATCCCTAAAAAATAGGAAGTGTCAGAAATGACCAAAAGCACAGGCGATCCTCATCTTCTAGACCTTCTAAGCCCTTCCATGACGCTTAGGCACACAAATAGGTTCAAACTCTCAACTTGGCCAGACTGACTCTCAAAAATTTATCCAAATTCTGAACTCTAAATGAGCGATGTAGAGGGCGAAACCAAAACTTGGGGGTCCCCATTTGCAATGGGGCAATGTGTGAAATAGGTCACAACAGGTCCCTCTATGCAACAAATCTTCAAAAATATGAAGAACGGTGAAAACCCCTCTATTAGATCTTCAAAAAATGTTGGAGAAGAAAAATATCCGTTCTTGAGCTCCTCAACCTGCAAAGAAATAATGAAGAATGGATGCCTAGATGCTTTGATATGTCAATTTGGAGTTGCAAGCATCAATTGGGCATCCAACTCATGATTGAGCCTGATTTGCAGTTTAAAAAGGTGATTTCCACTGATTGTGGAGTGTTTGGCCTCTTTTTGCCTCCAAATTTTTTTAACTCAAGTCAACATTTGCTTTTGACTTTCTTAAGCATCCCTTTTGGAGTTTTGATCATTTTGCAGGCTGAAGTGCCTCCATTTGATCTTCGATCCTGGCTGCTCGGTTGATCTTCAATAGTTGCTCATGGATTTGTTGTCGAGATGGGATCAACTTGATGAGATATGTCTGGGAGAGATTAACTCAGAAAACTAAGTTTGGACCTCTAGAATGAAGGGCACCTTTCTTCAAGAGGGGTGCTTTTGACTATGCCTTAGTCAATTTTCATTAACTGTTCTTCGTTTTGGCTTTTTTAGACCGTTCGTGCTTTGATCTGATGTTCCCGTTGATGGATGAGTCAGATGACTCTGCTTGACGATGCATCAGGCAACCAGCTTGGTCCTGCATAGGATGATTGACTTCTCAGTTGCTGACAGTGAGTTTAGGTGCTTTGAATCTAAGGGCGCCCCTGACCTTTTGACTGCTTTTAGCTACTCTGAAAACTATCTGCTTTGATCTTCGTCGTTAGATGATTCAACAATTAGATTCTTCTGCTGACAGTCTCATTGTCGAGATTCGTCGAAGCTGAGAAGATCATTCTGGAGGTCAGTGATCAATTAGACTGTGTTAAATCCTCCAAAAGGAAGGGCGCCTTTTTCCAAGAGGGGCGCTTTTCCTTTGTCCTTAGCCAATTTCTAGCTTGTCCTTTCAGTCTTCAGTTTTGGCTTTTTTTGCTTGATCTCAATGTGTGATCGTTTGGCGTGTCTAGTGAACATGCTATCAGATTGATTACGTAGCTGGGAGGAAGCTGAAAAGATGTCATGTATGAAGCAATTGCTGATGGATTCATGTGATGCCTTGAACTGAGGGGTGCCCCTGGCTAGCAGGGGCGCTTTTAGCTTGAAGTTCTTTGATATGGCATCTTAATTGTTTATAGATTTTCCATACTTCGTTGACGATTGGCCAATGATTCCTGAATCAGATGATTTGACTGATGGTTGCGTTGTTGAGATAGCACGAACGTGAAGGAGATGAATGATCTAAAGATGCAAGGTGATTACATTTTCTCTCTGAGATCCAAGGGCGCCTTTCTTCAAGAGGGGCGCCTATTTGGTATTTGGCAGTTGTTTTGCCTTGGTCGAAAAATGTGCACCTTCCAGAGTTAGCCAAATTTTGGCCTTTTCCGTTTTGAGAAACTCCTTCGTCTGGACAATATATTTTTGACCTTTTCCGCCATGGCTTCTTCGTTGGAGCTTTTGAGGTTTAGCTTTCAGCACCTGGTACTGGCCAATCTGCCATTAATGGCTGCGGAGCTCCTAACTTGGTTCCTGAAAAATAGAAATAGACCCACCAGAGTAAAACATATATTTTGATGATTCTGACTTGATCAGTGTGATCGTGAAGTCAATTAACCCTATCAAAATCATTTTCAATCATTTTAGGGAAGGTCCTATTTTTTAGGGTTTCCCTAAAAATAGGGGCATAAAACCTTAGTTTTTCAGTTTTTCAGAATTTTAACCATAGGTTCCTTGATAGAAACCCACAAAGACCTTATGTTTGGTTTGACCTAAAACATACTTTTGACGGTGTTTTTACATTGTTTAGCTCAATTTAAGCAAAATGCCAATTTTTTATTATTTTGGGTACAATAGACATTTTATCTGATAGAATGCATTATCATATATCATGGATAGAAAGAATATAGAAATTGACATGGATATATTAATGTTGCCACATTTACTTCTGCACTCTAATACATTATCATGATAGGGCTCATTTGATTATGTACTCATGTTAAATACTTTTAAAGCATAATGGATGCAAATATAAATGAATCAAATAATAACTACATATTTTGTCATTGTATAAAGATTGTTTGCTATGTGTTTGCAGCTGTATTAGGAAGGGTGAATCATGAGTGGAGTGGTTTGCCTAAAAACCCCACTTAAGGTTCTGCCCCACAGGCCCGAAGTAAGTGTTAGGCCATGGAGGAGTGGGGGTCTCACCTAAGATTCCCTTGCGGCCATGGAGGGGTGGTAGGCCTTGGGCCACTTTAACTTTATGGTTCCTTTCTCCTAATAGGGCGAGTGTCTTCCGAGGTGTTGCCATGAGTGGAGTATGTAGGTACTAAGTCAATAGGAAAGGAGGGTTGCGATGAGCAATCTCTTGAACTTGGCATGAAGGCTTCAGGGTGGATCCCCCATGGCACTCCTCCTATGTTTACCAAACCGCATTTATGATTATGTTTGATTTGGATACTAAATATTAAAGCTAACATATAGATATGTGGACATGTATGCGAATGGTGGATGCAGGTGCTTCAAGGTTACCCTATCGCAAAAGGCCATTGGGTGGGAGTAGAGGCCCAAATCCTTTAACCTTCAAATAACCTAGAATCGGACAGGTAAAGGGACATCACAGCCTCAGAATATACCAACAATCTGGAGAGGTAAACACTGTCAACTGCCACCTGAAGAGCTCATTAACGCCCAAATGGACCCTCTAATCACTAAACACTAGCCTATGAGGGTCAAACGATAGGCTAATCCTCTGAACTCTGATGCTCACAAAAATGGGGACATTACATGCCCCTAGTGGGGTCAAGGTGCAATGCCCCTTATGGGATTTTGAGGTAGCATTTCTAACACACTCCTTGTTGTGATATAGGGTGGGGTTGAGGGGTGGAAACCTTGCCACCAAGCTCAAATTAAAGCCTTTGAGACCGCACAAGCTGTCATGGTGCATGCCATTTCTCATATTCTTGTTGCTCTTAACCATCTTCCAAAATTCCTCAAAACCCTTCAAAAAATGCTTGACTTTCATGCTCTTATGTTTAAGCATTTTCAAAATTTTATGCTATTTTCTTTCCTAATTTTAATTGACCTGGCCGAGTCTACTCATTGGGACTCATTGATTCTGCGATTCTAAGCAAACTCGTCGGGTACCCGGCTCACAAGTCCCTAGGATTTGTTTTGACCTGTTTACCTCAAGAGTTGACTGGCCTAGGTGAGTCCTAGCAAGTCATATAACTATGATAAAAACTATTTTAATGAGCTATGGGATTGTTGCACTTTGTGTAACCATGGCATCTTGATGAGATGCTATATATAAAGCTGGAATCTATAGGTGAATTACTGGCTGCACTAGTTAAACTTGTTGAATGAGATATGGGTGTGTTGTGCTTTTGTTTAGTCATGGCAATAGTCCTCAAGTGTATCTGATTATTATTCATTGCTTTTCACTTTTATGCTTTCAGCTTTTAGCTAATAGCTGTTTTAGAGAAGTAATTTCTATTAACTTCGTATTTTTCTACAAAGGTAGTAGGTAGACATTTTGCTGATCTATGTATTCTGATTATGGATTACCTGTGGCAGATGTAATAGTCTTCTATTTTGATATATTGTAATGATCCTTTGTAACTGAAACAATCACAGCAGCAAACCTGTTGTTAGATATGATTTCTAGTAATTTGTGAAGAATTCTTCTGAATGTGTGATCTTAATATAACCTTTTTATGTTTGTACCTGTGCAGCGGATCCACATCGAAACTTTTCTTTTCAGCAACTTCTTGATGTGTCACTGCCATTTGCAGACATCACCTTTGATGGAAAAGTCTATTTGGCCAAAGCAGAGAACAGTGGAGGGGAGATCAGTTTCAGAACTTGTGCTCAACAGCTCCTTTATGAAATTGGAGATCCTAGTGAATACATTACTCCAGATGTTGTGAGAATGTGTTTGGTTTTACGTTTTGGATATTGTTATGCGTCTATTGTTTTGTCTTACTAGATTTGATTATGCATAGTCATCATTCCAAAAAAGTTATACACATGAAACTTTTTCCCATGAAGACAAATTTGGCTGAGCTTATTCTGTTAATGGTATGACTGCTTTGTCAAATCATTATGATCTTTGTATGTTTGTAGATAAGCACTTGATTTTCTTTGTAATGAGTTTAAGAAATCTAACATATTTGCTGAAATGCAGGTTGTAAATTTTCAAAATGTGTTATTTTCACCTTTGTCTAAAGATTTAATTCTTGCTGAGGGAGCAGAAACAAATATTAAAGAACGTCCTGAGAGACTACTTCAATTGGTGCCACAGGTAAAGAAAAAATCGCATCCATTCTGTCATTGTTCATGAAGCTAATAGTGTATGTTTGAGGAGCATTGATTTTGTACTTATCTTGGGAATATTATACTCAAGGTTACATCTGTTGCGATTCAAGAGTGTTTGATTGGATTTTTCATTTATGAATATTTAAATTTGATGAATTTATTTGAATCCTAAGGATGCAAATGTTATAGGATTTTTTTTTTTGGTAGGATGTCCCTTGAATTTGATGTATTTTGAACATGGAAAGTTATCTATAAGGAAATCTGGTTTTTGAAATGTTGGAAGATGCTAATTGTCATGCCATCCCATTCAATAGAACATATGCAGCATAAAAGGAAAATAATATTGAGTAAATGTGTTGATGGCCAAATGAGTGGCTAGAAAACATCTTTTTCTCTAGCTCAGTCTATCCAAAAAGTCTTCAAAGGAATTTATTCTCTAAGCTGATGTTACAAATGTAATTGTGTACCAAATGAACAAAACTCATGGTTGAAATCCTATTTTCCTCTCCTTATGGGAGTCTTTGTTAATAAAGCTAGCCCCAATAATCAATCACCTTTAAAAGCACACTAGGATTGTTAACAGGCAGTCAATCCAATTGGAGTTGATTAAACACAAGTCATCTTGGTTCTGAAAGAGTAATGGAAAATCACTTCTTTTGGACTTGCTTTTCCTTAACAAATCCTAAGAATGCAAATTTCTGGATTTTGTTAGGACAGTCTGCAAACGCAGTCATTCTGTATTCAGTTAACTTCATCTTGCATGTAAACCTGCTATACTGATTTCTAGGCACATGGACTAAAAGTCTCCTATAGAAAGATAAATAAGAAGCATTCAGTATGATTAAATAGTTATTACAGAATACGCTTTGGAAAATCCACTATTTGTTGGAGGAAATAGAGTCAAGACTTTGTCATCTCAAAGAAACTGCTCCGATTTGTTATTTTATTGGGGCTACAGGTCTAAGAGCTCTGAAATCCTGGTTTACCTAGAGCTGGAAACCCAAAGGATCTATTACATACTTGTGATGCCTAAGGGCTATTTCATAGCTATTTTGATTTCTAAAATAGAGATGGATACAAATTTTTAAGGAGGTCCTTAGTTTTGCAACAAATTTGGACTTTTCATGAGAAAACGGGTTCCAACATTCACTCCTATAGTTAGAATTCTGAGTACATTCTTGTATTGGTGAGATTGCCTTTGATCCCTTCTGAATACCAGTGTGAACCTCCTCTTTGGAAGATAGGCAATGTAATAAGAGAATCAATTGTGGCACCTTAACTAACTGTCAATTTGGGGTGCTTCTGTATGCATGAATCTACATTAACATCTATCTAGAAAAGCCCCTAGTAGATTGCAATCTGTTGGTACTGGGAGGGATTGAATGGGAACATTTCATTGATTATGAAAACAATGCCTTTTGATGTGGCATTTTTCATGAGCACAGACATTTTGTCCATGTGCACATCCATACCTGCTCTGTACTCCACTGCCTCAGGCAGCAAACAGACATCACCCTCCCATGGTAACTTCCAGTACCACCTGTTCTCCTGAGAATGAGAAAGCTGTTTTCCAGTAAACTATGAAAATTCTAAGCTCAGCGCCCTCTAAAAACTGCTACAGAAACCCCATAATAAGAAGTGGTGGTAGCCGGAGCAATGACACAGGACAACCTAGTAAGTCATATACCTGCAAGCTCAAGCTCTTCCAAGAACCGTAGGAGAGTCTACACCTGTCCAATTCATGATATTCTCAATCTTCTCAAAATATGGACAAGACTGCAGAATTTCAGAATCAACCCCTATCATTGATGGTTCACCACCTCAAAGAAAAATCATTAAAGTCATCCACAAATTCATGGTTCAGGCAGTGAGAAAATCTAAAGCATTGTCAAAAGAAGAAACTCTCTCCAATATTAATAGGAAAAAGTGAAGGAAATCCTTCTATGGAAACACACTAGCTCTTGAACTAGATGGAGAACAACAAATTGTTCAATCCATCAACCAAGCTCTCAGGTATGGACAATGGTCCAACTCTTCAGCATGTCATGGTCTATTGATATGGGTCCTTATTCACTGGAACCCAACAAAGTAGAAGCTCCAAAATTATAGTTATCATAGTTGAGGTCTGAGAGCCAGTTTCCAGTCAAATGATTTTTTTTCCATTTTCATCTGGTGAGTGTGTGCATCCCTCATTGAAATTTTTGAGATAACATGGTATCAGATCTAAAAGTTGGTGGTTGTCAGTTCAGTAGACTCATGCTATTTTTTGGTGGTATTGTTAATATTGTCATGCATACAACTGACGAGAAGAGGGAGTTGCTTTTCAATCCTCACATGGATTCCCAATTGTAATTGTTTTGTAAGAAGTTAGTTTTTTCCATCTTGACTTGGTCCAAGGTATATATTTTTGGTACAGAAAACAGAGGCCCCTCAATGCATTGTGAAGAAGCTCGGCCACATTCTGACTTCAGAAACTGGATCCTAAACAGCTACAATTCTCAGCATTGCTGCAGAACTCTACTCTCTGGGATCATTGACCTATTTGCCTCTCTATCCAATTAACACCTATCGCCAATGACTCTTATCTTGGATATGGGAAAATGTGAAGACACTATTTGTTTGTCATCTCAAATATTGTATCTTGGTGGTTAGAATGGCCTTCAATTTCTGGATGTTTTATGTACAGTTTGGTTGGCAAACTTTGTTTTCTAAAACAGGAATCAAATTTTTGGAACATGGAGGTTTCTGAATCAAATTTTTGGAACATTAATTAAGTAAAGTCATCGTTAATATTTTCTTTATTGGACAACTTTAATTACATAATTAATTTATTCCCTAATATAGCCCAAAATCAGCCTGCAGGAGTTAAATAGGCTAAATGGTTCATTTCCAGCTACTCCACGGAAGGGGACATTACAGTTGTCTTTGCAAATGAGTTTAAGTGCAAATTTGGAATGAAAGAAATTTTATGTTTGGGCCATGCCATTAGTGCCAAAGGAGTTTAGGCAGATACAAGCCATCTAGATTGGGCACCTCCTACCACACATACCTAGTTGAGAGGATTCCTTCACTGTAGTTATTACAAGAGATATGCTTAGAGATTTTCATAGCTTATAATACCCTTATTAGATATGACAAAGAAAGGAGCTTTTGCTTGGGTAGATACAACACAAGAAGTTTTTGATAAACTTAAAGTCTTGTATTTTCTATACTAGATTTCTCGTGTGATGCATTAGGAGAGAGCGGATTGGAGTTGTTTTGACATAGAAGGAACATCCTATTGCTTTTGAACTAGGTTACCAGTTTGGGTTCGGGTTTGAGGGTTCGATTCACAGGTTTGGTCAATTTTTTTGGGGGGGTTGGGTTTGTTGATACAAAAACATATAAAAATCATAAATGTATACATATTTGCAGCAATAATTAAGTTCAAAATACACCACCATATTAATAGTCAAATATTAGTCAAACTTGAATGTCATTATATAGATTAAAGTTAAAAAAATAATAATCTCAAGTGTCAACAATCAGCCATCATTGATTAAATATTATATGGGTCATCAAAAATATCATCACCATCCATATTGGATGATG